>JANJGK010000301.1:0-722500 GCA_039081455.1 Macrobrachium rosenbergii | reverse complement strand
GGTTCGTATCGGTCTCTTAAAAGTTTCGCGATTAGCGTTCATTGATGTGCATATGTGGTAAAACATTGTGGTATATTAAGTACTATTCAAATGGAAATAAAGTGCTCAAGTAAATCTGATCGCTATCGCAAGTGAAGTCCAAACTCATATATATTTAATTTCCATAGCTAATTAATTGCGTAGCATGCGTAAACATTACTGATGTGGTTTTGCGTAAGAATTAAGTTGTGCGTGATCTGAGTTCTCGGTTAATGCATACTTAAACTTATAGACACTTTTTTTTAAGTTCTTTCCATCATACTATAAAGCATAAATGGTAAACCTTAGGATTTTTGTCTTTAAAATTTTTCTTGTATAAAAGTGTAGGTGATGACTTTAGGAACAATGCTGGTCTTGAAATAGACTGAAGCAAGTGGTAATTTGTTTCCTTTTGAAACTTTGTTTCTTTTGAAATTTGACCTGCGTTAATGATTAGCTGATAGATGGATTTCATTGTCTTGGTTCACTTATTAGTATACTGGGTTTACTCTAAAAACTAGTGGCTCTTATTCGCTGTTGGCGGGTTCGAGTGTCTTGGATATCACAGTTGGTTTGTTAGCGATTTTGGTACCACGAAGTATTTAGCAAACTGCAGTTTCATAGAATGAGTGATAATGTATGTTGGAGATCATATTTAGCAAACTGCAGTCTCATGGGATGAGTGATAATATATGATGATCATATTGATTTAGCAAACTGCCGTTTCATAGTATCATATGTAGATCGCTCTTTGTTTTGTTTGGATTTGTAAATTGTGATATTTGCTTCATGAGAACTAACTGTAGCTCTTCTGTGATTACAGGTTGCTACTGATGTCTCATGGGGAAGACTGTGGTGCCTCTTCTGTGAAAGGAAATTGGCGACGGAAGTTCCCTAAAACATGAGCTTTGACCCCAGGTGAAAGGAGTCTGGATGGAAGCGCCTTGATCGGTCTTGCAAGATACATTGAACTTTGGAGTTCAGCATAAAGCTTTTAAAATTGTAATGTAATTCCAGTCCTCAGGAAAGGACTTGTGGAAAGGCTTAGACTTAAAATAATATGAAGCTGAGTTTTTATTGGTTTTCCTTATACCTCTAGATTGTTTTCTGGTAGTCTTGAACCACCAAATGGATATTTTAACATTCAGATTAAGGTGTAAGAATGTCTAAAATCTGTTACTCACGGAATGACGGAATGACTTTAATTGGTAATGATTCTTGGATAATTAACTCATATTTGGATTGCTTTGGACTGAGTATACCCATTCATGGTACCTGAGTATATGGGTAATTTATGGTACAGTGTAGTACGGTACAGTGTAATTCAAAGTGAGTTAAGACATAAAGGTAGTGTAAAAAGCCTTCCGGTCAGTTGGAGTGAGTTTGGTACAAGGCACTACTCTCAAGTACTGTAATGTAGGATCTGGCAAAACTGGCCGCAAGGTAAACAACGTGTTGTTGTGGCTCTGCTAATTTTCACGAATTTCTTGTGTTTAAAGACTGAGCCTCTACGTAGGATTGCCTTGAAAGGTTAGTAAAGATGCGTGGGTAACGGTGAACAGATAACAGTGGACAGTCTTAAGTCATAAGTGTGTTTAGGCTTAGAAAGTAGAGTAGCTTTTCTTGAGCACCCTTTCCACCCCCGCCCCCTCTCCCCTGCGCGTGGCTTCGGCGACGGTGCTGCCATCTATTGGGAGCTTTAATCATAAACTCCAGGTGGCCAACTTCTAAGCTACAAGATGATGACGTATTACTCGAAAATGCCAGTCAGGAGAAAGGACTCCTTTGGGTTAATGTTTTCGTGCTACCCATCATATGAATTAGCGTGTAAAGTGATATTTGATATTCTCAATATCAAAGAAAATGAATTAATTGGATTTCAACTGATGGCACGCTATTAATAGAGTGATTGGCAAGTTTAGGGACCATTCTTCCGTTGAGACCTTCATTAATAAATACGGAGATCAGATCGTTAATATTAGTGATAATGATAATGTTAATGTGGTAAACTTAAGTAATGTTTTTACAGATACGCCCCATTTGATATGGAGGATTCTATGCTTAGACAAGTGTTAAGTCAATATGGAAAAGTTCACTTAATTAGAAACAATACTT
Organism: Macrobrachium rosenbergii; assembly: GCA_039081455.1. Taxonomy (NCBI): domain Eukaryota; kingdom Metazoa; phylum Arthropoda; class Malacostraca; order Decapoda; family Palaemonidae; genus Macrobrachium; species Macrobrachium rosenbergii. Next base: position 720,367 of record JANJGK010000301.1, on the reverse strand, counting down.
ACTCTCAAGGAAAAGCAACTGGTATGCCGAATGGTGTACGCACAGCAAAAATGGAACTTAAGAGAAATATTCCAACTTCCATAAAAATTTGTGGCCATAATGTCACATTCCTTTACAACGGACAGCACAGAACGTGTTTCAAGTGTGGAAGAGAAACACATATGGCAGCAGAATGCAACTTTGATAATGAACCAAGGTTGAATATTTTTAACCTGTCGGATTTCCCATCAATGAATAATCAGGTTGTAGGAACTCATGATTCTCAGAACAATGAAGAACTGAATCAAGATGCCCATTCAGACAGCCTACGAGATGTAGAAAAGAAGAAAGCAGAAATTGTTAATGTAGAAAAGGAGAGAGCAGAAATTGTTAAAGAAAACGAAAATGCCAGACAGAGAAAACGGAAATACTGTACAGTAGACGAAAGTGCTCAAGACGAAAACTGCCATTTGAACAGTCAGGAAGAGGCAGTAGAAGAAGAATGCGTAACAGATGCTGAAGCTAATAGTAAATTACATCAGAAGAGAATGATTCATTAGAGAAGCAAACTACGAACGATGAGACCATGAACGAAATCGACCCGAGTTCTTTCTCGGTATTTGAAGAACAAGTATATACAACAAGTTATCGAGAGTGCGCCTAAAGATCTGTTGGGAAACATGGATGAAATTGTCTTGGCTCCTATAGGGACTTCTCAGGTAAAATTCAGAGGACCACCTGATGACAACGATACTGACGATGAGATTCGGATTCCCTTTACTTTGGAATCCATATATGCCTGATAACTGGAATAACGAAGACAATGCCAACGATAGTGGAGACGATAACGGCATGGAGGTTATAACCACGGTTGCATCGGTTTACAGGGAAAATGGAAATGAAGATGACGAAGAAAATATGGAGGTAAATGATGCACCTTCGTGTGAAGAACGCTGCTTTTCCTCTCCAAAGAAGAAGGAAGATGGCGTAGATAAAGGAATAAAGGCATCAAAGAATAGTGGTCCTCATCAGTGGAACTTGAACTTGGAAAGTGTTGGTAAAATGACTTTTACAAAAGAAATAGTGCAGCATGAAAAACGGAAAGATTTGCAAAATGGTAGAAAAATTGATGCAGTTAAGAAAACGGAAATCTGATAAGCTCATTTTTAAATATATATTTGTAATAATGGCACTTTGTGTCGCTACTTTAAATATTAATGGGTTAAACGATATGAATAAACAAATGAAGGTAGTTAATTTAATGATGTATTATAAAATTGATGTTTTACTGATCCAAGAACATAATGTTAAAGATATTTCCTCTTTGCAGTATCTGGATAGATACTCTGAAATTGTATTAAACACAACAGTTAATATCAAAGGTGGAACACTTACATGTATTAATAGGAAAAGTAATATTAAGTTATTAACTAAAGAAATGGATAATGAGGGAAGAATAATTGGAATTAGAATATCTTATACTGTAGTAATAACTGTGTTATCCCTATCTTAAATATCTATCTATGCACCATCAGGCACAAATAAAGCAAGTGAAAGGGAAGACCTCTTCAATAATAAGATTCTCTTCTACTTACGACATAATTATGAAAACATTATCATGGGGGGTGACTTCAATTGTATTATATACTTGTCTTAGAGATTGTAGTAATACTAATAGTAATCTAATGTCAAAAGCATTGAGTAATGTAGTTAAGAACATTGGATTAAAAGATAATTATATGTATTCAAATAAGATGCCTGAATATACTTATGTCCGTGAAAATTTTGGTTCAAGAATAGACAGGATTTATACTAAAAAATTATTTAACAACATTAGTTTTGCAGAAACCATTCCCATCAGTTTTTCAGACCACAGTATGGTGATCTTAAGATTTAAACTTAGTTTGTACAAAAGAGGTGAAGAATTTTGGAAGATTAATACAAAAGTTTTAACTTCAGAGGAAATGGAAGATAACTTTAATCAATTTTGGCAAAATATTAGATCTCAGAAAAATAAGCATACCAGTATCCTTGGCTGGTGGGAATGGGCGAAACTTCAGTGTAAACTATTTTTTATTAATCTGTCAAAAAATTTGTCACGAGAAAAATATGGTTTGTTAAATCTGTTAAAGACTAGATTACGCAATATCTATGAGATTAGTTATAAGACAGAGGTAGATTATGACAAAATAAGGCTTTTGAAAAACAGAATATGTGATATTCAAAATGAGATTTTAGAAGGCGTGAAGATGAGAGTGAAATTGGATGACATAACCAAAGGAGAAAAAGTATCTGTGTATTTGCTTGGAAAGGAAAAGAAAAGAAATACATCATTAATTGAAAGTATGAAACGAAAAGATGGATCAGTGACAGACAATACGGAAGGGATTTCTCACTATGTAAAACAACATTTTGAAAATATTTTCAGTGCAGTAGATGTTGATGAAAATTACCAAGAATATTTTTTTAGAAAAATGTGGGTTGGTTTTAAATGAGGAAGATAAAGAACTGCTGACTTGTGATATCCAGGGAGATGAAGTTTGGGATGCCATTAAGAGTATGAGTAACAATAAATCTCCTGGTTCTGATGGACTGACTCCCAATAGAGTTTTATAAGAAGGTGTGGAAAATGATCAAGCTAGACTTTATGGAAATGATAAGATACATATGTACTGCCAAAAAATTGTGTGACAGCCAGTTATTTGGTATAATAAAGTTAATTGCAAAATCAGGAGACTTAGGACTTATAGCAAATTGGAGACCGATTTCGCTTTTGAACTCAGATTATAAGATTTTTGCCAAAGTCTTAACAAACAGATTAAAATGTGTTATGCAGAAAATAATTTCTAAAGAACAATATTGTGGAGTTAAAGGAAAATCCATTATCAATTGTAATAACACAATAAGAGATATTTTGTGTTATGTTAATGAAAATGACCAGCAATTAGCTGTTGTTAATATAGATTGGGCCAAGGCCTTTGATAGGGTCAATGTAGAATTTATTTTTAAAGTTATGAAAAAATTGGGATTTCCTGATGAATTTACTGTCATGATAAAAATGTTGTATAAAGACTGTAAAAGCTGTGTTCACGTAAATGGGTTTCCTAGTTCTTCATTTTTCGTAAAAAGATCTATAAGGCAGGGTTGCCCTCTATCAATGTTGTTGTATGTTATTTTCCAGGAACCTTTGCATAAAGCTATTAAATCCAATAATATGATAGTAGGACCTAGTCTTCCTAATAATATGAATATCACTATTCAAGGTTATGCTGATGATTCATCTGCATTATTGTCATCTGATGAATCAATATGTGACTGCTGTAAAGAAATTCAGAGATTTGAGCAAGCGACTGGTGCTAAACTAAATAAAGATAAAACTAGTATAATGGGCATTGGTAAATGGAAAAACAGGAAAACATGGCCGTTAGATTGGATAAAGTCTGTTGATTGTACAAAAATTTTAGGAATAGATTTTTATAATGATTGTGTGAATACACGTGAAGAAAACTGGTATGTAGTTACAAAAAAAAAAAAATGGAAAAAAAGCTGTAATCATTAATTCATTAATATTAGGTAAAGTATGGTACATCTCTCATACGGTGCCACCAGTGAAAAAACATGTCATGAAAATCAATGCTTGTATCTTTAGATATGTGTAGAGTGGTGGTTATCATCCTGTAAACAGAAACACTTTGTGTTTACCAAGGGAAGACGGAGGACTAGGAATAATAAATGTACATTTTAAAGCACTTTCAATATTTTGTGCAACTTGTTTAAAAGAATTGTTATTACTATTGCAGTATTAGATTAAGTTATCTAGTAGATGAGAGAAACTACACTGAATTGTCATTTTTAGCTACTCCATTTTATTCATTTGCTATAGATGTAATACGAACAGTCAATAAACACAGCAAGTTTCCAAATATAAAGAGTAAGGAAATTTACCATATGATAAGACCACATGTTAAACCAAATGTTGAAGAAAACTATCCTCTTTTGGACAGAGATTGATATGGAAAAGCATAAACGCCTCCTTTATTGGAGTTGCAGAGAGAGAAGTGATCTCTAAGTATGCACATGGGACTTTAGCAACCAACCAAAGGCTTAATACTTTAGGCATTAAAAGTAGTAACAAATGTGACAATTGTGAAGGAACAGAATATATCTCGCATATATTTTATTTTTGTAAGTTTATTAAATGTACATTGAAATATTTCCAAAATGCACTATACCTTTGTTGTGAGATTAACAGGGATAAATTTTTGAATACCATCATGTTCGGTTTTAAATATAATACTATAAAAGACCGAAATAGTGCTATAATAATGATCGTTGGATATATATATGCTGTTTGGATAAGTAAGAAAAACAAATACACAAAAGAAGAAACGTTTGCCCTTGTGAAAAGTAAATTAAGTTATGATAGGTGGTTATTAAGAAACTTGTATAAAGACAAAATTGCAAATGTATTCAGTGAAAAGTATATTGATTTTGATTTCTAATTTTTTTCTTTTAAATCCATAATAGTGTGTAAATATTGTAGGTACATAATTTTGTAATATCTTACTTATGTAAGTGAAATGTAATATTTTTCTTATTATGTAAATGAAATTTTATATTTTTCTTATGTAAAAGAAATGTAATATTTTTCTAATGAAAGAAAAAAAAATAGATTAAAAAGTGTTCTTCATAAAGTTATATCACGAGAACAGTTTTGTTCTGTTAAAAGAAGATCAATAGTGAAATGTAATACTCTAATTAGGGATGTAATTTATTATGCAAATGAAAATAAATTGGATTGTGCTCTACTTAACCTGGATTGGAGTAAGGCTTTTGATAGAGTTAATTTGAGGATTATGTTTAAGACACTATCACGGATGGGTTTTAGTGAGTTGTTTATCATGAAAATTAAAATGTTATATAATGGATGCCTAAGTGCAGTTTGTGTAAATGGGATTGTTAGTGGCTTTTTTCCTGTTGAGAGATCCATAAGGCAAGGATGTCCCGTGTCAATGATAGCATATATATTGTTTCAAGAATCTCTATACAGAACAATTAAACAAAGTAATGAAATTGTGCCAGTGAACCTCCCAAATGGGTTCCAGTGTTCTGTTGTTGGTTTTGCTGATGACGGCTCAGTTTTTGATAGTAAAGAAAGTAAAGAAAGAAGTATCCAAGTAGTATTTAGTATTATAAAGCAATTTGAGCTAGCTATTGGTGCAGAGCTAATTAGAGATAAGACTTGATTGGATACAACAGAAAAATAAGTGTTGGGTATTAGGCAAATTGATAACCACTGATTATAATGAAATGGTAGATGAAAACTGGGATGCTTTAATCAATAAAGTTAAGGTAAAAATAAATATGCTTTCGACTCGATACTTGTCTCTATATCAAAAGGCTATTCTTGTCAATTCTCTTATTTTAAGTAAAGTCTGGTACACGTGTCATGTATTTCCATTAGGGAAAGAGAAAGCAAAAATTATAGAACAATCTATTTCCCGGTATTTGTGGTGTGGAACTTACCAACCAATTAAGAGGGATTCCTTGTATCTGCCAAAAACAGAAGGTGGTATTGGAGTTATTAATGTGTTTTATAAAGCAGCAGCTATTTTAACAATTACGTTCTTGAATATTATGTTATGTGACAGTTATGGACGAGAGTTAGCCTTATATTACACGTGTATTAGAATAAATTTGTTGTGGGTTGTAGAGGATTGCCCTAATGTGTCTTATGTTGCTACTCCCTTTTTTAATATAATTATTGATAATGTAAGGAAATTATTGAGAATGCCTAAATTTCCACATGTCAAAAGTAAGAATATTTATCAGTATTTGATGCCAACCCATAAGCCCATTGTAATTGAGAGGTACCCTTTGCATAACTGGGGTAATATATGGAGTAACCTTTCGTGCAAATTTGTTGACTCCTATCAAAGAAGTATTATGTATAGATTTTTGTATGAATCCTTGGCTACTAAGGAAAGACTAAAGATATTGAATATTGCTGATAATAATTTCTGCAATAAATGTACGGAAAATGGAAATCATCTACATGTTGTTTACTTTTGTAAATATGTTAAAAAAATTTGGAAGTGGTTCCAGAATTTGATTGAAGAGGTATGTGATATAAAAGTTCAGTATCCAATAAAAGTATTGATGTTGGATTTCGATTATAAAGAAAAGAAGAAGAAAAATACATTAAGTATACTTATTATTGAGTATGTAAATTGTATGTGGTATAGTAGAAAAGAGGTGTTACCAAGTCAAATTATTTCAATATTAAATTGTAAAATAAAGTACACAAAATGGGTATTATCAAATGCATATGAACCTGAAAAACATTTCACAAGTAAATACGTGAATAATATTTGAATTCATGAAATTAATGCACTTCCATTCCAAATTTTTCCTATTTATGTTATATTGTTGAATTTTTATGAAAATTTGTGCATATTAAATTAATGTTATTTGTGATAATATTTGAAATTATGAGATATACTCCATTTCAAATATCTTTCTTATTGTTATATTGTTGATATAATTATGAAAACTTTGTATAAAATTAATTGATATTTGTAATGAAATTTAAAAAAAAAAACAAAAAAAGTTCGCGAGAGGTAGGACCTTACTCACTCCTTAATTTGATTTTCCATTGTCTTCAGGGGCAGTCGGCAAATAACACCATCAGTGATGAAACTGAAATCCCTTTTTTAAATAAGAAAATGTCCGTGGCATCAAGTTTCTGGAAATATCTCTTGTGGTTTCACCTAATTCATTTTATTTAGTTCGCTGCCAACCTTCGTAGCGAGCGGTTGTAAGAAAGAGCCTCTCCGCCTACAAGCTATTTCGTAGGTTGAGTATTTTCTCCAGACCTAAACCAATGGCGACTTCATTGGTGTCTTTGAAGCGTGTCAACTCGGATGGGCTTCATTTTTCTACTGTAGTCACGCACGATCTTGCTTGTACAGTGATTTTTGATATCTTGAAGATAAATGATAGTGATATTGAAGGTCTTCAGATGATTAATGCAAACAGGATTATCATAAAATTTGTCGACAAGTCAAGATTTGACAGCTTTTTAGCCCAATATGAGGACAAAGAATGTTCGATCGGAAACAAGGGAACGGTAAGAATTGTCAATCTCTGTAGTTCATATACATATGTGTCCATCAGGAATGCCCCATTTGAAATGGATAATGACCTACTGGAAAATGTCTTGTCCCGATATGGCAAAAGTTTTGGGATACGAAACAATACTTTTGCTCACGGAAAAGCAAAGAATCTTTTAAATGGCACAAGGACAGCCAAAATGTTAATTAAGCGCAACATTCCATCGTCCATAAATTTCTGTGGATTTAGAGTTGTTTTTCTTTATAATGGTCAAAACAAAACGTGCCACAGATGTGGTAGCTTGGATCATATGGCACAAAATTGTGAAAATAACAATACAAAACTATTTTCATTTGGACCTGCCGATTTCCCAGAACTCCTTCAGAACCTTCAATCCCCGATAGTGACATTAGGAAATTCTGAAATCATAGCGGAAAGTGGCAAACAAACGGTAAGTGATCTTATCCCCTCGTTGGTGGGGTTAGAAAGCAACGACAGTTCTACTGACGAGCAGTGTGAAAACAAGACTCGGACTGATGGTGCCTCAACAATAAAGTCCATGACTGGTTATGAAAGCAAAATTTCATCTGTGAAGGGCGCACCAGTATCTCAGACTGACGTATGTGTTGAGAAACAAAATTCGAAAGTTAATGATCATTCGATCACAAATGAGGAATCTGAAAATAGCATTGAGGAAATACCTGATACTAATGATTATGAAATAACTAGTTCACCTATTTTAGCAACATTGTTACGTACCGAGTGGCTCGGCCCGTAAGAAAAAAAAAAAAAAAACGCAGGATCTTTATAGATGGAAAAACTATTGGGGCTGCTCTGGCTAATCGACAGCTCGCACACACAAAGAAGGAATAACAAAAATACAGGAAATTGTTATAAAAATAGATGTATTAATATTAAACTTAATAAAAATCTTAACCAAAAAGAAAGCCATAACAAAATGAGCCAGGTCCGGGCCACGAAACACAAAAATAAAGCAATATTACTTTATATCCAAAAAAAAGAAGTACCAGCAGCAGTCGATACAAAAACAAAGCCATCTCCAGCGAAGTCCACCAACTAACGACAACAGGCCGTATTATCACGACGTCCTGCTGCCGTCTCGCCAAATACCAAGGACACGGGGCCACTGCACCCGAGCCAAAACCGCCGACAGGGTCTTCACCTGCGGCCAACAAACAACCATCTTCGTCGGTGCGCTGCTCCAGCCTGGGCCCAAACGCCGGCTGCCCAAGAAACGTCCTCAAAGTCGAACTGCTGCTGGTACTCAAAAGTTCTCATCCCCAAGAGAACAACCCGTTCGCTACTGCTGCCCGAACCTGACTAAAAGTTGGCGCCAAGCCACCACAGACGTCAACAATCCTGTGAAAATAAGAGGGGAGAGCAGAGGATTAGCCAAATAAACAAACAGGTAACTACCGTACCGCCCATAGAACCATCAAAGATCCTAACAAACATCAATGTCAGAAAAAACACTTATGACTGTCTTTGCTTCGGTGTATGAACCGGATTATCCAGACATAGATTTAGAGTGCAATATAAACGATGTTGAAGCTCCTAGAAAAAAGTGAGGAGCTAATGCCTACTGACAATAATGCTGTTGGTAACACAAACTCGGATAAATTTAGTCTTATGGAATTTGAAAGTTGAGAGGCTTGGAAAAATGAAACTGACCAAAGAAGGAAATATGACCCGGATTAAGAAGAAACAACGATATTGAAATTTCAGGATGTCTTTAAAAGTTGCTACTTTAAATATAAATGGGTTGAATGCTGTGGATAAGCAGTCTAAGTTAATATCGTTGATTAAATATCATAAGATAGATATAATGCTCATTCAAGAACACAACGTTAAACTAATTCACCTGTTACAAGAATTGACATTACACTTCACAATAATATTTAATCCCACGCCGTTATTGAGAGGTGGTACTCTGATCTTAGTTTCAAAATACAAAAATATTGAAGTTTTGAACAAAGAAGTGACACAGAGGGTAGAATTATTGGGATCACAATTAAATATAGTGAATGTGTCCTTTACATTATAAATATCTACGCTCCATCAGGCGCTAATAACCTTAAGGAAAGGGAATTATTTTTCTCCCAAAATCTCGTATACTTTTTGAGACATCGACTTGATAGTACAATCTTAGGAGGGGACTTTAACTGTGTGGCAACGCTTAGGGATTCCAGCTCTACTAATCCAACTTTGATATCCAAAGCTTTATGTGCAGTTGTAAAGCATCTTGGTCTAAAGGATAACTACTTAATCAATAAAGGACTGCCCCAATACACATACATCAGGGAAAATTACGGATCCCGCCTAGACAGGTTTTATACGGCTGATCTCTTTGAAAAAATAAAAACTGTGTACACTGAACCTATCACGTTTTCTGACCACAATATGTTATGTATAGAGATAATATGCAGCAAATTGTGTGATAAAAGTTATTTGTGGAAATTAAATACCAGCATCTTGAAAAATACGGACATTCATGAAGCGTTTAGTGATTTCTGGCTCAGTGTCCAGGCAAGAAAAGACGACCGTGTTAATATTTTAAAGTGGTGGGAATGGGCCAAGCTTGAAACCAGAAAATGGATCCTCATAGCCTTCCCTAAACGGTTATGTAGCGAGAAATATGGTTTGTTAAGCATCTTGCAAAGACGATTAAAGCAACTGTATATGAAACACGATCAATATGTAAATCAAAATCATAATATCCAGGTGCTAAAATCCAAAATTGAGAATATTAAAAATAATATACTGGAAGGTGTTAAGATTCGAGCTAAAACCGAAGAATTAGATCTAGGGGAGAAAGTATCCTCTTTTTTATTAAAAAAGGAAAAGTGTAAACGTACATTATCTCATCTGAGTAGGATAAAATTAGGTAATGGTACAATAATCACTAGCCAGGAGGAATTGTCAATTTATGTTACTTCTTACTATGAAAATCTGTTTAAATGTGTTGATACAAGAGAAAAGGAGATGAACTTTTTCTTGAGTAAATTATCACCGATTGTCACGGAAAATGATAAAAAGGATCTGCTTGAAGATATTACTGTTGACGAGGTTAAAAGGGCAGTTTTTTCAATGTCGAAGAAAAAGTCCCCAGGTAGTGACGGGCTCCCTGCTGAATTCTATAATAGCTTTTGGAATGTTATCAAGAATGATTTTGCCAAAACCTTAAATTACATGAAAACTAACTGCATGCTGTCAGAATCACAAAATTTGGGTATAATAAATTTGTTTCCCAAATCGGGTGACCTAACAGTCTCGGACAACTGGCGACCAATTACACTTTTAAATGTCGACTACAAATGTTTAGCCAAGATACTGAAAAATCGAATGCAAAATGTAATAGATAAAATGATATCAAAACATCAATATTGCTGAGGTATTGGAAAGTCTATTACTTCCTGCAATAACTTCATCCGTGATATAATTTACTATACGGGAACAGAGAGTGTACAGTACAGTACAAGCTGCTTTAGTGTCGCTTGACTGGACTAAAGCTTTCGACCGAGTCAATTTGTTCTTCAAGTCTTGCTTAAATTTGGATTTCCTTTGGAATTCACTAAAGTAATTGAGTCTCTCTTCAAGAACTACAAGGCAAGAATACTACTCAATGGCAAGTTAACCCGACCAATCCAGATAGAGAGGTCCGCGAGACAAGGCTGCCCGTTAGCAATGCTGCTGTTCATTGTTTTTCAGGAACTTTTTTTTCTACAGAGCCATAAACTCAGACCCAGAGATACAGGGTGTCGTTTTGCCCAATGATGATTGTGTCAAAATTATTGGCTTTGCTGATGACTCTTATGTCTTTGTGACTTCAGATTTATCTATGTCAAAGGTTTTTTTTTTTTTTTTTTTTTTTTATAATATTGGGAGATTCGAAGCGGCAACGGGTGCACTGTTAAACAAGAGTAAGACGAGTATAATGGGCCTTGGTAACTGGTCATTCAGATTGAACTGGCCAATATCGTGGCTGACGTGTGTTTAGCAAATAAAATTTTTTGGCATTATTCATGACAGGAATATTAAAATATCCTGTGAAAAGAATTGGGAAATACTTCTGCATAATGTATACACAACAGTAAACTTGCTTAAAGCCAGGAAATCATCCTTGTTTCAGAAAGACATTATCATAAATAGTTTGGTACTATCCAGGATCTGGTATGTGACTCATACGTTCTCTCCTTTAAAAAAATATGTAACTAAAGTAAATTCTATTATTTTTCAGTATATTTGGAGTGGAGTGTCTCATCCCATAAATAGAAATACACTGTGTATAGAACGGAAACTTGGTGGCATAGGAGTAACTCATATTTACACGAAGGCATTAACTATATATTGTAATTCTATGTTAAAAAATTTCTTAGCTGACATAGGTAGGATCAGATACTATTGTACAATTAGAGCGAGTTATTCAATTCAGAGTGAACCTCTGAATGCCTGTGCCTATTTATATCCCGATCACTGTGTTCTGTTTATCACCTTTATAAGACGAGTTCACAAATTCCCTGGTTTTCCGATATTGTCAAATAAATTATGCTACAAAAAACTGTTACCGAGAGTATGCCCAGCTATCATGGAAAGTTTTCCGCTACATAACTGGGATAGTATATGGGAGAGGGTGAATCTTCCTTTCGTTTTCCCTGAAGAACGAGATTTTCTTTTCAGGTGTATATATGGTGTACTGTCTACAAACCTTAGACTAAAGATTCTAAAGATCACAGATGATGACACGTGTACAAAGTGTGGAAAAAGTGAATCTCAAATGCATGTCTCTTATTTTTGAGAGTATTCAGCCTTTAAGAAGGCTTTTATGTGACACACTAATGGCTATTTGTAGCATATATAGGCAGTAAAAAGCTTCTACATACAGTCATGCTGGATTATCGATGTAAATCCAAAAAAGAGGAAAATTGTGCTTTTATTTTAATTTTTGACTACTTGTACATTATATGGAATACGAGGAAAACAAATACTGAAATGGACATTTTATTTGAATTAATAAGGACACTTTGAAAAATTGCTTTCCAAATAAATATATAAATTCTGAATTTAATCGTAATTAAACCCACTGGTTATAATGTATGTGCTTTTGTTGAGATGTAATCCTAAATTTAAGAATAACTTGTTCCACTTTTGTGTTACTTTAAGGAATCTGTTAAACTTTCTTGTTCTTTATTAATTAATAATGTACATCTTTTGTAAATATGTTTTTAAAATAAAAGAAGAAAAAAAATCCAGGCTCGGGGCAATTTTTAGCTGAACAGTTTGAGGTTTTTGTGATAATGTGAAACCGTTTTTCAAACACTGTCATCAAAAGTACAAAAGGATGCTTGTATATGGTATCAATTTTTGCACCAATTTTTCGGTGGGTAGGATCCATGGACGTTAGGTGACGGGTGGTGAGGAATTAACACACGCACGCGCGAGCAAGCACATGTTAAAGACAGGCTTTATTGCATTCATATATACTGCACCACCGAATCTTTTACCAGAAATGAAGGGAAAGCTTCCCAGTTGGTCTTTCACCGGCCGTTTCAGAAAAAATTCCCCGATTCCCATTCTTATAAAGGAGCGTAGGCTAGGATTTATTTAGGCTGCGTTATCTCTCTCTCTCTCTCTCTCTCTCTCTCTCTCTCTCCCTCTCTCTCTCTCTCTCTCTCTCTCTCTCTCTTAGTTCAAACCTCCGAGGATTTCAAAGGACGTTATTCGGTTGTCAAAAGTCTAAACGCTGTCTTGGGACAGTATACGATCTTGTGTGAATTTCAATTTCATTTTATTCCAGCCATACATTATAAAAAATATATCTGATTTTCACTAACGTAAGAAGTCCACCTGCCAGCGAAGTTCTTCACCGTCTTGGTTACGTAGTGACGTGACAGGTAACCGGAAGTTCTTGGTTCCGGCCCAGTGGAGACGAGGTGGACTGTTATTGATGTCAATGCTGATGAACGAATTAAGGCCTTCGAAGCCTTCGGAAAAATCCTTCTTATTTGGTGTTATTCACCTCGTCGTCGGTGCTCCTGGGTAGCGAAGGTATTTTGCTTTTACCTTTGTATTTCCTTTCGTATTGGCAGAATTGGCGTCAAGTGTTCAAATAGCGAGATTGAAAGTCACATGAACGATGGGTATCTATCTGAGGAAGAGGAGGCATTGCGGCGTGATACTGACTCTAGAGGCTACTAGTGACACACAAAGGTGAATGTCACTTTGATTTACGTTTTCTCCTCGACATGGATTAGGTCAGTATACATGGTTATACATTGCTCAGGTTGACGGCATATAAGAAAATTAATGCTTTAGGCGAACTTAATGATTTTGTATTACAAGTTAATCTGAAGAGAGAGGTTGGGGTGGGGTGTCGAGGATGGAATGTTACTGGGGGGTAGAGGACAGAGGAAAATTGGTTCATTTTCACTGGATTTTCTTTCGCTATGAGGACTGGAGTTCTTCCATAGGTGGTGGGCTCAACTAAAAGATTTTCTGTGACGTAGGATATTTGAATATGTCGATGTGCTTCAAAAGACAGATAATGACTGATCTGCTTCGTAGCTTTTGTTGTTAAGTTACTGATCTGTTGTATAAGTTAATTCCTTTTAGTTGTGAATATAATGGCGCTAGCTTTTATCATTACTCTTCAGAGAAATGCTTTCACAGAGGCCTGGATGAAGCACGCTCTTGCATGCATGATTCTAGTTTTGCCTGTAAAGCTCTATCATACACCTGTGTCACGAATCATGAGACTCCTGTAGATGGATGGAGAGTGTCACTGACAGCCGGAGAAAGTGGTGAGAGTGTGGAAAAATAGCTCTCTCTCTCTCTCTCTCTCTCTCTCTCTCTCTCTCTCTCTCTCTCTCTCTCTCTCTCTCTCTCTCTCTCTCTCGGGCTCCCAGCTTGTCTGTGTGTGGTTCTTCGCTCGTCTGTTTCCCAGTCAGTCTGGGAGATGAGATCAAGGGTGAGGGAAGCTGTCTGCGTTCAAACTGTGCTTTTCTCACTGCACTGATGGCTCAACTAAGGAAACGCCTCAGGAGATTGTTAAAGAATGGTTGGGTGCAAGTTTAATTATCACCGTACGTGTGCTATTTGAAAGCGAAGTATTGTAAGCAGTTTTATTTCATTACATGAAATAGTTGGAATAAACGCTGCTGAATCTGGACACGCTGGCTTTCAGAAGCGTTTCGTGGAGGAAATGCTACACTGCCTACCTACCTACCTACCGTTCTGTAAGATAAATTCAGGATCGTCTCTGTTTTCAGAAACGGGTAACAGAACAGTAAGTCAGTGGCACTGGCCATCATCTTGGAAATATTGCCTTTGTGAACAAATATCTTGATGATGAGTGTTCTGTAAAAACACTTGTGATTAATATGGGGCATCGCACCTCGGGACAGGATTGCCCCTGTTCACTTGAAGTAGTTCCATCCATGTGGGTCCAGAGGTTTTACGGAGAATTTTACAAAGACCTAGTTAGTTTGTCCTTAAATAAGGTATTCACACTTATTTTCCACGGAATAAGAGAAATTTATATACTTACTGAACAATGAATGACAAGGGGTTACTTTATGCTAAATTCATCCGTATGTGTCGCACTAGAATCTGCTAAACATTTGAGGTTTCAGCTACATTTTAATAAATAACGTCGCTGTTTGTGTTTTTTTTTTTTTAATGAACGTTTCCGATTTCATCTGTTGCTCTTTCTATATCTATTTTTTCTCCTTTGCAGGTTCGTGAGGAAATTGCAATAAGAACGCCATCTCAACATGACCATTGAAGACACTTTGACACTTGAAACAAAGAAGTAAGTCTTCGACTGAAGCCTCATTGTGTGAGTGTGTTTGAAAGCCCTTTTTGTCCGAAGCCATTATTGTCAATTCATAGGATTAGTTTCCAATGAAGAAGTAATTTTGACGCATTTCTTAACAGAGGACTACCTAGTCAGTAGTGGAGGACATGAATCTGAGTTTTTGGTACATCATTAAAACAAATTAAAAACATTTTCTAAATCTGTTTTTTAATGTAAGAATAAATACCAGTTGGTGCATCCTGGTTGGTGGCTCCTGCATGTGGAAACCTGGTGATGGCACATAAAGGATTTTGGCTCCTTTAAGTAACTAACTGTAGCATGTGGCTCCACTACTGATGTACATATCTATGCAGATTGAAGCCGTGTAGATTTCCCACATCAATGCATGTGTCAACCCTTGAACTGATATGGGATACAGGCCTAGTGTTCGTTCCTGCTCTAGAAGTCTGTCTTCGGCTGCTCTTGGAAACCAGACTCGTGGTTTCACCTTCGGCTTTCTGTTAACAGCAACCAATTCAAGATTGGATATTCCTTCCACTCAACGTATTATAATATTTATAATGGCCCCGTGCCTACCGATTTTATTTTCGCTTTATATTTGCTTTCAAATTTGTTTTTATAAGTTTGTAGATATGGCGTCCTCTTTTGACTTCTGAACAGCATCATGACCATATCGCTATTTGCACGTTTCAGCGAAACTTGGTGTTTCTTCATCTACAACTGTCCTTATAGCAACCTGATGTATAATCAGTGATTGGGACAATATTCTACATATATGATTTTGCGGTAAAATTTTCAAGAACAAAGTTTCAGTGTCAGTCTGTGCTGACCAGTTGGTTGAGTGCATTCTCAAAGGTTTCACTAAAACTCCAGGTTTTTGTAGACCGAAAATCCTTACTTATGTGCTGTATGAGATGCTAGCTCTCTCTCTCTCTCTCTCTCTCTCTCTCTCTCTCTCTCTCTCTCTCTCTCTCTCTCTGCGCAAATTCACTTGGATATCTTTGCATTGCCGACACAGGGACGAGACAAACGTGTGTCCCCAGAATAGCCAAACAGCGTATCAGATCATGTGAATGTAGTTCATATGTCACTGACATCAGACCTCTTCACGTTGCTCTGTTTTGTGCTGTCACAGTCAAGTCACGTGGCTTTACGATGCCCAACGCATGCCCTCTTCAGGAGCGTCTTTCCATCAGAAGTCTCCCTGAAGTGGCTGCCTGACACCCATGGCTCTGTGCCTTCCATCATGCTACGTGTTTTGTTCACCGTAACCTATGCTAGGCCTATTGTATGCTTTTCACTTGATGAGAAAAGTTATCCTAAACTGGAGGTCATTTTCGTGGCTCCTCTCTGTTGGTCTTATTCAGGCTGAAGCCTAAAGGTACAAGGTGGGATGAGAGATGGAAAGGCTTCTGTTTTGGGCGATTTAGATGGCCTTGCACCAGCTCTGTGTCTTACCCCTTGAGCAGTCTGATATGTCTGTTTTGAATGAGGTTCCTTAGTGCTAACACTGCCTCCCTGGGTATACTCATTATATATAACTTACATAGTAGTTGATGATTCAGTTCAAATTCGAGGAAATACAAGCACGTATATTGCAATGAAAGGCGCAAAAACAAACCATAGTTGTGCTCTTCTGTTTGAAGAGTCCTCGCCGTTTCTGCAGAGGCCGTGCGCACAGACACTTAACCAGGGTCCCATGAGTGCGTTCTCTGGCGGTGAATAGCGCATTACTACCCCTTTTTTTATTTAGAAACTTTTTTGTGCTTTCTCCAATTTGCAAGTGGTTCTTAGTTTGCCGGAAATGATTTCAATTCGATTTCGAAGTCGATGCGAAGTCACTTCTAATCCGCGTCTTTGCTGGCAAGTCTTTCATTTCAACAGCACATTACTCTCAGGAGAAGCAGCGTTTGTTCAGAGAGAGAGAGAGAGAGAGAGAGAGAGAGAGAGAGAGAGAGAGAGAGAGAGATAATCATGGAAAAAGCATCTGGATTATAGCGCGCGTGCGACTGTGTAACGTTGTTAATTGAAACCCGTCATTGGCTGAGAAATGTCATTTGGAATGAAATTTTTTCAGTGACACTGAACTCTTGGCCAGCGTTTGTCAGGAGATTTTAAAGCAGAATTGAGTTCAGTCATTGGCAGCAGGAAAATTTTCGTGATTTGACCTGCATTATTTCATAAGAGGCAGTTCAGGGCGCATCTATTGCTCGTTAAGACTGTATTTTGATGTGATTTGACTTTTGATGCGTGTGTATCAAATTAGACTTCCCCACTAGGAGTGGAAAGTGGACCATCTCAGTTTGATTTTCTAAAATAACGGTGGTGTTTCCTATGGCCGTTCAGACAGAGCAGGTAACCCAGGTCAAGGGAGTTGATTTTTTTTTTTTTTTTTTTTTTTTGCTACATTTCGTCGTATGTGTGACCTTCCCTGAATTGGAAAGATAGTGTTGAAAATAGTTGTGGGTACATGGGAGTACAGCATTGAGGTAATTCGTTGCCTCTGTATGGTGGCCTCTCTGTTACAAGAACAGGTTCCTTGCTTTATTATTATTATTATTATTATTATTATTATTATTATTATTATTATTATTATTATTATATTATTATTATGCAGAAGATGAGCCCTATTCATATGGAACAAGCCCACAAACGGGGCCAATGATTGAAATTAAAACTTCCAAAGACCATTATTATTATTATTATTATGTATTATTATTATTATTATTATT
Source organism: Macrobrachium rosenbergii (assembly GCA_039081455.1). Taxonomy (NCBI): domain Eukaryota; kingdom Metazoa; phylum Arthropoda; class Malacostraca; order Decapoda; family Palaemonidae; genus Macrobrachium; species Macrobrachium rosenbergii. The sequence continues at coordinate 702,709 of JANJGK010000301.1, read as the reverse complement.
ATTATTATTATAAGATGGAACTATCTATACCGTGAACAGGAAGCCCACCAAAGGGACCATTGACTTGAAATTCAGCTTCTAAAGATTATTATTATTATTTGTTATTATTTTTTTATTTTTTTTTCGTCTATCTCAGTCATCCTATTCGACTGGGTGGTATTTTAGTGTGGGGTTCCGGGTTGCATCCTGCCTCCTTAGGGTCCATTACTTTTCTCACCATGTAAGCTGTTTGTAGTAGCACACTTTTTTGCATGAGTACTGGAGCTACTTCGGCATCCAGTTTTTCCAGATTCCTTCTCAGGGATCTTGGGATCGTGCCTAGTGTTCTATGATTATGGGTACAATTTCCAATGGCATATTCCATATCCTTCTTATTTCGATTTTCAGGTCTTGATACTTATCAATTTTCTCTCTTCTTTCTCATCTACTCTGGTGTCCCCATGGTACTGTAACATCAATGAGTGATACTTTCTTCTTGATTTTGTCAATCAACGTCACGTCTGGTCTATTGGCACGTATCACCCCTATCTGTTCTGATACCATAGTCCCAGAGGATCTTGCCTCGTCGTTTTCTATCACTCCCTCAGGTTGGTGGTTCGTACCACTTATTACTGCAAGCTAGCTGGTGTTTCTTGCACAGACTCCATTGGAGAGCTTTTGCTACTGAATCTTGCCTCTTTTTGTACTGGCTGTGTGCAAGTGCTGGACTTTCGCTTGCTATGTGGTTTATTGTCTCGTCTTTCATATTGCACTTCTGCTATGGAAGTGGTGTGGATGTGTGAGGATATTTATTATTATTATTATTATTATTATTATTATTATTATTATTATTATTATTATTATTATTCAGAAGATGGAACCTGTCCATACGGAACAGGAAGCACACCACAGGGGTCACTGACTTGAAATTCCAGAAGCGTCCAAAGAACATGAAGGAAGAAGTAAGAGAAGGTAGCCGGAAACAGGAAATTCTTCTGCAAGTAAAACTGCCCACCTGAACTGAGCCTCTGATTCACTTTGTATGTGAAAGCCCCACTGCATTTATTTATCTTTTTTTTTTTTACACATTTTCAACGTTAAAGTTTCTTACAGTAACGTAACGCAAGCTGGAAAGAAGCCACTGTTACTCAGCCAATCAGATAGTCGATTCCTACTCGTTTGTTCGAAAAGGAATGTCACGGATGTTCTGATTGGTCCAAGGGATGTTCCAGGCAGCCGGACTTCCGGAGGACTGGGAAGGGCAGTGCTGAATGTAGTATTATGCTGTGGCTGGTCCGTCACGGATTCTCAGCAATGTTCGTTCGCAGGATTTTTCCACATTTTTCGGACGTCGTTGTGGAAAAAGGCAGGTTTTGTTGTGGTTTGGGTCCCTCCACTGAGAGAGGTTGCTGGTTTCAGTCTAGAATAATAATAAAGGTGCGGAGGTTTGAACAAGTTGGAAGCTGTCCAGAGAAATGGTTTAATGTCCGACAGTTTCAGTAGGGAAACTGGACTGAATTCCAGTATATTAGAGTAGTGATTTATGGAATAATGTTTCTTGAAAGAGGGCGACGAGGAGTGACCAGGCAGTAGGATGAAAGCCCTGGGTTTTAATTTGTATCTTTACAGGACCTCCCATAGGTCCTCATTTAGTGCAAAAAGAATTTCCCTATTATGAGATATCAGTTTATGGTATGTTTGGTGTTATTCTCCTAACTGTGTTCCTTATAATGAAGGCAGTAGACTTGCCTTCCCGACAGTCTAGTCTCGAGTGATGGAAACTCCGTTTTTCCGACTGTCGTTGAAATGGAGATTAAAATGTTCAGTGTATGCTGATGGCAGGATAAATGATAATATCATGATGGGTGTTCCTAAATCTCTTGTCTGAAGTGTCGAAAGGGTTTTGGGTGTCATATCTGACACTTTGAAGTCGCTTAATCTTGTGTCATGTTTTCCTGGAGAAGCCTTCACAGAAGGGACGGTGCCTTGTGGATCCAATCTTCCAGCATATTACCATTCTCGAGAGGGAGAATAGAGGCTATTCCTGAAGCTTGTCAAGCTGGGTATACTTGTATTCTTGGTATTCTTGATTGACGGGACAACATATTCCTGTTTTGACAACTGTCGTTTGACATAAAACTTAAAAAAAAAAAAAAAAAAAACTTGATACAGTGGCTATGAGTTGCAACAGTGTCATTCAAGTCCTGTGGACAGAGAAGTCATTGGCTGAAGACCTTGTTGAACCAAAACCAGTCTTACACTTCTGGCAGAGGGTTCCCGAGTGCTCAGCGCTTTTACAGAATATATTATATGGACTTTCATCCTTAAAGTTTCTATTTATATTTACTGAAACGCCTAGCCACCACCAGTTCACGTTCAAAGTTAATCATATTGGTGTCAAAAATCATCAGTTGAATTGGGAGTCAAAATTATCATTCATTTGGTGTCAAAATTATCTTTCAATTGGTGTCCACAATTATAATTCAGTTGGCGTCAAAATTATCATTCAATTGGCGTCAAAATTATCATTCATTTGCTGTCAAAATTATCTTTCAATTGGTGTCAAAATATCTTTCAATTGGTGCCAAATTATAATTGAATTGGTGTCCAAAAAAATCTTTTAATTAGTGTCAAAATTATAATTAAGTGGTGTCAAAATTATCAATCAATGTGTCATAAAGATCATTCAATTAGTGTCTTCAATGGGACCCCGTCAGACATATTAAGACCCAAGTGGCTTTCAGTCAGGTTTTTACACAAAAATTGTAAGTTGTCATTGGCTGTCCATCTTCTGAGACGAGTAGTCCTAAAGAGAGAGAGAGAGAGAGAGAGAGAGAGAGAGAGAGAGAGAGAGAGAGAGAGAGAGAGAGAGAGAGAGTGCATTTGACCGGGCCTTGAGGTCGATTGGGTCCGAGGTTGTTAGAAGTAATTAAGTTCTACATAGTGTTTAATAAACTATTTAAAGCAAATTTTGAGTTACAAAGAAACGAATGTATCTTGACCGCATTTTCATCTTTCACATAGGATTCCCCCCCCCCTCTCTCTCTCTCTGTGATGTGACATTCTCTCGGTGAGACGTAATCATTCATGGTCTGGATAATCTACCCGATAATACGCGTCTTACATACAATTAGCGAATGAAATATAGCTAAAAGTGTTCGTGAACTATCGGTGATTAGCTTAATATCAGATTAGAGTGATAAACCGTCTAATAAGTTGTGTACGAGTGAATTAATAAATTCTGAAAATCATGGAGGAGTCAACCAATAGTGGCAAAAGGTGGAGAAATCTTGCATGCATAGGAGATATTCAATATGATGAATTGGCAGGAAGGGAACTTGGTCTGCTGATCGTGGAGATAAATTGCAACATTGACCAAAAAGATGTGAAATCATTCACAGACATATTGAAAGGATACGATCCTTCAAATTGGAGCAAATCTGCTGAAAATATAATGAAAATAATAGAAGGGATACCAATGAAAGTTCAGGTTATCAAAAGACTTATAAAGAAAATCTACAAAAATCAACACATTCCATCAAAGAAAATAAGTACGGTGGAATTAGTGAATATATTGATTGATGCAATAGGCAAACGGATGCCTAAAGCATGTAAACTATGTAGAGTGTGGTATAGCATTGTAAATCCACAAAACCTGATTAGGAAATGCTATGCTTGCCACGTACCGACACACCCTTCATGTGCTGAAGTTGAGCAAAATAGAAATAAGGACACAAAAATATTTTGCTCAACATGTCTAGTATGGATAGACAAGGTCATTAAATCAAGACTTAATGTACAGATTGTGGAGGATGAAGAAGATGAAGAGGATGAAGAAGAGGAAGAAGAGGAAAATAGAAAAGAAGAAAATAAGACTGAAGAGAGGGAAAAGATTAATGAAAACAAAGAACAGGATAATAGTATGGATGCAGAGAAACTCATAGATTCTACATATGAGGCAATACAGCAACATACTTATGAAGAAATAAATTATGACATGATAAATCAAAATAAAATCCCAAAGAGGTTGTACCCGGATCTCCATACTGATGGGAAAGAACAAGAAAAAAAAAAAGAAAAGAAAGACACAGTATGCACCCTTTTGAAAAGAGGGAATTGCAGGTTTGGTGAAAGATGTTATTACAAACATCCCAAGATATGTCACAATTATGAGATATATGGCAAATGTGCATATCTAGATGGCTATGAAGAGGAATGCAGCGATCTACATCCAAAAATATGTAGAAAATGGAAAGAAGGAAATGGATGTAGGTTTAATAAGAAATGTAGGTACATGCATCCTGTAGCCATGAAAAACCAAAATCAAAATCAAATACATATAAAAAATCAAGGTAAAAATGAAACAAATAAAGAAAAGAACAAAGATCATGTGATGAAGGCAAAAAACAAGCCAACAACACATTATGAAATGTCAGCACCACGATATGAGCCATCAGCACCTAGATATAGCACAAGGAACAAGCAATGTATCTATGATGCTAAGGGATGGTGCAGATATGGAGATAAGTGCAGGTTTATGCACAAAGTGAATAAATATGAAGCTGGAAGAACAAGTATAATGGAAAAGTTGGATTTTTTAATGTACGAATTTCTGGAAATGAAAAAAAGATCAACATATCAGAACAGGAAAGAGACATGGGAAAATCCTTATTATTACCCATATTAGATTATGGAGATAATACGCAAACCATCATAGTGATGAACGCGCAGGGTTTAGTTTCGAGTAACTCAAAAAGAAAGATAGAGTTCTTAGAAGAACTAACCCAAAATGAAAAAATAGAAATATTGAATATAAGTGAAACCTGGTATTCCCAAGAGACTGGTAATGATGACCAGATAAAGGGTTTCCAAACTTATAGATCAGATAGAAAAAATAGAAATCAAGGGGGAACCGCGATATATGGGAGAGATGCCAATCAAGGAAAAATCTGTGAGAAATATAGTAACACAGAATGTGAATTAATAGCGGTAGAATTTGAATATGAAAAATTAGTGAACATTGTAATATATAGACCCCCTAATACTAAAGAGTTTGACATAATAATTGAAAAATTGGATGAAATATGTAGAAATCACAAGGACTGGACTATACTCCTAACCGGAGACTTTAACTTTCCTTTTGTAGAATGGAAAGAACGAATAGGAGACTGTGGTTGTATTTATACATATAAAAAAGAGAGCAATAGTAGTGCAGAAGATAAGAGGCAATTTGAAAAGCTATTAGATATGCTACTAGAACATAACATTCAGCAAATAAATCACCTACCAACAAGAAAGGATAATATTTTAGATCTAGTATTTGTGAACGAGGTGAACTATGTTAAAGAAATAATAGTATATAACACGAGTATTTCGGACCATAATGTCATAGAACTAACAGTCCGTTCCAGAACATATGAAAACAGAGAAAAGCAAGAAACGAAAAAATGGGAAGGATATGGAAAATACAATTTCTATAGTAAGAATATAAATTGGTCAAAAATAAATGAAGAATTAAACAAAGAATGGGAAAATATATTTGTAAGTGATGATATACAGGTAAATACCGATATATTATATAAAATATTAGAGGAAATAGTGGAAAAATATATACCGAAGAAAAAAAGTAATCATCAGTCACGAATTCCAAGAGACAGAAGGATCTTGTTCCAGAAAATTAGAAAGTGGAAAAAAGCTCTTGCAAAAGAAAAGAATGCATGGAAAGTGATGGAACTAAAAAGTAAGATAGAAAATGCAGAACAAGACTATACAATCAAGAGAAAATGAAAAAGGGAACCTAGAAGAAATGACACTACAAAATATCAAGCAAAACCCTAAAATTTTTTATTCATATGCAAAAAAGATGAATAAAATAAGAGTAGAAATAGGCCCTCTAAGAATTGAAGGGCGATTAACGAATGAAAAAAAGGAAATATGTAACATATTAGCAGAAAGATATAAGAGTGAATTTACACCTAGAATTGAAAATGAAGATAATGATACAGAAATAAGAGATGAAAATACTGAATACTTATCAGATATAGATATTACAGAAGCCGATATTGTGCAGGCTATTAATGAAATTAAAAATGGATCAGCAGCAGGACCAGATGGAGTACCTGTCATATTGTTAAAGAAAGTGGTTCATTCAATCGCAAAGCCGCTAGCAATATTATTAAGACAAAGTATAGATACAGGCAAGATTTATGACAAGCATAAATTAGCATATATTACTCCTACTTTCAAAAGTGGTTCAAGACTAGAGGCAAGTAATTATAGGCCTGTGAGTCTGACATCTCATATTATGAAAGTATATGAAAGGGTAATAAAAAAAAATATAATGAAACATTTAATGAAAAATAGATTGTACAATATAGGACAACATGGTTTTGTACCCGGAAAAAGTACACAAACCCAACTGTTAGTCCACCATGAAAGCATATATAAAAATATGATAAATGAAAAAGATACAGATGTGGTTTACCTAGACTTTGCAAAAGCCTTTGACAAGGTAGATCATAATATATTAGCGAAAAAAATTAAAAAACATAACATTGTTGACAAAGTAGGAAGATGGATAAAAGAATTTTTGCAAAACAGAAAACAGATAGTGATTGCAAACGATGAGAAATCGGATGAAGCTACGGTAATATCCGGTGTACCACAGGGTACGGTGTTAGCTGCATTGCTGTTTGTGATTATGATTGCAGACATAGACAGTAATGTTAAGGACTCAGTAGTAAGAAGTTTCGCAGATGACACAAGAATAAGTAGAGAAATTGCTTGTGATGAAGATAGGAACTCGCTGCAAAGAGACCTAAATAAAATATATAAATGGGCAGAGATAAATAGGATGGTATTTAACTCTGATAAATTTGAATCAATGAACTATGGTGATAAAGTAGGAATGCTATATGCATATAAAGGACCTAATAATGAGACAATCACAAACAAGGAAGCAGTTAAGGGGATCGGCCGCCTAAAAAACCCCAATAATCTTTAAAAAATTTGATTTGCTGAAAAAAATTCTATGGCTTCGTATAGGGTTCAAGAATGTGTCCACGAAATATTATGCTAAAATTTGCCGTATTTCTTTAGTTATGGCCTAAAATGTAACAATAACTATATACCCATAAAACACCAGTAGCGCAAATGATTTAGTCTGGTAAAGTTTTTGCGATATATATTACGAAAACTTCCTTTGAAATGAAATGTATAATGTCAATAATATCCTACTCGGCACCTTTTTAGTCATTCCTAGCCATGACAACGCACACGTCATACCATGACGCCGACTGTGGCCGAGAGTTGCCTATAAACTTCCAAGCTAGAAGGACACGTTTTTCATGCTCGCTAGCCTTGACTGAACTCTGTATTTTCTGCGGTGTTTTTGTTTTTTCACCATGCCTAAAAGGTCCAAGAGTTCACTTCATGCTTCTAGAATGCGGAAAAACCAAGTGGAAAAGTCCAGACGAGAAGTAGAAGAAAGAGTTCAAGAAATTAGTGCCATAGAGGGGAATGGAGCGACGGAGAGAGAGAGAGCTGTCGCCCATCAAACGGCGCAGGCAGCGATCTCTGCTGACCAGAGACCAACCACATCCACCCCTAAACGCCTCTTTATTTGTTCGTCACTACCAAAGGTCAAAGATATTTTAGAAAAAGAAAGCAGTAGCTCGGAGGCTGATATTATAGACGATCCTGAAAATAAAATGATCATAATAAGTGAAGCAAGACTTGATGAATTACTTGAATCACGAATCCCTAATTGTGAATGAAAAGTAATTCCCAGGATCCATTTGGCAAGGGATGGATTCGAGACACTAATAAAAAAGTGTAGGCAACTATGATACCCTAGAGTAATACCTTGCAGCAAGATCAGACAGGGGGGGACCAGGAACCTAAAATTTATAAGAATGTGTCTTAGGCACATAAATAATCAATTAATATTCTTATTTATAATCATTTTGCATTAATTAATACCCAAAAATAAAAGTTAAAACCATAGAACTAGTTGTAACACAGTCCTTGAAGTCCCTTTTACTTTTTTTATGTAACTAAAACTTTGAAGGCCCGTTTCTCAAAACATAAGTTTTTCACCTTCAAAATGTATCTCCTCCCTTAGTATTGGACCAATCTAAATGAAATTTCATATATAATATGAGGAAACATGGTAGATTAAAACAAAGCCCGGGATTTTTAATATTTTGAGTTTCTGATTTTTGGCAATTTTTTTTTCTGTAATTTTTCTGGGAAAATTTCATAAAAAAAATAAAAATTCATATCTCGAAAAATAATTGAAAAATAAAAAATCCCCGGCTTTATATCGAAGGTCCATATGTGTTTTATACGTGGTTCATATCTCATCCCTTAAAACCAAAAAGCAAAGGAGGAGATGCATTTTGAAAATGGCCATTTTTGGCCGAAAAATGCTCTGGCGTCACAAAACCTAAGGTCACTGAACAAAAATTTTTTCCCCAGAAGTTCCACACAATATCCTTTAACAAACCCCCTATATATCAACAACCTGTCGTTAAAAAAGTCGGAAACCGGCCGATCCCCTTAAAGACCTTGGTGTGATGTTGAATAGGAATATGTTATGCAATGATCAAATAGCAATTCTATTGGCAAAGTGCAAAGCAAAAATGGGAATGTTGTTCCGGCACTTCAAAACAAGAAAAGCTGAACACATGATTATGCTTTATAAAACGTACGTACGTAGTCCACTTGAATATTGCAATATAATATGGTACCCACACTACCAAAAGGATATTGCACAAATAGAGAGTGTACAAAGGTCATTTACAGCTAGAATAGAAGAAGTTAAGGACCTTGACTACTGGGAAAGACTACAATTCTTAAATTTATATAGTCTTGAAAGGAGAAGAGAACGCTACATGGTAATTCAAGCATGGAAACAGATAGAAGGAATTAAAAAAATATCATGGAACTAAAATTATCAAAAAGAGCAAGCAGAGGTAGATTAATAGTGCCAAAAACTATACCAGGAAAATCAAGGAAAGCACACAGGACATTAATCCACCACGCACCAGCATCGATAATGCAGCGTCTATTCAATGCGCTACCAGCTCATCTGAGGAACATAACAGGAGTGAGCGTAGATGTCTTTAAGAATAAGCTCGACAAATATCTAAGATGCATCCCAGACCATCCAAGACTGGAAGATGCAAAATATACCGGAAGATGCGTTAGCAACTCTCTGTTAGACATCAAAGGCGCCTCACACTGAGGGACCTGGGGCAACCCGAACGAATTGTAAGAATTGTAAGAATGTAAGAACCATCGCCTTAAGTATCACCCCCATGTCTCCTCATCATAACCTGTATGTATCAGCCCCGCATCTCCTCACCATCACCTGAAAGTATCAGCCACGCCTCTCCTCACCATCACCTGAAAGGATCAGCCCTGCATCTCCTCACCATCACCTGGAAGTATCACCCCAGCCTCTCCTCACCATCGCCTGTGCCTATCAGCCCCGCCTCTCCTCACCATCGCCTGGAAGAATCAGCAACGCCTCTCTTCACCATCGCCTCTAAGTATCAGCCCTGCTTCTCCTCAACACTGCTTGTAAATATCAGCCCCGCCTCTCCTCACCACTGCCTAGAAGTATCAGCCCCGCCTCTCCTTACCCTCACCTGAAAGTTTCAGCCCAGCCCTTCCTCACCATCACCTGGATGTTTCAGCCACCCCTCTCCTCTCCATCACCAGGAAGTATCAGCCCTGCCTCTCCTCATATCACCTGGAAATATCAGGCCCACCTCTACTCACGATCACCTAGAAGTATCAGCCCTGCCTCTTCTCACCACCACCTAGAAGTATCAACCCCGTCTCTCCTAACCACCACCTGGAAGTATCCTCTCCCCACCATGACCTGGAAGTATCAGCCCTGCCTCTCCTCACCATCATCTAAAAGCATCAGCCCCGCCTCTCCTCACCATCGCCTGGAAGTATAAGCCCAGCCGCACTTCACAATCGCCTGTGAGTATCAGCCCCGCCTCCCCTCACCATCGCCTGGAGGTATCAGCCCAGAATCTCCTCACCATCGCATGGGAGTATCAGCCCCGACTCTCCTAACTATCAAATGGAAGTATCATCCCTGCCTCTCCTCACCATCACCTGGAAGTATCAGCCCAGCCTCTCCTCACCATCAACTGGAAGTATGAGCCCCGCCTCTTCTCACCATCATCTGGAAGTATCACCCCCGCTTCTAATCACCATCACCTGGAAGTATCAACCCCGCCTCTCCTCGCCATTACCTGGAAATATCAGCCCTGCCTCCCTTCAACATCACCTGAAAGTATCAGCCTTGCCTCTCCTAACCATCAAATGGAAGTATCATCCCCGCCTCTCCTCACCATCACCTGGAAGTATCAGACCAGCCTCTCCTCACCATCACTTAGAAGTATCAGCCCCGCCTCTCCTCACCATCACCTGGAAGTATCACCCACACCTCTCCTCACCAATTCCTGTAAGTTTCTGACCCGCCTCCTCTCACCATCTCCTGGAAGTATGACCCCCACCTCTCAACATCATAATCTGTACGTATCAGCCCCGCATCTACTCACAATCAATTGGAAGTATCAGTTCAGCCTCTCCTCACCATCGCCTGTGAGTATCAGCCGCGCCTCTCCTCACCAACGCTGGAAGTATAAGGCCAGTCTCTCCTCGCCATCGCCTGTGAGTATCAGCCCAGCCTCTCTTCACCATCGCCTGGCAGTATCACCCCGCCTCTCCTCACCATCGCATGGAAGTATCAGCCCCACCTCTCCTCACCATCGCCTTTAAGTATCACCCCCGCCTCTCCTTACAATCGCCTGGAACTATCAGCCCTGCCTCTCCTCACCATCAACTGGAAGTATCAACCCCACCTCTCCTCACCATTGCCTGGTAGTATCAGCAACGCCTCTCCTCACCATCACCTTTAAATATCAGCCCCGCCTCTCCTCACTGCCGCTTGGAAATATCAGCCCCGCCTCTCCTCACCACTGCCTGGAAGTTTCAGCCCCGCCTTTCCTCACCATCACCTGGAAGTATCAGCGCCGCCTCTCCTCACCATCACCTGTAAGTATCAGCCCCGCCTCTATTCACCATTACCTAGAAGTATCAGCCCTGTCCCTCCTCACCATCACCTGGAAGTATCTTCCCCGCATCTCCTCACCACCGCTTGGAAGTATCAGCCCCACCTCTCCTCACCACTGCCTGGAAATATCAGCCCCACCTCTCCTCACCATCTCATGAAAGTATCAGCCCAGCTCTTCCTCACCATCACCTGGATGTATCAGCCCCACCTCTCCTCACCATCACATTGAAATATCATCCCTGCCTCTACTCACCATCACCTGGAAGTATCAGCCCTGCCTCTCCTCACCAACACCTGGAATTATCAACTCCGTCTATCCTAACCGCCACCTGGAAGTATCAGCCCCGCCTCTTCTCACCGTCACCTGGAAGTATTAGCCCGGCCTCTCCTCACCAACGCCTGGAAGTATCAGCTCAGCCTCTCCTCACCATCGCCTGTGAGTATCAGCCCCACCTTTATTCACCATTGCCTGGAAGTATCAGCCCAGCCTCTCCTCACCATCGCCTGTAAGTATCAGCCCCGCCTCTCCTCAATATCGCATGGAAGTATCAGCCCCACCTCTATTCACCATCGCCTGTGAGTATCAGCCTCGCCTCGCCTCACCATCGCCTGGAAGTATCAGCCCAGCCTCTCCTCACCATCGCCTGTAAGTATCAGCCCCGGCTCTCCTCACCATCGCAAGGAAGTATCAGCCCCACCTCTCCTCACCACCGCCTGTATGTATCAGCCCCGCCTCTCCTCACCATCGCATGGAAGTATCAGCCCCACCTCTCCTCACCATCGCCTGTAACTATAAGCCCCGCCTCTCATCACCATCACCTGGAAGTATCAGCCCCGCTTCTCCTAACCATCACTTGGAAGTATCATCTCCCCCTCTCCTCACCATCAACTGGAAGTATCAGCTAAGCCTCTCCTCCCCATCACCTGGAAGTATCAGCCCCGCTTCTCCTCACCATCACCTGGAAGTATCAGCCGCACCCCTCTTCACCATTTCCTGTAAGTATCAGCACCGCCTCTCCTCACCATCACCTGGAAGTATCAGCCCCGCCTCTCCTCACCATCACCTGGAAGTATCAGCCCCGCCTTTCCTCTCCTTCACCTGGAAGTTTCTGCCCCTCCTCTCTTCACCATCAACTGTAAGCATAAGCCGCACCCCTCCTCACCATTGCATGGAAGTATCAGCCCAGCCTCTAATCACAATCGCCTGTGAATATCAGCCCCACCTCATCTTACCATTGCCTGGAAGTATCATCCCGCCTCTAATCAATATAACCTGAAGGTATCAGCCACGCCTTTCCTCACCATCACCTGGAAGTATCAGTCATGCCTGTCCTCACCATCACCTGGAAGTATCAACCCCGCCTTTCCTCACCTTCATCTGGAAGTTTCTGCCCCTCCTCTCCTCACCATCACCTGTATATATCAGCAGCGCCTCTCCTCACTATTGCATTGAAGTATCAGCCCAGCCTCTCTTCACCATCGCCTGTGAGTAACAGCCACGCCTCTCCTCACCATCGCAGGGAAGTATGAGTCCAACCACTCCTTACTATTGCCTGTAAGTATCAGCCCAGCCTCTACTCACCACCGCATGTAAGTATCAGAAACGCCTTTCCTCACAACCGCCTGGAAGTATCTGCAAGTCCTCTCCTCACCATTACCTGGATGTATCAGCCCCGCCTCTCCTCACCATCACCTGGAAGTATCCGCCCCGCCTCTCCTCACCATCACTTGGAGAGTATTAGCGCCGCCTCTCCTCACCATCACCTGGAAATGTCAACCCCGTCTCTCCTAACCATCAACTGGAAGTATCAGCCCCGCCCCTTCACACCATCACCTGGAAGTATCAGCCCCGCCTTTCCTCTCCTTCACTTGGAAGTTTCTGCCCCTCCTCTCCTCACCATCACCTGTAAGCATAAGCTGCACCTCACCTCACCATCGGCTGGAAGTATCAGCCCAGCCTCTAATCACAATCGCCTGTGAATATCAGCCCCGCCTCATCTTACCATCGCCTGGAAGTATCAGTCCGCCTCTAATCAAAATAACCTGAAGGTATCAGCCACGCCTCCCCTCACCATCACCTGGAAGTATCAGTCACGCCTCTCCTCACCATCACCTGGAAGTATCAACCCCGCCTTTCCTCACCTTCACCTGGAAGTTTCTGCCCCTCCTCTCCTCACCATCACCTGTATATATCAGCCGCGCCTCTCCTCACCATTGCATTGAAGTATCAGCCCAGCCTCTCTTCACCATCGCCTGTGAGTATTTGCCCCGCCTCTCTTCACCATCACAGGGAAGTATCAGCCCAACCACTCCTTAATATTGACTGTAAGTATCAGCCCCGCCTCTCCTCACCACCGCATGTAAGTATTAGACACGCCTTTCCTCACAACCGCCTGCAAGTATCAGCAACGCCTCTCCTCACCATTACCTGGATGTATCAGCCCCGCCTCTCCTCACAATCACCTGGAAGTATCCGCCCCACTTCTCCTCACCATCACTTGGAAAGTATTAGCGCAGCCTCTCCTCACCATCACCTGGAAGTGTCAACCCCGTCTCTCCATACATCACCTGGAAGTATCAGCTCTGCCTCTTCTCAACATCACCTGGAAGTATCATTCCTGCCTCTCCTCACCATCACCTGAAAGTTTCAGCCCCGCCTCTCCTCACCATCACCTGGAAGTATCAGCCCCGCCTCTACTCACCATCGCCTGGAAGTATCAGCCCAGCCTCTCCTCACCATCGCCTGGAAGTATCAGCCCAGCCTCTACTCACCATAGCCTATGAGTATCAGCCTAGCTTGACTTCACCACTGCCTGGAAGTACCACCCCGCCTCTCCTCACCATCCCCTGTAAGTATCAGGCCTGCCTCTCCTCACCATCACCTGGAAGTATCAGCCCAGCCTCTCCTCACCATCGCCTCTGAGTATCAGCCCAGCGTCTCCTCACCACAGCCTGGAAGTATCACCCCGCCTCTCCTCACCATCTCCTGTAAATATCAGCCCCGCCTCTCCTCACCATTGCCTAGAAGTATCAGCCCTGCCTCTCCTCACCATCAACTGGAAGTGTCAGCCCCACCTATCCTCACCATCACCTGCAAGTATCAGCCCCGCCTCTCCTCACCATCACCTGGAAGTATAAGCCTCACCTCTCCTCCCCATCACCTGTAAGTATCAGCCCCGCCTCTACTCACCATTACCTAGAAGCATCAGCCCTGTCCCTCCTTACCATCACCTGGAAGTATCATCCACGTCTCTCCTCGCCGTCACCTGGAAGTATCATCCCCGCCTCTCCTCACCATCACCTGAAAGTATCATCCCCGCCTCTAATCACCATCAACTGGAGGCATCAGCCCTGCCTCTCCTCACCAGTACCTGGAAGTATAAGCCCTACCTCTCTTCACCATCACCTGGAAGTATAAGCCCCGCTTCTCCTAACCATTAAATGGAAGTATCATCCCCGCCTCTCCTCACCATCACCTGGAAGTATCAGCCAAGCCTCTCTTCACCATCACCTGGAAGTATTAGCACCACCTCTCGTCACGTAAACCTGGAAGTATCAGCCCAACCTCTCCTCACCATTTCCTGTAAGTATCAGCCCCGCCTCTCCTCACCATCGCCTGGAAGTATCATCCCCACCTCTACTCATCATAACCTGTACGTATCAGTTCCGCATCTCCTCACCATCACCTGGAAGTATCAGCCACGCCTCTCCTCACCATCACCTGGAATTATCAGCCCAGCCTCTCCTCATCATCACCTGGAAGTATCAGCCCTGCCTCTCGTCACCATCACCTGGAAGTATCAGCCCCACATCTCATCACCATTTCCTGTAAGTATCAGCCACGCCTCTCCTCACCATCACCAGTAAGGATCAACCCGGCATCTCCTCACCATCACCTGGAAGTATCACCCCAGACTCTCCTCACCATCGCCTGTGCCTATCAGTCCCGCCTCTCCTCACCATCGCCTGGAAGTATGAGCAACGCCTCTCTTCACCATCGCCTCTAAGTATCAGCCCCGCCTCTCCTCAACACCGCCTAGAAATATCAGCCCGCCTCTACTCACCACTGCATAGAAGTATCAGCCCCGCCTCTCCTTACCATCACCTGAAAGTATCAGCCCAGCCCTTCCTCACCATCACCTGGATGTATCAGCCCAGCTTCTCCTCACCATCAACAGGAAGTATCAGCCCGGCCTCTCCTCATATCACCTGGAAATATCATGCCCGATTCTACTCATCATCACCTAGAAGTATCAGCCCTACCTCTCCTCACCACCATCTGGAAGTATCAACCCTGTCTCTCCTAACCATCACCTATAAGTATCAGCCCGCCTATTCTCACAATCACCTGGAAGTATCAGCCCCGCCTCTCCTCATCATCGCATGGAAGTATCAGCCCCGCCTCTCCACACCATCAACTGGAAGTATCAGCCCGCCTCTCCTCACCATCACCTGGAAGTATCAACCCCGAATCTCCTCCCCATCACCTTAAAGTATTAGCCCCGCCTCACCTCACCATCGCCTAGAAGTATAATCCCAGCCGCAAATAACAATCGCCGGTGAGTATCAGTACCGCCTCTGCTCACCATTGCTTGGAAGTATCATCCCAGAATCTCCTCACCATCGCCGGTGAGTATCAAATCCGGCTATCCTTACCATTGCCTGGAAGTATCAGCCCCACGTCTCCTCACCATCGCCTGTAAGTATCAGCCACGCCTCTCCACACCATTACGTGGAAATATCAGCCCTGCATCCCTTCAACATCACCTGGAAGTATCAGCCCTGCCTCTCCTAACCATCAAATTAAAGTATCATCCCCGCCTCTCCTGACCATCACCTGGAAGTATCAGACCAGCCTCTCCTGACAATCACCTTGAAGTATCAGCCCCGCCTCTCCTCACCATCACCTGGAAGTATCACCCACCTCTCTCCTCAACATTTTCTGTAAGTTTCAGACCCGCCTCTCCTCACCATCTCCTGGAAGTATGACCCCCACCTCTCAACATCATAACCTGTACGTATCAGACCCGCATCTCCTCACCATCACCTGGAAGTATCAGCTCAGACTCTCCTCACCTTCGCCTGTGAGTATCAGCCTCGCCTCTCCTTACCAGCGCCTGGAAGTATCAGCCCATACTCTCCTCACCATCGCCTGTGAGTATCAGCCAAGCCTCTCTTCACCATCACCTGGAAGTATCATCCCTGCCTCTCCTCACCATCGCCTGGAAGTATCATCCCCGCCTCTCCTCACCATCGCATGGAAGTTTCAGCCCCGCCTTTAATCACCATCACCTGAAAGTATCAGCCTAGACTCCTCACCATCCCCTGGAAGTATCAGCCCCGCCAACCCTAACCATCAAATGGAGGTATCATTCCCGCCCCTCCTCACCATCACCTGAAAGTATAGCGCAGCTTCTCCTCACTATCACCTGGAAGTATCAGCACCGCCTCTCCTCACCACCACCTGGAAGTATCTGCCGCACCTCTCCCCACCATTTCCTGTAAGTATTAGCCCCACATCTCCTCACCATCGCCTGGAAGTATCACCTCCACCTCTCCTCATCATAACCTGTACGTATCAGCCCCGCATCTCCTCACCATCACCTGAAAGTATCAGCCACGCCTCCCCTCACCATCACCTGTAAGTATCAGCCCCGCATCTCCTCACCTACAACTGGAAGTACCACCCCAGCGTCTCCTCACCATCGCCTTTGACTGTCAGCCCTGCCTCTCCTCACCATCACATGGAAGTATCAGCAACGCCTCTCCTCACCATTGCCTCTAAGGTTCAGCCCCACCTCTCCTCACCACCACTTGGAAATATCAGCCCCGCCTCTCCTCACCACTGCCTGGACGTATCAGACCCGCCTCTCCTCACCATCACCTGAAAGTATCAGCCCAGCCCTTCCTCACCATCACCTGGATGTATCAGCCCCACCTCTCCTCACCATCAACAGGAAGTATCAGAAACGCTTCTCCTCATATCACCTGGAAATATCAGGCCCGCCTCTTCTCACCATCACCTAGAAGTATCAACCCTGCCTCTCCTCACCACCACCTAGAAGTATCAACCCCTTATCTCCTAACCACCACTTGGAAGTATAAGCCACGCCTATTCTCAACATCACCTGGAAGTATTAGCCCCGAGTCTCCTCACCATCGCCTCGAAGTATCAGCTCAGCGTCTCCTCACCATCGCCTGTGAGTATCAGCCCTGCCTCTCCCCACCAACGCCTGGAAGTATCAGGCCAGCCTCTCCTCACCATCGCCTGTGAGTATCAGCCCAGCCTCTCTTCACCATCGCCTGGAAGTATCACCCCGCCTCTCCTCACCATCGCCTGTAAGTATCAGCCCCGCCTCTCCTCACCATCGCCTTTAAGTATCACCCCCGAATCTCCTCACCATCGCCTTTAAGTATCAGCCCCGCCTCTCCTCACCATCGTATGGAAGTATCAGCCCTGCCTCTCCTCACCATCAACTGGAAGTATCAACCCGGCCTCTACTCACCATCGCCTGGAAGTATCAGCAACGCCTCTCCTCACCAACGCCTCTAAGTATCAGCCCCACCTCTCCTCACCACCACTTGGAAATATCAGCCCCGCCTTCCCTCACCACTGCCTGGAAGTATCAGCCCCGCCTCTCCTCACCATCACCTGGAAGTATCAACCCCGCCTCTCCTCACCATCACCTGTAAGTATCAGCCCCGCCTCTACTTACCATTACAGAGAATTATCAGCCCTGTCCCTCCTCACCATCACCTGGAAGTATCAGCCCCGCCTCTCCTCGCCATCAACTGGAAGTATCATCCCCGCCTCTCCTCATCATCACCTGGAAGTATCATCCCCGCCTCTAATCACCATCACCTGGAAGTATCAGCCGCGCCTCTCCTCACCATTACCTGGAAGTATAAGCCCTGCCTCTCTTCACCATCACCAGGAAGTATAAGCCCCACCTCTTCTAACTATCAAATGGAAGTATCATCCCCGCCTCTTCTCACCATCACCTGGAAGTGTCAGCCCTGGCTCTTCTCACCATCACCTTCAAGTATCAGCCCCGCCTATCCTCACCATCACCTGGAATTATCAGCCGCACCTCTCCTCACCATTTCCTCTAAGTATCAGCCCCGCCTCTCCTCACCATTGACTGGAAGTATTACCCCCACATCTCTTCATCATAACCTGAACGTATCAGCGCTGCATCTCCTCACCATCGCCAGTAAGTATCAGCCCCGTCTCTCCTCACCATCGCCTGTAAGTATCAGCTCAGCCTCTCCTCACCATCACCTATAAGTATCAGCCCCGCCTTTCCCCACCAACGCCTGAAAGTATCAGCCCCGCCTCTCCTCACCATCGCCTGGAAGTATCAACCCCGCCTCTAATCAAAATAACCTGAAAGTATCAACCCCGACTTTCCTCACCATCACCTGGAAGTATAAGCCACGCCTCTCCTCACCATCACCTGGAAGTATCAATCCAGCCTTTCGCACCTTCACCTGGAAGTTTCTGCCCCTACTCTCCTCACCATCACCTGTATGTATCAGCCGCGCCTCTCCTCACCATTGCATGGAAGTATCAGCCCAGCCTCTCTTCACCATCGCGTGTGAGTATCAGCCCCGCCTCTCCTCACCATCTCAGGGAAGTATCTGCCCAGCCTCTCCTTCTTATTGCCTGTAAGTATCAGACCCGCCTCTCCTCACAACCGCCTGGAAGTATCAGCAAACACCTCTCCTAACCATTACCTGGATGTATCAGCCCCGCCTCTCCTCACCATCACCTGGAAGTATCCACCCCGCCTCCCCTCACCATCGCCTGGAAGTATCAGCCCGCCGCTAATCAAAATAACTTGAAGGTATCAGCCATGTCTCTCCTCACAATCACCTGGAAGTATCAGCCACACCTCTCATCACCATCACCCAGAATGATCAGCCCTGTCTTTAATCACCATCACCTGTAAGTATCAGCCCTACCTCTACTCACCATTACCTAGAAGTATCAGCCCTGCACCTCCTCACCATCACCTGTAAGTATCAGCGCCGCCTCTCCTCGCCATCACCTGGAAGTATCATCCCCGCCTCTCCTCACCATCACCTGGAAGTATCATCCCCGCCTCGAATCACCATCACCTGGAAGTATCATCCCCGCCTCTCCTCACCATCAATTGGAAGTATCAGCCCCTTCTAGCCTCACCATCACCTGGAAGTATCAGCCACGCCTCTCCTCACCAACACATGGAAGTATCAGCCCCGCTTCTAATCACCATCACCTAGAAATATCATGCCCACCTCTTCTCACCAATACCTAGAAGTATCAGCCTTGCCCCTTCTCACCATCACCTGGAAATATCTGCCCCACCTCTCCTCAACATCAACTGGAAGTATCAGCCCAGCCTCTCCTCACCATCACCTGGAAGTATCAGCGCCGCCTCTCCTCACCATCACCTGGAAGTATCAGCCCCACCTCTCCTCACCATTTCCTATAAGTATCAGCCCCACCTCTCCTCACCATCGCCTGGAAGTATCATCCCCACATCTCCTCATCATAACCTGTATGTATCAGCCCTGCATCTCCTCACCATCACCTGAAAGTATCAGCCACGCCTCTCCTCACCATCACCTGGAAGTATCACCCCAGCCTCTCCTCACCATCGCCTGAGCCTATCAGCCACGCCTCTCCTCACCATCGCCTGGAAGTATCAGCAACGCCTCTCCTTACCATCAACTGAAAGTATCAGCCCAGCCCTTCCTCACCATCACCTGGATGTATCAGCCCCACCTCTCCAAACCATCACCAGGAAGTATCAGCCCCACCTCTCCTCATATCACCTGGAAATATGAGGCCCGCTTCTACTCACCATCACCTAGAAGTATCAGCCCTGCCTCTCCTCACCACCACCTGGAAGAATCAACCCCATCTCTCCTAACCACCACCTGGAAGAATCATCCCCGCCTCTAATCACCATCACCTGGAAGTGTCAGCCCCGCCTCTCCTCACCATCGCATGGATGTATCAGCCCCACCTCTCCTCACCATCGCCTGTAAGTATCAGCCCTGCCTCTCCTCACCATCACCTGGAAGTATCAGCCCCGCCTCTCATCACCATCAAATGGAAGTATCAGCCCCACATCTCGTCACCATCACCTTTATGTATCAGCCCCGCCTCTCCTCACCATCACTTGGAAGTATCAACCCTGCCTTTCCTCACCATCACATGGTATTAACAGCCCTACCTCTCTACACCATTTCCTATAAGTATCAGCCCCGAATCTCTTCACCATCGCCTTAAGTATCACCCCCATGTCTCCTCATCATAACCTGTATGTATCAGCCCCGCATCTCCTCACCATCACCTGAAAGTATCAGCCACGCCTCTCCTCACCATCACCTGTAAGGATCAGCCCTGCATCTCCTCACCATCACCTGGAAGTATCACCCCAGCCTCTCCTCACCATCGCCTGTGCCTATCAGCCCCGCCTCTCCTCACCATCGCCTGGAAGAATCAGCAACGCCTCTCTTCACCATCGCCTCTAAGTATCAGCCCTGCCTCTCCTCAACACTGCTTGGAAATATCAGCCCCACCTCTCCTCACCACTGCCTAGAAGTATCAGCCCCGCCTCTCCTTACCCTCACCTGAAAGTTTCTGCCCAGCCCTTCCTCACCATCACCTGGATGTTTCAGCCACCCCTCTCCTCTCCATCACCAGGAAGTATCAGCCCCGCCTCTTCTCATATCACCTGGAAATATCAGGCCCACCTCTACTCACGATCACCTAGAAGTATCAGCCCTGCCTCTTCTCATCACCACCTAGAAGTATCAACCCCGTCTCTCCTAACCACCACCTGGAAGTATCCTCTCCTCACCATGACCTGGAAGTATCAGCCCTGCCTCTCCTCACCATCATCTAAAAGCATCAGCTCCGCCTCTCCTCACCATCGCCTGGAATTATAAGCCCAGCCGCACTTCACAATCGCCTGTGAGTATCAGCCCCGCCTCTCCTCACCATCGCCTGGAGGTATCAGCCCAGAATCTCCTCACCATCGCATGGAAGTATCAGCCCCGCCTCTCCTAACCATCAAATGGAAGTATCATCCATGCCTCTCCTCACCATCACCTGGAAGTATCAGCCCAGCCTCTCCTCACCATCAACTGGAAGTATCAGCCCCGCCTCTTCTCACCATCATCTGGAAGTATCACCCCAGCCTTTCCTCACCATCGCCTGTGCCTATCAGCCCCGCCTCTGTAAGCATAAGCCGCACCTGTTCTCACCATCGGCTGGAAGTATCAGCCCAGCGTCTAATCACAATCGCCTGTGAATATCAGCCCCGCCTCATCTTACCATCGCCTGGAAGTATCAGCCCGCCTCTAATCAAAATAACCTGAAGGTATCAGCCACGCCTCCCCTCACCATCACCTGGAAGTATCAGTCACGCCTCTCCTCACCATCACCTGGAAGTATCAACCCCGCCTTTCCTCACCTTCACCTGGAAGTTTCTGCTCCTCCTCTCCTCACCATCACCTGTATATATCAGCCGCGCCTCTCCTCACCATTGCATTGAAGTATCAGCCCAGCCTCTCTTCACCTTCGCCTGTGAGTATTTGCCCCGCCTCTCTTCACCATCACAGGGAAGTATCAGCCCAACCACTCCTTAATATTGCCTGTAAGTATCAGCCCCGCCTCTCCTCACCACAGCATGTAAGTATCAGACACGCCTTTCCTCACAACCGCCTGGAAGTATCAGCAACGCCTCTCCTCACCATTACCTGGATGTATCAGCCCCGCCTCTCCTCACAATCACCTGAAAGTATCCGCCCCCTCTTCTCCTCACCATCACTTGGAAAGTATTAGCGCCACCTCTCCTCACCATCACCTGGAAGTGTCAACCCCGTCTCTCCATACATCACCTGGAAGTATCAGCTCTGCCTCTTCACAACATCACCTGGAAGTATCATTCCTGCCTCTCCTCACCATCACCAGAAAGTTTCAGCCCCGCCTCTCCTCACCATCACCTGGAAGTATCAGCCCCGCCTCTACTCACCATCGCCTGGAAGTATCAGCCCAGCCTCTCCTCACCATCGCCTGGAAGTATCAGCCCAGCATCTACTCACCATCGCCTATGAGTATCAGCCCAGCTTGACTTCACCACCGCCTGGAAGTACCACCCCGTCTCTCCTCAGCATCCCCTGTAAGTATCAGGCCTGCCTCTCCTCACCATCGCCTCTGAGTATCAGCCCAGCGTCTCTTCACCAAAGCCTGGAAGTATCACCCCGCCTCTCTTCACCATCTCCTGTAAATATCAGCCCCGCCTCTCCTCACCATTGCCTAGAAGTATCAGCCCTGCCTCTCCTCACCATCAACTGGAAGTGTCAGCCCCACCTATCGTCACCATCACCTGGAAGTATCAGCCCCACCTCTCCTCACCATCACCTGGAAGTATCAGCCTCACCTCTCCTCACCATCACCTGTAAGTATCAGCCCCGCCTCTACTCAATATTACCTAGAAGCATCAGCCCTGTCCCTCCTTACCATCACCTGGAAGTATCAGCCACGCCTCTCCTCGCCGTCACCTGGAAGTATCATCCCCGCCTCTCCTCACCATCACCTGAAAGTATCATTCCTGCCTCTAATCACCATCAACTGGAGGCATCAGCCCTGCCTCTCCTCACCAGTACCTGGAAGTATAAGCCCTACCTCTCTTCACCATCACCTGGAAGTATAAGCCCCACCTCTCCTAACCATCAAATGGAAGTATCATCCCCGCCTCTCCTCACCATCACCTGGAAGTATCAGCCAAGCCTCTCTTCACCATCACCTGGAAGTATTAGCACCACCTCTCATCACGTAAACCTGGAAGTATCAGCCCCACCTCTCCTCACCATTTCCTGTAAGTATCAGCCCCGCCTCTCCTCACCATCGCCTGGAAGTATCATCCCCACCTCTCCTCATCATAACCTGTACGTATCAGTTCCGCATCTCCTCACCATCACCTGGAAGTATCAGCCACGCCTCTCCTCACCATCACCTGGAATTATCAGCCCAGCCTCTCCTCATCATCACCTGGAAGTATCAGCCCTGCCTCTCGTCACCATCACCTGGAAGTATCAGCCCCACATCTCATCACCATTTCCTGTAAGTATCAGCCACGCCTCTCCTCACCATCACCTGTAAGGATCAACCCGGCATCTCCTCACCATCACCTGGAAGTATCACCCCAGACTCTCCTCACCATCGCCTGTGCCTATCAGCCCCGCCTCTCCTCACCATCACCTGGAAGTATGAGCAACGCCTCTCTTCACCATCGCCTCTAAGTATCAGCCCCGCCTCTCCTCAACACCGCCTAGAAATATCAGCCCGCCTCTACTCACCACTGCATGGAAGTATCAGCCCCGCCTCTCCTTACCATCACCTGGATGTATCAGCCCAGCTTCTCCTCACCATCAACAGGAAGTATCAGCCCCGCCTCTCCTCATATCACCTGGAAATATCAGGCCCGATTCTACTCACCATCACCTAGAAGTATCAGCCCTGCCTCTCCTCACCACCACCTGGAAGTATCAACCCTGTCTCTCGTAACCATCACCTGGAAGTATCAGCCCCGCCTATTCTCACCATCACCTGGAAGTATCAGCCCCGCCTCTCCTCATCATCGCATGGAAGTATCAGCCCCACCTCTCCTAACCATCACCTGTAAGTATCAGCCACACCTCTCCTCACCATCGCCTGGAAGTATCAGCCCCGCCTCTCCACACCATCAACTGGAAGTATCAGCCCGCCTCTCCTCACCATCACCTGGAAGTATCAACCCCGAATCTCCTCACCATCACCTTAAAGTATCAGCCCCGCCTCACCTCACCATCGCCTAGAAGTATAATCCCAGCCGCAAATAACAATCGCCTGTGAGTATCAGTCCCACCTCTGCTCACCATTGCCTGGAAGTATCATCCCAGAATCTCCTCACCATCGCCGGTGAGTATCAAATCCGGCTATCCTTACCATTGCCTGGAAGTATCAGCCCCACGTCTCCTCACCATCGCCTGTAAGTATCAGCCACGCCTCTCCACACTATTACGTGGAAATATCAGCCCTGCATCCCTTCAACATCACCTGGAAGTATCAGCCCTGCCTCTCCTAACCATCAAATGGAAGTATCAGCACCGCCTCTCCTGACCATCACCTGGAAGTATCAGACCAGCCTCTCCTGACAATCACCTTGAAGTATCAGCCCCGCCTCTCCTCACCATCACCTGGAAGTATCACCCACCTCTCTCCTCACCATTTCCTGTAAGTTTCAGACCCGCCTCTCCTCACCATCTCCTGGAAGTATAACCCCCACCTCTCAACATCATAACCTGTACGTATCAGACCCGCATCTCCTCACCATCACCTGGAAGTATCAGCTCAGACTCTCCTCACCTTCGCCTGTGAGTATCAGCCTCGCCTCTACTCACCAGCGCCTGGAAGTATCAGCCCACACTCTCCTCACCATCGCCTGTGAGTATCAGCCGATCCTCTCTTCACCATCACCTGGAAGTATCATCCCTGCCTCTCCTCACCATCGCCTGGAAGTATCATCCCCGCCTCTCCTCACCATCGCATGGAAGTTTCAGCCCCGCCTTTAATCACCATCACCTGAAAGTATCAGCCCAGACTCCTCACCATCCCCTGGAAGTATCAGCCCCGCCAACCCTAACCATCAAATGGAGGTATCATTCCCGTCCCTCCTCACCATCACCTGAAAGTATCAGCGCAGCCTCTCCTTACTATCACCTGGAAGTATCAGCCCCGCCTCTCCTCACCATCACCTGAAAGTATCAGCGCAGCCTCTCCTTACTATCACCTGGAAGTATCAGCCCCGCCTCTCCTCACCATCACCTGTAAGTATCTGCCGCACCTCTCCCCACCATTTCCTGT
Organism: Macrobrachium rosenbergii; assembly: GCA_039081455.1. Classification (NCBI taxonomy): domain Eukaryota; kingdom Metazoa; phylum Arthropoda; class Malacostraca; order Decapoda; family Palaemonidae; genus Macrobrachium; species Macrobrachium rosenbergii. The sequence goes on along the minus strand of JANJGK010000301.1, from coordinate 677,729 downwards.
AAGTATTAGCCCCAGATCTCCTCACCATCGCCTGGAAGTATCACCTCCACCTCTCCTCATCATAACCTGTACGTATCAGCCCCGCATCTCCTCACCATCACCTGAAAGTATCAGCCACGCCTCTCCTCACCATCACCTGTAAGTATCAGCCCCGAATCTCCTCACCTTCAACTGGAAGTACCACCCCAGCGTCTCCTCACCATCGCCTTTGACTGTCAGCCCCGCCTCTCCTCACCATCACATGGAAGTATCAGCAACGCCTCTCCTTACCATTGCCTCTAAGTATCAGCCCCACATCTCCTCACCACCACTTGGAAATATCAGCCCCGGCTCTAATCACCACTGCCTGGACGTATCAGCCCCGCCTCTCCTCACCATCACCTAAAAGTATCAGCCCAGCCCTTCCTCACCATCACCTGGATGTATCAGCCCCACCTCTCCTCACCATCAACAGGAAGTATCAGAAACGCTTCTCCTTATATCACCTGTAAATATCAGGCCCGCCTCTACTCACCATCACCTAGAAGTATCAACCCTGCCTCTCCTCACCACCACCTAGAAGTATTAACCCCTTATCTCCTAACCACCACCTGGAAGTATCAGCCACGCCTATTCTCAACATCACCTGGAAGTATTAGCCCCGAGTCTCCTCACCATCGCCTCGAAGTATCAGCTCAGCCTCTCCTCACCATCGCTTGTGAGTATCAGCCCAGCCTCTCCTCACCAACGCCTGGAAGTATCAGGCCAGCCTCTCCTCACCATCGCATGTGAGTATCAGCCCATCCTCTCTTCACCATCGCCTGGAAGTATCACCCCGCCTCTCCTCACCATCGCCTTTAAGTATCACCCCCAAATCTCCTCACCATCGCCTTTAAGTATCAGCCCCGCCTCTCCTCACCATCTTATGGAAGTATCAGCCCTGCCTCTCCTCACCATCAACTGGAAGTATCAACCCGGCCTCTCCTCACCATCGCCTGGAAGTATCAGCAACGCCTCTCCTCACTAACGCCTCTAAGTATCAGCCCCACCTCCCCTCACCACCACTTGGAAATATCAGCCCCGCCTTTCCGCACCACTGCCTGGAAGTATCAGCCCCGCCTCGCCTCACCATCACCTGGAAGTATCAGCCCCGCCTCTCCTCACCATCACCTGTAAGTATCAGCGCTGCCTCTACTCACCATTACATAGAATTAGCAGCCTTGTCCCTCCTCACCATCACCTGGAAGTATCAGCCACGCCTCTCCTCGCCATCAACTGGAAGTATCATCCCCGCCTCTCCTCATCATCACCTGGAAGTATCATCCCCGCCTCTAATCACCATCACCTGGAAGTATCAGCCGCGCCTCTCCTCACCATTACCTGGAAGTATGAGCCCTGCCTCTCTTCACCATTACCTGGAAGTATAAGCCCCGCCTCTTCTAACTATCAAATGGAAGTATCATCCCCGCCTCTTCTCACCATCACCTGGAAGTGTCAGCCCTGGCTCTTCTCACCATCACCTTCAAGTATCAGCCCCGCCTATCCTCACCATCACCTGGAATTATCAGCCGCACCTCTCCTCACCATTTCCTCTAAGTATCAGCCCCGCCTCTCCTCACCATTGCCTGGAAGTATTACCCCCACATCTCTTCATCATAACCTGAACGTATCAGCGCTGCATCTCCTCAACATCACCTGTAAGTATCAGCCCTGCCTCTCCTCACCATCACCTGGAAGTATCAGCCCCACCTCTCTTCACCATCAATAGTAAGTATCAGCCCTGTCTCTCCTCACCATCGCCTGTAAGTATCAGCTCAGCCTCTCCTCACCATCACCTATAAGTATCAGCCCCGCCTTTCCCACCAATGCCTGAAAGTATCAGCCCCGCCTCTCCTCACCATCGCCTGGAAGTATCAACCCTGCCTCTAATCAAAATAACCTGAAAGTATCAGCCCAGCCTCTCTTCGCCATTGCGTGTGAGTATCAGCCCCGCCTCTCCTCACCATCGCAGGGTAGTATCTGCCCAGCCTCTCCTTCTTATTGCCTGTAAGCATAAGACCCGCCTCTCATCACAACCGCCTGGAAGTGTCAGCAACGCCTCTCCTAACCATTACCTGGATGTATCAGCCCCGCCTCTCCTCACCATCACCTGGAAGTATCCGCCCCGCCTCTCCTAACCATCACTTGGGTAGTATCAGCCCCGCCTCTCCTCACCATCACCTGGAAGTATCAACCACGTCTCTCCTAACCATCATCTGGAAGTATCAGCCCCGACTCTTCACACCATCACCTGGAAGTATCAGCCACGGCTCTCCTCACCATCACCTGAAAGTTTCAGCCCCACCTCTTCTCACCATCTCCTGTAAGTATCAGCCCCGCCTCTCCTCACCATCGCCTGGAAGTATCAGCTCAGCCTCTCCTCAACATCGCCTGTGAGTATCAGCCCCGCCTCTCCTCACCAATGCCTGGAAGTATCAGGCCAGCCTCTCCTCACCATCGCCTCTGAGTATCAGCCCAGCCTCTCTTCACCATCGCATGGAAGTATCAGCCCACCTCTCCTCAACATCGCCTTTAAGTATCAGCCCCGCCTCTCCTCACCATCACCTGGAAGTATCAGCCCTATCTCTTATCACCAACAACTGGAAGTAACAACCTCGCCTCTCCTCACCATCACCTGGAAGTATCAGCAACGCCTCTTCTCACCATCGCCTATAAGTATCAGCCCCGCCTCTCCTCACCACCGCTTGGAAATATCAGCCCCGTCTCTCCTCACCACTGCCTGGAAGTATCAGCCCCGCCTCTCCTAACCATCACCTGGAAGTATCAGCCCCGCCTCTCCTCACCATCACCTGTAAGTATCAGCCCCGCCTCTACTCACCATTACCTAGAAGTATCAGACCTGTCCCTCCTCACCATCACCTGAAAGTTTCAGCCCCGCCTCTCCTCGCCATCAACTGGAAGTATCATCCCTGCCTCTCCTCACCTTCACCTGGAAGTATCATCCCCGCATCTAATCACCATCACCTGGAAGTATCAGCCCCGCCTCTCCTCACCATTACCTGGAAGTATAAGCCTTACCTCTCTTCACCATCACCTGGAAGTATAAGCCCCGCCTCATCTAACTATCAAATGGAAGTATCATCCCGGCCTCTTCTCAACATCACCTTGAAGTGTCAGCCCTGGCTCTTCTCACCATCACCTTGAAGTATCAGCCCCGCCTATCCTCACCATCACCTGGAAGTATCACCCCCACATCTCCTATACATAACCTGAACGTATCAGCTCCGCATCTCCTCACCATCAACTGGAAGTATAAGCCCTGCCTCTCCTCACCATCACCTGGAAGTGTCAGCCCCGCCTATATTCACCATCGCCAGCAAGAATCAGCCCCATCTCTCCTCACCATCGCCTGTAAGTATCAGCCCAGCCTCTCCTCACCATCACCTATAAGTATCAGCCCCACCTTTCCCCACCAAAGCCTTGAAGTATCAGCCCCACATCTCCTCACCATCGCCTGGAAGTATCAACCCCGCCTCTAATTAAAATAACCTGAAAGTATCAGCCACGCCTCTCCTCACCATCACCTGGAAGTATCAGCCACGCCTCACCTCACCATCACTTGGAAGTATCAACCCACCCTTTCCTCACCTTCACCTGGAAGTTTCTGCCCCTACTCTCCTCACCATCAATTGTATGTATCAGACACGCCTCTCCTCACCATTGCATGGAAGTATCAGCCCAGCCTCTCTTCACCATCACCTGTGAGTATCAGCCCCAACTCTCCTCACCATAGCAGGGAAGTATCTGCCCAGCCTCTCCTTACTATTGCCTGTAAGTATCAGCCCCACCTCTCCTCTCCATCGCCTGGAAGTATCAGACCCGCCTCTCCTCAAAACCTCCTGGAAGTGTCAGCAACGCCTCTCCTAACCATTACCTGGATGTAGCAGCCCCGCCTCTCCTCACCATCACCTGGAAGTATCCAACCCGCCTCTCCTAACCATCACTTGGGTAGTATTAGAACCGCCTCTCCTCACCATCACCTGGAAGTATCGACCACGTCTCTCCTAACCATCACCTGGAAGCATCAGCCCCACCTCTTCACATCATCACCTGGAAGTATCAGCCCCGACTCTCCTCACCATCACCTGAAAGTTTCAGCCCCGCCTCTCCTCACCATCACCTGTAAGTATCAACCCCGCCTTCCTCATCATCGCCTGGAAGTATCAGCTCAGCCTCTCCTCACCATCGCTAGTGAGTATCAGCCCCTCCTCTCCTCAACATTGCCTGGAAGTATCAGCTCAGCCTCTCCTCACCATCGCCTGTGAGTATCAGCCCAGTCTCTCCTCACCAACACCTGGAAGTATCAGGCCAGCCTCTCCTCACCATCGCCTGTGAGTATCAGCGCAGCCTCTCTTCACCATCGCCTGAAAGTATCACCCCGCCTCTCCTCACCATCGCCTGTAAGTATCAGTCCTGCCTCTCCTCACCATCGCATGGAAGTATCAGCCCCACCTCTCCTCACCATCGCCTTTAAGTATCAGCCCTGCCTCTCCTCACCATCAACTGGAAGTATCAACCCCGCCTCTCCTCACCATCACCTGGAAGTATTAGCAACGCCTCTCCTCACCATCGCCTCTAAGTATCAACCCCGCCTCTCCTCACCACCACTTGGAATTTTCAGCCCCGCCTCTCCTCACCACTGCCTGGAAGTATCAGCCCCGTCTCTCCTCACCATCACCTGGAAGTATCAGCCCCGCCTCTCCTCACCATCACCTGTAAGTATCAGCCCCTCCTCTACTCACCATTACCTAGAAGTATCAGACCTGTCCCTCCTCACCATCACCTGAAAGCTTCAGCCCCGCCTCTCTTCGCCATAAACTGGACGTATCATCCCCGCCTCTCCTCACCATCACCTGGAAGTATCATCCCCGCCTCTAATCACTATCACCTGGAAGTATCAGCCCCGCCTCTCCTCACTATTACCTGGAAGTATAAGCCCTACCTCTCTTCACCATCACCTGGAAGTATAAGCCCCGCCTCTTCTAACTATCAAATAGAAGTATCATCCCTGCCTCTTCTCACCATCACCTGGAAGTGTCAGCCCTGGCTCTTCTCACCATCACCTTGAAGTATCAGCCCCGCATAACCTCACCATCACCTGGAAGTATCAGCCCTGCCTCTCCTCACCATCGCCAGTAAGTATCATCAGCCCCGCCTCTCCTCACCATTGCCTGTAAGTATCACCCCAGCCTCTCCTCACCATTGCCTATAAGTATCAGCCCCGCCTTTACCCACCAACGCCTGGAAGTATCAACCCCGCCTCTCCTCACCATCGCCTGGAAGTATCAACCCCGCCTCTAATCAAAATAACCTGAAAGTATCATCCCTGCCTCTAATCACCATCACGTGGAAGTATCAGCCCCGCCTCTCCTCACCATTACCTGGAAGTATACGCCCTACCTCTCTTCACCATCACCTGGAAGTATAAGGCCAGCCTCTTCTAACTATCAAATGGAAGTATCATCCACGCCTCTTCTCACCATCACCTGGAAGTGTCAGCCATGGCTCTTCTCACCATCACCTTCAAATATCAGCCCCGCCTATCTTCACCATCACCTGGAATTATCAGCCCCACCTCTCCTCACCATTTCCTGTAAGTATCGGCCCCGCCTCTCCTCACCATCGCCTGGAAGTATCACCCCCACATCTCCTCATCATAACCTGAATTTATCAGCCCCACATCTCACCATCACCTGGAAGTATAAGCCCCACCTCTCCTCACCATCGCCAGTAAGTATCAGCCCCGCCTCTCCTCACCATTGCCTGTAAGTATCAGCCCAGCCTCTCCTCACCATCGCCTTTAAGTATCAGCCCCGCCTTTCCCCACCAACACCTGGAAGTATCAGCACCGCCCCTCCTCACCATCGCCTGGAAGTATCAACCCCGCCTCTAATCAAAATAACCTGAAAGTATTAGCCACTCCTCTCCTCACCATCACCTGGAAGTATCAGCCCCGCCTCTCCTCACCATCACCTGAAAGTATCAGCCTCGCCTTTCCTCACCCTCACCTAGAAGTTTCTGCCCCTCCTCTCCTCACCATCACCTGTAAGTATCAGCCGTGCCTCTCCTCACCATTGCATGGAAGTATCAGCCCAGCCTCTAATCACAATCGCCTGTGAATATCAGCCTCGCCTCTCCTCACCATCGCCAGGAAGTATCAGCCCACCCCTAATCAAAATAACCTCAAAGTATTAGCCACTCCTCTCCTCACCATCACCTGGAAGTATCAGCCCCACCTCTCCTCACCATCACCTGTAAGTATCAGCCTCGCCTTTCCTCACCTTCACCTAGAAGTTTCTGCCCCTCCTCTCCTCACCATCACCTGTAAGTATCAGCCACACCTCTCCTCACCATTGCATGGAAGTATCAGCCCAGCCTCTAATCACAATCGCCTGTGAATATCAGCCTCGCCTCTCCTCACCATCGCCAGGAAGTATCAGCCCACCTCTAATCAAAATAACCTGAAGGTATCAGCCATGCCTCTCCTCACCATCACTTGGAAGTATCAGCCCCGCCTCTCCTCACCATCACCTGGAAGTATCAACCCCGTCTCTCCTAACCGTCACCTGGAAGTATCAGCCTCGACTCTTCACACCATCAACTGGACGTATCAGCCCCGCCTCTCCTCACCATCACTTGAAAGTTTCAGCCCTGCCTCTCCTCACCATCACCTGGAAGTATCAGCCCCGCCTCTCCTAACCATCGCCTGGAAGTATCAGCCCTGCCACTCTTCACCATCGCCTGTGAGCATCAGCCACGTCTCTCTTCACCATTGTCTGGAAATATCAGCCCAGCCTCTCCTCACCATCGCCTGTGAGTATCAGCCCCACCTCTCCTCAGCATCTCCTGTAAGTATAGGCCCCACCTCTCCTCACCATCGCCTGTAAGTATCAGCCCTGCATCTGTTCACCATCGCCTATAAGAGTCAGCCTCGCCTTTCCCCACCATCGCCTGAAAGTATCAGCCCCGCCTCCCCTCACCATCGCCTGAAATTATCAGCCTGTCGCTAATCAAAATAACTCGAATGTATCAGCCATTTCTCTCCTCACAATCACCTGGAAGTATCATCCACACCTCTCCTCACCATCACCCGGAAGGATCAGCCCCGCCTCTCCTCACCATCACCTCTAAGTAACAGCCCAGCCTCTACTCACCATTACCTAGAAGTATCAGCCCTGTCCCTCCTCACCATCACTTGGAAGTATCAGCCCCGCCTCTCCTCGCCATCAACTGGAAGTATCATCCCCACCTCTAATCACCATCACCTGGAAGTATCATCCCCACCTCTAATCACCATCACCTGGAAGTATCAGCCCCACCTCTCCTCACCATTACCTGGAAGCATAAGCCCTACCTCTCTTCACCATCACCTGGAAGTATAAGCCCCGCCTCTCCTAACCATCAAATGGAAGTATCATCCCCGTCTCTTATCACCATCACCTTAAAGTATCAGCCCTGCCTCTCCTCACCATCACCTGTATCAGCACCGCCTCTCCTCACCATCACCTTCAAGTATCAGCCTCACCTCTCCTCACCATTTCCTGTAAGTATCAGCCCCGCCTCTCCTCACCATTGCCTGGAAGTATCACCCCCTTATCTCCTCATCATAACCTATACGTATCAGCCCCGCATCTCCTCACCATCACCTGGAAGTATCAGCCCTGCCTCACCTCACCATCACCTGGAAGTATCAGCCCCGCCCGTCCTCACCATCGCCAGGAAGTATCAGCACCGCTGCTCCTCGCCATCGCTAGTAAGTATCAGCCCCGCCTGCCACCACCATCGCCTGTAAGTATCAGCCCAGCCTCTCATCACCATCGCCTATAAGTATGAGCTCCGCCTTTCCCCACCAACTCTTGGAAGTATCAGCCCTGCCTCTCCTCACTATCGCCTGGAAGTATCAACCACGCCTCTAATCAAAATAACCTGAAAAAATCAGCCCCGCCTCTCCACACCATCGCATGGAAGTATCAGCTCTACCTCTCCTCACAATCGCCTTTCAGTATCAGCCCCGCCTCTCCTCACCATCGCCGGGAAGTATCAGCCCTGCCTCTCCTCACCATCAACTGGAAGTATCAGCCCCACCTCTCCTTACCATCACCTGGAAGTATCAGCCCCTCCTCTACTCACCATCACCTGGAAGTATCAGCCCCGCCTCTCCTTACCATCACCTATAAGTATCAGCCCCGCCTCTACTCAGCATTACCTAGAAGTATCAGCCCTGTCCCTCCTCACCATCACCTGGAAGTATCAGCTCCGCCTCTCCTCGCCATCAACAGGAAGTATCATCCCTGCCTCTCCTCACCATCACTTGGAAGTATCATCCCCACCTCTAATCACCATCACCTGGAAGTATCAGCCCCGCCTCTCCTCACCCTTACCTGGAAGTATAAGCCCTACCTCTCTACACCACCACCTGGAAGTATAAGCCCCACCTCTCCTAACCATCAAATGGAAGTATCATCCCGCCTCTTCTCACCATCACCTTGAAGTATCAGCCCAGCCTCTCCTCACCATCACCTGTAAGTATCAGCCCCGCCTCTCCTCACCATCACCTGCAAGTATCAGCCTCACCTCTCCTCACCATTTCCTGTAAGTATCAGCTCCGCCTCTCCTCACCATCGCCTGGAAGTATCACCCCTACATCTCCTAATCATTACCTGTACGTATCAGCCCCGCATCTCCTCACCATCACCTGGAAGTATCAGCCCTGCCTCTCCTCACCATCAACTGGAAGTACCAGCCCCGCCTGTCCTCACCAACGCCAGGAAGTATCAGTCCCACCTCTCCTCACCATCGCTAGTAAGTATCAGCCCCGCCTCTCTTCACCATCGCCTGTAAGTATCTGCCCATCCTCTCCTCACCATCGCCTATAAGTATGAGCTCCGCCTTTCCCCACCAACGCTTGGAAGTATCAGCCCCGCCTCTCCTCACCATCGCCTGGAAGTATCAACCCCGCCTCTAATCAAAATAACCTGAAAATATTAGCCACGCCTCTCCTCACCATCACCTGGAAGTATCAGCCCCGCTCTCCTCACCATCACCTGGAAGTTTCTGCCCCTCCTGTCCTCACCATCACCTGTATGTATCAGCTGCACCTCTCCTCAGCATTGCATGGAAGTATCAGCCCAGCCTCTCTACACCATCGACTTTGAGTTTCAGCCCCGACTCTCCTCACCATCGCAGGGAAGTATCAGCCTAGCCTCTCCTTACTATTGCCTGTAAGTATCAGCCCCGCCTCTCCTCACCACCACCTGGAAGTAGCAGACCCGCCACTCCTCACAACCACCTGGAGGTATCAGCAACGCCTCTCCTCACCATTACCTGGATGTATCAGCCCCGCCTCTCCTCATCATCACCTAGAACTATCCGGCCAGCCTCTCCTCACCATCACTTGGGTAGTATCATCACCGCCTCTCCTCACCATCACCTGGAAGTATCAACCCCGTCTCTCCTAACCATCACCTGGAAGTATCAGCCCCGCCTCTTCACACCATCACCTGGAAGTATCAGCCCTACCTCTCTTCACCATCACCTGAAAGTTTCTGCCCCGCCTCTCCTCACCATCACCTGGAAGTATCAGCCCCGCCTCTCCTCACAATCGCCTGGAAGTATCAGCTGAGCCTCTCCTCACCATCGCCTGTTAGTATCAGCCCCGCCTCTCCTCACCATCACCTGGAAGTATCAGCCCAGCCTCTTCTCAATATCGCCTGTGAGTATCAGCCAAGCCTCTCTTCACCATCGCCTGGAAGTATCACCCCGCCTCACAACACCATCGCCTGTAAGTATCAGCCCCGCCTCTCCACAATATCGCATGGAAGTATCAGCCCCACCTCTCCTCACCATCGCCTTTAAGTATCAGCCCCGCCTCTCCTCACCACTGCCAGGAAGTATCTGCCCCGTCTCTCCTCACCTTCACCTGAAAGTATCAGCCCAGCCCTTCCTCACCATCACCTGCATGTATCAGCCCCACTTATCCTCACCATCACCAGGAAGTATCAGAAACGCCTCTCCTCATATTACCTGGAAATATCAGGCCTGCCTCTACTCACCATCACCTAGAAGTATCAACCCTGCCTGTCCTCACCACCACCTAGAAATATCAACCCTGTCTCTCCTAACCACCACCTGGAAGTATCAGCCCTGCCTATTCTCACCATCACCTGGAAGTATCAGCCCCGCCTCTCCTCACCATCGCCTGGAAGTATCAGCTGAGCTTCTCCTCACCATCGCCTGTGAGTATCAGCCCCGCCTCTCCTCACCATCGCCTGGAAGTATGAGCCCAGCCTCTCCTCACCATCACCTGTGAGTATCAGCCCAGTCTCACTTCACCATTGCCTGGAAGTATCACCCCGCCTCTCCTCACCATTGCCTGTAAGTATCAGCCCCGCATATCCTCATCATCGCCTGTAAGTATCAGCCCCGCATATCCTCATCATCGCCTGTAAGTATCAGCCCCGCCTCTCCTCACCATCGTCTGTGAGTATCAGCCCTGCCTCTCTTCACCATCGCCTGGAAGTATCACCCGGCCTCTTCTCACCATTGCCTGTAAGTATCAGCCCCACCTCTCCTCATCATCGCATGGAAGTATCAGGCCACCTCTACTCACCATAGCCTGTAAGTATCAGCCCCGTCTCTCCTCACCATCGCTTGGAAGTATTAGCCCTTCCTCTCCTCACCATCAACTGGAAGTATCAGCCCCACCTCTCCTCACCATCACCTGGAAGTATCAGCCCCACCTCTCCTCACCATCACCTTGAAGATTCAGCCCCACCTTTAATCAACATCACCTGTAAGTATCAACCCCGCCTCTACTCACCATTACCTAGAAGTATTGGCCCTGCCCCCTCCTCACCATCACCTGGAAGTATCAGCCCCGCCTCTCCTCACCATTACCTGGAAGATTCAGCCCCCCTATTAATCACCATCACATGTAAGCATCAGTCCCGCCTCTTCTCACCATCGTCTGGAAGTATCAGCCCCGCCTCTCCTAACCATCAAATGGAAGTATCATCCCCGCCCCTCCTCATCATCACCTGGAAGTATCAGCCCAGCCTCTCCTCACCATCACCTGGAAGTATCAGCCGTGCCTCTCCTCTCCATCACCTGGAAGTATCTGCTGCACTTCTCCTCACCATTTCCTGTAAGTAGCAGCCCCGCCTCTCCTCACCATCACCTGGAAGTATCACCCCCACCTCTCCTCATCATAACCTGTACGTATCAGCCCCGCATCTCCTCACAATCACCTGAAAGTATCAGCCACGCCTCTCCTCACCATCACCTGTAAGGATCAGAACCGCATCTTCTCACCATCACCTGGAAGTATCACCCCAGCCTCTCCTCACCATCGCCAATGACTATCAGCCCCGCCTCTCCTCACCATCACCTCTAAGTATCAGCCCCGCCTCTCCTCACCACCACTTGGAAATATCAGCCCCGCCTCTCCTCACCACTGCCTGGAAGTATCAGTCCCGCCTCTCCTCACCATCACCTGAAAATATCAGCCCAGCCCTTCCTCACCATCACCTGGATGTATCAGCCCCACTTATCCTCACCATCACCAGGAAGTATCAGAAACGCCTCTCCTCATATCACCTGGAAATATCAGGCCCGCCTCTACTCACCACCTAGAAGTATCAACCCCGCCTCTCCTCACCACCACCTAGAGGTATCAACCCTGTCTCTCCTAACCACCACCTGGAAGTATCAGCCCCGCCTATTCTCACCATCACCTGGAAGTATCAGCCCCGCCTCTCCTCACCATCGCCTGGAAGAGTCAGGTCATCCTCTCCTCACCACCGCCTGTGAGTATCAGACAAGCCTCTCTTCACCATCGCCTGGAAGTATCACCTCCCCTCTCCTCACCATCGCCTGTAAGTATCAGCCCCGCCTCTCCACACCATCACATGGAAGTATCAGCCCCACCCTCTCCTCACCATCGACTTTAAGTATCAGCCCCGCCTCTCCTCACCACTGCCTGGAAGTATCTGCCCCACCTCTCCTCACCATCACCTGAAAGTATCAGCCCAGCCCTTCCTCACCATCACCTGCATGTATCAGCTGCACTTGTCCTCACCATCACCTTTAAGTATCAGCCCCGGTTCTCCTCACCATCACCTGGAAGTATCAACCCTGCCTCTCCTCATCATCAACTGGAAGTATCAGCCCCACCTCTCCTCACCATCACCTGGAAGTATCAGCCCCGCCTCTCCTCACCATCACCTTGAAGTATCAGCCCCGCCTCTCCTCACCATCACCTGTAAGTATCAGCCCCGCCTCTACTCACCATTACCTAGAAGTATCAGCCCTGTCCCTCCTCACCATCACTTGGAAGTATCAGCCCCGCCTCTCCTCGCCATCAACTGGAAGAATCATCCCCACATCTCACCATCACCTGGAAGTATCATCCCCACCTCTAATCACCATCACCTGGAAGTATCAGCCCCGCCTCTCCTCAACATTACCTGGAAGTATAAACCATACCTCTCTTCACCATCACCTGGAAGAATAAGCCCCGCCTCTCCTAACCATCGAAAGGAAGTATCATCCCTGTCTCTTATTACCATCACCTTGAATTATCAGCCCTGCCTCTCCTCACCATCTCCTGTATCAGCCCCGCCTCTCTTCGCCATCACCTGCAAGTATCAGCCTCACCTCTCCTCACCATTTCCTGTAAATATCAGCCCCGCCTCTCCTCACCATCGCCTGGAAGTATCACCCCCACATCTCCTCATCATAACCTGTACGTATCAGCCCTGCATCTCCTCACCATCACCTGGAAGTATCAGCCCTGCCTCTCCTCACCATCACCTGGAAGTATCAGCCCCGCCCGTCCTCACCATAGCCAGGAAGTATCAGCCCCACTTCTCACCATCGCTAGTAAGTATCAGCCCCGCCTCTCATCACCATCGACTGTAAGTATCAGCCCAGCCTCTCCTCACCAACGCCTATAAGTATGAGCTCCGCCTTTCCCCACCAACTCTTGGAAGCATCAGCTCCGCCTCTCCTCACTATCGCCTGGAAGTATCAACCCCGGCTCTCATCAAAATAACCTGAAAATATCAGCCACGCCTCTCCTCACCACCACCTGGAAGTAGCAGACCCGCCTCTCCTCACAACCGCTGGAAGTATCAGCAACACCTCTCCTCACAATTACCTGGATGTATCAGCCCCGCCTCTCCTCACCATTACCTAGAACTACCCGGCCCACCTCTACTCACCATCACTTGGGTAGTATCAGCCCCGCCTCTCCTCACCATCACCTGGAAGTATCAACCCCGTCTCTCCTGACCATCACCTGGAAGTATCAGCCCCGCCTCTTCACACCATCACCGGGAAGTATCTGCCCCACCTCTCCTCACCATCACCTGAAAGTTTCAGCACCGCCATTTCCTCACCATCACCTGGAAGAATCAGCCCCTCCTCTCCTCACAATTGCCTAGAAGTATCAGCTCAGCCTCTGTTCACCATCGCATGTGAGTATCAGCTGCGCCTCTGCTCACCATCGCCTGGAAGTATCAGCCCAGCCTTTCCTCACCATCACCTGTGAGTATCAGCCCAGCATCTCTTCACCATTGCCTGGAAGTATCACCCAGCCTCTCCTTATCATCGCCTGTAAGTATAAGCCCCGCCTCTCCTTACCATTTCATGGAAGAATCAGCCCTACCTCTCCTCACCATCGCCTGTAAGTATCAGCCCCAACTCTAATCACCATCGCCTGGAAGTATTAGCCCTGCCTCTCCTCACCATCAACTGGAATTATCATTCCCACCTCTCCTCACCATAACCTGGAAGTATCAGCCCCGCCTCATCTCACCATCACCTGGAAGTACCAGCCCCGCCCCTTCTCACCATCACCTGTAAGGATCAGCCCCGCCTCTACTCACCATTACCTAGAAGTATCAGCCCCGCCTCTACTCACCATTACCTAGAAGTATCAGCCCTATCCCTCCTCACCATCACCTGGAAGTATTAGCCCCGCCTCTCCTTGCCATCAACTGGAAGTATCATCACCGCTTCTCCTCACCATCACCTGGAAGTATCATGTTCGCCTCAAATCACCATCACCTGGAAGTATTTGCCCTGCCTCTCCTCACCACCACCTGGAAGTATCAGACCCGCCTCTCCTCACAACAGCCTGGAAGTATCAGCAATGCCTCTCCTCACCATTACCTGGAAGTATCAGCCCCGCCTCTCCTCACCATCACCTGGAACTATCTAACCCTTCTCTCCTAACCATAACCTGGAAGTATCAGCGCCGCCTCTTCACACCATCACCTGGAAGTATCAGCCCCGCCTCTCCTCAAAATCACCTGAAAGTTTTAGCCCCGCCTCTCCTCTCCATCACCTGGAAGTATCAGCCCCGCCTATCCTCACAATCACCTGGAAGTATCAGCTGAGCCTCTCCTCACCATCACCTGTGAGTATCAGCCCCGCCTCTCCTCACCATCGCCAGGAAGTATCAACCCAGCCTCTTCTCACCATCGCCTGTGAGTATCAGCCAAGCCTCTCTTCAGCCCCGCATCTCCTCACCATCGCCTGGAAGTATCAGCCCAGCGTCTTCTCACCATGGCCTGTGAGTATCAGCCAAGCCTCTCTTCACCATCACCTGGAAGTATCACCCTGCCTCTCCTCACCATCGCCTGTAAGTATCAGCCCCGCCTCTCCACACCATCGCATGGAAGTATCAACCCCACCTCTCCTCACTATCGCCTTTAAGTATCAGCCCCGACTCTCCTCGCCACTGCCTGGAAGTATCTGCCCCCCTCTCCTCACCATCACCTGGAAGTATCAGCACAGCCCTTCCTCACCATCACCTGGATGTATCTGCCGCACCTCTCCTCACCATTTCCTGTAAGTAGCAGCCCCGCCTCTCCTCACCATCGCCTGGAAGTATCACCCCCACCTCTCCTCATCATAACCTGTACGTATCAGCCCCGCATCTCCTCACCATCACCTAGAAGTATCAACCCTGCCTCTCCTCACCACCACCTAGAAGTATCAATCCTGTCTCTCCTAACCACCACCTGGAAGTATCAGCCCAGCCTATTCTCACCATCACCTGGAAGTATAAGCCCCACCTCTCCTCACAATCACCTGGAAGTATCAACTCAGTCTCTCCTCACCATCGCCTGTGAGTATCAGCCCCACCTCTCCTCACCAACACCTGGAAGTATCAGGCCAGCCTCTCCTCACCATCGCCTGTGAGTATCAGCCCAGCCTCTCTTCACCATCGCCTTGAAGTATCACCCAGCCTCTCCTCACCATCGCCTGTAAGTATCAGCCCCGCCTCTCCACATCATTGCATGGAAGTATCAGCCCTACCTCTACTCACCATCACCTTTAAGTATCAGCCCCGCCTCTCCTCACCATCACCTGGAAGTATCAGCCCTTCCTCTCCTTACCATCAACTGGAAGTATCAGCTCCACCTCTCCTCACCATCACCTGGAAGTATCAGCCCCGCCTCTCCTCACCATCACCTTGAAGTATCACCCCTGCCTCTCCTCACCATCACCTGTAAGTATCAGCCCCGCCTCTACTCACCATTACCTAGAAGTATCAGCCCTGTCCCTCCTCACCATCACTTGGAAGTATCAGCCCCGCCTCTACTCGCCATCAACTGGAAGTATCATCCCCGCATCTCCTCACCATCACCTGGAAGTTACATCCCCACCTCTAATCACCATCACCTGGAAGTATCAGCCCCGCCTCTCCTCACCATTACCTGGAAGTATAAGCCCTACCTCTCTTCACCATCACCTGGAAGAATAAGCCCCGCCTCTCCTAAACATCAAAGGGAAGTATCATCCCTGTCTCTTATTACCATCACCTTGAATTATCAGCCCTGCCTCTCCTCACCATCACCTGTATCAGCCCCGCCTCTCCTCGCCATCACCTGCAAGTATCAGCCTCACCTCTCCTCACCATTTCCTGTAAATATCAGCCCGCCTCTCCTCACCATCGCCTGGAAGTATCACCCCCACATCTCCTCACCATTACCTGGAAGTATCACCACCGCCTTTCATCACGTTCACCTGGAAGTATCTGCCCCTCCTCTCCTCACCATCACCTGTAAGAATCAGCCGCGCCTCTCCTTACCATTGCATGGAAGTATCAGCCCAGCCTCTAATAACAATTGCAAGTGAATATCAGCCCGCCTCTCCTCACCATCGCCTGAAAGTATCAACCTGCCTCTAATCAAAGTAATCTAGAAGTATCAGCCACGCCTCTCCTCACCATCACCTGGAAGTATCAACCCCGCCTTTCCTCAACTTCACAAGGAAGTTTTTGCCCCTCCTGTCCTCACCATCACCTATATGTATCAGCCGCACCTCTCTTCACCATTGCATGCAAGTATCAGCCCAGCCTCTCTTCACCATCGACTTTGAGTTTTAGCCCCGCCTCTCCTCACCATCGCAGGGAAGTATCAGCCCAGCCTTTCCTTACTATTGCCTGTAAGCATCAGACCCGCCTCTCCTCACCACCTCCTGGAAGTGGCAGACCCGCCTCTCCTCACAACCGCTGGAAGTATCAGCAACGCCTCTCCTCACCATCACCTGTATCAGCCCCGCCTCTCCTCGCCATCACCTGCAAGTATCAGCCTTACCTCTCCTCACCATTTCCTGTAAGTATCAGCCCCGCCTCTCCTCACCATCGACTGGAAGTATCACCCCCACATCTCCTCATCATAACCTGTACATATCAGCCCCGCATCTCCTCACCATCACCTGGAAGTATCAGCCCTGCCTCTCCTCACCATCACCTGGAAGTATCAGCCCCGCCCGTCCTCACCATAGCCAGGAAGTATCAGCCCCGCTTCTCCTCACCATCGCTAGTAAGTATCAGCCCCGCCTCTCATCACCATCACCTGTAAGTATCAGCCCAGCCTCTCCTCACCATCGCCTATAAGTATGAGCTCCGCCTTTCCCCACCAACTCTTGGAAGTATCAGCCCCGCCTCTCCTCACTATCGCCTGGAAGTATCAACCACGCCTCTAATCAAAATACCCTGAAAATATCAGCCACGCCTCTCCTCACCATCACCTGGAAGTATCAGCCCCGCCTCTCCTCACCATTACCTGGAAGTATCAGCACCGCCTTTCATCACGTTCACCTGGAAGTATCTGCCCCTCCTCTCCTCACCATCACCTGTAAGTATCAGCCGCGCCTCTCCTCACCATTGCATGGAAGTATCAGCCCAGCCTCTAATAACAATTGCCTGTGAATATCAGTCCGCCTCTCCTCACCATCGCCTGGAAGTATCAACCTGCCTCTAATCAAAATAATCTGGAAGTATCAGCCACGCCTCTCCTCACCATCACCTGGAAGTATCAACCCCGCCTTTCCTCAACTTCACAAGGAATTTTTTGCCCCTCCTGTCCTCACCATCACCTATATGTATCAGCTGCCCCTCTCCTCACCATTGCATGGAAGTATCAGCCCAGCCTCTCTTCACCATCGACTTTGAGTTTTAGCCCCGCCTCTCCTCACCATCGCAGGGAAGTATCAGCCCAGCCTCTCCTTACTATTGCCTGTAAGCATCAGCCCCGCCTCTCCTCACCACCTCCTGGAAGTAGCAGACCCGCCTCTCCTCACAACCGCTGGAAGTATCAGCAACGCCTCTCATCACCATTACCTGGATGTATCAGCCCCGCCTCTATTCACCATCACCTAGAACTATCCGGCCTGCCTCTCCTCACCATCACTTGGGTAGTATCAGCCCCGCCTCTCCTCACCATCACCTGGAAGTATCAACCCGGTCTCTCCTAACCATCACCTGGAAGTATCAGCCCCGCCTCTTCACACCATCACCGGGAAGTATCAGCCCACCTCTCCTCACCATCACCTGAAAGTTTCAGCGCAGCCATTTCCTCACCATCACCTGGAAGAATCAGCCCCGCCTCTCCTCACAATTGCCTTGAAGTATCAGCTCAGCTTCTCCTCACCATCGCCTGTGGGTATCAGCCCCGCCTCTCCTCACCATCACCTGGAAGTATCAGCCAAGCCTTCCCTCACCATCGCCTGTGAGTATCATCCCAGCCTCTCTTCACCACCGCCTAGAAGTATCACCCAGCCTCTCCTCACAATCGCCTGTAAGTATCAGCCCCACCTACTCTTACCATATCATGGAAGAATCAGCCCCACCTCTCCTCACCATCGCCTGTAAGTATCAGCCCCGCCTCTATTCACCATCGCCTGGAAGCATCAGCCCCGCCTCTATTCACCATCGCCAGGAAGCATCAGCCCTGCCTCTCCTCACCATCACCTGGAAGTATCAGCCCAGCCTTTCCTCACCATCGCCTTTGAGTATCAGCCCAGCCTCTCTTCACCACTGCCTGGAAGTATCACCCAGCCTCTCCTCACCATTGCCTGTAAGTATCAGCCCCGCCTCTCCTTACCATATCATGGAAGAATCAGCCCCACCTCTCCTCACCATCGCCGGTAAGTATCATCCCCGCCTCTCCTCACCATCGCCTGGAAGTATCAGCCTTGCCTCTCCTCACCATCAACTGGAAGTATCAGCCCCACCACTCCTCACCATAACCTGGAAGTATCAGCCACGCCTCGTCTCACCATCACCTGAAAGTATCAGCCGCGCCCCTCCTCACCATCACCTGTAGGTATCAGCTCCACCTCTACTCACCATTACCTAGAAGTATCAGCCCTATCCCTCTTCACAATCACCTGGAAGTATCAGCCCCGCCTCTCCTTGCCATCAACTGGAAGTATCAATCCCGCCTCTCCTCACCATCACCTGGAAGTATCATCCCCGCCTCAAATCACCATCACCTGGAAGTATCAGCCCCGCCTCTCCTCACCACCACCTGGAAGTATCAGACCCGCCTCTCCTTTCAACTGCCTGGAAGTATCAGCAACGCCTCTCCTCACCATTACCTAGACGTATCAGCCCTGCCTCTCCTCACCATCACCTGGAAGTATCCGACCCGCCTCTCCTCACCATTACTCAGGTAGTATCAGCCCCGCCTCTCCTCACCACCACCTGGAAGTATCAAACCAGTCTCTCCTAACCATCACCTGGAAGTATCAGCGCCGCCTCTTCACACCATCACCTGGAAGTATCAGCCCCGCCTTTCCTCACCATCACCTGAAAGTTTCAGCCATGCCTCTCCTCACCATCACCTGGAAGTATCAGCCCCGCCTCTCCTCACAACCACCTGGAAGTATCACCTGAGCCTCTCCTCACCATCGCCTGTGAGTATCAGCCCCGCCTCTCCTCACCATCGCCAGGAAGTATCAGCCCAGCCTCTTCTCACCATCGCCTGTGCGTATCAGCACAGCCTCTCTTCACCATCGCCTGTAAGTATCACCCCGCCTCTCCTCACCATCGTCTGTAAGTATCAGCCCCGCCTCTCCACAATATCGCATGGAAGTATCAGCCCCACCTCTCCTCACCATTGCCTTTAAGTATCAGCCCCGCCTCTCCTCACTATCGCCTGGAAGTATCAGCCCTGACTCTCCTCACCATCAACTGGAAGTATCAGCCCCACCTCTCTCACCATCACCTGGAAGTATCAGCTCTGCCTCTCCTCACCATCACCTGGAAGTATCAGCCCCGCCTCTCCTCAACATGACTTGTAAGAGTCAGCTCCGCCTCTACTCACCACTACCTAGAAGTATCAGCCCTGTCCCTCTTCACCATCACCTGGAAGTATCAACCCTGCCTCTCCTCACCATCAACTGGAAGTATCATCTGCGCCTCTCCTCACCATCACCTGAAAGTATCATCCCTGCCTCTAATCATCATCACCTGGAAGTATCAGCCCCGCCACTCCTCACCATTACCTGGAAGTATAAGCCCTACCTCTCTTCACCATCACCTGGAAGTATAAGCCCCGCCTCTCCTAACCATGAAATGGAAGTATCATCCCCGCCTTTTCTCACCATCACCTTGAAGTATCAGCCCTGCCTCTTCTCACCATCACCTGTAAGTATCAGCCCCGCCTATCCTCACCATCACCTGCAAGTATCAGCCTCACCTCTCCTCACCATTTCCTGTAAGTATCAGCCACGCCTCTCCTCACCAACGCCTGTAAGTATCACCCCCACATCTCCTCATCATAACCTGAACGTATCAACCTCGTATCTCCTCACCATCACCTGGAAGTATCAGCCCCGCCTCTCCTCACCATCACCTGGAAGTATCAGCCCCGCCTTTCATCACGTTCACCTGCAAGTTTCTGCCCCTCCTCTCCTCACCATCACCTGTAAGTATCAGCCGTGCCTCTCCTCACCATTACATGGAAGTATCAGCCCAGCGTCTAATAACAATCGCCTGTGAATATCAGCCCCGCCTCTCCTCAGCATCAACTGGAAGTATCAACCCGCCTCTAATCAAAATAACCTGGAAGTATAAGCCCTGCCTCTCCTCACCATCACCTGGAAGTATCAACCAAGCCTTTCCTCAAATTCACAAGGAAGTTTTTGCCCCTCCTGTCCTCACCATCACCTGTATATATCAGCCGTGCATCTCCTCACCATTGAATGGAAGTATCAGCCCAGCCTCTCTTCACCATCGCCTGTGAGTATAAGCCCCGCCTCTCCTCACCATCGCATTGAAGTATCAGCCCAGCCTCTCCATACTATTGCCTGTAAGTATCAGCCCCGCCTTTCCTCACCACCGCCTGGAAGTATCAGACCCGCCTCTGCTCACAACCGCCTGGAAGTATCAACAACGCCTCTCCTCACCATTACCTGGATGTATCAGCCCCGCCTCTCCTCACCATCACCTGGAAGTATCCGCCCCGCATCTCCTCACCATCACTTGGAAGTAAGAGCCCCGCCTCTCCTCACCATCACCTGGAAGTACCAACCACGTCTCTCCTAACCATCACCTGGAAGTATCAGCCCCGCCTCTTCACACCATCACCTGTAAGTATCAGCCGCACCTCTCCTCACCATTGCCTGTAAGTATCAGCCCCGCCTCTCCTCACCATCACATGAAAGTATCAGCCCCACCCCTCTTCACCATCGCCTGTAAGTATCAGCCCTGCCTCTCCTCACCATCACCTCTAAGTATCATCCCCACCCCTAATCACCATCACCTGGAAGTATCAGCACCGACTTTCTTCACCATCACATGGAAGAATCAGCCCCGCCTCTCCTCGCCATCACCTGTATGTATCAGCCGCGCCTCTCCTCACCATTGCATGGAATTATCAGCTCAGCCTCCCTTCACCATCGTCTGTGAGTATCAGCCCCTCCTCTCCTCACCATTGCCTGTAAGTATCATCTACACCTCTAATCACCATCACCTGGAAGTATCAGACCCGACTTTCTTCACCATCACCTGTAAGTATCAGCCCTGCCTCCCCTCACCATCACCTGGAAGTATCATCCCCACCTCTAATCACCATCACCTGGAAGTGTCAGCCCCAACTTTCTTCACCATCACCCGGAAGAATCAGCCCCCCCTCTCCTCGCCATCACCTGTATGTATCATCCGCGCCTCTCCTCACCATTGCATGGAATTATCAGCTCAGCCTCCCTTCACCATCGTCTGTGAGTATCAGCCCCTCCTCTCCTCACCATCACAGGGAAATATCAGCCCAGCCTCTCCTTACTATTGCCTGTAAGTATCAGCCCCGCCTCTCCTCACCACCGCCTGGAAGTATCAGACCCGCCTCTCCTCACAACCGCCTGGAAGCATCAGCTACGCCTCTCCACACCATTACCTGGATTTATCAGCCCCGTCTCTCCTCACTATCACCTGGAAGTATCCGCCCCGAATCTCCTCACCATCACTTGGAAGTATCAGCCCCGCCTCTCCTCACCATCACCTGGAATTATCAACCCCGTCTCTCCTAACCATCACCTGGAAGTATCAGCCCCGCCTCTCCTCACCATCACCTGAAAGTTTCAGCCCCGCTTCTCCTCACCATCACCTGGAAGTATCAGCCCCGCCTCTCCTCACCATCACCTGGAAGTATCCACCCCGCCTCTCCTCAACCATCAACTGGAAGTATCAGCCCCACCTCTTGTCACAATCACTGGATGTATCAGCCCCGCCTCTCCTCACCATAACCTGGAAGAATCATCCCCGCCTCTCCTCACCATCTCCTGGAAGTATAATCCCAGCCGCACCTCACAATCGCCTGTGAGTATCAGCCCCGCCTCTCCTCACCATCACCTGGAACTATCAGCACAGAATCTCCTCACCATAGCCTGTGAGTATCAAATCCGGCTATCCTCACCATAGCCTGGAAGTATCAGCCCCACCTCTCCTCACCATCGCCTGTAAGTATCATCCCTGCCTCTCCTCACCATCGCATGGAAGTATCAGCCCCGCCTCTCCTCACCATCACCTCTAAGAATGAACCCCGCATCTGCTCACCATCACCTGGAAGTATCAGCCCCACCTCTCCTCACCATCACACGGAAGTATCAGCCCGGCCTCTCCTTACCATCACCTTGAAGTATCAGCCCCACTTCTAATCACCATCGCCTGGAAATATCAGCCCTGCCTCTCCTCACCATTACCTGGAAATATCAGCCCTGCCCCCATTCAACATCACCTGGAAGTATCAGCCCTGCCTCTCCTAACCATCAAATGGAGGTATGATTCCCGCCTCTCCTCCCTATCACCTGGAAGTATCATACCAGCCTCTCCAAACCATCACCTGGAAGTATCACCCACACCTCTCCTCACCATTTCCAGTAAATTTCAGACCCGCCTCTCCTCACCATCTCCTAGAAGTATGACCCCCACCTCTCAACATAATAACCTGTACGTGTCAGCCCCGATGTCCTCACCAACACCTGGAAGTATTAGCTCAGACTCTCCTCACCATCACCTGTGAGTATCAGGCCCACCTCTCCTCACCATCGCGTGGAAGTATCAGCCCAGCCTCTCCTCACCATCGTCTGTGAGTATCAGCCCAACCTCTCTTAACCATCACTTGGAAGTATCAGCCTCGCCTCTCCTCACCATCGCCTGGAAGTATCAGCCCCGCCTCTCCTCACCATCGTATGAAAGTATCAGCCACACCTCTCCTCACCACTTTCTATAATTATCAGCCCCGCCTCTCCTCACCATTGCTTGGAAGTATCAGCCCCACCTCTCCTCACCATCACCTGGAAGTATCAGCCCCGCCTCTCCTCACCATCACCTGGAATATTCAGCACCGCCCTAATCACCATCACCTGTAACTATCATCCCCGCCTCTACTCACAATTACCTAGAAGTATCAGCCCTGCCCCTCCTCACCATCACCTGGAAGTTCAGCCCCACCTCTCCTCGCCATCAACTGGAAGTATCATCCCCACCTCTCCTCACCATCACCTGGAAGTATCATCCTAGCCTCTAATCACCATCAATTGGAAGTATCAGCCCCCGCCTCTCCTCAACATCAACTGGAAGTATCAGCCCCATCTCCCCTCACCATCACCTGGAAGTATCAGCCCTGTCTCTCCTCACCATCACATGGAAGTATCATCCCCAGCTCACCTCACCATCACCTGGAAGTATCAGGCACGCCTCTTCTCACCATTACATAGAAGTATTAGCCCTGCCCCACCTCACCATCACCTGGAAGTATCAGCAGCGGCTCTCCTCACCATCAACTGGAGGTATCATACCCGACTCTCCTCACCTTCACTTGGAAGTATCATCCCCGCCTCTAATCACCATCACCTGGAAGTATCAGCCAAGCCTCTCCTCACCATTACCTGGAAGTATCAGCCCTGCCTCTCCTTACCATCAACTGGAAGTATCAGCCCCCCCTCTCCTCACCATCACCTGGAAGTATCAGCCCCTCCTCTCCTCACCATCACCTGGAAGTATCAGCACCGCCTCTCCTCATCATCACCTGTAAGTATCAGCCCCACATCTACTCACCATTACCTAGAAGTATCAGCCCCGTCCCTCCTCACCATCACCTGGAAGTATAATCCCCGCCACTAATCACCATCACTGGAAGTATCAGCCCCGCCTCTCCTCACCATCGTCAGGAAGTATAAGCCATACCTCTCTTCACCATCACCTGAAAGTATAAGCCCCGCCTCTCCAAACCATCAAATGGAAGTATCATCCCTGCCTTTCCTCACCATCACCTGCAAGTATCAGCCCAGCCTCTCCTCACCATCACCTGGAAGTATCAGCCCCTCCTCTCCTCACCATCGCCTGGAAGTATCACCCCCACATCCCCTCATCATAACCTGTACATATCAGCCCCGCATCTCCTCACCATCACTTGGAAGTATCAGCCCTACCTTTCCTCACCATCACATGAAAGTATCAGCCCAGCCTCTCCTCACCATCGCCTATAAACATCAGCCCTGCCTTTCCCCACCAACACCTGGAAGTATTAGCCCTGCCTCTCCTCACCATCGCCAGGAAATATCAGCCCCGCCTCTTCTCACCATCGCCAGTAAGTATCATTCCCGCCTCTCTTCACCATCGCCTGTAAGTATCAGCCCAGCCTCTCCTCACCATCTCCTATAAGTATCAGCTACGCATTTCCCCACCAACACCTGGAAGAATCAGCCCAGCCTCTCCTCACCATCGCCTGGAAGTATCAACCCAGCCTCTAATCAAAATAACCTGAAAGTATCAGCCACGCCTCTCCTTACCATCAACTGGAAGTACCAGGCCCGCCTCTCCTCACCATCACCTGGAAGTATAAGCCTCGCCTTTCCTCACCTTCACCTGGAAGTTTTTGCCCCTCCTCTCCTCACCATCACCTGTAAGTATCAGCTGCGCCTCTCTGCACCATTGCATGTAAGTATCATCCCAGCCTCTAATCACAATTGCCTGTGAATATCAGCCCCGCCTCTCCTCACCATTGCCTATAAGTATCAGCCCGCCTCTAAACAAAATAACCTGAAGGTCTCAGCCACGCCTCTCCTCACCATCGCCTGGAAGTATCAGCACAGAATCTCCTCACCATAGCCTGTGAGTATCAAATCCGGCTATCCTCACCATTGCCTGGAAGTATCAGCCCCACCTCTCCTCACCATCGCCTGTAAGTATCAGCCCTGCCTCTCCTCAGCATCGCATGGAAGTATCAGCCCCGCCTCTCCTCACCATCACCTGGAAGTATCAGCCCGGCCTCTCCTCACCATCACCTTGAAGTATCAGCCCCACTTCTAATCAAAATCACCTGGAAATATCAGATCCACCTCTCCTCACCATTACCTGCATGTATCAGCCCTGCCTCCCTTCAACATCACCTGGAAGTATCAGCCCTGCCTCTCCTAACCTTCAAATGGAGGTATGATCCCCGCCTCTCCTCCCCATCACCTGGAAGTATCATACCAGCCTCTCCTGACCATCACCTGGAAGTATCAGCCCCGCCTCTCCTCACCATCACCTGGAAGTATCACCCACACCTCTCCTCACCATTTCCTGTAAATTTCAGACCCGCCTCTCCTCACCATCTCCTAGAAGTATGACCCCCACCTTTCAACATCATAACCTGTACGTATCAGCCCCAATGTCCTCACCAACACATGGAAGTATTAGCTCAGCCTCTCCTCACCATCACCTGTGAGTATCAGCCCCGCCTCTCCTCACCATCACCTGGAAGTATCAGCCCAGCCTCTCCTCACCATCGTCTGTGAGTATCAGCCCAGCCTCTCTTAACCATCACCTGGAAGTATCAGCCCCGCCTCTCCTCACCATCGCCTGGAAGTATCAGCCCCGCCTCTCCTCATCATCGTATGAAAGTATCAGCCACACCTCTCCTCACCATTTTCTGTAAATATCAGCCCCGCCTCTCCTCACCATTGCCTGGAAGTATGAGCCCCACCTCTCCTCACCATCACCTCGAAGAATCAACCCCGCATCTCCTCACCATCACCTTGAAGTATCAGCCCCACCTCTCCTCACCATCACCTGGAAGTATCAGCCCGGCCTCTCGTCACCATCACCTTGAAGTATCACCCCCCACTTCTAATCACCATCGCCTTGAAATATCAGCCCTGCCTTTCCTCACCATTACCTGGAAATATAAGCCCTGCCTCCCTTCAACATCACCTGGAAGTATCAGCCCTGTCTCTCCTAATCATCAAATGGAGGTATGATCCCTGCCTCTCCTCCCCATCACCTGGAAGTATCATACCAGCCTCTCCTCACCATCACCTGTGAGTATCAGCCCCGCCTCTCCTCACCATCGCCTGGAAGTATCAGCCCAGCCTCTCCTCACCATCGCCTGTGAGTATCAGCCCAACCTCTCTTAACCATCACCTGGAAGTATCAGCCTCGCCTCTCCTCACCATCGCCTGGAAGTATCAGCCCCGCCTCTCCTCACCATCGTATGAAAGCATCAGCCATACCTCTCCTCACCATTTTCTATATTTATCAGCCCCGCCTCTCCTCACCATTGCTTGGAAGTATCAGCCCCACCTCTCCTCACCATCACCTGGAAGTATCAGCCCGGCCTCTCCTCACCATCACCTGGAATATTCAGCACCGCCTTTAATCACCATCACCTGTAAGTATCAGACCCGCCTCTACTCACAATTACCTAGAAGTATCAGCCCTGCCCCTCCTCACCATCACCTGGAAGTTCAGCCCCACCTCTCCTCGCCATCAACTGGAAGCATCATCCCCGCCTCTACTCACCATCACCTGGAAGTATCATCCCAGCCTCTAATCACCATCACCTGGAAATATCAGCCCCCGCCTCTCCTCAACATCAACTGGAAGTATCAGCCCCACCTCCCCTCACCATCACCTGGAAGTATCAGCCCTGCCTCTCCTCATCATCACATGGAAGTATCATCCCCACCTCTACTCACCATCACCTGGAAGTATCAGGCACGCCTCTTCTCACCATTACCTAGAAGTATTAGCCCTGCCCCTCCTCACCATCACCTGGAAGTATCAGCAGCGGCTCTCCTCACCATCAACTGGAGGTATCATACCCGACTCTCCTCATCTTCACCTGGAAGTATCATCCCCACCTCTAATCACCATCACCTGGAAGTATCAGCGAAGCCTCTCCTCACCATTACATGGAAGTATCAGCCCTGCCTCTCCTCACCATCAACTGGAAGTATCAGATCCATCTCTCCTCACCATCACCTGGAAGTATCAGCCCCTCCTCTCCTCACATTCACCTGGAAGTATCAGCACTGCCTCTCCTCATCATCACATGTAAATATCAGCCCCACATCTACTCACCATTACCTAGAAGTATCAGCCCCGTCCCTCCTCACCATCACCTGGAAGTATCATCCCCGCCACTAATCACCATCACTGGAAGTATCAGCCCCGCCTCTCCTCACCATTACCTGGAAGTATAAGCCATACCTCTCTTCACCATCACCTGAAAGTATAAGCCCCGCCTCTCCAAACCATCAAAAGGAAGTATCATCCCCGCCTTTCCTCACCATCACCTGCAAGTATCAGCCCAGCCTCTCCTCACCATCACCTGGAAGTATCAGCCCCGCCTCTCCTCACCATCACCTGGAAGTATTAGCCTCACCTCTCCTCAACATTTCCTGTAAGTATCAGC
Source organism: Macrobrachium rosenbergii (assembly GCA_039081455.1). Taxonomy (NCBI): domain Eukaryota; kingdom Metazoa; phylum Arthropoda; class Malacostraca; order Decapoda; family Palaemonidae; genus Macrobrachium; species Macrobrachium rosenbergii. The sequence goes on along the minus strand of JANJGK010000301.1, from coordinate 650,214 downwards.
CCCTCCTCTCCTCACCATCGCCTGGAAGTATCACCCCCACATCTCCTCATCATAACCTGTACATATCAGCCCCGCATCTCCTCACCATCACTTGGAAGTATCAGCCCTGCCTCTCCTCACCATCAACTGAAAGTATCAGCCCAGCCTCTCCTCACCTTCACCTATAAACATCAGCCCTGCCTTTCCCCACCAACACCTGGAAGTATTAGCCCCGCCTCTCCTCACCATCGCCAGGAAATATCAGCCGCGCCTCTTCTCACCATCGCCAGTAAGTATCATTCCCGCCTCTCCTCACCATCGCCTGTAAGTATCAGCCCAGCCTCTCCTAACCATCGCCTATAAGTATCAGCTACGCCTTTTCCCACCAACACCTGGAAGTATCAGCCCCGCCTCTCCTCACCATTGCCAGAAGTATCAACCCAACCTCTAATCAAAATAACCTGAAAGTATCAGCCACGCCTCTCCTTACCATCACCTGGAAGTACCAGGCCCGCCTCTCATCACCATCACCTGGAAGTATAAGCCCCGCCTTTCCTCACCTTCACCTGGAAGTTTCTGCCCCTCCTCTCCTCACCATCACCTGTAAGTATCAGCTGCGCCTCTCCTCACCATTGCATGGAAGTATCAGCCCAGCCTCTCCTCACCATCGCCTATAAGTATCAGCCCGCCTCTAAACAAAATAACCTGAAGGTATCAGCCACGCCCCTCCTCACCATCACCTGGAGGTATCAGCCACGCCTCTCCTCACCATCACCTGGAAGTATCAACCCCGCCTTTCATCACCTTCACCTGTAAGTTTCTGCCCCTCCTCTTCTCACCATCACCTGTATGTATCACCCGTGCCTCTCCTCACCATTGCATGGAATTATCAGCTCAGCCTCTCTTCACCATCGTCTGTGAGTATCAGCCCCTCCTCTCCTCACCATCGCAGGGAAGTATCAGCCCAGCCTCTCCTTACTATTGCCTGTAAGTATCAGCCCCGCCTCTCCTCACCATTGCCTGGAAGTATCAGACCCGCCTCTCCTCACAACCGCCTGGAAGTATCAGCAACGCCTCTCCTCACCATTAACTGGATTTATCAGCCCCGCTTCTCCTCACCATCAACTTTAAGTATCAACCCCGACTCTCCTAACCATCACTTGGAAGTATCAGCCCCGCCTCTCCTCACCATCACCTGGAAGTATCAACCCCGTCTCTCCTAACCATAACCTGGAAGTATCAGCCCTGCCTCTTCACACCAACCCCTGGAAGTATCAGCCCCGGCTCTCCTCACCATCACCTGAAAGTTTCAGCCCCACTTCTCCTCACCATCACCTGGAAGTATCAGCCCCGTCTCTCCTCACCATCGGCTGAAAGTATCAGCTCTGTCATTCCTCACCATCGCCTCTGAGTATCAGCCACGCCTCTCCTCACCATTGGCTGGAAATATAAACTCAGCCTCTCCTCACCATTGCCTGTGAGTATCAGACCCGCCTCTCCTCACCATTGCCTGGAAGTATCAGCTCAGCCTCTCCTCACCATCGCCTGTGAGTATCAGCCCAGCGTCTCTTCACCATCGCCTGGAAGTATCACCCCGCCTCTCCTCACCATCGCCTGTAAGTATCAGCCCCGCCTCTCCTCACCAGCGCATGGAAGTATCAGCCCCACCTCTCCTCTCCATCGCCTATAAGTATCAGCCCTACCTCTCCTCACCTTCACTTGGAAGTATCAGCCCCACCTCTCCTCACCATCACCTTGAAGTATCAGCCCCGCCTCTCCTCACCATCACCTGTAAGTATCAGCCCCGCCTCAACTCACCATTACCTAGAAGTATCAGCCCTGTCCCTCCTCACCATCACCTGGAAGTATCAGCCACGCCTCTCCTCGCCATCAACTGGAAGTATCAACCTCGCCTCTCCTCACCATCACCTGGAAGTATCATCCCCGCCTCTAATCACCATCACCTGGAAGAATCAGCCCCGCCTCTCCTCACCACCACCTGGAAGTATCAGACCAGCCTCTCTTCACAACTGCCTGGAAGTATCAGCAATGCCTCTTCTCACCATTACCTGGATGTATCAGCCCCGCCTCTCCTCACCACCACCTGGAAGTATCCACCCCGCCTCTCCTCACCATCACCTCTAAGAATCAACCTCGCATCTCCTCACCATCACCTGGAAGTATCAGCCCCACCTCTCCTCACCATCACCTGGAAGTATCAGCCCGGCCCCTCCTCACCATCACCTTGAAGTATCAGCCCCACTTCTAATCACCATCACCTGGAAATATCAGCCCTGCCTCTCCTTACCATTACCTGGAAATATCAGCCCTGCCTCCCTTCAACATCACCTGGAAGTATCAGCCCTGCAACTCCTAACCATCAAATGGAGGTATGATCCCTGCCTCTCCTCCCCATCACCTGGAAGTATCATGCCAGCCTCTCCTGACCATCACCTGGAAGTATCAGCCCTGCCTCTCCAAACCATCACCTGGAAGTATCACCCACACCTCTCTTCTTCATTTCCTGTAAGTTTCAGACCCGCCTCTCCTCACCATCTCCTAGAAGTATGACCCTCACCTCTCAACATCATAACCTGTACGTATCAGCCCCGATGTCCTCACCAACACCTGGAAGTATTAGCTCAGCCTCTCCTCACCATCACCTGTATCAGCCCCGCCTCTCCTCACCATCGCCTGGAAGTATCAGCCCAGCCTCTCCACACCATCGCCTGTGAGTATCAGCCCAACCTCTCTTAACCATCACCTGGAAGTATCAGCCTCGCCTCTCCTCACCATCGCCTGGAAGTATCAGCCCCGCCTCTCCTCACCATCATATGAAAGTATCAGCCACACCTCTCCTCACCATTTTCTATAATTATCAGCCTCGCCTCTCCTCACTATTGCTTGGAAGTAACAGCCCCACCTCTCCTCACCATCACCTGGAAGTATCAGCCCCGCCTCTCCTCACTATCACCTGGAATATTCAGCACCGCCTTTAATCACCATCACCTGTAAGTATCAGCCCCGCCTCTACTCACAATTACCTAGAAGTATCAGCCCTGCCCCTCCTCACCATCACCTGGAAGTTCAGCCCACCTCTCCTCGCCATCAACTGGAAGTATCATCTCCGCCTCTCCTCACCATCATCTGGAAGTATCATCCCAGCCTCTATTCACCATCACCTGGAAGTATCAGCCCCCGCCTCTCCTCAACATCAACTGGAAGTATCAGCCCCACCTCCCCTCTCCATCACCTGGAAGTTTCAGCCCTGCCTCTCCTCACCATCACATGGAAGTATCATCCCCACCTCTACTCACCATCACCTGGAAGTATCAGGCACGCCTCTTCTCACCATTACCTAGAAGTATTAGCCTTGCCCCACCTCACCATCACCTGGAAGTATCAGCAGCGGCTCTCCTCACCATCAACTGGAGGTATCATATCCAAATCTCCTCACCTTCACCTGGAAGTATCATCCCTGCCTCTAATCACCATCACCTGGAAGTATCAGCCAAGCCTCTCCTCACCATTACCTGGAAGTATCAGCCCTGCCTCTCCTCACCATCAACTGGAAGTATCAGCCCCACCTCACCTCACCATCACCTGGAAGTATCAGCCCCTCCTCTCCTCACCATAACCTGGAAGTATCAGCACCGACTCTCCTCATCATCACCTGTAAGTATCAGCCCCACATCTACTCACCATTACCTAGAAGTATCAGCCCCGTCCCTCCTCACCATCACCTGGAAGTATCATCCCCGCCACTAATCACCATCACTGGAAGTATCAGCCCCGCCTCTCCTCACCATTACCTGGAAGTATAAGCCATACCTCTCTTCACCATCACCTGAAAGTATAAGTCCCGCCTCTCCAAACCTTCAAATGGAAGTATCATCCCCGCCTTTCCTCACCATCACCTGCAAGTATCAGCCCAGCCTCTCCTCACCATCACCTGGAAGTATCAGCCCCGTCTCTCCTCACCATCACCTGGAAGCATCAGTTTCACGTCTCCTCAACATTTCCTGTATCAGCACCTCCTCTCCTCACCATCGCCTGGAAGTATCACCCCCACATCTCCTCATCATAACCTGTACATATCAGCCCCGCATCTGCTCACCATCACTTGGAAGTATCAGCCCTGCCTCTCCTCACCATCACCTGAAAGTATCAGCCCAGCCTCTCATCACCATCGCCTATAAACATCAGCCCTGCCTTTCCCCACCAACACCTGGAAGTATTAGCCCCACCTCTCCTCACCATCGCCAGGAAATATCAGCCCCGCCTCTTCTCACCATCGCCAGTAAACATCATTCCCGCCTCTCTTCACCATCGCCTGTAAGTATCAGCCCAGCCTCTCCTCACCATCGCCTATAAGTATCAGCTACACCTTTCCCCACCAACACCTGGAAGAATCAGCCCCGCCTCTCCTCACCATCTCCTGGAAGTATCAACCCAGCCTCTAATCAAAATAACCTGAAAGTATCAGCCACGCCTCTCCTTACCATCACCTGGAAGTACCAGGCCCGCCTCTCCTCACCATCACCTGGAAGTATAAGCCTCGCAATTCCTCACCTTCACCTGGAAGTTTCTGCCCCTCCTCTCCTCATCATCACCTGTAAGTATCAGCTGCGCCTTTCCTCACCATTGCATGGAAGTATCAGCCCAGCCTCTAATCACAATCGCCTGTGAATATCAGCCCCGCCTCTCCTCACCATCGCCTATAAGTATCAGCCCGCCTCTAAACAAAATAACCTGAAGGTATCATCCACGCCTCTCCTCACCATCGCCTGGAAGTATCAGCACAGAATCTCCTCACCATAGCCTGTGAGTATCAAATCCGGCTATCCTCACCATTGCCTCTAAGTATCAGCCCCACCTCTCCTCACCATCGCCTGTAAGTATCAGCCCTGCCTCTCCTCACCATCGCATGGAAGTATCAGCCCCGCCTCTCCTCACCATCACCTCTAAGAATCAACCCCGCATCTCCTCACCATCACATGGAAGTATCAGCCCCACCTCTCCTCACCATCACCTGGAAGTATCAGCCCGACCTCTCCTCACTATCACCTTGAAGTATCAGCCCCACTTCTAATCACCATCACCTGGAAATATCAGCCCTGCCTCTCCTCACCATTACCTGGAAATATCAGCCCTGCCTCCCTTCAACATCACCTGGGAGTATCAGCCCTGCCTCTCCTAACCATCAAATGGAGGTATGATCCCCGCCTCTACTCCCCATCACTTGGAAGTATCATACCAGCCTCTCCTGACCATCACCTGGAAGTATCAGCCCCGCCTCTCCTCACCGTCACCTGGAAGTATCACCCACACCTCTCCTAACCATTTCCTGTAAGTTTCAGACCCGCCTCTCCTTACCATCTCCTAGAAGTATGACCCCCACCTCTCAACATCATAACCTGTACGTATCAGCCCCAATGTCCTCACCAACACCTGGAAGTATTAGCTCAGCCTCTCCTCACCATCACCTGTGAGTATCAGCCACGCCTCTCCTAACCATCGCCTGGAAGTATCACCTCAGCCTCTCCTCATCATCGTCTGTGAGTATCAGCCTAGCCTCTCTTAACCATCACCTGGAAGTATCAGCCCCGCCTCTCCTCACCATCGCCAGGAAGTATCAGCCCTGCCTCTCCTCACCATCGTATGAAAGAATCAGGCACACCTCTCCTCACCATTTTCTGTAAATATGAGCTCCGGCTCTCCTCACCATTGCCTGGAAGTATCAGCCCCACCTCTCCTCACCATCACCTGGAAGTATCAGCCCCGCCGTTCCTCACCATCACCTGGAAGATTCAGCTCCGCCTTTAATCACCATCACCTGTAAGTATCAGCCCCGCCTCTACTCACAATTACCTATAAGTATCAGCCCTGCCCCTCCTCACCACCACCTGGAAGTTCAGCCCCACCTCTCCTCGCCATCAACTGGAAGTATCATCCCTGCCTCTCCTCACCATCACCTGGAAGTATCATCCCAGCCTCTAATCACCATCACCTGGAAGTATCAGCCCCCGCCTCTCCTCAACATCAACTGGAAGTATCAGCCCCACCTCCCCTCACCATCACCTGGAAGAATCAGCCCTGCCTCTCCTCACCATCACATGGAAGTATCATCCCCACCTCTACTCACCATCACCTGGAAGTATCAGGCACGCCTCTTCTCACCATTAACTAGAAGTATTAGCCTTGCCCCTCCCCACCATCACCTGGAAGTATCAGCCGCGGCTCTCCTCACCATCAATTGGAGGTATCATACCCGACTCTCATCACCTTCACCTGGAAGTATCATCCCTGCCTCTAATCACCATCACCTGGAAGTATCAGCCAAGCCTCTCCTTACCATTACCTGGAAGTATCAGCCCTGCCTCTCCTCACCATCAACTGGAAGTATCAGCCCCACCTCTCCTCACCATCGCCTGGAAGTATCAGCCCCTCCTCTCCTCAATATCACCTGGAAGTATCAGCACCGCCTCTCCTCATCATCACCTGTAAGTTTCAGCCCCAAATCTACTCACCATTACCTAGAAGTATCAGCCCCGTCCCTCCTCACCATCACCTGGAAGTATCATCCCCGCCTCTAATCACCATCACTGGAAGTATCAGCCCCGCCTCTCCTCACCATTACCTGGAAGTATAAGCCTTACCTCTCTTCACCATCACCTGAAAGTATAAGCCCCGCCTCTCCAAACCATCAAATGGAAGTATCATCCCCGCCTTTCCTCACCATCACCTCCAAGTATCAGCCAAGCCTCTCCTCACCATCACCTGGAAGTATCAGCCCCACCTCTCCTCACCATCACCTGGAAGTATCAGTCTCCCCTCTCCTCAACATTTCCTGTAAGTATCAGCCCCTCCTCTCCTCACCATCACCTGGAATTATCACCCCCACATCTCCTCATCATAACCTGTACATATCAGCCCCGCATCTCCTCACCATCACTTGGAAGTATCAGCCCTGCATCTCCTTACCATCACCTGAAAGTATCAGCCCAGCCTCTCCTCACCATCGCCTGTAAACATCAGCCCTGCCTTTCCCCACCAACACCTGGAAGTATTAGCCCCGCCTCTCCTCACCATCGCCAGGAAATATCACCCCTGCCTCTTCTCACCATCTCCAGTAAGTATCATTCCCTCCTCGCCTCACCATTGCATGTAAGTATCAGCCCAGCTTCTCCTCACCATCGCCTATAAAAATCAGCTACGCCTTTCCCCACCAACACCTGGAAGTATCAGCCCCGCCTCTCCTCACCATCGCCACAAGTATCAACCCAGCCTCTAATCAAAATAACCTGAAAGTATCAGCCACGCCTCTCCTTACCATCACCTGGAAGTACCAGGCCCGTCTCTCCTCACCATCACCTGGAAGTATAAGCCCGCCTTTCCTCACCTTCACCTGGAATAGAGGCTGGGCTGATACTTCCATGCAATGGTGAGGACAGGCGCAGCTGATACTTACAGGTGATGGTGAGGAGAGGAGGGGCAGAAACTTCACCTGGAAGTTTCTGCCCCTCCTCTCCTCACCATCACCTGTAAGTATCAGCTGCGCCTCTCCTCACCATTGCATGGAAGTATCAGCCCAGCCTCTAATCACAATCGCCTGTGAATATCAGCCCCGCCTCTCCTCACCATCGCCTATAAGTATCAGCCCGCCTCTAAACAAAATAACCTGAAGGTATCAGCCACGCCCCTCCTCACCATCACCTGGAGGTATCAGCCACGCCTCTCCTCACCATCACCTGGAAGTATCAACCCCACCTTTCCTCACCTTCACCTGGAAGTTTCTGCCCTCCTCTCCTCACCATCACCTGTATGTATCAGTCGCGCCTCTCCTCACCATTTCATGGAAGTATCAGCCCAGCCTCTCTCCACCAACGCCTGTGAGAATAAGCCACGCCTCTCCTTACCATCGCAGGGAAGTATCAGCCCAGCCACTACTTACTATTGTCTGTAAGTATCAGTCCCGCCTCTCCTCACCACCGCCTGGAAGTATCAGATCCGCCTCTCCTCACAACCGCCTGGAAGTATCAGCAACGCCTCTCCTCACCATTACCTGGATGTATCAGCCCTGCCTCTCCTCACCATCACATGCAAGTATCCTCCCCGCCTCTCCTCACCATCACTTGGAAGTATCAGCCCCGCCTCTCCTCACCATCACCTGGAAGTATCAACCCCGTCTCTCCTAACCATCACCTGGAAGTATCAGCCCTGCCTCTTCACACCATCACCTGTAAGTATCAGCCCCGCCTCTCCTCACCATCGCCTGTAAGTATCAGCCCACCTCTCCTCACCATCGCATGGAATTGTCAGCCCCACCTCTCCTCACCATCACCTGTAAGTATCAGCCCGCCTCTCCTCACCATCACCTGGAAGTATCCTCCCAGCCTCTATTCACCATCACCTGGAAGTATCAGCCCGACCTCTCCTCACCATCGCCTGGAAGTATAAGCCATGCCTCTCCTCACAATCGCCTGGAAGAATCAGCCCCACCTCTCGTCGCGATCACCTGGAAGTATCAGCAACACCTCTCCTCAACGTCACCTGGAAGTATCAGCCCCTCCTCTAATCACCATCACCTGGAAGTATCAGCCCTGCCTCTAATAACCATCACCTAGAAGTATCAGCATTGCCTCTCTTCACCATCACCTGGAAGTATCAGCCCGCCTCTCCTAACCATCAAATGGAAGTATCATCCCCGCCTCACCTCACTATCACCTGGAAGTATCAGCCCAACCTCTCCTCACCATCATATGGATGTATCAGCCCCGCCTCTCCTCACCATCACCTGGAAGTATCAGCCTCACCTCTCCTCACCATCGCCTGGAAGTATCACCCCCACCTATCCTCATCATAACCTGTATGTATCAGTCCCGCATCTCCTCACCATCACCTGTAAGTATCAGCTACGCCTCTCCTCACCATCACCGGTAAGGATCTGCCCTGCATCTCCTCACCATCACCTGGAAGTATGACCCCAGCCTCTCCTCATCATCGCCTGTGCCTATCAGCCCTGCCTCTCATCAACACTGCCTGGAAGTATCAGCCCCGCCTCTCCTTACCATCACCTGAAATTATCAGCCCAACCCTTCCTCACCATCACCTGGATGTATCAGCCCCGCCTCTCCTCACCATCACCAGGAAGTATCAGCCCCGCCTCTCCTCATATCACCTGGAAATATCAGGCCCGCCTCTACACACCATCACCTAGAAGTATCAGCCCTGCCTCTCCTCACCAACACCTTGAAGTATCATTCCCGTCTCTCCTAAGCACCACCTGGAAGTATCAGCCCGCCTATTCTCACCATCACCTGGAAGTATCAGCCCCCCTCTACTCACCATCCCATGGAAGTATCAGCCCACCTCTCCTCACCATTGCCTGTAAGTATCAGCCACACCTCTCCTCACCATCGCCTGGAAGTATCAGCCCCGCCTCTCCTCACCATCAACTGGAAGTATCAGCTAAACCTCTCCTCACCATCACATGGAAGAATCGGCCCCGCCTCTTCTCACCATCGCCTGGAAGTATAAGCCCAGCCGCACCTCACAGTTGCCTGTAAGTATCAGCCCCGCCTCTCCTCACCACCGCCTGGAAGTATCAGACCCACCTCTCCTCACAACCACCTGGAAGTATCAGCAACGCCTTTCCTCACCATTACCTGGATGTATCAGCCCCGCCTCTCCTCACCATCACCTGGAAGTATCCCTCCGCCTCTCCTCACCATCAATTGGAAGTATCAGCCCCGCCTCTACTCACCATCACCTGGAAGTATCAACCCCGTCTCTCCTAACCATCACCTGGAAGGATCAGCTCAGCCTCTTCACACCATCACCTGTAAGTAGCAGCTCCGTCTCTCCTCACCATCGCCTGTAATTTTCAGCCCCGCCTCTCCTCACCATCGCATGGAAGTATCAGCCCCACCTCTCCTCACCATCGCCTGTAAGTATCAGCCCCGCCTCTCCTCACCATCACCAGGAAGTATCATTCGCGCCTCTAATCACCATCACCTGGAAGTATCAGCCCGGCCTCTCCTTACCATCGCCTGGAAGTATCAGCCATGCCTCTCCTCACCATCGCCTGGAAGAATCAGCCCCTCCTCTAATCACCATCACCTGGAAGTATCAGCCCTGCCTCTAATCACCATCACCTGGAAGTATCAGCCCTGCCTCTCTTCACCATCACCTGGAAGTATCAGCCTAGCCTCTCCTCACCATCACATGGATGTATCAGCCCTGCCTCTCCTCACCATCACCTGGAAGTATCAGCCTCACCTCTACTCACCATCGCCTGGAAGTAGCAACCCCATCTCTCCTCATCATAACCTGTATGTATCAGCCCAGCATCTCCTCACCATCACCTGAAAGTATCAGCTACACCTCTCCTCACCATCACTGGTAAGGATCTGCCCCGCATCTCCTCACCATCACCTGGAAGTATCCCCCCAGCCTCTCCTCACCATCGCCTGTGCCTATCAGCCCCGCATTTCCTCAAAATCCCCTGGAAGTATCAGCAACGCCTCTCTTCACCATCGCCTCTAAGTATCAGCCCCACCTCTCCTCAACAATGCCTGGAAGTATCAGCCCCACCTATCCTTACCATCACCTGAAAGTATCAGCCCTTCCCTTCCTCACCATCACCTGGAGATATCAGCCCCGCCTTTCCTCACCATCACCAGGAAGTATCAGCCCCACATCTCGTCATATCACCTTTAAATATCAGGCCCGCCTCTTCCTCACCTACACCTAGAAGTATCAGCCTTGCCTGTCCTCATCACCACCTGGAAGTATCAATCCCGTCTCTCCTAACCACCACCTGGAAGTATCAGCCCGGCCTATTCTTACCATCAACTGGAAGTATCATCCCCGCCTCTCCTCACCATCTCATGGAAGTATCATCCCCAATTTTCCTTCACCATTGCCTGTAAGTATCAGCCTCGCATCTCCTCACCATCGCCTGGAAGTATCAGCCCCGCCTCTCCTCACCATCAACTGGATATATCAGCCCCACCTCTCCTCACCATCACCTGGAAAATTCACCCCCGCCTTTAATCACCATCACCTCTAAGTATCAGCCGCGCCCTTACTCACCATTACCTAGAAGTATCAGCCCTGTCCCTCCTCACCATCACCTGGAAGTATCAGCCCCGCCTCTCCTCGCCATCAATTGGAAGTATCATCCCGGCCTCTCCTCACCATTTCCTGGAACTATAAGCCCTACATCTCTTCACCATGACCTGGAACTATAAGCCCCGCCTCTCCTAACCATCAAATGGAAGTATCATCGACGCCTTTCCTCGCCATCACCTGGAACTATCAGCCAAGCCTCTCATCACCATCACCTGGAAGTATCAGGCCCGCCTCTCCTCACCGTCACCTGGAAGCATCAGCCTCACCTCTCCTCAATATTTCCTGTAAGTATCAGCCCCTCCTCTCCTCACCATCGCCTGGAAGCATCACCCCCATATCTCCTCATTATAACCTGTACGTATCAGCCCCGCATTTCCTCACCATTTCATGGAAGTATCAGCACAGCCTCTCTCCACCATCGCCTGTGAGTATAAGCACCGCCTCTCCTCACCATCGCAGGAATATATCAGCCCAGCCTCTACTTACTATTGCCTGTAAGTATCAGTCCCGCCTCTCCTCACCACCGCCTGGAAGTATCAGAGCCGCCTCTCCTCACAACCGCCTGGAAGTATCAGCAACGCCTCTCCTCACCATTACCTGGATGTATCAGCCCTGCCTCTCCTCACCATCACCTGGAAGTATCAGCCCTGCCTCTCCTCACCATCACCTGGTAGTATCAGCCCCGCCTCTCCTCACCATCGCCAGGAAGTATCAACCCTGCCTCTCCTCAACATCGCCAGTAAGTATCAGCCCCGCCTCTCCTCACCATCGCCTGTAAGTATCAGCCCAGCCTTTCCTCACCATCGCCTATAAGTGTCAGCCCAGCCTTTCCCCACCAACACCTGTAAGTATCAGTCCCACCTCTCCTCACCATCGCCTGGAAGTATCAACCCAGCCTCTAATCAAAATAACCTGAAAGTATCAGCCCCGCCTCTCCTCACCATCACCTGGAAATATCAGCCCCGCCTTTCCTAACCTTCACTTTGAAGTTTATGCCATTCCTCTCGTCACCATCACCTGTAAGTATCAGTCACGCCTCTCCTCACCATTCAATGGAAGTATCAGCCCAGCCTCTAATCACAATTGCCTGTGAATATCAGCCCCGCCTCTCCTCACCATCGCATGGAAGTATCAGCCCGCCTCTAAACAAAATAACCTGAAGGTATCAGCCCCGCCTCTCCTCACCATCACCTGAGGGTATCAGCCACGCCTCTCCTCACCATCAACTGGAAGTATCAACCCCACCTTTCCTCACCTTCACCTGGAAGTTTCTGCCCCTCCTCTCCTCACCATCACCTGTATGTATCAGCCGCGCCTCTCCTCACCATTTCATGGAAGTATCAGCACAGCCTCTCTCCACCATCGCCTGTGAGTATAAGCCCCGCCTCTCCTCACCATCGCAGGAATATATCAGCCCAGCCTCTACTTACTATTGCCTGTAAGTATCAGTCCCGCCTCTCCTCACCACCGCCTGGAAGTATCAGAGCCGCCTCTCCTCACAACCGCCTGGAAGTATCAGCAACGCCTCTCCTCACCATTACCTGGATGTATCAGCCCTGCCTCTCCTCACCATCACCTGCAAGTATCCGCCTCGCCTCTCCTCACCATCACTTGGAAGTATCAGACCCTCCTCTCCTCACCATCACCTGGAAGTATCAACCCCGTCTCTCCTAACCATCACCTGGAAGTATCAGCCCCACCTCTTCACACCATCACCTGTAAGTATCAGCCCCGCCTCTCCTCACCATCGCCTGTAAGTATCAGCCCACCTCTCCTCACCATCGCATGGAATTATCAGCCCCACCTCTCCTCACCATCGCCTGTAAGTATCAACCCCGCCTCTCATCACCATCACCTGGAAGTATCATCCCAGCCTCTATTCACCATCACCTGGAAGTATCAGCCCGACCTCTCCTCACCATCGCCTGGAAGTATAAGCCATGCCTCTCCTCACAATCGCCTGGAAGAATCAGCCCCACCTCTCTTCGCGATCACCTGGAAGTATCAGCAACACCTCTCCTCAACGTCACCTAGAAGTATCTGCCCCTCCTCTAATCACCATCACGTGGAAGTATCAGCCCTGCCTCTAATCACCATCACCTAGAAGTATCAGCATTGCCTCTCTTCACCATCACCTGGAAGTATCAGCCCGCCTCTCCTAACAACCAAATGGAAGTATCATCCCCGCCTCACCTCACTATCACCTGGAAGTATCAGCCCATCCTCTCCTCACCATCACATGGATGTATCAGCCCCGCCTCTCCTCACCATCACCTGGAAGTATCAGCCTCACCTCTCCTCACCATCGCCTGGAAGTATCACCCCCACCTATCCTCATCATAACCTGTATGTATCAGTCCCGCATCTCCTCACCATCACCTGAAAGTATCAGCTACGCCTCTCCTCACCATCACCGGTAAGGATCAGCCCTGCATCTCCTCACCATCACCTGGAAGTATGACCCCAGCCTCTCCTCATCATCGCCTGTGCCTATCAGCCCTGCCTCTCCTCAACACTGCCTGCAAGTATCTGCCCCGGCTCTCCTTACCATCACCTGAAATTATCAGCCCAGCCCTTCCTCGCCATCACCTGGATGTATCAGCCCCGCCTCTCCTCACCATCACCAGGAAGTATCAGCCCCGCCTCTCCTCATATCACCTGGAAATATCAGTCCCGCCTCTACACACCATCACCTAGAAGTATCAGCCCTGCCTCTCCTCACCAACACCTTGAAGTATCATTCCCGTCTCTCCTAACCACTACCTGGAAGTATCAGCCCGCCTATTCTCACCATCACCTGGAAGTATCAGCCCCCCTCTACTCACCATCCCATGGAAGTATCAGCCCACCTCTCCTCACCATTGCCTGTAAGTATCAGCCACACCTCTCCTCACCATCGCCTGGAAGTATCAGCCCCGCCTCTCCTCACCATCAACTGGAAGTATCAGCCAAACCTCTTGTCTCTATCACCTGGATGTATCAGCCCCGCCTCTCCTCACCATCACCTGGAAGAATCAGCCCCGCCTCTTCTCACCATCGCCTGGAAGTATAAGACCAGCCGCACCTCACAGTTGCCTGTAAGTATCAGCCCCGCCTCTCCTCACCACCGCCTGGAAGTATCAGACCCACCTCTCCTCACAACCACCTGGAAGTATCAGCAACGCCTTTCCTCACCATTACCTGGATGTATCAGCCCCGCCTCTCCTCACCATCACCTGGAAGTATCCCTCCGCCTCTCCTCACCATCAATTGGAAGTATCAGCCCCGCCTCTACTCACCATTACCTGGAAGTATCAACCCCGTCTCTCCTAACCATCACCTGGAAGGATCAGCTCAGCCTCTTCACACCATCACCTGTAAGTAGCAGCTCCGTCTCTCCTCACCATCGCCTGTAATTTTCAGCCCCGCCTCTCCTCACCATCGCATGGAAGTATCAGCCCCACCTCTCCTCACCATCGCCTGTAAGTATCAGCCCGCCTCTCCTCACCATCACCAGGAAGTATCATCCGCGCCTCTAATCACCATCACCTGGAAGTATCAGCCCGGCCTCTCCCTACCATCGCCTGGAAGTATCTGCCATGCCTCTCCTCACCATCGCCTGGAAGAATCAGCCTTCCCTCTCCTCGCGATCACCTGGAAGTATCAGCCCCACTTCTCCTCACCATCAATTGGAAGTATCAGCCCCTCCTCTAATCACCATCACCTGGAAGTATCAGCCCTGCCTCTAATCACCATCACCTGGAAGTATCAGCCCTGCCTCTCTTCACCATCACCTGGAAGTATCAGCCCAGCCTCTCCTCACCATCACATGGATGTATCAGCCCCGCCTCTCCTCACCATCACCTGGAAGTATCAGCCTCACCTCTACTCACCATCGCCTGGAAGTAACAACCCCACCTCTCCTCATCATAACCTGTATGTATCAGCCCAGCATCTCCTCACCATCACCTGAAAGTATCAGCTACACCTCTCCTCACCATCACTGGTAAGGATCTGTCCCGCATCTCCTCACCATCACCTGGAAGTATCCCCCCAGCCTCTCCTCACCATCGCCTGTGCCTATCAGCCCCGCATTTCCTCAAAATCCCCTGGAAGTATCAGCAACGCCTCTCTTCACCATCGCCTCTAAGTATCAGCCCCACCTCTCCTCAACAATGCCTGGAAGTATCAGCCCCGCCTCTCCTTACCATCACCTGAAAGTATCAGCCCCGCCCTTCCTCACCATCACCTGGAGATATCAGCCCCGCCTTTCCTCACCATCACCAGGAAGTATCAGCCCCACGTCTCGTCATATCACCTTTAAATATCAGGCCCGCCTCTACTCACCATCACCTAGAAGTATCAGCCTTGCCTCTCCTCATCACCACCTGGAAGTATCAATCCCGTCTCTCCTAACCACTACCTGGAAGTATCAGCCCGGCCTATTCTTACCATCAACTGGAAGTATCATCCCCGCCTCTCCTCACCATCTCATGGAAGTATCATCTCCAATTTTCCTTCACCATTGCCTGTAAGTATCAGCCCCGCATCTCCTCACCATCGCCTGGAAGTATCAGCCCCGCCTCTCTTCACCATCAACTGGATATATCAGCCCCACCTCTCCTCACCATCACCTGGAAAATTCACCCCCGCCTTTAATCACCATCACCTCTAAGTATCAGCCGCGCCCTTACTCACCATTACCTAGAAGTATCAGCCCTGTCCCTCCTCAAAATCACCTGGAAGTATCAGCCCCGCCTCTCCTCGCCATCAATTGGAAGTATCATCCCGGCCTCTCCTCACCATTTCCTGGAACTATAAGCCCTACCTCTCTTCACCATCACCTGGAACTATAAGCCCCGCCTCTCCTAACCATCAAATGGAAGTATCATCGACGCCTTTCCTCGCCATCACCTGGAACTATCAGCCAAGCCTCTCATCACCATCACCTCGAAGTATCAGCCACACCTCTCCTCACCGTCACCTGGAAGTATCAGCCTCACCTCTCCTCAATATTTCCTGTAAGTATCAGCCCCTCCTCTCCTCACCATCGCCTGGAAGCATCACCCCCATATCTCCTCATCATAACCTGTACGTATCAGCCCCGCATTTCCTACCATCACCTGGAAGTATCAGCCCTGCCTCTCCTCACATCACCTGGAAGTATCAGCCCCGCCTCTCCTCACCATCGCCAGGAAGTATCAACCCTGCCTCTCCTCAACATCGCCAGTAAGTATCAGCCCCGCCTCTCCTCACCATCGCCTGTAAGTATCAGCCCAGCCTTTCCTCACCATCGCCTATAAGTGTCAGCCCAGCCTTTCCCCACCAACACCTGTAAGTATCAGTCCCACCTCTCCTCACCATCGCCTGGAAGTATCAACCCAGCCTCTAATCAAAATAACCTGAAAGTATCAGCCACGCCTCTCCTTACCATCACCTGGAAGTATCAGCCCCGCCTCTCCTCACCATCACCTGGAAATATCAGCCCCGCCTTTCCTAACCTTCACTTTGAAGTTTATGCCCCTCCTCTCGTCACCATCACCTGTATCAGTCACGCCTCTCCTCACCATTCGATGGAAGTATCAGCCCAGCCTCTAATCACAATCGCCTGTGAATATCAGCCCTGCCTCTCCTCACCATCGCATGGAAGTATCAGCCCGCCTCTAAACAAAATAACCTGAAGGTATCAGCCCCGCCTCTCCTCACCATCACCTGAGGGTATAAGCCCCACCTTTCCTCACCTTCACCTGGAAGTTTCTGCCCCTCCTCTCCTCACCATCACCTGTATGTATCAGCCGCGCCTCTCCTCACCATTTCATGGAAGTATCAGCACAGCCTCTCTCCACCATCGCCTGTGAGTATAAGCCCCGCCTCTCCTCACCATCGCAGGGATATATCAGCCCAGCCTCTACTTACTATTGCCTGTAAGTATCAGTCCCGCCTCTCCTCATCACCGCCTGGAAGTATCAGAGCCGCCTCTCCTCACAACCGCCTGGAAGTATCAGCAACGCCTCTCCTCACCATTACCTGGATGTATCAGCCCTGCCTCTCCTCACCATCACCTGCAAGTATCCACCTCGCCTCTCCTCACCATCACTTGGAAGTATCAGCCCCGCCTCTCCTCACCATCACCTGGAAGTATCAACCCCGTCTCTCCTAACCATCACCTGGAAGTATCAGCCCCGCCTCTTCACACCATCACCTGTAAGTATCAGCCCCGCCTCATCTCACCATCGCCTGTAAGTATCAGCCCACCTCTCCTCACCATCGCATGGAATTATCAGCCCCACCTCTCCTCACCATCGCCTGTAAGTATCAACCCCGCCTCTCATCACCATCACCTGGAAGTATCATCCTCGCCTCTATTCACCATCACCTGGAAGTATCAGCCCGACCTCTCCTCACCATCGCCTGGAAGTATAAGCCATGCCTCTCCTCACAATCGCCTGGAAGAATCAGCCCCGCCTCTCTTCGCGATCACCTGGAAGTATCAGCAACACCTCTCCTCAACATCACCTAGAAGTGTCTGCCCCTCCTCTAATCACCATCACGTGGAAGTATCAGCCCTGCCTCTAATCACCATCACCTAGAAGTATCAGCCCTGCCTCTCTTCATCATCACCTGGAAGTATCAGCCCGCCTCTCCTAACCATCACCTGGAAGTATCATCCCCGCCTCACCTCACTATCACCTGGAAGTATCAGTCCATGCTCTCCTCACCATCACATGGATGTATCAGCCCGCCTCTCCTCACCATCACCTGGAAGTATCAGCCTCACCTTATCAAAACCTGTATATATCAGTGCCGCATCTCCTCACCATCACCTGAAAGTATCAGCTACGCCTCTCCTCACCATCACCGGTAATGATCGACCCTGCATCTCCTCACCATCACCTGGAAGTATCACCCAAACCTCTCCTCATCATCGCCTGTGCCTATCAGCCCTGCCTCTCCTCAACACTGCCTGGAAGTATCAGCCCCGCCTCTCCTTACAATCACCTGAAATTATCAGCCCAGCCCTTCCTCACCATCACTTGGATGTATCAGCCCCACCTCTCCTCACCATCACCAGGAAGTATCAGCCCCGCCTCTCCTCATATCACCTGAAAATATCAGGCCCGCCTCTACACACCATCACCTAGAAGTATCAGCCCTGCCTCTCCTCACCAACACTTTGAAGTATCAATCCCGTCTTTCCTAACCACCACCTGGAAGTATCAGCCCGCCTATTCTCACCATCACCTGGAAGTATCAGCCCCCCTCTACTCACCATCCCATGGAAGTATTAGCCCCACCTCTCCTCACCATCAACTGGAAGTATCAGCCAAACCTCTTGTCACCATCACCTGGATGTATCAGCCCCGCCTCTCCTCACCATCACCTAGAAGTATCAGCCCCGCCTCTTCTCACCATCGCCTGGAAGTATAAGCCCAGCCGCACCTCACAGTTGCCTGTAAGTATCAGCCCCGCCTCTCCTCACCACCGCCTGGAAGTATCAGACCCACCTCTCCTCACAACCACCTGGAAGTATCAGCAACGCCTTTCCTCAACATTACCTGGATGTATCAGCCCCGCCTCTCCTCACCATTACCTGGAAGAATCCTTCCCGCCTCTCCTCACCATCAATTGGAAGTATGAGCCCCGCCTCTACTCACCATCACCTGGAAGTATCAACCCCGTCTCTCCTAACCATCACCTGGAAGGATCAGCTCAGCCTCTTCACACCATCACCTGAAAGTATCAGCCCCGCCCTTCCTCACCATCACCTGGAGATATCAGCACCGCCTTTCCTCACCATCACCAGGAAGTATCAGCCCCACGTCTCGTCATATCACCTTTAAATATCAGGCCCGCCTCTACTCACCATCACCTAGAAGTATCAGCCTTGCCTCTCCTCATCACCACCTGGAAGTATCAATCCCGTCTCTCCTAACCACTACCTGGAAGTATCAGCCCGGCCTATTCTTACCATCAACTGGAAGTATCATCCCCGCCTCTCCTCACCATCTCATGGAAGTATCATCCCCAATTTTCCTTCACCATTGCCTGTAAGTATCAGCCCCGCATCTCCTCACCATCGCCTGGAAGTATCAGCCCCGCCTCTCCTCACCATCAACTGGATATATCAGCCCCACCTCTCCTCACCATCACCTGGAAAATTCACCCCCGCCTTTAATCACCATCACCTCTAAGTATCAGCCGCGCCTTTACTCACCATTACCTAGAAGTATCAGCCCTGTCCCTCCTCACCATCACCTGGAAGTATCAGCGCCGCCTCTCCACGCCATCAATTGGAAGTATCATCCCGGCCTCTCCTCACCATTTCCTGGAACTATAAGCCCTACCTCTCTTCACCATCACCTGGAACTATAAGCCCCGCCTCTCCTAACCATCAAATGGAAGTATCATCGACGCCTTTCCTCGCCATCACCTGGAACTATCAGCCAAGCCTCTCATCACCATCACCTGGAAGTATCAGCCACGCCTCTCCTCACCGTCACCTGGAAGTATCAGCCTCACCTCTCCTCAATATTTCCTGTAAGTATCAGCCCCTCCTCTCCTCACCATCGCCTGGAAGCATCACCCCCATATCTCCTCATCATAACCTGTACGTATCAGCCCCGCATTTCCTACCATCACCTGGAAGTATCAGCCCTGCCTCTCCTCACATCACCTGGAAGTATCAGCCCCGCCTCTCCTCACCATCGCCAGGAAGTATCAACCCTGCCTCTCCTCAACATCGCCAGTAAGTATCAGCCCCGCCTCTCCTCACCATCGCCTGTAAGTATCAGCCCAGCCTTTCCTCACCATCGCCTATAAGTGTCAGCCCAGCCTTTCCCCACCAACACCTGTAAGTATCAGTCCCACCTCTCCTCACCATCGCCTGGAAGTATCAACCCAGCCTCTAATCAAAATAACCTGAAAGTATCAGCCACGCCTCTCCTTACCATCACCTGGAAGTATCAGCCCCGCCTCTCCTCACCATCACCTGGAAATATCAGCCCCGCCTTTCCTAACCTTCACTTTGAAGTTTATGCCCCTCCTCTCGTCACCATCACCTGTATCAGTCACGCCTCTCCTCACCATTCGATGGAAGTATCAGCCCAGCCTCTAATCACAATCGCCTGTGAATATCAGCCCTGCCTCTCCTCACCATCGCATGGAAGTATCAGCCCGCCTCTAAACAAAATAACCTGAAGGTATCAGCCCCGCCTCTCCTCACCATCACCTGAGGGTATCAGCCCCACCTTTCCTCACCTTCACCTGGAAGTTTCTGCCCCTCCTCTCCTCACCATCACCTGTATGTATCAGCCGCGCCTCTCCTCACCATTTCATGGAAGAATCAGCACAGCCTCTCTCCACCATCGCCTGTGAGTATAAGCCCCGCCTCTCCTCACCATCGCAGGGATATATCAGCCCAGCCTCTACTTACTATTGCCTGTAAGTATCAGTCCCGCCTCTCCTCATCACCGCCTGGAAGTATCAGAGCCGCCTCTCCTCACAACCGCCTTGAAGTATCAGCAACGCCTCTCCTCACCATTACCTGGATGTATCAGCCCTGCCTCTCCTCACCATCACCTGCAAGTATCCGCCTCGCCTCTCCTCACCATCACTTGGAAGTATCAGCCCCACCTCTCCTCACCATCACCTGGAAGTATCAACCCCGTCTCTCCTAACCATCACCTGGAAGTATCAGCCCCGCCTCTTCACACCATCACCTGTAAGTATCAGCCCCGCCTCATCTCACCATCGCCTGTAAGTATCAGCCCACCTCTCCTCACCATCGCATGGAATTATCAGCCCCACCTCTCCTCACCATCGCCTGTAAGTATCAACCCCGCCTCTCATCACCATCATCTGGAAGTATCATCCCAGCCTCTATTCACCATCACCTGGAAGTATCAGCCCGACCTCTCCTCACCATCGCCTGGAAGAATAAGCCATGCCTCTCCTCACAATCGCCTGGAAGAATCAGCCCGGCCTCTCTTCGCGATCACCTGGAAGTATCAGCAACACCTCTCCTCAACATCACCTAGAAGTATCTGCCCCTCCTCTAATCACCATCACGTGGAAGTATCAGCCCTGCCTCTAATCACCATCACCTAGAAGTATCAGCCCTGCCTCTCTTCATCATCACCTGGAAGTATCAGCCCGCCTCTCCTAACCATCACATGGAAGTATCATCCCCGCCTCACCTCACTATCACCTGGAAGTATCAGTCCATCCTCTCCTCACCATCACATGGATGTATCAGCCCGCCTCTCCTCACCATCACCTGGAAGTATCAGCCTCACCTTATCAAAACCTGTATATATCAGTGCCGCATCTCCTCACCATCACCTGAAAGTATCAGCTACGCCTCTCCTCACCATCACCGGTAATGATCTACCCTGCATCTCCTCACCATCACCTGGAAGTATCACCCCAACCTCTTCTCATCATCGCCTGTGCCTATCAGCCCTGCCTCTCCTCAACACTGCCTGGAAGTATCAGCCCCGCCTCTCCTTACAATCACCTGAAATTATCAGCCCAGCCCTTCCTCACCATCACTTGGATGTATCAGCCCCGCCTCTCCTCACCATCACCAGGAAGTATCAGCCCCGCCTCTCCTCATATCACCTGAAAATATCAGGCCCGCCTCTACACACCATCACCTAGAAGTATGAGCCCTGCCTCTCCTCACCAACACTTTGAAGTATCAATCCCGTCTTTCCTAACCACCACCTGGAAGTATCAGCCCGCCTATTCTCACCATCACCTGGAAGTATCAGCCCCCCTCTACTCACCATCCCATGGAAGTATTAGCCCCACCTCTCCTCACCATCAACTGGAAGTATCAGCCAAACCTCTTGTCACCATCACCTGGATGTATCAGCCCCGCCTCTCCTCACCATCACCTAGAAGTATCAGCCCCGCCTCTGCTCACCATCGCCTGGAAGTATAAGCCCAGCCGCACCTCACAGTTGCCTGTAAGTATCAGCCCCGCCTCTCCTCACCACCGCCTGGAAGTATCAGACCCACCTCTCCTCACAACCACCTGGAAGTATCAGCAACGCCTTTCCTCAACATTACCTGGATGTATCAGCCCCGCCTCTCCTCACCATTACCTGGAAGTATCCTTCCCGCCTCTCCTCACCATCAATTGGAAGTATCAGCCCCGCCTCTACTCACCATCACCTGGAAGTATCAACCCCGTCTCTCCTAACCATCACCTGGAAGGATCAGCTCAGCCTCTTCACACCATCACCTGTAAGTAGCAGCTCCGTCTCTCCTCACCATCGCCTGTAATTATCAGCCCCGCCTCTCCTCACCATCGCATGGAAGTATCAGCCCCACCTCTCCTCACCATAGCCTGTAAGTATCAGCCCCGCCTTTCCTCACCATCACCTGGAAGTATCATCCCCGCCTGTAATCACCATCACCTGGCAGTATCAGCCCGGCCTCTCCTTACCATCACCTGGAAGTATCAGCCATGCCTCTCCTCACCATCGCCTGGAAGAATGAGCCTTGCCTCTCCTCGCGATCACCTGGAAGCATCAGCCCCACTTCTCCTCACCATCACATGGAAGTATCAGCCCCTCCTCTAATCACCATCACCTGGAAGTATCAGCCCTGCCTCTAATCACCATCACCTGGTAGTATCAGCCCTGCCTCTCTTCACCATCACCTGGAAGTATCAGCCCAGCCTCTCGTCACCATCACATGGATGTATCAGCCCCGCCTCTCCTCAGCATCACCTGGAAGTATCAGCCTCAACTCTACTCACCATCGCCTGGAAGTATCACCCCCACCCCTCCTCATCATAACCTGTATGTATCAGCCCAGCATCTCCTCACCATCACCTGAAAGTATCAGCTACACCTCTCCTCACCATCATTGGTAAGGATCTGCCCCGCATCTCCTCTCCATCACCTGGAAATATTCCCCCAGCCTCTCCTCACCATCGCCTGTGCCTATCAGCCCCGCATTTCCTCAAAATCCCCTGGAAGTATCAACAACACCTCTCTTCACCATCACCTCTAAGTATCAGCCCCGCCTCTCCTCAACAATGCCTGGAAGTATCAGCCCCGCCTCTCCTTACCATCTCCTGAAAGTATCAGCCCAGCCCTTTCTCACCATCACTTGGAGATATCAGCCCCGCCTTTCCTCACCATCACCAGGAAGTATCAGCCACGCCTCTCGTCATATCACCTTTAAATACCAGGCCCGCCTCTACTCACCATCACCTAGAAGTATCAGCCCTGCCTCTCCTCATCACCACCTGGAAGTATCAATCCCGTCTCTCCTAACCACCACCTGGAAGTATCAGCCCTGCCTATTCTTACCATCAACTGGAAGTATCAGCCCCGCCTCTCCACACCATCTCAAGGAAGTATCAGCCCCAATGTTCCTTCACCATTGCCTGTAAGTATCAGCCCCGCATCTCCTCACAATCGCCTGGAATTATCAGCCCCGCCTCTCCTCACCATCAACTGGAAGTATCAGCCCATCCTCTCGTCAGCATCACCTGGATGTATCAACCCCGCCTCTCTTCACCATCACCTGGAAGCATCAGCCCCGCCTCTTCTCACCATCGCCTGGAAGTATAAGCCCAGCCGCACCTCACCATCTCCTGGAAGTATCAGCCCAGAATCTCCTCACCATCGCCTGTGAGTATCAAATCCGGCTATCCTCACCATTGCCTGAAAGTATCAGCCCCACCTCTCCTCACCATCACCTGTATCAGCCATGCCTCTCCTCACCATCGCATGGAAGTATCAGCCCCGCCTCTCCTCACCATCACCTCTAAGAATCAACCCTGCATCTCCTCACCATCGCATGGAAGTATCAGCCCCACCTCTCCTAACCATCACCTGGAAGTATCACCCCTGCCTCTCCCCACTATCACCTGGAAATATCAGCCCCACTTCTAATCACCATCACCTGGAAATAACAGCAGCGCCTCTCCTCACCATTACCTAGAATTATCATCCCTGCCTCCCTTCAACATCACCTGGAAGTATCAGCCCTGCCTCTCCTAACCATCAAATGGAGGTATCATCCCCGCCTCTGCTCCCCATCACCTGGAAGTATCAGCCCAGCCTCTCCTGACCATCACGTGGAAGTATCAGCCCCACCTCTCCTCACCATCACCTGGAAGTATCACCCACACCTCTCCTTACCATTTCCTGTAAGTTTTAGACCCGCCTCTCTTGGAAGTATGACCCACACCTCTCAACATCATAACTTGTACGTATCAGCACCAAATGTCCTCACCATCACCTGAAAGTATCAGCTCAGCCTCTCCTCACCATTGCATGGAAGTATCAGCCCCACCACTCCTCACCATCGCCTGTAAGTATCAGCCCCGCCTCTCCTCAACATCACCTGGAAGTATCATCCCCACCTCTATTCACCATCACATGGAAGTATCAGCCCCGCCTCTCCTCACCATATCCTGGAAGTATCAGCCATGCTTCTCCTCACCATCACCTGGAAGAATCAGCCCCGCCTCTCCTCGCGATCACCTGGAATTATCAGCAACCCCTCTCCTCAACATCACATGGAAGTATCAGCCCCTCCTCTAATCACCATCACCTGGAAGTATCACCCCTGCCTCTAATCACCATCACCTTGAAGTATCAGCCCTGCCTCTCCTCACTATCACCAGGAATTATCAGCCCATCCTCTCCTCACCATCACATGGATGTATCAGCCCCTCCTCTCCTCACCATCACCTGGAAGTATCAGCCTAACCTCTCCTCACCATCACATGGAAGTATCAGCCCAGCCACTCCTCACCACCACCTGGAAGTATCTGACCTGTGCCTCCTCATAACCGTCTGGAAGTATCAGCAATGCCTCTCCTCACCATTACCTGGATGTATCAGCCCCGCCTCTCCTCACCATCACCTGGAAGTATCCGCCACGCCTCTCCTCACCATCACTTGGTTAGTATCAGCCCTGCCTCTCCTCACCATCACCTGGAAGTATCAACCCCGTCTCTCCTAACCATCACCTGGAAGTATCAGCCCCGTCTCTTCACACCATCACCTGGAAGTATCAGCTCCGCCTCTCCTCGCCATCACCTGAAAGTTTCAGCCCCGCCTCTCCTCTACATCACCTGGAAGTATCAGCCCCGCCTCTCATCACAATCGCCTGGAAGTATCAGCTTAGTCTCTCCTCACCATCGCCTTTGAGTATCAGTCCCGCCTCTCCTCACCATCGCCTGGAAGTATCAACCCAGACACTCTTCACCATCGCCTGTTAGTATCAGCTCAACCTCTCTTCACCATCTCCTGGAATTATCACCACGCCTCTCTTCACCATAACCTGTAATTATCAGCCCCGCCTCTCCTCACCATCGCATGGAAGTATCATCCCCACCTCTCCTCTCCATCACCTGTAAGTATCAGCCCAGCCTCTCCTCACCATCGCCTGTAAGTATCAGCCCCCCCTCTCCTCACCATCAACTGGAAGTATCAGTCCCACCTCTTGTCATCATAACCTGGATGTATCAGCCCTGCCACTCCTCACCATCACCTGGAAGTATCAGCCCCGCCTCTCCTCACCATCGCCTGTGAGTATCAAATCCGGCTATCCTCACCATTGCCTGGAAGTATCAGCCCCACCTCTCCTCACCATCGCCTGTAAGTATCAGCCCTGCCTCTCCTCACCATCGCATGGAAGTATCAGTCCTGCCTCTCCTCACCATCACCTCTAAGAATCAACCCTGTATCTCCTCACCATCACCTGGAAGTATCAGCCCCGCCTCTCCTCACTATCACCTGGAAGTATCAGCCCCACTTCTAATCACCATCAGCTGGAAATAACAGCAGCACCTCTCCTCACCATTACCTGGAAATATCAGCCCTGCCTCCCTTCAACATCACCTGGAAGTATCAGCCCTGCCTCTCCTAACCATGAAATGGAGGTATCATCCCCGCCACTGCTCCACATCACATTGAAGTATCAGCCCAGCTTCCCCTGACTGTCACCTGGAACTATCAGCCCCGCCACTCCTCACCATCACCTGGAAGTATCACCCACACCTCTCCTAACTATTTCCTGTAAGTTTCAGACCCGCCTCTCCTCACCATCTCCTGGAAGTATGACCCCCACCTCTCAACATCATAACCTGTATGTATCAGCCCCGCATGTCCTCACCATCACCTGAAAGTATCAGATCAGCCTCTCCTCAACATCGCATGGAAGTATCAGCCCCACCTCTCCTCACCATCGCCTGTAAGTATCAGCCCCGCCTCTCCTCACCATCACCTGGAAGTATATTCCCCACCTCTATTCACCATCACCTGAAAGTATCAGCCCCGCCTCTCCTCACCATTTCCTGGAAGTATCAGCCATGCCTCTCCTCACCATCTCCTGGAAGAATCAGTCCCGCCTCTCCTTGCGATTACCTGATAGTATCAGCAACACCTCTCCTCAACATCACCTGGAAGTATCAGCCCCTCCTCTTATCACCATCACCTGGAAGTATCAGCCATGCATCTAATCACCATCACCTAAAAGTATCAGCCCTGCCTCTCCTTACTATCACCTGGAAGTATCAGCCCATCCTCTCCTCACCATCACATGGATGTATCAGCCCCGCCTCTCCTCTACATCACCTGGAAGAATCAGCCTAACCTCTCCTCACAATCGCCTGGAAGTATCACCCCCACTTCTCATCCTAACCTGTATGTATCAGTCCCGCATCTCCTCACCATCACCTGAAAGTATCAGCTACGCCTCTCCTCACCATCACCGGTAAGGATCTACCCTGCATCTCCTAACCATCACCTGGAAGTATCACCCCAGCCTCTCCTCATCATCGCCTGTGCCTATCAGCCCTGCCTCTCCTCAACACTGCCTGGAAGTATCAGCCCCGCCTCTCCTTACCATCACCTGAAATTATCAGCCCAGCCCTTCCTCACCATCACCTGGATGTATCAGCCCCGCCTCTCCTCACCATCACCAGGAAGTATCAGCCCCGCCTCTCCTCATATCACCTGGAAATATCAGGCCCGCCTCTACACACCATCACTTAGAAGTATCAGCCCTGCCTCTCCTCACCAACACCTTGAAGTATCAATCCCGTCTCTCCTAACCACCACCTGGAAGTATCAGCCCGCCTATTCTCACCATCACCTGGAAGTATCAGCCCCCTCTACTCACCATCCCATGGAAGTATCAGCCCCACCTCTCCTCACCATTGCCTGTAAGTATCAGCCACACCTCTCCTCACCATTGCCTGGAAGTATCAGCCCCGCCTCTCCTCAGCATCAACTGGAAGTATCAGCCAAACCTCTCGTCACCATCACCTGGATGTATCAGCCCCGAATCTCCTCACCATCACCTGAAAGTATCAGCCCCGCCTCTTCTCACCATCGCCTGGAAGTATAAGCCCAGCCGCACCTCACAGTCGCCTGTAAGTATCAGCCCCGTCTCTCCTCACCACCGCCTGGAAGTATCAGACCCACCATTCCTCACAACCACCTGGAAGTATCAGCAACGCCTTTCCTCACCATTACCTGGATGTATCAGCCCCGCCTCTCCTCACCATCACCTGGAAGTATCCGCCCCTCCTCTCCTCACCATCGCCTGTAAGTATCAGCCCCGCCTCTACTCACCATCACCTGGAAGTATCAACCCCGTCTCTCCTAACCATCACCTGGAAGGATCAGCTCAGCCTCTTCACACCATCACCTGTAAGTAGCAGCTCCGCATCTCCTCACCATTGCCTGTAATTATCAGCCCCGCCTCTCCTCACCATCGCATGGAAGTATCAGCCCCACCTCTCCTCACCATCGCCTGTAAGTATCAGCCCCGCCTCTCCTCTCCATCACCTGGAAGTATCAGCCATGCCTCTCCTCACCATTGCCTGGAAGAATCAGCCTTGCCTCTCCTGGCGATCAACTGGAAGTATCAGCCCCACTTCTCCTCACCATCACATGGAAGTATCAACCCCTCCTCTAATTACCATCACCTGGAAGTATCAGCCCTGCCTCTAATCACCATCACCTGAAAGTATCAGCCCTGCCTCTCTTCACCATCACCTAGAAGTATCAGCCCAGCCTCTCCTCACCATCACATGGATGTATCAGCCTTGCCTCTCCTCACCATCACCTGGAAGTTTCAGCCTCACCTCTAATTACCATCGCCTGGAAGTATCACCCCCACCTCTCCTCATCATAACCTCTATGTATCAGCCCAGCATCTCCTGGTAAGGATCTGCCCCGCATCTCCTCTCCATCACCTGGAAGTATCCCCCCAGCCTCTCCTCACCATTGCCTGTGCCTATCAGCGCCGCATTTCCTCAAAATCCCCTGGAAGTATCAGCAACGCCTCTCTTCACCATCGCCTCTAAGTATCAGCCCCGCCTCTCCTCAACAATGCCTGGAAGTATCAGCCCCGCCTTTCCTTACCATCCCCTGAAAGTATCAGCCCAGCCCTTCCTCACCATCACCTGGAGATATCAGCTCCGCCTTTCCTCACCATCACCAGGAAGTATCAGCCCCGTCTCTCGTCATATCACCTTTAAATATCAGGCCAGCCTCTACTCACCATTGCCTGGAAGTATCAGCCCTGCCTCTCCTCATCACCTCCTGGAAGTATCAATCCCGTCTCTCCTAACCACCACCTGGAAGTATCAGCCCCACCTATTCTTACCATCAACTGGAAGTATCAGCCCCGCCTCTCCTCACCATCTCATGGAAGTATCAGCCCCAATTTTCCTTCACCATTGCCTGTAAGTATCAGCCCCGCATCTCCTCAACATCGCCTGGAAGTATCAGCCCCGCCTCTCCTCATCATCAACTGGAAGTATCAGCCCCACCTCTCGTCAGCATCACCTGGATGTATCAACCTCGCCTCTCTTCACCATCACCTGGAAGTATCAGCCCCGCCTCTTCTCACCATCGCCTGGAAGTATAAGCCCAGCCGTCCCTCACAATCGCCTGTGAGTATCAGCCCCGCCTCTCCTCACCATCGCCTGGAAGTATCAGCCCAGAATCTCCTCACCATCGCCTGTGAGTATCAAATCCGGCTATCCTCACCATTGCCTGGAAGTATCAGCTCCACCTCTCCTCACCATCGCCTGTAAGTATCAGCCATGCCTCTCCTCACCATCGCATGGAAGTATCAGCCCAGCCTCTCTTCACCATCACCTCTAAGAATCAACCCTGCATCTCCTCACCATCGTATGGAAGTATCAGCCCCACCTCTCCTCACCATCACCTGGAAGTATCACCCCTGCCTCTCCTCACTATCACCTGGAAATATCAGCCCCACTTCTAATCACCATC
Organism: Macrobrachium rosenbergii; assembly: GCA_039081455.1. NCBI lineage: Eukaryota > Metazoa > Arthropoda > Malacostraca > Decapoda > Palaemonidae > Macrobrachium > Macrobrachium rosenbergii. The sequence goes on along the minus strand of JANJGK010000301.1, from coordinate 620,836 downwards.
ACCTGGAAATAACAGCAGCGCCTCTCCTTACCATTACCTGGAATTATCAGCCCTGCCTCCCTTCAACATCACCTGGAAGTATCAGCCCTGCCTCTCCTAACCATGAAATGGAGGTATCATCCCCGCCTCTGCTCCCCATCACCTGGAAGTATCAGCCCAGCCTCTCCTGACCATCACGTGGAAGTATCAGCCCCACCTTTCCTCACCATCACCTGGAAGTATCACTCACACCTCTACTTACCATTTCCTGTAAGTTTCAGACCCGCCTCTCCTCACCATCTCTTGGAAGTATGACCCCCACCTCTCAACATCATAACTTGTACGTATCAGCACCGCATGTCCTCACCATCACCTGAAAGTATCAGCTCAGCCTCTCCTCACCATCGCATGGAAGTATCAGCCCCACCACTCCTCACCATCGCCTGTAAGTATCAGCCCCGCCTCTCCTCAACATCACCTGGAAGTATCATCCCCACCTCTATTCACCATCACATGGAAGTATCAGCCCCGCTTCTCCTCACAATATCCTGGAAGTATCAGCCATGCCTCTCCTCACCATCACCTGGAAGAATCAGCCCCGCCTCTCCTCGCGATCACCTTTAAGTATCAGCAACACCTCTCCTCAACATCACATGGAAGTATCAGCCCCTCCTCTAATCACCATCACCTGGAAGTATCACCCCTGTCTCTAATCACCATCACCTAGAAGTATCAGCAATGCCTCTCCTCACTATCACCTGGAATTATCAGCCCATCCTCTCTTCACCATCACATGGATGTATCAGCCCCTCCTCTCCTCACCATCACCTGGAAGTATCAGCCCAACCTCTCCTCACCATCACCTGCAAGTATCAGCCCCGCCTCTCCTCACCACCACTTGGAAGTAGCAGACCCGTGCCTCCTCACAACCGTCTGGGAGTATCAGCAATGCCTCTCCTCACCATTAACTGGATGTATCAGCCCCACCTCTCCTCACCATCACCTGGAAGTATCAACCCCGTCTCTCCTAACCATCACCTGGAAGTAACAGCCCCGCCTCTTCACACCATCACCTGGAAGTATCAGCTCCGCCTCTCCTTACCGCCACTTGAAATTATCAGCCCAGCCCTTCCTCACCATCACCTGGATGTATCAGCCCCGCCTCTCCTCACCATCACCAGGAAGTATCAGCCCCGCCTCTCCTCATATCACCTGGAAATATCAGGCCCGCCTCTACACACCATCACTTAGAAGTATCAGCCCTGCCTCTCCTCACCAACACCTTGAAGTATCAATCCCGTCTCTCCTAACCACCACCTGGAAGTATCAGCCTGCCTATTCTCACCATCACCTGGAAGTATCAGCCCCCTCTACTCACCATCCCATGGAAGTATCAGCCCCACCTCTCCTCACCATTGCCTGTAAGTATCAGCCACACCTCTCCTCACCATCGCCTGGAAGTATCAGCCCCGCCTCTCCTCACCATCAACTTGAAGTATCAGCCAAACCTCTCGTCACCATCACCTGGATATATCAGCCCCGCCTCTCCTCACCATCACCTGGAAGTATCAGCCCCGCCTCTTCTCACCATCGCCTGGAAGTATAAGCCCAGCCGCACCTCACAGTCGCCTGTAAGTATCAGCCCCGCCTCTCCTCACCACCGCCTGGAAGTATCAGACCCACCATTCCTCACAACCACCTGGAAGTATCAGCAACGCCTTTCCTCACCATTACCTGGATGTATCAGCCCCGCCTCTCCTCACCATCACCTGGAAGTATCCGCCCCGCCTCTCCTCACCATCAATTAGAAGTATCAGCCCCGCCTCTACTCACCATCACCTGGAAGTATCAACCCCGTCTCTCCTAACCATCTCCTGGAAGGATCAGCTCAGCCTCTTCACACCATATTCTGTAAGTAGCAGCTCCGCCTCTCCTCACCATTGCCTGTAATTATCAGCCCCGCCTCTCCTCACCATCGCATGGAAGTATCAGCCCCACCTCTCCTCACCATCACCTTTAAGTATCAGCCCCGCCTCTCCTCACCATCACCTGGAAGTATCAGACATGGCTCTCCTCGCCATCACCTGGAAGAATCAGCCTTGCCTCTCCTCGCGATCACCTGGAAGTATCAGCCCCACTTCTCCTCACCAACACATGGAAGTATCAACCCCTCCTCTAATTACCATCACCTGGAAGTATCAGCCCTGCCTCTAATCACCATCACCTGAAAGTATCAGCCCTGCCTCTCTTCACCATCACCTGGAAGTATCAGCCCAGCCTCTCCTCACCATCACATGGATGTATCAGCCCTGCCTCTCCTCACCATCACCTGGAAGTATCAGCCTCACCTCTAATTACCATCGCCTGGAAGTATCACCCCAACCTCTCCTCATCATAACCTCTATGTATCAGCCCAGCATCTCCTGGTAAGGATCTGCCCCGCATCTCCTCTCCATCACCTGGAAGTATCCCCCCAGCCTCTCCTCACCATCGCCTGTGCCTATCAGCGCCGCATTTCCTCAAAATCCCCTGGAAGTATCAGCAACGCCTCTCTTCACCATCGCCTCTAAGTATCAGCCCCGCCTCTCCTCAACAATGCCTGGAAGTATCAGCCCCGCCTTTCCTTACCATCTCCTGAAAGTATCAGCCCAGCCCTTCCTCACCATCACCTGGAGATATCAGCTCCGCCTTTTCTAACCATCACCAGGAAGTATCAGCCCCGTCTCTCGTCATATCACCTTTAAATATCAGGCCAGCCTCAACTCACCATCACCAAGAAGTATCAGCCCTGCCTCTCCTCATCACCACCTGGAAGTATCAATCCCGTCTCTCCTAACCACCACCTGGAAGTATCAGCCCCACCTATTCCTACCATCAACTGGAAGTATCAGCTCCGCCTCTCCTCACCATTTCATGGAAGTATCAGCCCCAATTTTCCTTCACCATTGCTTGTAAGTATCAGCCCGCATCTCGTCAACATCGCCTGTAAGTATCAGCCCTGCCTCTCCTCACCATCAACTGGAAGTATCAGCCCCACCTCTCGTCAGCATCACCTGGATGTATCAACCCCGCCTCTCTTCACCATCACCTGGAAGTATCAGCCATGCCTCTTCTCACCATCGCCTGGAAGTATAAGCCCAGCCGTCCCTCACAATCGCCTGTAAGTATCAGCCCCGCCTCTCCTCACCATCGCCTGGAAGTATCAGCCCAGAATCTCCTCACCATCGCCTGTGAGTATCAAATCCGGCTATCCTCACCATTGCCTGGAAGTATCAGCCCCACCTCTCCTCACCATCGCCTGTAAGTATCAGCCATGCCTCTCCTCACCATTGCATGGAAGTATCAGCCCAGCCTCTCCTCACCATCACCTCTAAGAATCAACCCTGCATCTCCTCACCATCGCATGGAAGTATCAGCCTCACCTCTCCTCACCATCACCTGGAAGTATCACCCCTGCCTCTCCTCACTATCACCTTGAAATATCAGCCCCACTTCTAATCACCATCACATGGAAATAACAGCAGCGCCTCTCCTTACCATTACCTGGAATTATCAGCCCTGCCTCCCTTCAACATCACCTGGAAGTATCAGCCCTGCCTCTCCTAACCATCAAATGGAGGTATCATCCCCGCCTCTGCTCCCCATCACCTGGAAGTATCAGCCCAGCCTCTCCTGACCATCACGTGGAAGTATCAGCCCCATCTCTCCTCACCATCTCCTGGAAGTATCACTCACACCTCTCCTTACCATTTCCTGTAAGTTTCAGACCCGCCTCTCCTCACCATCTCTTGGAAGTATGACCCCCACCTCTCAACATCGTAACTTTTAAGTATCAGCACCGCATGTCCTCACCATCACCTGAAAGTATCAGCTCAGCCTCTCCTCACCATCGCATGGAACTATCAGCCCCACCACTCCTCACCATCGCCTGTAAGTATCAGCCCCGCCTCTCCTCAACATCACCTGGAAGTATCATCCCCACCTCTATTCACCATCACATGGAAGTATCAGCCCCGCCTCTCCTCACCATATCCTGGAAGTATCAGCCATGCCTCTCCTAACCATCACCTGGAAGAATCAACCCCGCCTCTCCTCGCGATCACCTTTAAGTATCAGCAACACCTCTCCTCAACATCACCTGGAAGTATCAGCCCCTCCATCTAATCACCATCACCTGGAAGTATCACCCCTGCCTCTAATCACCATCACCTAGAAGTATCAGCCCTGCCTCTCCTCACTATCACCTGGAATTATCAGCCCATCCTCTCTTCACCATCACATGGATGTATCAGCCCCTCCTCTCCTCACCATCACCTGAAAGTATCAGCCTAACCTCTCCTCACCATCACCTGCAAGTATCAGCCCCGCCTCTCCTCACCACAACTTGGAAGTATCAGACCCGTGCCTCCTCACAACCGTCTGGAAGTATCAGCAATGCCTCTCCTCACCATTACCTGGATGTATCAGCCCCGCCTCTCCTCACCATCACCTGGAAGTATCCACCACGCCTCTCCTCACCATCACTTGGTTAGTATCAGCCCTGCCTCTCCTCACCATCACCTGGAAGTATCAACCCCGTCTCTCCTAACCATCACCTGGAAGTATCAGCCCCGCCTCTTCACACCATCACCTGGAAGTATCAGCTCCGCCTCTCCTTACCATCACCTGAAAGTTTCAGCCCCGCTTCTCCTCTACATCACATGGAAGTATCAGCCCCGCCTCTCATCACAATCGCCTGGGAGTCTCAGCTCAGCCTCTCCTCACCATCGCCTTTGAATATCAGTCCCGCCTCTCCTCACCATCGCCTGGAAGTATCAACCCAGACACTCTTCACCATCGCCTGTTAGTATCAGCTCAACCTCTCTTCACCATCTCTTGGAATTATCACCCTGCCTCTCTTCACCATCACCTGTAAGTATCAGCCCCGCCTCTCCTCACCATCGCATGGAAGTATCAGCCCCACCTCTCCTCTCCATCACCTGTAAGTATCAGCCCCGCCTCTCCTCACCATAGCCTGGAAGTATCAGCCCCGCCTCTCCTCACCATGAACTGTAAGTATCAGCCCCACCTCTCGTCATCATCACCTGGATATATCAGCCCTGCCTCTCCTCACCATCACCTGAAAGTATCAGCCCTGCCTCTCCTCACCATTGCCTAGAAGTATAAGCCCAGCCGCACCTCACAATCGCCTGTGAATATCAGCCCTGCCTCTCCTCACCATCACCTGGAAGAATCAGCGAAGAATCTCCTCACCATCGCCTGTGAGTATCAAATCCGGCTATCCTCACCATTGCCTGGAAGTATCAACCCCACCTCCCCTCACCATCGCCTGTAAGAATCAGCCCTGCTTCTCCTCACCATCGCATGGATGTATCAGTCCTGCCTCTCCTCACCATCACCTCTAAGAATCAATGCTGTATCTCCTCACCATCACCTGGAAGTATCAGCCCCACCTCTCCTCACCATCACTTGGAAGTATCAGCCCCGCCTCTCCTCACTATCACCTGGAAGTATCAGCCCCACTTCTCATCACCATCAGCTGGAAATAACAGCAGCACCTATCCTCACCATTACCTGGAAATATCAGACCTGCCTCCCTTCAACATCACCTGGAAGTATCAGCCCTGCCTCTCCTCACTATCACCTGGAAGTATCTGCCCATCCTCTCCTCACCATCACATGGATGTATCAGCCCCGCCTCTCCTCTACATCACCTGGAAGAATCAGCCTAACCTCTCCTCACCATCGCCTGGAAGTATCACCCCCACCTCTCCTCATCATAACTTGTATGTATCAGTCCCGCATCTCCTCACCATCACCTGAAAGTTTCAGCTACGCCTCTCCTCATCATCACCGGTAAGGATCTGCCCTGCATCTCCTCACCATCACCTGCAAGTATGACCCCAGCCTCTCCTCACCATCGCCTGTGCCTATCAGCCCCGCCTCTCCTCACCATCGCCTGGAAATATCATCAATACCTCTCTTCACCATCGCTTCTATGTATCAGCCCCGCCTCTCCTCTACACTGCCTGTAAGTATCAGCCCCGCTTCTCCTTACCATCACCTGAAATTATCAGCCCAGCCCTTCCTTACCATCACCTGGATTTATCAGCCCCGCCTCTCCTCAACATCACCAGGAAGTATCAGCCCCACCTCTCCTAATATCACCTGGAAATATCAGGCCCGCCTCTCCTCATCACCACCTGGAAGTATCAGACCCGTGCCTCCTCACAACCGCCTGGAAGTATCAGCAATGCCTCTCCTCACCATTACCTGAATGTATCTGCCCCGCCTCTCCTCACCATCACCTGGAAGTAGCCGCCACGCCTCTCCTCACCATCACTTGGTTAGTATCAGCCCTGCCTCTCCTCACCATCACCTAGAAGTATCAACCCCGTCTCTCCTAACCATCACCTGGAAGTATCAGCCCAGCCTCTTCACACCATCACCTGGAAGTATCAGCTCCGCCTCTCCTCACCATCACCTGAAAGTTTCAGCCCCGCCTCTCCTCTACATCTCCTGGAAGTATCAGCCCCGCCTCTCATCACAATCGCCTGGAAGTATCAGCTCAGCATCTCCTCACCATCACCTGTGAGTATCAGTCCCGCCTCTCCTCACCATCACCTGGAAGTATCAACCCAGACACTCTTCACCATCGCCTGTTAGTATCAGCTCAACCTCTCTTCACCATCTCCTGGAATTATCACCCCGCCTCTCTTCACCATCACCTGTAAGTTTCAGCCCCGCCTCTCCTCACCATCGCATGGAAGTATCAGCCCCACCTCTCCTCTCCATCACCTGTAAGTATCAGCCCCGCCTCTCCTCACCATCGCCTGGAAGTATCAGCCCCGCCTCTCCTCACCATCAACTGGAAGTATCAGCCCCACCTCTCGTCATCATCACCTGGATGTATCAGCCCTGCCTCTCCTCACCATCACCTGGAAGTATCAGCCCTGCCTTTCCTCATCATCGCCTGGAAGTATAAGCCCAGCCGGACCTCACAATCGCCTGTGAATATCAGCCCTGCCTCTCCTCACCATCACCTGGATGTATCAGCGAAGAATCTCCTCACCATCGCCTGTGAGTATGAAATCCGACTATCCTCACCATTGCCTGGAAGTATCAGCCCCACCTCTCCTCACCATCGCCTGGAAGTATCAGCCCCGCCTCTCCTCACTATCGCCTGGAAGTATCAGCCCCACTTCTAATCACCATCAGCTGGAAATAACAGCAGCACCTCTCCTCACCATTACCTGAAAATATCAGCCCTGCCTCCCTTCGACATCACCTGGAAGTATCAGCCCTGCCTCTCCTAACCATGAAATGGAGATATCATCCCCGCCTCTGCTCCACATCACATTGACGTATCAGCCCAGCCTCTCCTGACCATCACCTGGAAGTATCACCCACACCTCTCCTCACCATTCCCTGTAAGTTTCAGACCCGCCTCTCCTCACCATCTCCTGGAAGTATGACCCCCAGCTCTCAACATCATAACCTGTACGTATCAGCCCCGCATGTCCTCACCACCACCTGAAAGTATCAGCTCAGCCTCTCCTCAACATCGCATGGAAGTATCAGCCCCACCTCTCCTCACCATCACCTGTAAGTATCAGCCCCGCCTCTCCTCACCATCACCTGGAAGTATCATCCCCACCTCTATTCACCATCACCTGGAAGTATCAGCCCCGCCTCTCCTCACCATATCCTGGAAGTATCAGACATGCCTATCCTCACCATCTCCTGGAAGAATCAGCCCCGCCTCTCCTCGCGATTACCTGATAGTATCAGCAACACATCTCCTCAACATCACATGGAAGTATCAGCCCCTCCTCTAATCACCATCACCTGGAAGTATCAGCCCTGCCTCTAATCACCATCACCTAAAAGTATCAGCCCTGCCTCTCCTCACTATCACCTGGAAGTATCAGCCCATCCTCTCCTCACCATGACATGTATGTATCAGCCCCGCCTCTTCTCTACATCACCTGATAGAATCAGCTTAACCTCTCCTCACCATCGCTTGGAAATATCACCCCCACCTCTCCTCATCATAACCTGTATGTATCAGTCCCGCATCTCCTCACTATGACCTGAAAGTATCAGCTACGCCTCTCCTCACCATCACCGGTAAGGATCTGCCCTGCACCTCCTCACCATCACCTGGAAGTATCAAACCAGCCTCTCCTTACCATCGCCTGTGCCTATCAGCCCCGCCTCTCCTCACCATCACCTGGAAATATCATCAATGCCTCTCTTCACCATCGCCTCTAAGTATCAGCCCCGCCTCTCCTCTACACTGCCTGTAAGTATCAGCCCTGCCTCTCCTTACCATCACCTGAAATTATCTGCCCAGCCCTTCCTTACCATCACCTGGATGTATCAGCCGCGCCTCTCCTCAACATCACCAGGAAGTATCAGCCCTGCCTCTCCTAATATCACCTGGAAATATCAGGCCCGCCTCTCCTCACCACCACCTGGAAGTATCAGACCCGTGCCTCCTCACAACCGCCTGGAAGTATCAGCAATGCCTCTCCTCACCCATACCTGGATGTATCAGCCCCGCCTCTCCTCACCATCACCTGGAAGTATCCGCCACGCCTCTCCTCACCATCACTTGGTTAGTATAAGCCCTGCCTCTCCTCACCATCACCTGGAAGTATCAACCCCGTCTCTCCTAACCATCACCTGAAAGTATCAGCCCCGATTCTTCACACCATCACTTGGAAGTATCAGCTCCCGGTCTCCTCACCATCACCTGAAAGTTTCAGCCCCGCCTCTCCTCTACATCACCTGGAAGTATCAGCCCCGCCTCTCATCACAATCGCCTGGAAGTATCAGCTCAACCTCTCCTCACCATCGCCTTTGAGTATCAGTCCCGCCTCTCCTATCCATCGCCTGGAAGTATCAACCCAGACACTCTTCGCCATCGCCTGTTAGTATCAGCTCAACCTCTCTTCACCATCTCCTGGAATTATCACCCCGCCTCTCTTCACCATCACCTGTAAGTATCAGCCCCGCCTCTCCTCACCATCGCATGGAAGTATCAGCCCCCCCTCTCCTCTCCATCACCTGTAAGTATCAGCCCCGCCTCTCCTCACCATCAACTGGAAGTATCAGCCCCACCTCTCGTCATCATCACCTGGATGTATCAGCCCTGTCTCTCCTCACCATCACCTGGAAGTATCAGCCCTGCCTCTCCTCACCATCGCCTGGAAGTATAAGCCCAGCCGCACCTCATAATCGCCTCTTAATATCAGCCCTGCCTCTCCTCACCATCACCTGGAAGTATCAGTGAAGAATCTCCCCACCATCGCCCGTGAGTATCAAATCCGGCTATCCTCACCATTGCCTGGAAGTATCAGCCCCATCTCTCCTCACCATCGCCTGTAAGTATCAGCCCTGCTTCTCCTCACCATCGCATGGAAGTATCATTCCTGCCTCTCCTCACCATCACCTCTAAGAATCAACCCTCTATCTCCTCACCATCACCTGGAAGTATCAGCCCCACCTCTCCTCACCATCACCTGGAATTATCAGCCCCGCCTCTCCTCACTATCACCTGGAAGTATCAGCCCCACTTCTAATCACCATCAGCTGGAAATAACAGCAGCGCCTATCCTCACCATTACCTGGAAATATCAGCCCTGCCTCCCTTCAACATTACCTGGAAGTATCAGCCCTGCCTCTCCTAACCATGAAATGGAGGTATCATCCCCGCCTCTGCTCCGCATCACATTGAAGTATCAGCCCAGCCTCTCCTGACCATCACCTGGAAGTATCAGCCCTGCCTCTCCTCACCATCTCCTGGAAGTATCACCCACACCTCTCCTCACCATTTTCTGTAAGTTTCAGACCCGCCTCTCCTCACCATCTCCTGGAAGTATGACCCCCACCTCTCAACATCATAACCTGTACATATCAGCCCCGCATGTCCTCACCATCACCTGAAAGTATCAGCTCAGCCTCTCCTCAACATCGCATGGAAGTATCAGCCCCACCTCTCCTCACCATCGCCTGTAAGTATCAGCCCCGCCTCTCCTCACCATCACCTGGAAGTATCATCAACACCTCTATGCACCATCACCTGGAAGTATCAGCCCCGCCTCTCCTCACCATATCCTGGAAGTATCAGCCATGCCTCTCCTCACCATCTCCTGGAAGAATCAGCCCCGCCTCTCCTCGCGATTACCTGATAGTATCAGCAACACCTCTCCTCAACATCACCTGGAAGTATCAGCCCTTCTTCTAATCACCATCACCTGGAAGTATCAGCCCTGCCTCTAATCACCATCACCTAAAAGTATCAGCCCTGCCTCTCCTCAGTATCACCTGGAATTATCAGCCCATCCTCTCCTCACCATCACATGGATGTATCAGCCCCGCCTCTCCTCTACATCACCTGGAAGAATCAGCCTAACCTCTCCTCACCATTGCCTGGAAGTATCACCCCTACCTCTCGTCATCATAACCTGTATGTATCAGTCCCGCATCTCCTCACCATCATCTGAAAGTATCAGCTACACCTCTCCTCACCATCACCGGTAAGGATCTGCCCTGCATCTCCTCACCATCACCTGGAAGTATCACCCCAGCCTCTCCTCACCATCGCCTGTGCCTATCAGCCCCGCCTTTCCTCACCATCACCTGGAAATATCATCTATACCTCTCTTCAGCATCGCTTCTATGTATCAGCCCCGCCTCTCCTCTACACTGCCTGTAAGTATCAGCCCCGCCTCTCCTTACCATCACCTGAAATTATCAGCCCAGCCCTTCCATACCATCACCTGGATGTATCAGCCCCGCCTCTCCTCACCACCACCAGGAAGTATCAGCCCCGCCTCTCCTAATATCACCTGGAAATATCAGGCCCGCCTCTCCTCACCACCACCTGGAAGTATCAGACCCGTGACTCCTCACAACCGCCTGGAAGTATCAGCAATGCCTCTCCTCAACATTACCTGGATGTATCAGCCCCGCCTCTCCTCACCATCACCTGGAAGTAGCCGCCACACCTCTCCTCACCATCACTTGGTTTGTATCATCCTTGCCTTTCCTCACCATCACCTGGAAGTATCAACCCCGTCTCTCCTAACCATCACCTGGAAGTATCAGCCCCGCCTCTTCACACCATCACCTGGAAGTATCAGCTCCGCCTCTCCTCACCATCACCTGAAAGTTTCAGCCCCGCCTCTCCTCTACATAACCTGGAAATATCAGCCCCGCCTCTCATCACAATCGCCTGGAAGTATCAGCTCAGCTTCTCCTCACCATCGCCTGTGAGTATCAGTCCCGCCTCTCCTCACCATGACCTGGAAGTATCAACCCAGACACTCTTCACCATCGCCTGTTAGTATCAGCTCAACCTCTCTTCACCTTCTCCTGGAATTATCACCCCGCCTCTCTTCACCATCACCTGTAAGTATCAGCCCTGCCTCTCCTCACCATCGCATGGAAGTATCAGCCCCACCTCTCCTCTCCATCACCTGTAAGTATCAGCCCGGCCTCTCTTCACCATCGCCTGGAAGTATCAGCCCTGCCTCTCCTCACCATCAACTGGAAGTATCAGCCCCACCTCTCGTCATCATCACCTGGATGTATCAGCCCTGCCTCTCCTCACCATCACCTGGAAGTATCAGCCCCGACTCTCCTCACCATCGCCTGGAAGTATAAGCCTAGCCGCACCTCTCAATCGCCAGTGAATATCAGCCCTGCCTCTCCTCACCATCACCTGGAAGTATCAGCAAAGAATCTCCTCACCATCGCCTGTGAGTATGAAATCCGGCTATCCTCACCATTGCCTGGAAGTATCAGCCCCACCTCTCCTCACCATCGCCTGGAAGTATCAGCCCCGCCTCTCCTCACTATCACCTGGAAGTATCAGCCCCACCTCTAATCACCATCAGCTGGAAATAACAGCAGCACCTCTCCTCACCATTACCTGGAAATATCAGCCCTGCCTCCCTTCAACATCACCTGGAAGTATCAGCCCTGCCTCTCCTAATCATGAAATGGAGGTATCATCCCCGCCTCTGCTCCGCATCACATTGACTTATCAGCCCAGCCTCTCCTGACCATCACCTGGAAGTATCAGCCCTGCCTCTCCTCACCATCACCTGGAAGTATCACCCACACCTCTCCTCACCATTTCCTGTAAGTTTCAGACCCGCCTCTCCTCACCATCTCCTGGAAGTATGACCCCCACCTCTCAACATCATAACCTGTACGTATCAGCCCCGCATGTCCTCACCACCACCTGAAAGCATCAGCTCATCCTCTCCTCAACATCGCATTTAAGTATCAGCCCCACGTCTCCTCACCATCGCCTGCAAGTATCAGCCCCGCCTCTCCTCACCATCTCCTGGAAGTATCATCCCCACCTCTATTCACCATCACCTGGAAGTATCAGCCCCGCCTCTCCTCACCATATTCTGGAAGTATCAGACATGCCTCTCCTCACCATCTCCTGGAAGAATCAGTCCCGCCTCTCCTTGCGATTACCTGATAGTATCAGCAACACCTCTCTTCAACATCACCTGGAAGTATCACCCCCTCCTCTAATCACCATCACCTGGAAGTATCAGCCCTGCCTCTAATCACCATCACCTAAAAGTATCAGCCCCGCCTCTCCTCTACACCACCTGGAAGAATCAACCTAACCTCTCCTCACCATCGCCTGGAAATATCACCCCCACCTCTCCTCATCATAACATGTATGTATCAGTCCCGCATCTCCTCACTATCACCTTAAAGTATCAGCTACGCCTCTCCTCACCATCACCGGTAAGGATCTGCCCTGCATCTCCTCACCATCACCTGGAAGTATCACCCCAGCCTCTCCTCACCATCGCCTGTGCCTATCAGCCCCGCCTCTCCTCACCATCGCCTGTAAATATCATCAATGCCTCTCTTCACCATCGCTTCTAAGTATCAGCCTCGCCTCTCCTCTACACTGCCTGTTAGTATCAGCCCCGCTTCTTCTTACCATCACCTGAAATTATCTGCCCAGCCCTTCCTTACCATCACCTGGATGTATCAGCCCCGCCTCTCCTCAACATCACCAGGAAGTATCAGCCCTGCCTCTCCTAATATCACCTGGAAATATCAGGCCCGCCTCTCCGCACCACCACCTGGAAGTATCAGACCCGTGCCTCCTCACAACCGCCTGGAAGTATCAGCAATGCCTCTCGTCACCATAAACTGGATGTATCAGCCCCGCCTCTCCTCACCATCACCTGGAAGTATCCGCCACGCCTCTCCTCACCATCACTTGGTTAGTATCAGCCCTGCCTCTCCTCACCATCACCTGGAAGTATCAACCCCGTCTCTCCTAACCATCACCTGGAAGTATCAGCCCCGCCTCTTCACACCATCACCTGGAAGTATTAGCTCCGCCTCTCCTCACCATCACCTGAAAGTTTCAACCCTGCCTCTCCTGTAAATCACCTGGAAGTATCAGCCCCGCCTCTCATGACAATCGCCTGGAAGTATCAGCTCAGCCTCTCCTCACCATCGCCTGTGAGTATCAGTCCCGCCTCTCCTCACCATCGCCTGAAAGTATCAACCCAGACACTCTTCACAGTCGCCTGTTAATATCAGCTTAACCTCTCTTCACCATCTCCTGGAATTATCACCCCGCCTTTCTTCACCATCACCTGTAAGTATCAGCCCCGCCTCTCCTCACCATCGCAAGGAAGTATCAGCCCCACCTCTCCTCTCCATCACCTGTAAGTATCAGCCCCGCCTCTCCTCACCATCGCCTGGAAGTATCAGCATCGCCTCTCCTCACCATCAACTGGAAGTATCAGCCCCACCTCTCGTCATCATCACCTGGATGTATCAGCCCTGCCTCTCCTCACCATCACCTGGAAGTATCAGCCCCGCCTCTCCTCACCTACGCCTGGAAGTATAAGCCCAGCTGCGCCTCACAATCGCTTGTGAATATCAGCCCTGCCTCTCCTCACCATCACCTGGAAGTATCCGCCCCACCTCTCCTCACCATCGCCTGTAAGTATCAGCCCTGCCTCTCCTCACCATCACATGGAAGTATCAGTCCTGCCTCTCCTCACCATCACCTCTAAGAATCAACCCTGTATCTCCTCACCATCACCTGGAAGTATCAGCCCCACCTCTCCTCACCATCACCTGGAAGTATCAGCCCCACCTCTCCTCACTATCACCTGGAAGTATCAGCCCCACTTCTAATCACCATCAGCTGGAAATAACAGCAGCACCTTTCCTCACCATCGCCTGTGCCTATCAGCCCGACTGTCCTCACCATCGCCTGGAAATATCATCAATGCCTCTCTTCACCATCGCCTCTAAGTATCAGCCCCACCTCTCCTCTACACTGCCTGTAAGTATCAGCCCCACCTCTCCTTACCATCACCTGAAATTATCAGCCCAGCCTTTTCTCACCATCACCTGGATGTATAAGCCCCACCTCTCCTCAACATCACCAGGAAGTATCAGCCCCACCTCTCCTAATATCACCTGGAAATATCAGGCCCGCCTCTACTCACCATCACCTAGAAGTATCAGCCGTGCCAATCCTCACCACCAGCTGGAAGTATCAATCCCGTTTCTCCTAACCACCACCTGGAAGTATCAGCCCGCCTATTCTCACCATCACCTAGAAGTATCAGCCCCGCCTCTCCTCATCATCCCATGGAAGTATCAGCCCCACCTCTCCTCACCATTGCCTGTAAGTATCAGCCCCACCTCTCCTCACCATCGCCTGGAAGTATCAGCCCCGCCTCTCCTCACCATCAACTGGAAGTATCAGCCCCACCTCTCCTCACCATCACCTGGATGTATCAGCCCCGCCTATCCTCACCATCACCTGGAAGTATCAGCCCCACCTCTTCTCACCATCGCCTGGAAGTATAAGCCCAGCCACACCTCACAATCGCCTCTACGTATCAGCCCAGCTTCTCCTCACCACCGCCTGGAAGTATCAGACCCACATCTCCTCACAACCGCCTGGAAGTATCAGCAACGCCTTTCCTCACCATTACCTGGATGTATCAGCCCCACCTCTCCTCACCATCACCTGGAAGTATCCGCCCCGCCTCTCCTCACCATCACTTGGAAGTATCAGCCACGCCTCTCCTCACCATTATCTAGACGTATCAACCCCGTCTCTCCTAACCATGACATGGAAGGATCAGCTCAGCCTCTTCACACCATCACCTGTAAGTAGCAGCCCCGCCTCTCCTCACCATCGCCTGTAAGTATCAGCCCCACCTCTCCTCACCATCGCATGGAAGTATCAGCCCGATCTCTCCTCACCATCGCCTGTAAGTATCAGCCCCGCCTCTCCTCACCATCACCTGGAAGTATCATCCCTGCCTCTAATCACCATCACCTGGAAGTATCAGCCCCGCCTCTCCTCACCATCGCCTGGAAGTATCAGCCATGCCTCTCCTCACCATCGCCTGGAAGAATTAGCCCAGCCTCTCCTCGCGATCACTTGGAAGTATCAGCACCACTTCTCCTCACCATCACCTGGAAGTATCAGCCACTCCTCTAATCACCATTAACTGGAAGTATCAGCCCTGCCTCTAATCACCATCACCTGAAAGTATCAGCCCTGCCTCTCTTCACCATCACCTGAAAGTATCAGCCCAGCCCTTCCTCTCCATCACCTGGAGATATCAGCCCCGCCTCTCCACACCATCACCAGGAAGTATCAGCCCTGCCTCTCCTCATATCACCTGGAAATATCAGGCCTGCCTCTACTCACCATCACCTAAAAGTATCAGCCCTGCCTCTCCTCACCACCACCTGGAAGAATCAATTTCGTTTCTCCTAACCACCAGCTGGAAGTATCAGCCCCGCCTATACTCAATATCACCTGGAAGTATCACCCCCACCTCTCCTCATCATAACCTGTATGTATCAGCCCCGTATCTCCTCACCATCACCTGAAAGTATCAGCCATGCCTCTCCTCACAATCACCTGTAAGGATCTTCCCCGCATCTCTTCACCACCACCTGGAAGTATCACCCCAGCCTCTCCTCACCATCACCTGTACCTATCAGCCCCGCCTCTCCTCACCATCGCCTGGAAGTATCAGCAACGCCTCTCTTCACCATCGCCTCTAAGTATCAGCCCCGCCTCTCCTCAACACTGCTTAAAAATATCAGCCCCGCCTCTCCTCACCACTGCCTGGAAGTATCAGCCCCGCCTCTCCATACCATCACCTGAAAGTATCAGCCCAGCCCTTCCTCACCATCACCTGGATGTATCAGCCCCGCCTCTCCTCACCATCACCAGGAAGTATCAGCCCCCCCTCTCCTCATATCACCTGGAAATATCAGGCCCGCCTCTACTCACCATCACCTAGAAGTATCAGCCCTGCCTCTCCTCACCACCACCTGGAAGTATCAATCCCGTCTCTCCTAATTACCACCTGGAAGTATCAGCCCCGCCTATTCTCACCATCACCTGGAAGTATCAGCCCCGCCTCTCCTCACCATCGCCTGGAAGTATCAGCCCCGCCTCTACTCACCATCAACTCGAAGTATCATCCCTAACTCTTGTCACCATCACTGGATGTATCAGCCCTGCCTCTCATCACAATCACCTGGAAGTATCAGCCCCGCCTCTCCTCACCATCGCCTGGAATTATAAGCCCAGCCGCACCTCAAAATCGCCTGTGAGTATCAGGCCCGCCTCTCCTCACCATCACCTGTAAGTATCAGCCCGGAATCTCCTCACCATCACCTGTTAGTATCAAATCCGGCTATCCTCACGATTGCCTGGAAGTATCAGCCCCACCACTCCTCACCATCGCCTGTAAGTATCAACCCTGCCTCTCCTCACCATCGCATGGAAGTATCAGCCCCGCCTCTCCTCACCATCACCTCTAAAAAATCAACCCTGCATCTCCTCACCATCACCTGGAAGTATCAGCCCCACCTCTCCTCACCATCACCTGGAAGTATCAGCCCCGCCTCTCCTCGCCATCACCTGAAAGTATCAGCCCCACTTCTAATCATTATCACCTGTAAGTATCAGCCAATCCTCTCCTCAACATTACCTGGAAATATCAGCCCTGCCTCCCTTCAACATCACTGGAAGTATCAGCCCTGCCTTTCCTAACCACCAAATGGAGGTATCATCCCCGCCTCTCCTCCCCATCACCTGGAAGTATCAGTCCAGCCTCTCCTGACCATAACCTGGAAGTATCAGCCCCGCCTCTCCTCATCATCACCTGGAAGTATCACCCACACCTCTCCCCACTATTTCCTGTTAGTTTCAGACCTGCCTCTCCTCACCATCTCCTGGAAGTATGACCCCCACCTCTCAACATCATAACTCTTACGTATCAGCCCCGCATGTCCTCACCATTGCCTGTGAGTATCAGCCCCGCCTCTCCTCACCATTGCCTGGAAGTATCAGCCCAGCCTCTCCTCACTATCGCCTGGAAGTATCAGCCCTGCCTCTCCTCTGCATCGTATGGAAGTATCAGCCACACCTCTCCTCACCATTTATTGTAAGTTTCAGCCCCGCCTCTTCTCACCATTGCCTGGAAGTATCAGCCTCGCCTATCCACACCATCAACTGCCAGTATCAGCCCCACCTCTCCTCACCATCACCTGGAAGTATCAGCCCCGTCTCTCCTCACCATCATCTTGAAGATTCAGCCCTGCCTTTAATCATAATCATCTGTAAGTATCAGCCCCGCCTCTACTCACTATTACCAAGAAGTATCAGCCCTGCCCCTCCTCACAATCACCTGGAAGTATCAGCCCCAAATCTCCTCGCCATCAACTGGAAGTATCATCCCCGCGTCTCCTCACCATTACATGGAATTATCATCCCGCGTCTAATCGCCATCACCTGGAAGTATCAGAGCCGCTTTTCCTCAACATCAACTGAAAGTATCAGCCCCACCTCCCCTCACCATCACCTGGAAGTATCAGCCCTGCTTCTCCTCACCATCACATGGAAGTATCAGCCCCGCCTCTACTCACCATCAACTGTAAGTAACAGGCCCGCCTCTTCTCACTTTTACTTAGAAGTTTTAGTCCTGCCCCTCCTCACCATCACCTGGAAGTATCAACAGAAGCTCTCCTCGCCATCAACTGGAGGTATCATCCACGCCTCTCCTCACCTTCACCTGGAAGTATCATCCCCGCCTCTAATCACCATCACCTGGAAGTATCAGCCAAGCCTCTCCTCACCATTACCTGGAAGTATCAGCCCTGCCTCTCCTCACCATCAACTGGAAGTATCAGCCCCACCTCTCCTCACCATCACCTGGAAGTATCAGCCCCTCCTATCCTCATCATCACCTGTAAGTATAAACCCCACCTCTACTCACCATTACCTAGAAGTATCATCCCCGTCCCTCCTCACATCACCTGGAAGTATCATCCCCGCCTCTAATCACCATCACCTGGAAATATCAGCCCCGCCTCTCCTCACCATTACCTGGAAGTATAAGCCCTACCTATATTCCCCATCACCTGGAAGTATAAGCCCTGCCTCTCCTAACCATCAAATTTAAGTATCATCCCCACCTTTCCTCACCATCACCTGCAAGTACCAGCCCAGCCTCTCCTCACCATCACCTGGAAGTATCAGCCCCGCCTCTCCTCACCATCACCTGGAAGTATCAGCCTCAACTCTCCTCACCATTTCCTGTAAGTATCAGCCCCTCCTCTCCTCACCATCGCCTGGAAGTATCACCCCCAATCTCCTCATCATAACCTGTACCTATCAGCCCCGTATCTCCTCACCATCACCTGGAAGTATCAGCCCTGCCTCTCCTCACCATCACCTGTAAGTATCAGCCTCGCCTCTCCTCACCACCACCAGGAAATATCAGCCGCGTCTCTCTTTACCATCGCCAGCAAGTATCAGCCCCGCCTCTCCTCACCATCGCCTGTAAGTATCAGCCCAGCCTTTCCTCACCATCCCCTATAAGTATCAGCCCCGCCTTTCCCAACCAACACCTGTAAGTATCAGACCCACCTCTCCTCACCACCACCTGGAACTATCAACCCAGCCTCTAATCAAAATAACCTGAAAGTATCAGCCACGCCTCTCCTTACCATCACCTGGAAGTATCAGCCCCGTCTCTCCTCAACATCACCTGGAAATATCAGCCCCGCCTTTCCTCACCTTCACCTGGAAGTTTTTGCCCTTTCCTCTCCTCACCATCATCTTTAAGTATCAGTCGCACCTCTCCTCACCATTGCATGGAAGTATCACCCAACCTCTAATGACAATCGCCAGTGAATATCAGTCCCACCTCTCCTCACCATCGCCTGGAAGTATCAGCCCACTTCTAAACAAAATAACCTGAAGGTATCGGCCATGCCTCTCCTCACCATCACCTGAGGGTATCAGCCACTCCTCTCCTCACCATCACCTGGAAGTATGAACCCCGCCTTTCCTCACATTCACCTGGAAGTTTCTGCCCCTCCTCTCCTCACCATCACCTGTATATATCAGCTGTGCCTCTCCTCACCATTGAATGAAAGAATCAGCCCAGCCTCTCTTCACCACCGCCTGTGAGTATAAGCCTCGCCTCTCCTCACCATCGCATTGAAGTATTAGCCCAGCCTCTCCTTACTATTGCCTGTAAGTATCAGCCCCTCCTTTCCTCACCAACGCCTCAATTATCAGACCCGCCTCTCCTCACAACCGCCTGGAAGTATCCGCCGTGCCTCTCCTCAACATCACTTGGAAGTATCAGCCCCGCCTCTCCTCACCATCACCTGGAAGTATCAACCACGTCTCTCCTAACCATCACCTGGAAGTATCAGCCTCGCCTCTTCACACCATCACCTGTAAGTATCAGCCGCACCTCTCCTCACCATCGCCTGTAAGTATCAGCCCCGCCTCTCCTCACCATCGCATGGAAGTATCAGCCCCACCTCTCCTCACCATCGCCTGTAAGTATCAGCCCCGCCTGTCCTCACCATCACCTGGAAGAATTATCCCCCTCTAATCACCATCACCTGGAAGTATCAGCCCCGCCTCTCCTCACCATCGCCTGGAAGTATCAGCCATGCCTCTCCTCACCATCACCTGGAAGAATCAGCCCCGCCTCTTCTCGCCATCACCTGGAAGTATCAGCCTCACCTCTCCTCACCATCGCCTGGAAGTATCACTCCTACCTCTCCTCATCATAACCTGTATGTATCAGCCCCGCATCTCCTCACCATCACCTGAACGTATCAGCCATGCCTCTCCTTACCATTACCTGTAAGGATCTGCCCCGCATCTCCTCACCATCACCTGGAAGTATCACCCCAGCCTCTCCTCACCATCGCCTGTGCCTATCAGCCCCGCCTCTCCTAACCATCGCAGGGAAGTATCAGCAACGCCTCTCTTCACCATCACCTCTAAGTATCAGCCCCGCCTCTCCTCAACACCGCTTGGAAATATCAGCACCGCCTCTCCTCACCACTGCCTGGAAGTATCAGCCCCACTTCTCCTTACCATCACCTGAAAGTATCAGCCCAGCCCTTCCTCACCATCACCTGGATGTATCAGCCCCGCCTCTCCTACCCATCACCAGGAAGTATCAGCCCCGCTTTTACTCACCTTCACCTTAAAGTTTATGCCCCTACTCTCGTCACCATCACCTGTAAGTATCAGTCACGTCTCTCCTCACCATTGCATGGAAGTATCAGCCCAGCCTCTAATCACAATCGCCTGTGAATATCAGCCCCGCCTCTCCTAACCATCGCAGGGAAGTATCAGCCTGCCACTAAACAAAATAACCTGAAGGTATCAGCCCCGCCTCTCCTCACCATCAACTGAGGGTATCAGACACGCCTCTCCTCACCATCAACTAGAAGTATCAACCCCACCTTTCCTCACCTTCACCTGGAAGTTTCTGCCCCTCCTCTCCTCACCATCAAATGTATGTATCAGCCGCGCCTCTCCTCACCATTTCATTGAAGTATTAGCCCAGCCTCTCTCCACAATCGCCTGTGAGTATAAGCCCCGCCTCTCCTCACCATCGCAGGGAAGTATCAGCCCAGCCTCTACTTACTATTGCCTGTAAGTATCAGTCCTGCCTCTCCTCACCACCGCCTGGAAGTATCAGACCCGCTGTCCTCACAACCGCCTGGAAGTATCAGCAATGCCTCTCCTCACCAATACCTGGATGTATCAGCCCTGCCTCTCCTCACCATCACCTGCAAGTATCCGCCCCGCCTCTCCTCACCATCACTTGGAAGTATCAGCCCCGCCTCTACTCACCATCACCTGGAAGTATCAACCCCGTCTCTCCTAACCATCACCTGGAAGTATCAGCCCCGCCTCTTCACACCATCACCTGTAAGTTTCAGCCCCTCCTCTCCTCACCATCGCCTGTAAGTATCAGCCCACCTCTCCTCACCATCGCATGGAATAATCAGCCCCACCTCTCCTCACCGTCGCCTGTATCAGCCCCGCATCTCCTCACCATCACCTGGAAGTATCATCCCAGCCTCTATTCACCATCATGTGGAATTATCAGCCCGACCTCTCCTCACCATCACCTGGAAGTATAAGACATGCCTCTCCTCACCATCGCCTGGAAGAATCAGCCCCGCCTCTCCTCGCGATCACCTGGAAGTATCAGCAACACCTCTACTCAACGTCACCTGGAAGTATCAGCCCCTCCTCTAAACACCATCACCTGGAAGTATCAGCCCTGCCTCTAATCACCACCACCTAGAAGTATCAGCCCTGCCTCTCTTCACCATCACTTGGAAGTATCAGTCCGCCTCTCCTAACCATCAAATGGAAATATCATCCCCGCCTCTGCTCACTATCACCTGGAAGTATCAGCCCATCCTTTACTCACCATCACATGGATGTATCAGCCCCGCCTCTCCTCACCATCACATGGATGTATCAGCCTAACCTCTCCTTACCATCACCTGGAAGTATCAGCCCCTCCTATCCTCATCATCAACTGGAAGTATTAACCCCACCTCTACTCACCATTACCTAGAATTATCATCCCGGTTCCTCCTCACCATCACCTGGAAGTATCAGCCCCGCCTCTCCTCACCATTACCTGGAAGTATAAGCCCTACCTCTCTTCACCATCACCTGGAAGTATAAGCCCTGCCTCTCCTAACCATGAAATGGAAGTATCATCCCCGCCTTTCCTCACCATCACCTGCAAGTATCAGCCCAGCCTCTCCTCTCCATCACCTGGAAGTATCAGCCCCGCCTCTCCTCACCATCACCTGGAAGTATCAGCCTCAACTCTCCTCACCATTTCCTGTAAGTATCAGCCCCTCCTCTCCTCTCCATCGCCTGGAAGTATCACCCCCAATCTCCTCATCATAACCTGGACATATCAGCCCCGCATCTCCTCACCATCACCTGGAAGTATCAGCCCTGCCTCTCCTCACCATCACCTGTAAGTATCAGCCCCACCTCTCCTCACCATCACAAGGAAGTATCAGCACCGTCTCTCTTCACCATCGCCAGTAAGTATCAGCCCCGCCTCTCCTCACCATCGCCTGTAAGCATCAGCCCAGCCTCTCCTCACCATCGCCTATAAGTATCAGCCCCGCCTTTCCCCACCAACACCTGTAAGTATCAGACCCACCTCTCCTCACCATCACCTGGAACTATCAACCCATCCTATAATCAAAATAACCTGAAAGTATCAGCCACGCCTCTCCTTACCCTCACCTGGAAGTATCCTCCGCCTCTCCTCAACATCACCTGGAAGTATCAGCCCCGCCTTTCCTCACCTTCACCTGTAAGTTTCTGCCCCTCCTCTTCTCACCATCACCTGTAAATATCAGTCGCGCCTCTCCTCACCATTGCATGGAAGTATCAGCCCAACCTCTAATGACAATCGCCTGTGAATATCAGCCCAGCCTCTCCTCAACATCGCCTGGAAGTATCAGCCCGCTTCTAAACAAAATAACCTGAAGGTATCGGCCATGCCTCTCCTCACCATCACCTGAGGGTATCAGCCACGCCTTTCCTCACATTCACCTGGAAGTATCAGCCCCACCTCCCCTCACCATCACCTGGAAGTATCAGCCCTGCCTCTGCTCACCATCACATGGAAGTATCATCCCAACCTCTACTCACCATCACCTGGAAGTATCAGCCAAGCCTCTCCTCACCATCACCTGGAAGTATCAGCCCGGCTTTTAATCACCTTCACCTGGAAGTTTCTGCCCCTCCTCTCCTCACCATCACCTGTATATATCAGCTGTGCCTCTCCTCACCATTGAATGGAAGTATCAGCCCAACCTCTCTTCACCATCGCCTGTGAGTATAAGCCCAGCCTCTCTTCACCATCGCCTGTGAGTATAAGCCCCGCCTCTCCTCACCATTGCATTGAAGTATCAGCCCAGCCTCTACTTACTATTGCCTGTAAGTATCAGCCCCGCCTTTCCTCACCACCGACTGGAAGTATCAGACCCGCCTCTCCTCACAACCGCCTGGAAGTATCCGCCGTGCCTCTCCTCAACATCACTTGGAAGTATCAGCCCCGCCTCTTCTCACCATCACCTGGAAGTATCAACCACGTCTCTCGTAACCATCACCTGGAAGTATCAGCCCCGCCTCTCCTCGTCATCACCTGGAAGTATCAGCCCCACCTCTCCTCACCATCACCTGGAAGTATCAGCCCCTCTATAATCACCATCACCTGGAAGTATCAGCGATGCCTCTAACCACCATCACCTGGAAGTATCAGACCTGCCTCTGTTCACCATCACCTGGAAGTATCAGCTCCACCTCTCCTAACCATCAAATGGAAGTATCATTCCCCACTCTCCTCACCATCACCTGGAAGTATCAGAACAGCCTCGTCTCACCATCACATGGAATTATCAGCCCCACCTCTCCTCACCATCACCTGGAAGTATCAGCCTCACCTCTCCTCACCATCGCCTGGAAGTATCACTCCTACCTCTCCTCATCATAACCTGCATGTATCAGCCCCACATCTCCTCACCATCACCTGAAAGTATCAGCCACGCCTCTCCTTACCATTACCTGTAAGGATCTGCCCTGCATCTCCTCACCATCACCTGGAAGTTATCACCCCAGCATTTCCTCACCATCGCCTGTGCCTATCAGCCTAGCCTCTCCTCACCATCGCCTGGAATTATCAGCAACGCCTCTCTTCACCATCACCTCTAAGTATCAGGCCCGCCTCTCCTCAACACCGCTTGGAAATATCAGCACCGCCTTTCCTCACCATTGCCTAGAAGTATCAGCCCCGCTTCTCCTTACCATCACCTGAAAGTATCAGCCCAGCCCTTCCTCACCTTCACCTGGATGTATCAGCCCCGCCTCTCCTACCCATCACCAGGATGTATCAGCACCGCCTCTCCTCATATCACCTGGAAATATCAGTCCCACCTCTGCTCACCATTATCTAGAAGTATCAGCCCTGCCTCTCCTCACCACCACCTGGAAGTATCAATCCCGTCTCTCCTAACCACCACCTGGAAGTATCAGCCCCACCTATTCTCACCATTACCTGGAAGTATCAGCCCTGCCTCTCCTCACCATCACATGGACGTATCAGCCCCACCTCTCCTCACAATCGCCTGTATCAGCCCCGCCTCTCCTCACCCTCGCCTGGAAGTATGAGCCCCGCCTCTTCTCACCATCAACTGGAAGTATCAGCCCCACGTCTCGTCACAATCACTGGATTTATCAGCCCCGCCTCTCCTCACTATAACCTGAAAGTATCATCCCCACCTCTCCTCACCATCGCCTGGAAGTATAAGGCCAGCCGCACCTCACAATCGCCTGTGAGTATCAGCCCCGCCTCTCCTCACAATCGCCTGGAAGTATCAGCCCAGAATCTCCTCACCATCGCCTGTGAGTATCAAATCCGGTTATCCTCACCATTGCCTGGAAGTATCACCCCCACCTCTCCTCACCATCGCCCGTAAGTATCAGCCCTGCCTCTCCTCACCATTGCATGGAAGTATCAGCCATGCCTCTCCTCACCATCACCTATAAGAATCAACCCCGCATCTCCTCACCATCACCTGGAAGTATCAGCCGGCCTCTCCTCACCATCACCTTGAAGTATCAGCCCCACTTCTAATCACTATCACCTGGAAATATTAGCCCCACCTCTCCTCACCATTACCTGGAAATATCATCCCTGCCTCCCTTCAACATTACCTGGAAGTATCAGCCCTGGCTCTCCTAACCATCAAATGGAGGTATCATCCCCGCCTCTCCTCCCCATCACCTGGAAGTATCATACCAGCCTCTCCTGACCATCACCTGGAAGTATCAGCCCCGCCTCTCCTCACCATCACCTGGAAGTATCACCCACACTTCTCGTCACCATTTCCTATAAGTTTCAGACCCGCCTCTCCTCACCATCTCCTGGAAGTATGACACCCACCTCTCAACATCATAACCTGTACGTATCAGCCCCAATGTCCTCACCATCACCTGGCAGTATTAGCTCAGCCTCTCCTCACCATCACCTGTGAGTATCAGCCCCGCCTCTCCTCACCATCGCCTGGAAGTATCAGCCCAGCCTCTCCTCACCATCACCTGTGAGTATCAGCCAGCCTCTCTTCACCATCAACTGGAAGTATCAGCCCCGCCTCTCCTCACCATCGCCTGGAAGTATCAGCCCCGCCTCTCCTCACCATCGTATGAAAGTATCAGCCACACCTCTCCTCACCATTTTTTGTAAATATCAGAACCGCCTCTCCTCACCATTCCCTGGAAGTATCAGCCCCACCTCTCCTCACCATCACCTGGAAGTATCAGCCTCGCCTCTCCTCACCATCACCTGGAAGATTCAGCCCCGCCTTTAATCACCATCACCTGTAAGTATCAGCCCCGCCTCTACTCACAATTACCTAGAAGTATCAGCCCTGCCCCTCCTCACCATCACCTGGAAGTTCAGCCCCACCTCTCCTCGACATCACCTGAAAGTTCAACCCCACCTCTCCTCGCCATCAACTGGAAGTATCATCCCCGCCTCTCCTCACCATCACATGGAAGTATCATCCCAGCCTCTAATCACCATCACCTGGAAGTATCAGCACCCGTTTCTCCTCAACATCAACTGGAAGTATCAGCCCCACCTCCCCTCACCATCACCTGGAGGTATCAGCACCGCCTCTCCTCACCATCACATGGAAGTATCATCCCCACCTCTACTCACCATCACCTAGAAGTATCAGGCACGCCTCTTCTCACCATTACCTAGAAGTATTAGCCCTGCCCCACCTCACCATCACCTGGAAGTATCATCCGCGGCTCTCCTCACCATCAACTGGAGGTATCATCCCCGACCCTCCTCACCTTCACCTGGAAGTATCATCCCCGCCTCTAATCACCATCACCTGGAAGTATCAGCCAAGCCTCTCCTCACCATTACCTGGAAGTATCAGCCCTGCCTCTACTCACCATCAACTGGAAGTATCAGCCCCACCTCTCCTCACCATCGCCTGGAAGTATCAGCCCCTCCTCTCCTCATCATCACCTGGAATTATCAGCACCGCCTCTCCTCAACATCACCTGTAAGTATCAGCCCCACATCTACTCACCATTACCTAGAAGTATCAGCCCCGTCCCTCCTCACCATCACCTGGAAGAATCATCCCCGGCTCTAATCACCATCACTGGAAGTATCAGCCCCGCCTCTCCTCACCGTTACCTGGAAGTATAAGCCATACCTCTCTTCACCATCACCTGAAAGTATAAGCCCCGCCTCTCCAAACCATCAAATGGAAGTATCATCCCCGCCTTTCCTCACCATCACCTCCAATTATCAGCCCAGCCTCTACTCACCATCACCTGGAAGTATCAGCCCCGCCTCTCCTCACCATCACCTGGAAGTATCTGTCTCACCTCTCCTCAACATTTCCTGTAATTATCAGCCCCTCCTCTCCTCACCATCGCCTGGAAGTATCACCCCCACATCTCATCATAACCTGTACATATCAGCCCCGCATCTCCTCACCATCACTTGGAAGTATCAGCCCTGCCTTTCCCCACCAACACCTGGAAGTATTGGCCCCGCCTCTACTCACCATCGCCAGGAAATATTAGCCCCGCCTCTTCTCACCATCACCAATATATCATTCCCGCGTCTCTTCACCATCGCCTGTAAGTATCAGCCCAGCCTCTCCTCACCATCGCCTATAAGTATCAGCTACGCCTTTCCCCACCAACACCTGGAAGTATCAGCCCCGTCTCTCCTCACCATCGCCTGGAAGTGTCAACCCAGCCTCTAATCAAAACATCCTGAAAGTATCAGCCACGCCTCTCCTTACCATCACCTGGAAGTACCAGCCCCGCCTCTCCTCACCATCACCTGGAAGTATAAGCCCCGTCTTTCCTCACCTTCACCTGGAAGTTTCTGCCCCTCCTCTTCTCACCATCACCTGTAAGTATCAGCCGCGCCTCTCCTCACCATTGCATGGAAGTATCAGCCCAGCCTCTAATCACAATCGCCTATGAATATCAGCCCCGCCTCTCCTCACCATCGCCTATAATTATCAACCTGACTCTAAACAAAATAACCTGAAGGTATCAGCCACGCCTCTCCTCACCATCCCCTGGTGGTATCAGCCACGCTTCTCCTCACCATCACCTGGAAGTATCAACCCCGCCTTTCCTCACCTTCACCTGGAAGTTTCTGCCCTTCCTCTCCTCACCATCACCTGTATGTATCAGCCACGCCTCTCCTCACCATTGCATGGAATTATCAGCTCAGCCTCTCTTCAACATCGTCTGTGAGTATCAGCCCCTCCTCTCCTCACTATCGCAGGGAAGTATCAGCCCAGCCACTCCTTACTATTGCCTGTAAGTATCAGCCACACCTCTCCTCACCACCGCATGGAAGTATCAGACCCTCCTCTCCTCACAACCGCCTGGAAGTATCAGCAACGCCTCTCCTCACCATTACCTGAATGTATCAGCCCCGCCTCTCCTCACCATCGCATTGAAGTATCAGCCCAGCCTCTCCTTACTATTGCCTGTAATTATCAGCCCCGCCTTTCCTCACCACCGCCTTTAAGTATCAGACCCGCCTCTCCTCACAAGCGCCTGGAAGTATCAACAACGCCTCATCTCACCATTACCTGGATGTATCAGCCCCGCCTCTCCTCACTATCACCTGGAAGTATCCGCCCCGTCTCTCCTCACGATCACTTGGAAGTATCAGCCGCGCCTCTCCTCACCATCACCTTGAAGTATCAACCACGTCTCTCCTAACCATCACCTGGAAGTATCAGTCCCGCCTCTTCACACCATCACCTGTAAGTATCAGCCACGCCTCTCCTCACCATCGCCTGTAAGTATCAGCCCCGCCTCTCCTCACCATCGCAAGGAAGTATCAGCCCCACCTCTCCTCACCATCGCCTGGAAGTATCAGACATGCCTCTCCTCACCATCACCTGGAAGAATCAGCCCCGCCTCTCCTCGCCATCACCTGGAAGTATCAGCCCCACCTCTCCTCACTATCACCTGGAAGTATCAGCCTCTCTCTTATCACCATCACCTGGAAGTATCAGCCTTGCCTCTAATCACCATCACGTGGAAGTATCAGACCTGCCTCTCTTCACCATCACCTGGAAGTATTAGCCCCGCTTCTCCTCACCATCGCCAGGAAATATCAGCCCCGCCTCTTCTCACCATCGCCAGTAAGTATCATTCCCGCCTCTCCTTACCATCGCTTGTAAGTATCAGCCCAGCCTCTCCTCACCATCGCCTATAAGTATCAGCTACGCCTTTCCCCACCAACACCAGGAAGTATCAGCCCGTCTCTCCTCACCATCGCCTGGAAGTATCAACCCAGCCTCTAATCAAAATAACCTGAAAGTATTAGCCACGCCTCTCCTTACCATCACCTGGAAGTACCAGCCACGCCTCTCCTCACCATCACCAGGAAGTATAAGCCCCGTCTTTCCTCACCTTCACCTAGAAGTTTCTGCCCCTCCTCTTCTCACCATCACCTGTAAGTATCAGCTGCGCCTCTCCTCACCATTGCATGGAAGTATCAGCCCAGCCACTAATCACAATCGCCTGTGAATATCAGCCCCGCCTCTCCTCACCATCGCCTAAAAGTATCAGCCCGCCTCCAAACAAAATAACCTGAAGGTATCAGCCACGTCTCTCCTCACCATCCCCTGGAGGTATCAGCCACGCCTCTCCTCACCATCACCTGGAAGTATCAACCCCGCCTTTCCTCACCTTCACCTGGAAGTTTCTGCCCCTCCTCTCCTCACCATCACTTGTATGTATCAGCCGTGCCTCTCCTCACCATTGCATGGAATTATCAGCTCAGCCTCTCTTCACCATCGTCTGTGAGTATCAGCCCCTCCCCTCCTCACCATCGCAGGGAAGTATCAGCCCAGCCTCTCCTTACTATTGCCTGTAAGTATCAAAACCACCTCTCCTCACCACCGCCTGGAAGTGTCAGACCCTCCTCTCCTCACAACCGCCTGGAAGTATCAGCAACGCCTCTCCTCACCATTACCTGAATGTATCAGCCCCGACTCTCCTCACCATCGCATTGAAGTATCTGCCCAGCCTCTCCTTACTATTGCCTGTAATTATCAGCCCCGCCTTTCCTCACCACCGCCTGGAAAAATCAGACCCGCCTCTCCTCACAAGCGCCTGGAAGTATCAACAACGCCTCTCCTCACCATTAACTGGATGTATCAGCCCCGCCTCTCCTCACCATCACCTGGAAGTATCCGCCCCGCCTCTCCTCACCATCACTTGGAAGTATCAGCCGCGCCTCTCCTCACCATCACCTGGAAGTATCAACCACATCTCTCCTAACCATCACCTGGAAGTATCAGCCCCGCCTCTTCACACCATCACCTGTAAGTATCAGCCACGCCTCTCCTCACCATCGCCTGTAAGTATCAGCCCCGCCTCTCATCACCATCGCATGGAAGTATCAGCCCCACCTCTCCTCACCATCGCCTGGAAGTATCAGCCATGCCTCTCCTCACAATCACCTGGAAGAATCAGCCCCGCCTCTCCTCGCCATCACCTGGAAGTATCAGCCCCACCTCTCCTCACTATCACCTGGAAGTATCAGCCTCTCTCTTATCACCATCACCTGTAAGTATCAGCCCTGCCTCTAATCACCATCACCTGGAAGTATCAGACCTGCCTCTCTTCACCATCACCTGGAAGTATCAGCCCCGCCTCTCCTAACCATCAAATGGAAGTATCATCCCCCACTCTCCTCACATTCACCTGGAAGTATCAGCCCCGCCTCTCCTCACCATCACCTGGAAATATCAGCCTCACCTCTCCTCACCATCGCCTGGAAGTTTCACTCCTACCTCTCCTCATTATAACCTGTATGTATCAGCCCCACATCTCCTCACCATCACCTGAAAGTATCAGCCACGCCTCTCCTCATCATTACCTGAAAGGATCTGCCCCGCATCTCCTCACCATCACCTGGAAGTATCCCCCCAGCCTCTCCTCACCAAAGCCTGTGCCTATCAGCCTAGCCTCTCCTCACCATCGCCAGGAAGTATCAGCAACGCCTCTCTTCACCATCACCTCTAAGTATCAGCCCCGCCTCTCCTTAACACCGCTCGGAAATATCAGCCCCGCCTCATATCACCACTACCTGGAAGTGTCAGCCCCGCTTCTCCTTACCATCACCTGAAAGTATCAGCCCAGCCTCTCCTTACTATTGCCTGTAAGTATCAGCCCCACCTCTCCTCACCACCGCCTGGAAGTATCAGACCCTCCTCTCCTCACAACCGCCTGGAAGTATCAGCAATGCCTCTCCTCACCATTACCTGAATGTATCAGCCCCGCCTCTCCTCACCATCGCATTGAAGTATCAGCCCAGCCTCTCCTTACTATTGCCTGTAATTATCAGTCCCGCCTTTCCTCACCACTGCCTGGAATTATCAGACCCGCCTCTCCTCACAAGCGCCTGGAATTATCAAAAACGCCTCTCCTCACCATTACCTGGATGTATCAGCCCCGCCTCTCCTCACCATCACCTGGAAGTATCCGCCCCGCCTCTAATAACCATCACTTATAAGTATCAGCCGCGCCTCTCCTCACCATCACCTGGAAGTATCAACCACGTCTTTTCTAACCATCACCTGGAAGTATCAGCCCCGCCTCTTCACACAATCACCTGTAAGTATCAGCCACGCCTCTCCTCACCATGACCTGTAAGTATCAGCCCAGCCTCTC
The DNA here is from genome assembly GCA_039081455.1 of Macrobrachium rosenbergii. Classification (NCBI taxonomy): domain Eukaryota; kingdom Metazoa; phylum Arthropoda; class Malacostraca; order Decapoda; family Palaemonidae; genus Macrobrachium; species Macrobrachium rosenbergii. The sequence continues at coordinate 589,689 of JANJGK010000301.1, read as the reverse complement.
CTCACCATCGCATGGAAGTATCAGCCCCACCTCTCCTCACCATCGCCTGTAAGTATCAGCCCCGCTTCTACTCACCATCACCTGGAAGCATCATCCCCACCTTTAATCATCATTGCCTGGAAGTATCAGCCATGCCTCTCCTCACCATCACCTGGAAGAATCAGCCCCGCCTCTCCTCACCATCACCTGGAAGTATCAGCCTCACCTCTCCTCACCACCGCCTGGAAGTGTCACTCCTACCTCTCCTCATCATAACCTGTATGTATCAGCCCCGCATCTCCTCACCATCACCTGAAAGTATCAGCCACGCTTCTCCTCACCATTACCTGAAAGGATCTGCCGCGCATCTCCTCACCATCACCTGGAAGTATCACCCCAGCCTCTCCTCACCACCGCCTGTGCCTGTCAGCCTAGCCTCTCCTCACCATCACCTGGAAGTATCTGCAATGCCTTTCTTCACCATCACCTCTAAGTATCAGCCCCGCCTCTCCTCACCATCGCCTGGAAGTATCAGCCATGCCTCTCCTAACCATCACCTGGAAGAATCAGCCCCACATCTCCTCGCCATCACCTGGAAGTATCTGCCCCACCTCTCATCACTATCACCTGGAAGTATCAGCCCCTCACTAATCACCATCACCTGGAAGTATCAGCCCTGCCTCTAATCACCATCACCTGGAAGTATCAGACCTGCCTCTCTTCACCATCACCTGGAAGTATCAGCCCCGCCTCTCCTAACCATCAAATGGAAGTATCATCCCCCACTCTCCTCACCATCACCTGGAAGTATCAGCCCAGCCTCTCCTCACCAACACATGGAAGTATCAGCCCCGCCTCTCCTCACCATCACCTGGAAGTATCAGCCTCACCTCTCCTCACCATCGCCTGGAAGTGTCACTCCTACCTCTCCTCATCATAACCTGTATGTATTAGCCCCGCATCTCCTCACCATCACCTGAAAGTATCAGCCACGCTTCTCCTCACCATTACCTGTAAGGATCTGGCCCGCATCTCCTCTCCATCACCTGGAAGTATCACCCCAGCCTCTCCTCACCACCGCCTGTGCCTGTCAGCCTAGCCTCTCCTCACCATCGCCTGGAAGTATCTGCAACGCCTTTCTTCACCATCACCTCTAAGTATCAGCCCCGCCTCTCCTCAACACCGCTTGGAAATATCAGCCCCGCCTCATCTCACCACTGCCTGGAAGTATCAGCCCCACTTCTCCTTACCATCACCTGAAAGTATCAGCCCAGCCCTTCTTCACCATCACCTGGAAGTATCATCCCCGCCTCTCCTCACCATTACCTGGAAGTATCATCCTCGGCTCCAATCACCATCACCTGGAAGTATCAGCCCCGCCTGTCCTCAACATCAACTGGAAGTATCAGCCCCACCTCCCCTCACCATCGCCAGGAAGTATCAACCCTGCCTCTCCTCGCCATCGCCAGTAAGTATCAGCCCCGCCTCTCCTCACCATCACCTAAAAGTATCAGCCCAGCCTCTCCTCACCATTGCCTATAAGTGTCAGCCCCTCTTTCCCCACCAACACCTGAAAGTATCAGTCCCGCCTCTCCTCACCATCGCCTGGAAGTATCAAAGCAGCCTCTAATCAAAATAACCTGAAAGTATCAGCCACGCCTCTCCTTACCATCACCTGGAAGTATCAGCCCCGCCTCTCCTCACCATTACCTGGAAATATCAGACTCGCCTTTCTTCACCTTCACCTTGAAGTTTCTGCCCCTCCTCTCGTCACCATCACCTGTAAGTATCAGTCACGCCTCTCCTCAACATTGCATGGAAGTATCAGCCCAGCCTCTAATCACAATCGCCTGTGAATATCAGCCCCGCCTCTCCTCACTATCGCATGTAAGTATCAGCCCACCTCTAAACAAAATAACCTGAAGGTATCAGCCCTGTCTCTCCTCACCATCTGCTGAGGGTATCAGCCATGCCTCTCCTCACCATCACCTGGAAGTATCAACCCCACCTTTCCTCACCTTCACCTTTAAGTTTCTGCCCCTCTTCTCCTCACCATCACCTGTATGTATCAGCCGCGCCTCTCCTCACCATTTCATGGAAGTATCAGCCAGCCTCTCTCCACCATCGCCTGTGATTATAAGCCCCGCCTCTCCTCACCATCGCAGGGAAGTATCAGCCCAACCTCTACTTACTATTGCCTGTAAGTATCAGTCCCGCCTCTCCTCACTACCACCTGGAAATATCAGACCGGCCTCTCCTCACAACCGCCTGGAAGTATCAGCAACGCCTCTCCTCACCATTACCTGGATGTATCAGCCCCGCCTCTCCTCACCATCACCTACAAGTATCCGCCCCGCCTCTCATCACCATCACTGGGAAGTATGAGCCCTGCCTCTCCTCAACATCATCTGGAAGTATCAACCCCGTCTCTCCTAACCATCACCTGGAAGTATCAGCCCCGCCTCTTCACACCATCACCTGTAAGTATCAGCCGCGCCTCTCCTCACCTTCGCCTGTAAGTATCAGCCCGCCTCTCCTCACCATCGCATGGAATTGTCAGCCCCACCTCTCCTCACCATCGCCTGTAAGTATCAGCCCCGCCTCTCCTCACCCTCACCTGGAGTAATCATCCCAGCCTCTATTCACCATCACCTTTAAGTATCAGCCCGACCTCTCCTCACCATCGCCTATAAGTATCAGCCATGCCTCTCTTCACCATCGATTGGAAGAATCAGCCCCGCCTCTCCTCGCGGTCACTTGGAAGTTTCAGCAACACCTCTCCTCAACGTCACCTGGAAGTATCAGCCCCTCCTCTAATCACCATCACCTGGAAGTATCAGCCCTGCCTCTAATCACCACCACCTAGAAGTATCAGCCCTGCCTCTCTTCACCATCACTTGGAAGTATCAGTCCGCCTCTCCTAACCATCAAATGGAAATTTCATCCCCGCCTCTGCTCACTATCACCTGGAAGTATCAGCCCATCCTTTACTCACCATCACATGGATGTATCAGCCCCGCCTCTCCTCACCATCACCTGGAAGTATCAGCCTCACCTCTCCTCACCATCACCTGGAAGTATCACCCCCACCTCTCCTAATCATAACCTGTATGAATCAGTCCCGCATCTCCTCACCATCCCCTGAAAGTATCAGCTACGCCTCTCCTCATCATCACCGGTAAGGATCTGCCCTACATCTCCTCACCATCACCTGGAAGTATCACCCCAGCCTCTCCTCACCATCGCCTGTGCCAATCAGCCCCGCCTCTCCTCAACATCGCCTATAAGTATCAGCAACGCCTCTCTTCAACATTGCCTCTAAGTATCAGCCCCGCCTCTCCTCAACACTGCCTGGAAGTATCAGCCCCGCCTCTCCTTACCATCACCTGAAATTATCAACCCAGCCCTTCCTCTCCATCACCTGTATGTATCAGCACCGCCTCTCCTCACCATCACCAGGAAGTATCAGCCCCGCCTCTCCTCATATCACCTGGAAATATCAGGCCCGCCTCTACACACCATCACCTAGAAGTATCTGCCCTGCCTCTCCTCACCAACACCTTGAAGTATCAATCCCGTCTCTCCTAACCACCACCTGGAAGTATCAGCCCGCCTATTCTCACCATCACCTGGAAGTATCAGCCCCGCCTCTACTCACCATCCCATGGAAGTATCAGCCCCACCTCTCCTCACCATTGCCTGTAAGTATCAGCCACACCTCTCCTCACCATCGCCTGGAAGTATCAGCCCTGCCTGTCCTAACCATCAACTGGAAGTATCAGCCAAACCTTTCGTCACCATCACCTGGATGTATCAGCACCGCCTCTCCTCACCATCACCTGGAAGTATCAGCCAAACCTCTTCTCACCATAGCCTGGAAGTATAAGCCCAGCAGCACCTCACAGTCGCCTGTAAGTATCAGCCCCGCCTCTCCTCACCACCACCTGGAAGTATCATCCCCACCTCTCCTCACAACCACCTAGAAGTATCAGCAACGCCTTTCCTCACCATTACCTGGATGTATTAGCCCCGCCTCTCCTCACCATCACCTGGAAGTATCCGCCCTCCCTCTCCTCACCATCAATTGGAAGTATCAGCCCCTCCTCTAATCACCATCACCTGTAAGTATCAGCCCTGCCTCTCTTCACCATGACCTGGAAGTATCAGCCCAGCCTCTCCTCAAAATCACATGGATGTATCAGCCCCGCCTCTCCTCACCATCACCTGGAAGTATCAGCCTCAACTCTCCACATCATAACCTGTATGTATCAGCCCAGCATCTCCTCACCATCACCTGTAAGTATCAGCTACACCTCTCCTCACCATCACTGGTAAGGATATGCCCCGCATCTCCTCACCATCACCTGGAAGTATCCCCCCAGCCTCTCCTCACCATCGCCTGTGCCTATCAGCCCCGCCTCTCCTCAAAATCGCCTGAAAGTATCAGTAACGCCTCTCTTCACCATCGCCTCTAAGTATCAGCCCCGCCTCTCGTCAACAATGCCTGGAAGTATCAGCCCCGCCTCTCCGTACCATCACCTGAAAGTATCAGCCCAGCCCTTCCTCACCATCACCTGGAGATATCAGCCCCGCCTCTCCTCACCATCACCAGGAAGTATCAGCCCCGCCTCTCGTCATATCATCTTTAAATATCAGGCCCGCCTCTACTCACCATCACCTAGAAGTATCAGCCCTGCCTCTCCTCACCACCACCTGGAAGTATCAATCCCGTCTCTCCTAACCACCACCTGGAAGTATCAGCCCCGCCTATTCTTACCATCACCTGAAAGTATCAGCCCCCCTCTCCTCACCATCTCATGGAAGTATCAGCCCCACCTCTCCTCACCATTGCCTGTAAGTATCAGCCCCACCTCTCCTCACCATCGTCTGAAGGTATGAGCCCCACCTCTCCTCACCATCAACTGGAAGTATCAGCCCCACCTCTCATCACCATCACCTGGATGTATCAGCCCCGCCTCTCCTCACCATCACCTGGAAGTATCAGCCCCGCCTCTTCTCACCATCGCCTGGAAGTATAAGCCCAGCCGCACCTCACAATCGCCTGTACATATCAGCATCGCCTCTCCTCACCACCGCCTGTAAGTATCAGACCCACCTCTCCTCAAAACCACCTGGAAGTATCAGCAACGCCTTTCCTCACCATTACCTGGATGTATCAGCCCGGCATCTCCTCACCATCACCTGGAAGTATCCGCCCCGCCTCTCCTCACCATCACTTGGAAGTATCAGCCCCGCCTCTCCTCACCATCACCTGGAAGTATCAACCCCGTCTCTCCTAACCATCACCTGGAAGAATCAGCTCAGCCTCTTCACACCATCACCTGAAAGTAGCAGCCCCGCCTCTCCTCACCATAGCCAGTAAGTATCAGCCCCGCCTCTCCTAACCATCACATGGAAGTATCAGCCCGACCTCTCCTCACCATCGCCTGTAAGTATCAGCCCCGCCTCTCCTCACCATCAACTGGAAGTATCATCCCCGCCTCTATTCACCATCACCTAGAAGCATCAGCCCCGCCTCTCCTCACCATCGTCTGCAAGTATCAGCCCAGAATCTCCTCACCATCGCCTGTGAATATCAAATCCGGCTATCCTCACCATTGCCTGGAAGTATCAGCACCACATCTCCTCACCATCGCCTGTATCAGCCCTAACTCTCCTCACCATTGCATGGAAGTATCAGCCCTACCTCTCCTCACCATCACCTCTAAGAATCAACCCTGCATCTCCTCACCATCACCTGGAAATATCAGCCCCACCTCTCCTCACCATCACCTGGAAGTATCAGCCCTGCCTCTCCTCACTATCACCTGGAAATATCAGCCCCACTTCTAATCACCATCACCTGGAAATAACAGCAGCACCTCTCCTCACCATTACCTGAAATTATCAGCCCTGCTTCCCTTTTACATAACCTGGAAGTATCAGCCCTGCCTCTCCTATCCATCAAATGGAGGTATCATCCCCGCCTCTGCTATCCATCACCTGGAAGTATCAGCCCAGCCTCTCCTGACCATAACCTGGAAGTATCAGCCCCACCTCTCCTCACCATCACTTGGAAGTATCACCCACACCTCTCCTCACCATTTCCTGTAAGTTTCAGACCCGCCTCTCCTCACCATCTCTTGGAAGTAACCCCCACCTCTCAACATCATAACTTGTACGTATCAGCACCGCATGTCCTCACCATCACCTGAAAGTATCAGCTCAGCCTCTCCTCACCATTGCATGGAAGTTTCAGCCCACCACTCCTCACCATCGCCTGTAAGAATCAGCCCCGCCTCTCCTCACCATCACCTGGAAGTATCATCCCCACCTCTATTCACCATCACATGGAAGTATCAGCCCCGCCTCTCCTCACCATATCCTGTAAGTATCAGCCATGGCTCTCCTCACCATCACCTGGAAGAATCAGCCCCGCCTCTCCTCACGATCACCTGGAAGTATCAGCAACACCTCTCCTCAATTTCACTTGGAAGTATCAGCTCCTCCTCTAATCACCATCACCTGGAAGTATCAGCCCTGCCTCTAATCACCATCACCTTGAAGTATCAGCCTGCCTCTCCTCACTATCACCTGGAAGTATCAGCCCATCCTCTCCTCACCATCATATGGATGTATCAGACCCGCTTCTCCTCACAATCACCTGGAAGTATCAGTCTAACCTCTCCTCACCATCACCTGGAAGTATCAGCCCCGCCTCTCCTCTCCACCACCTGGAAGTATCAGACCCGTGTCTCCTCACAACCGCCTAGAAGTATCAGCAATGCCTCTCCTCACCATTACCTGGATGTATCAGCCCCGCCTCTCCTCACCATCACCTGGAAGTATCCGCCACGCCTCTCCTCACCATCACCTGGAAGTATCAACCCCGTCTCTCCTAACCATCACCTGGAAGTATCAGCCCCGCCTCTCCTCACCATCACCTGGTAGTATCAACCCCGTCTCTCCTAACCATCACCTGGAAGTATCAGCCCCGCCTCTTCACACCATCACCTGGAAGTATCAGCTCCGCCTCTCCTCACCATCACCTGAAAGTTTCAGCCCCCGCCTCTCCTCTACATGACCTGGAAGTATCAGCCCCCCTCTCATCACAATCGCCTGGAAGTATCAGCTCAGCCTCTCCTCACCATCGCCTGTGAGTATCAGTCCCGCCTCTCCTCACCATTGCCTGGAATTATCAACCCAGACTCTCTTCACCATCGCCTGTTAGTATCAGCTCAACCTCTCTTCACCATCTCCCGGAATTATCACCCCGCCTCTCTTCACCATCACCTGTAAGTATCAGCCCCGCCTCTCCTTACCCTCAACTGGAAGTATCAGCCCCACCTCTCGTCATCATCACCTGGATGTATCAGCCCTGCGTCTCCTCACCATCACCTGGAAGTATCAGCCCCGCCTCTCCTCAACATCGCTTGGAAGTATAAGCCCAGCCGCACTTCACAATCCCCTGTGAATATCAGCCCCGCCTCTCCTCACCATCACCTGGAAGTATCAGCCCAGAATCTCCTTACCATCGCCTGTGAGTATCAAATCCGGCTATCCTCACCATTGCCTGGAAGTATCAGCCCCACCTCTCCTCACCATCGCCTGTGAGTATCAGCCCCGCCTCTCCTCACCATCGCATGGAAGTATCAGTCCTGCCTCTCCTCACCATCACCTCTAAGAATCAACCCTGTATCTCCTCACCATCACCTGGAAGTATCAGCCCCACCTTTCCTCACCATCACCTGGAAGTATCAGCCCCGTCTCTCCTCACTATCACCTGGAAGTATCAGCCCTACTTCTAATCACCATCAACTGGAAATAACAGCAGCACCTCTCCTCACCATTACCTGGAAATATCAGCCCTGCCTCCCTTCAACATCACCTGGAAGTATCAGCCCTGCCTCTCCTAACCATGAAATGGAGGTATCATCCCCGCCTCTGCTCTGCATCACCTTGAAGTATCAGCCCAGCCTCTCCTGACCATCACCTGGAAGTATCAGCCCCGCCTCTCCTCACCATCTCCTGGAAGTATCACCCACATCTCTAATCACCATTTCCTGTAAGTTTCAGACCCGCCTCTCCTCACCATCTCCTGGAAGTATGACCCCCACCTCTCAACATCATAACCTGTACGTGTCAGCCCCGCATGTCCTCACCATCACTTGAAAGTATCAGCTCAGCCTCTCCTCACCATTGCATGGAAGTATCAGCCCCACCTCTCCTCATCATCGCCTGTAAGTATCAGCCACCTCTATTCACCATCACCTGGAAGTATCATCCCCACCTCTGTTCACCATCACCAGGAAGTATCAGCCCCGCCTCTCCTCACCAAATCCTGGAAGTATCAACCATGCCTCTCCTCGCCATCTCCTGGAAGAATCAGCCGCGCCTCTCTTCGCGATCACCTGATAGTATCAGCAACACCTCTCCTCAACATCACCTGGAAGTATCAGCCCCTCCTCTAATCACCATCACCTGGAAGTATCAGCCCTGCCTCTAATCACCATCACCTAGAAGTATCAGCCCTGCCTCTCCTCACTATTACCTGGAAGTATCAGCCCATCCTCTCCTCACCATCACATGGATGTATCAGCCCCGCCTCTCCTCACCATCACCTGGAAGTATCAGCCTAACCTCTCCTCACCATCGCCTGGAAGTATCACCCCCACCTCCCCTCATCAGAATCTGTATGTATCAGTCCCGCATCTCCTCACCATCATCTGAAAGTATCAGCCCCGCCTCTCCTCACCACCACCTGGAAGTATCAGACCCGTGTCTCCTCACAACCGCCTAGAAGTATCAGCAATGCCTCTCCTCACCATTACCTGGATGTATCAGCCCCACCTCTCCTCACCATCAACTGGAAGTATCAGCCCCACCTCTCATCACCATCACCTGGATGTATCAGCCCCGCCTCTCCTCAATATCACCTGGAAGTATCAGCCCCGCCTCTTCTCACCATCGCCTGGAAGTATAAGCCCAGCCGCACCTCACAATCGCCTGTACGTATCAGCATCGCCTCTCCTCACCACCGCCTGTAAGTATCAGACCCACCTCTCCTCAAAACCACCTGGAAGTATCAGCAACGACTTTCCTCACCATTACCTGGATGTATCAGCCCGGCATCTCCTCACCATCACCTGGAAGTATCCGCCCCGCCTCTCCTCACCATCACTTGGAAGTATCAGCCCCGCCTCTCCTCACCATCACCTGGAAGTATCAACCCCGTCTCCCCTAACAATCACCTGGAAGGATCAGCTCAGCCTCTTCACACCATCACCTGAAAGTAGCAGCCCCGCCTCTCCTCACCATAGCCAGTAAGTATCAGCCCCGCCTCTCCTCACCATCACATGGAAGTATCAGCCCGACCTCTCCTCACCATCGCCTGTAAGTATCAGCCCCACCTCTCCTCACCATCACCTGGAAGTATCATCCCCGCCTCTATTCACCATCACCTAGAAGCATCAGCCCCGCCTCTCCTCACCATCGTCTGCAAGTATCAGCCCAGAATCTCCTCACCATCGCCTGTGAATATCAAATCTGGCTATCCTCACCATTGCCTGGAAGTATCAGCACCACATCTCCTCACCATCGCCTGTAAGTATCAGCCCTAACTCTCCTCACCATTGCATGGAAGTATCAGCCCTACCTCTCCTCACCATCACCTCTAAGAATCAACCCTGCATCTCCTCACCATCACCTGGAAATATCAGCCCCACCTCTCCTCACCATCACCTGGAAGTATCAGCCCTGCCTCTCCTCACTATCACCTGGAAATATCAGCCCCACTTCTAATCACCATCACTTGGAAATAACAGCAGCACCTCTCCTCACCATTACCTGAAATTATCAGCCCTGCTTCCCTTTTACATAACCTGGAAGTATCAGCCCTGCCTCTCCTATCCATCAAATGGAGGTATCATCCCCGCCTCTGCTATCCATCACCTGGAAGTATCAGCCCAGCCTCTCCTGACCATAACCTGGAAGTATCAGCCCCACCTCTCCTCACCATCACCTGGAAGTATCACCCACACCTCTCCTCACCATTTCCTGTAAGTTTCAGACCCGCCTCTCCTCACCATCTCTTGGAAGTAACCCCCACCTCTCAACATCATAACTTGTACGTATCAGCACCGCATGTCCTCACCATCACCTGAAAGTATCAGCTCAGCCTCTCCTCACCATTGCATGGAAGTTTCAGCCCACCACTCCTCACCATCGCCTGTAAGAATCAGCCCCGCCTCTCCTCACCATCACCTGGAAGTATTATCCCCACCTCTATTCACCATCACATGGAAGTATCAGCCCCGCCTCTCCTCACCATATCCTGTAAGTATCAGCCATGGCTCTCCTCACCATCACCTGGAAGAATCAGCCCCGCCTCTCCTCACGATCACCTGGAAGTATCAGCAACACCTCCCCTCAATTTCACATGGAATTATCAGCCCCTCCTCTAATCACCATCACCTGGAAGTATCAGCCCTGCCTCTAATCACCATCACCTTGAAGTATCAGCCTGCCTCTCCTCACTATCACCTGGAAGTATCAGCCCATCCTCTCCTCACCATCATATGGATGTATCAGACCCGCTTCTCCTCACAATCACCTGGAAGTATCAGTCTAACCTCTCCTCACCATCACCTGGAAGTATCAGCCCCGCCTCTCCTCACCACCACCTGGAAGTATCAGACCCGTGTCTCCTCACAACCGCCTAGAAGTATCAGCAATGCCTCTCCTCACCATTACCTGGATGTATCAGCCCCGCCTCTCCTCACCATCACCTGGAAGTATCCGCCACGCCTCTCCTCACCATCACCTGGAAGTATCAACCCCGTCTCTCCTAACCATCACCTGGAAGTATCAGCCCCGCCTCTCCTCACCATCACCTGGTAGTATCAACCCCGTCTCTCCTAACCATCACCTGGAAGTATCAGCCCCGCCTCTTCACACCATCACCTGGAAGTATCAGCTCCGCCTCTCCTCACCATCACCTGAAAGTTTCAGCCCCCGCCTCTCCTCTACATGACCTGGAAGTATCAGCCCCCCTCTCATCACAATCGCCTGGAAGTATCAGCTCAGCCTCTCCTCACCATCGCCTGTGAGTAACAGTCCCGCCTCTCCTCACCATTGCCTGGAATTATCAACCCAGACTCTCTTCACCATCGCCTGTTAGTATCAGCTCAACCTCTCTTCACCATCTCCCGGAATTATCACCCCGCCTCTCTTCACCATCACCTGTAAGTATCAGCCCCGCCCCTCCTTACCCTCAACTGGAAGTATCAGCCCCACCTCTCGTCATCATCACCTGGATGTATCAGCCCTGCGTCTCCTCACCATCACCTGGAAGTATCAGCCCCGCCTCTCCTCAACATCGCTTGGAAGTATAAGCCCAGCCGCACTTCACAATCCCCTGTGAATATCAGCCCCGCCTCTCCTCACCATCACCTGGAATTATCAGCCCAGAATCTCCTTACCATCGCCTGTGAGTATCAAATCCGGCTATCCTCACCATTGCCTGGAAGTATCAGCCCCACCTCTCCTCACCATCGCCTGTGAGTATCAGCCCTGCCTCTCCTCACCATCGCATGGAAGTATCAGTCCTGCCTCTCCTCACCATCACCTCTAAGAATCAACCCTGTATCTCCTCACCATCACCTGGAAGTATCAGCCCCACCTTTCCTCACCATCACCTGGAAGTATCAGCCCCGTCTCTCCTCACTATCACCTGGAAGTATCAGCCCTACTTCTAATCACCATCAACTGGAAATAACAGCAGCACCTCTCCTCACCATTACCTGGAAATATCAGCCCTGCCTCCCTTCAACATCACCTGGAAGTATCAGCCCTGCCTCTCCTAACCATGAAATGGAGGTATCATCCCCGCCTCTGCTCTGCATCACCTTGAAGTATCAGCCCAGCCTCTCCTGACCATCACCTGGAAGTATCAGCCCCGCCTCTCCTCACCATCTCCTGGAAGTATCACCCACATCTCTAATCACCATTTCCTGTAAGTTTCAGACCCGCCTCTCCTCACCATCTCCTGGAAGTATGACCCCCACCTCTCAACATCATAACCTGTACGTGTCAGCCCCGCATGTCCTCACCATCACTTGAAAGTATCAGCTCAGCCTCTCCTCACCATTGCATGGAAGTATCAGCCCCACCTCTCCTCATCATCGCCTGTAAGAATCAGCCACCTCTATTCACCATCACCTGGAAGTATCATCCCCACCTCTATTCACCATCACCAGGAAGTATCAGCCCCGCCTCTCCTCACCATATCCTGGAAGTATCAGCCATGCCTCTCCTCGCCATCTCCTGGAAGAATCAGCCCCGCCTCTCTTCGCGATCACCTGATAGTATCAGCAACACCTCTCCTCAACATCACCTGGAAGTATCAGCCCCTCCTCTAATCACCATCACCTGGAAGTATCAGCCCTGCCTCTAATCACCATCACCTAGAAGTATCAGCCCTGCCTCTCCTCACTATTACCTGGAAGTATCAGCCCATCCTCTCCTCACCATCACATGGATGTATCAGCCCCGCCTCTCCTCACCATCACCTGGAAGTATCAGCCTAACCTCTCCTCACCATCGCCTGGAAGTATCACCCCCACCTCCCCTCATCATAATCTGTATGTATCAGTCCCGCATCTCCTCACTATCATCTGAAAGTATCAGCTATGCCTCTCCTCACCATCACTGGTAAGGATCTGCCCCGCATCTCCTCACCATCACCTCGAAGTATCACCCCAGCCTCTCCTCACCATCGCCAGGAAATATCAGCAACGCCTCTCTTCACCATTGCCTCTAAGTATCAGCCCCGCCTCTCCTCTACACTGCCTGGAAGTATCAGCCCCGCCTCTCCTTACCATCACCTGAAATTATCAGCCCAGCCCTTCCTCACCATCACCTGGATGTATCAGCCCCCCTCTCGTCATAATCACCAGGAAGAATCAGCCCCGCCTCTCCTAATATCACCTGGAAATATCAGGCCCGCCTCTACTCACCATCACCTAGAAGTATCAGCCCTGCCTCTCGTCAACACCACCTGGAAGTATCAATCCCGTCTCTCCTAACCACCACCTGGAAGTATCAGACCGCCTATTCTCACCATCACCTAGAAGTATCAGCCCCACCTCTCCTCACCATCCCATGGAAGTATCAGCCCCACCTCTCCTCACCATTGCCTGTAAGTATCAGCCAAAACTCTCCTCACCATCGCCTGGAAGTATCAGCCCCGCCTCTCCTCACCATCAACTGGAAGTATCAGCCCCACCTCTCGTCACCATCACCTGGATGTATCAGCCCCGCCTCTCCTCACCATCACCTGGAAGTATCAGCCACGCCTCTTCTCACCATTGCCTGGAAGTATAAGCCCAGCCACACCTCATATTTGCCTGTACGTATCAGCCCCGCTTCTCCTCACCACCGCCTGGAAATATCAGACCCACCTCTCCTCACAACCGCCTGGAAGTATCAGCAACGCCTTTCCTCACCATTACCTGGATGTATCAGCCCCGCCTCTCCTCACCATCACCTGGAAGTATCCGCCCCACCTCTCCTCTCCATCACTTGGAAGTATAAGCCCCGCCTCTCCTTACCAGCACCTGGAAGTATCAACCCCGTCTCTCCTAACCCTGACCTGGAAGGATCAGCTCAGCCTCTTCACACCATCACCTGTAAGTAGCAGCCCGGCCTCTCCTCACCATCGCCTGTAAGTATCAGCCCCGCCTCTCCTCACCATCGCATGGAAGTATCAGCGCGACCTCTCCTTACCAGCACCTGTAAGTATCAGCCCCGCCTCTCCTCATAATCACCTGAAAGTATCATCCCCGCCTCTAATCACCATCACCTGGAAGTATCAGCCTAGCCTCTCCTCACCATTGCCTGGAAGTATCAGCCATGCCTCTCCTCACCATCGCCTGGAAGAATTTGCCCCGCCTCTCCTCGCGATCACCTGGAAGTATAAGCCCCACTTCTCTTCACCATCACCTGGAAGTATCAGCCCTCCTCTAATCACCATCACCTAGAAGTATCAGCCATGCCTCTAATCACCATCACCTGGAAGTATCAGCCCTGCTTCTCTTCACCATCACCTGGAAGTATCAGCCCAGCCTTTCTTCACCATCACATGGATGTATCAACCCCGCCTCTCCTCACCATCACCTGGAAGTGTCAGCCTCACCTCTCCTCTCCATCGCCTGGAAGTATCACGCCTACCTCTCCTCATCATAACCTGTATGTATCAGCCCAGCATCTCCTCACCATCACCTGAAAGTATCAGCTACGCCTCTCCTCACCATCATCGGTAAGGATCTGCCCCGCATCTCCTCACCATCACCTGGAAGTATCCCCCCAGCCTCTCCTCACCATCGCCTGTGCCTATCAGCCCCGCTTCTCCTCACTATCGCCTGAAAGTATCAGCAATGCCTCTCTTCACCATCGCCTCTAAGTATCAGCCCCGCCTCTCCTCAACACTGCCTGGAAGTATCAGCCCCGCCTCTCCTTACCATCACCTGAAAGTATCAGCCCAGCCCTTCCTCACAATCACCTGAAGATATCAGCCCCGCCTTTCCACACCATCACCAGGAAGTATCAGCCCCGCCTCTAGTCATATCACCTGGAAATATCAGGCCCTCCTCTACTCACAATCACCTAAAAGTATCAGCCCTGCCTCTCCTCACCACCAACTGGAAGTATCAATTCCGTCTCTCCTAACCACCACTTGGAAGTATCAGCCCCGCCTATTCTCACCATCACCTGGAAGTATCAGCCCCGCCTCTCCTCACCATCTCATGGAAGTATCAGCCGCACCTCTCCTCACCATTGCCTGTAAGTATCAGCCCCACATCTCCTCACCATCCCCTGGAAGTAACAGCCGCGCCTCTCCTCACCATCAACTGGAAGTATCAGCACCACCTCTTCTCACCATCACCTGGAACTATCAGCCGCGGCTTTCTTCGCCATCAACTGGAGGTATCATCCCCGCCTCTCCTCATCTTCACCAGGAAGTATCATCCCCGCCTCTAATCACCATCACCTGGAAGTATCAGCCAAGCCTCTCCTCACCATTACCAAGAAGTATCAGCCCTGCCTTTTATCACCATCAACTGGGAGTATCAGCCCCACCTCTACTCACCATAACCTAGAAGTATCAGCCCTGCCCCTCCTCACCATCACCTGGAAGTTCAGCCCCGCGTCTCCTCGCCATCAACTGGAAGTATCATCCCTGCCTCTCCTCACCATCACCTGGAAGTATCATCCCCGCCTCTAATCACTATCACCTGGAAGTATCAGCCCCGCCTCTCCTCAACCTCAATTGGAAGTATCAGCCCCCTCCCCTCACCATCACCTGGAAGTATCAGCCCTGCCTCTCCTCACCATCACATGGAAGTATCAGTACCGCCTCTACTCACCATCACCTGGAAGTATCAGGCCCGCCTCTTCTCACCATTACCTAGAAGTATTAGCCCTGCCTCTCCTCACCATCAAGTGGAACTACCAGCCGCGGCTCTCCTCACCATCAACTGGAGGTATCATCACCGCCTCCCCTCATCTTCACCAGGAAGTATCATCCCCGCCTCTAATCACCATCACCTGGAAGTATCAGCCAAACCTCTCCTCACCATTACCTGGAAGAATCAGCCCTGCCTCTCCTCACCGTCAACTGGAAGTATCAGCCCCACCTCTCCTCACCATCACCTGGAAGTAGCAGCACCGCCTGTCCTCATCATCACCTGTATCAGCCCCACCTCTACTCACCATTACCTAGAAGTATCAGCCCCGTCCCTCCTTACCATCACCTGGAAGTATCATCCCCGTCTCTAATCACCATTATTGGAAGTATCAGCCCCGCCTCTCCAAATGGAAATATCATCCCAGCCTTTCCTCACCATCACCTGGAAGTATCAGCCCAGCCTCTCCTCACCATCACCTGGAAGTATCAGTCTCACCTCTCCTCACCATTTCCTGTAAGTATCAGCCCCTCCTCTCCTCACCATCGCCTGGAAGTATCACCCCCACATCTCCTCATCATAACCTGTATGTATCAGCCCCTCATCTCCTCACCATCACCTGGAAATATCAGCCATGCCTTTCTTCACCATCACCTGGAAGTATCAGTCCCGCCTCTCCTCACCATCACCAGGAAGTTTCAGCCCCGCCTCTCCTCACCATTGCCACTAAGTATCATCCCCGCCTCTCCTCACCATCGCCTGTAAGTATCAACCCAGCCTCTCCTCACCATTGCCTATAAGTATCAGCCCCACCTTTCCCCACCAACACCTTGGCAGTATCAGCCCCGCCTCTCCTCACCTTCGCCTGGAAGTATCAACCCAGCCTCTAATCAAAATAACCTGAAAGTATCATCCACGCCTCTCCTTACCATCACCTGGAAGTATCAGCCCCTCCTCTCCTCACCATCACCTGGAAGTATCAGCCCCGCCTTTCCTCACCTTCACCTGGAAGTTTCTGCATCTCCTCTCCTCACCATCACCTCTAAGTATTAACCGCACCTCTCCTCACCATTGCATGGAAGTATCAGCACAGCCTCTAATCACAGTCGCCTGTGAATATCAGCCCCGCCTCTCCTCACCATCGCCTATTAGTATCAGCCCGCCTCTAAACAAAAAAAACATGAAGGTATCAGCCACGCCTCTCCTCACCATCACCTGGATGTATCAGCCACGTCTCTTCTCACCATCACCTGGAAGTATCAACCCCGCCTTTCCTAACCTTCACCTAGAAGTTTCTTCCCCTCCTCACCTCACCATCACCTATATGTATCAACCGCACCTCTCCTCACCATTGCATGGAAGTATCAGCCCAGCCTCTCTTCACCATCACCGGTAGGTATCAGCCCCGCCTCTCCTCACCATCGCAGGGAAGTATCAGCCCAGCCTCTCATTAGTATTGCTTGTAAGTATCAGCCCCGCCTCTCCTAACCACCACCTGGAAGTATCAGACCCGCCTCTCCTCACAACCGCCTGGAAGTATCAGCAATGCCTCTCCTCACCATTACGTAGATGTATCAGCCCCGCCTCCCCTCACCATCACCTGGAAGTATCCGCCCCGCCTCTCCTCACCTTCACTTGGAAGTATCTGCCCCGCCTCTCCTCACCATCACCTGGAAGTATCAACCCCGTCTCTCCTAACCATCACCTGGAAGTATCAGCCCCACCTCTTCACACCACCTGGAAGTATTAGCCCCGCCTCTCCTCACCATCACCTGAAAGTTTCATCCCCGCCTCTCCTCACCATCACTTGGAAGTATCAGCCCCGCCTCTCCTCACCATCTCCTGGAAGTATCAGCCCTGCCACTCCTCACCATCGCCTGTGAGTATCAGCCACACCTCTCCTCACCATTGCCTGGAAGATTCAGATCAGCCTCTCCTCACCATCGAGTATGAGTATCAGCCCTGCCTCTCCTCACCATCCCCTCTGAGTATCAGCCCAGCCTCTCCTCACCATTGCCTGTGAGTATCAGCGTAGCCTCTCTTCACCATCGCCTGGAAGTATCACCCCGCCTTTCCTCACCATTGCCTATAAGTATCAGCCCCGCCTCTCCTCACCATCGCATGGAAGTATCAGCCCCGCCTCTCCTCACCATCACCTGGAAGTAATAGCCCTGCCTCTCCTCACCATCAACTGGAAGTATCAGCCCCACCTCTCCTCACCTTCACTTGGAAGTTACAGCCACGCCTCTCCTCACCATCACCTTGAAGTATCAGCCCCACCTCTCCTCACCATCGCCTGTAAGTATCATTCCGGCCTCTACTCACCATTACCAAGAAGTATCAGCCCTGTCCCTCCTCACCATCACTTGGAAGTATCAGCCCCGCCTCTCCTCACCATCACCTGGAAGTATCATCCCCGCCTCTAATCACAATCACCTGGAAGTATCAGCCCCGCCTTTCCTCACCACCACCTGGAAGTATCAGACCCCTCTCTCCTCACAACCGCCTGGAAGTATCAGAAATGCTTCTCCTCACCATTACCTGGAAGTATCAGAAATGCCTCTCCTCACCATCACCTGGAAGTATCCGCCACGCCTCTCCTCACCATCCCTTGGGTAGTATCAGCCCTGACTCTCCTCACCATCACCTGGAAGTATCAACCCCATCTCTCCTAACCATCACCTGGAAGTATCAGTCCCGCCTCTTCACACCATCACCTGGAAGTATCAGCTCCGCCTCTCCTCACCATCACCTGAAAGTTTCAGCCCCGCCTCTCCTCTACATCACATGGAAGTATCAGCCCCGCCTCTCATCAAAATCGCCTGGAAGTATCAGTTCAGCCTCTCCTCACCATCGCCTGTGAGTATCAGTCCTGCCTCTCCTCACCATCGCCTGGAAGTATCAACCCAGACTCTCCTCACCATCGCCTGTTAGTATCACCTCAACCTCTCTTCACCATCCCCTGGAATTATCACCCCGCCTCTCTTCACCATCACCTGTAAGTGTCAGCCCCACCTCTCCTCACCATCGCATGGAAGTATCAGCCCCACCTCTCCTCACCATCGCCTGTAAGTATCAGCCCCGCCTCTCCTCACCATCGCCTGGAAGTATCAGCCCCGCCTCTCCTCACCATCACCTGAAAGTATCAGCCCCACCTCTCGTCATCATCACCTGGATGTATCAGCCCTGCCTCTCTTCACCATCACCTGGAAGTATCAGCCCCGCCTCTCCTCACCATCGCCAGGAAGTATGAGCCCAGCCACACCTCACAATCGCCTGTGAGTATCAGCCCTGACTCTCCTCACCATCACCTGGAAGTATCAGCCCAGAATCTCCTCACCATCGCCTGTGAGTATCAAATCCGGCTATCCTCACCATTGCCTGGAAGTATCAGCCCCACATCCCCTCACCATCACCTGGAAGTATCCCAACAGCCTCTCCTCACCATCGCCTGTGCCTAAAAGCCCCGCCTCTCCTCACCACCACCTGAAAGTATCAGCAATGCCTCTCTTCACCATCGCCTCTAAGTATCATCCCCGCCTCTCCTCAACACTGCCTGGAAGTATCAGCCCCGACTCTCCTTATCATCACCTGAAAGTATCAGCTCAGCCCTTCCTCACCATCACCTGGATATATCAGCCCCGCCTCTCCTCACCATCACTGTGAAGTATCAGCCCCGCCTCTCCTCATATCACCTGGAAATATAAGGCCCGCCTCTACTCACCATCACCTAGAAGTATCAGCCCTGCCTCTCCTCACCACCACCTGGAAGTATCAATCCCGTCTCTCCTAATCACCACCTGGAAGTATCAGCCCCGCCTATTCTCACCATCACCTGGAAGTATCAGCCCCGCCTCTCCTCACCATCTCATGGAAGTAACATCCCCATATCTCCTCACCATGGCCTGTAAGTATCAGCCCTGCATCTCCTCACCATCGCCTGGAAGTATCAGCCGCGCTTCTCCTCACCATCAACTGGCAGTATCAGCACCACCTCTCGTCAGCATCACCTGAATGTATCAGCCCGCCTCTGTTCACCATCACCTGGAAGTATCAGCCCCGCCTCTTCTCACCATCGCCTGGAAATATAAGCCCAGGAGCACCTCACAATCGCCTGTGAGTATGAACCCCACCTCTCCTCACCATCGCCTGGAAGTATCAGCACAGAATCTCCTCACCATCGCCTGTGAGTAGCAAATCCGGCTATCCTCACCATTGCATTAAAGTCTCAGCCCACCTCTCCTCACCATCGCCTGTAAGTATCAGCCCTGCCTCTCCTCACCATCACATGGAAGTATCAGCACTGCCTCTCCTCACCATCACCTCTAAGAATCAACCCCGCATCTCCTCACCTTCACCTGGAAGTATCAACCCCACATCTCCTCACCATCACCTGGAAGTATCAGCCCCGCCTCTTCTCACCATCACCTGGAAGTATCAGCCCCACTTCTAATCACCATCACCTGGAAATAACAGCAGCACCTCTCCTCACCATTACCTGGAAATATCAGCCCTGCCTCCCTTCAACATCACCTGGAAGTATCAGCCCTGCCTCTCCTAACCATCAAATGGAGGTATCATCCCCGCCTCTGCTCCCCATCACCTGGAAGTATCAGCCCAGCCTCTCCTGACCATCACCTGGAAGTATCACCCACACCTCTCCTCACCATTTCCTGTAAGTTTCAGACCCGCCTCTCCTCACCATCTCTCGTAAGTATGACCCCCACCTCTCAACATCATAAATTGTATGTATCAGCACCGCATGTCCTCACCATCACCTGAAAGTATCAGCTCAGCCTCTCTTCACCATCGCATGGAAGTTTCAGCCCCACCATTCCTCACCATCGCCTGTAAGTATCAGCCCCGCCTCTCCTCACCATCACCTGGAAGTATCATCCCCACCTCTATTCACCATCACATGGAAGTATCAGCCCCGCCTCTCATCACCATATCCTGGAAGTATCAGCCATGGCTCTCCTCACCATCACCTGGAAGAATCAGCCCCGCCTCTCCTCACGATCACCTGGAAGTATCAGCAACACCTCTCCTCAACATCACATGGAAGCATCAGCTCCTCCTCTAATCACCATCACTTGGAAGTATCAGCCCTGCATCTAATCACCATCACCTAAAAGTATCAGCACTGCCTCTCCTCACTATCACCTGGAAGTATCAGCCCATCCTCTCCTCACCATCATATGGATGTATCAGACCCGCCTCTCCTCACCATTAACTGGAAGTATCAGTCTAACCTCTCCTCACCATCACCTGGAAGTATCAGCCCCGCCTCTCCTCACCACCACCTGGAAGTATCAGGCCCGTGTCTCCTCACAACCGCCTGGAAGTATCAGAAATGCCTCTCCTCACCATTACCTGGATGTATCAGCCCCGCCACTCCTCACCATCACCTGGAAGTATCCGCCACGCCTCTACTCACCATCACTTGGGTAGTATCAGCCCCGCCTCTCCTCACCATCACCTGGAAGTATCAACCCCGTCTCTCCTAACCATCACCTGGAAGTATAAGCCCCGCCTCTTCACACCATCAGCTGCCTCTCATCACAATCGCCTGGAAGTATTAGCTCAACCTCTCCTCACCATCGCCTGTGAGTATCAGTCCCGTTCCTCACCATCGCCTGGAATTATCAACCCAGACTCTCTTTACCATCGCCTGTTAGTATCAGCTCAACCTCTCTTCACCATCTCCTGGAATTATCACCCCGCCTCTCTTCACCATCACCTGTAAGTATCAGCCCTGCCTCGCCTCACCATTGCATGGAAGTATCAGCCCCACCTCTCCTCTCCATCACCTGTAAGTATCAGCCCCGCCTCTCCTCAACTTCGCCTGGAAGTATCAGCCCCGCTTCTCCTCACCATCAACTGGAAGTATCAGCCCCACCTCTCGTCATCATCACCTGGATGTATCAGCCCTGCGTCTCCTCACCAACACCTGGAAGTATCAGCCCTGCCTCTCCTCAACATCGCCTGGAAGTATAAGCCCAGCCGCACCTCACAATCGCCTGTGAATATCAGCCCCGCCTCTCCTCACCATCACCTGGAAGTATCAGCACAGAATCTCCTCACCATCGCATGTGGTTATCAAATCCAGCTATCCTCACCATTGCCTGGAAGTATCAGCCCCACCTCTCCTCACCATTGCCTGTAAGTATCAGCCCTGCCTCTCCTCACCATCGCATGGAAGTATCAGCCCTGCCTCTCCTCACCATCACCTCTTAGAATCAACCCCGCATCTCCTCACCATCACCTGGAAGTATCAGCCCCACATCTTCTCACCAATACCTGGAAGTATCAGCCCCGCCTCTCCTCACCATCACCTGCAAGTATCAGCTCCACTTCTAATCACCATCAACTGGAAATAACAGCAGCGCCTCTCCTCACCATTACCTGGAAATATCAGCCCTGCCTCCCTTCAACATCAACTGGAAGTATCAGCCCTGCCTCTCCTAACCATGAAATGGAGGCATCATCCCCGCCTCTGCTCCCCATCACCTGGAAGTATCAGCCCAGCCTCTCCTGACCATCACCTGGAAGTATCAGCCCCGCCTCTCATCACCATCACATGGAAGTATCACCCACACCTCTCCTCACCATTTCCTGTAAGTTTCAGAGCAGCCTCTCCTCACCATTTCCTGGAAGTTTGACCCACACCTCTCAACATCATAACCTGTACATATCA
Organism: Macrobrachium rosenbergii; assembly: GCA_039081455.1. NCBI lineage: Eukaryota > Metazoa > Arthropoda > Malacostraca > Decapoda > Palaemonidae > Macrobrachium > Macrobrachium rosenbergii. Next base: position 567,549 of record JANJGK010000301.1, on the reverse strand, counting down.
GCCCCGCATGTCCTCACCATCACCTGGAAGTATCAGCTCAGCTTCTCCTCACCATCGCCTGTGAGTATCAGCCCCGCCTCTCCTCACCATCACCTGGAAGTATCAGCCCAGCCTCTCCTCACCATTGCCTGGAAGTATCAGCCCCGCCTCTCCTCACCATCAACTGGAAGTATCAGCCCACCTCTCCTCACCATCACCTGGAAGTATCAGCCACGCCTCTCCTCACCATCACCTGGAAGATTCAGCCCAGCCTTTTATCACCATCACCTGTAAGTATCAGCCCCGCCTCTACTCACCATAACTTAGAAGTATCAGCCCTGCCCCTCCTCACCATCACCTGGAAGTTCAGCCCCGCCTCTCCTCGCCATCAACTGGAAGTATCATCCCCACCTCTAATCACCATCACCTGGAAGTATCATCCCCGCCTCTAATCACCATCACCTGGAAGTATCAGCCCCGCCTCTGCTCAACATCAACTGGAAGTATCAGCCCGCTCCCCTCACCATCACCTGGAAGTATCATCCCTGCCTCTCCTCACCATCACATGGAAGTATCAGCCCCGCCTCTACTCACAATCACCTGGAAGTATCAGGCCCGCCTCTTCTCACCATTACCTAGAAGTATTAGCCCTGCCCCTCCTCACCATCACCTGGAACTATTAGCCGCGGCTCTCCTCGCCATCAACTACAGGTATCATCCCCGCCTCTCCTAATCTTCACCAGGAAGTATCATCCCCGCCCCTAATCACCATCACCTGGAAGTATCAGCCAAGCCTCTCCTCACCATTACCAAGAAGTATCAGCCCTGCCTCTCCTCACCATCAACTGGAAGTATCAGTCCCGCCTCTACTCACCATAACCTAGAAGTATCAGCCCTGCCCCTCCTCAAAATCACCTGGAAGTTCAGCCCCGCCTCTCCTCGCCATCAACTGGAAGTATCAGCCCCGCCTCTCCTCACCATCACCTGGAAGTATCATCCACGCCTCTAATCACCATCACCAAAGTATCAGCCCCGCCTCTCCTCAACTTGAACTGGAAGTATCAGCCCCCTCCCCTCACCATCACCTGGAAGTATCACCCCTGCCTCTCCTCATCATCACATGGAAGTATCAGCCCCGCCTCCACTCACCATCACCTGTAAGTATCAGGCCCGCCTCTTCTCACCATTACCTAGAAGTATTAGCCCTGCCCCTTCTCACCATCACCTGGAACTATCAGCCGCAGCTCTCCTCGCCATCAACTGGAGGTATCATCCCCGCCTCTCCTCATCTTCACCAGGAAGTATCATCCCTGCCTCTAATCACCATCACCTGGAAGTATCAGCCAAGCCTCTCCTCACCATTACCTGGAAGTATCAGCCCTGCCTCTCCTCACCATCAACTGTAAGTATCAGACCCACCTCTCCTCAACATCACCTGGAAATATCAGCCTCTCCTCTCCTCACCATCACCTGGAAGTAGCAGCACTGTCTCTCCTCATCATCACCTGTATCAGCCCCACCTCTACTCACCATTACCTAGAAATATCAGCCCCGTCCCCCCTTACCATCACCTGGAAGTATCATCCCCGTCTCTAATCACCATCATTGGAAGTATCAGCCCCGCATCTTCAAATGGAAATATCATCCCCACCTTTCCTCACCATCACCTGAAAATATCAGCCCCACATCTCCTCACCATCACCTGGAAGTATCAGTCTCACCTCTCCTCACTATTTCCTGTAAGTATCAGCCCCTCCTCTCCTCACCATCGCCTGGAAGTATCACCCCCATATCTCCTCATCATGACCTGTATGTATCAGCCCACATCTCCTCACCATCACCTGGAAGTATCAGCCATGTCATTCCTCACCATCACCTGGAAGTATCAGTCCCGCCTCTCCTCACCATCACCAGAAAGTTTCAGCCCCGCCTCTCCTCACCATTGCCACTAAGTATCATCCCCGCCTCTCCTCACCATCGCCTGTAAGAATCAACCCAGCCTCTCCTCACCATTGATTATAAGTATCAGCCCCACCTTTCCCCACCAACACCTGGCAGTATCAGCCCCGCCTCTCCTCACCTTCGCCTGGAAGTATCAACACAGCCTCTAATCAAAATAACCTGAAAGTATCAGCCACGCCTCTCCTTACCATCACTTGGAAGTATCAGCCCCTCCTCTCCTCACCAACACCTGGAAGTATCAGCCCCGCCTTTCCTCACCTTCACCTGGAAGTTTCTGCCTCTCCTCTCCTCACCATCACCTGTAAGTATTAGCCGCACTTCTCCTCACCATTGCATGGAAGTATCAGCACAGCCTCTAATCACAATCGCCTTTGAATATCAGCCCCGCCTCTCCTCACCATCGCCTATAAGTATCAGCTGCCTCCAAACAAAAAAAACTTGAAGGTATCAGCCACACCTCTCCTCACCATCACTTGGATGTATCAGTCACGTCTCTCCTCACCATCACCTGGAAGTATCAACCCCGCCTTTCCTTACCTTCACCTAGAAGTTTCTTCCTCTCCTCACCTCACCATCACCTGTATGTATCAGCCGCACCTCTCCTCACCATTGCATGGAAGTATCAGCCCAGCCTCTCTTCACCATCACCTGTGGGTATCAGCCCCGCCTCTCCTCACCATCGCAGGGAAGTATCAGCCCAGACTCTCCTTAGTATTGCTTGTAAGTATCAGGCCCGCCTCTCCTCACCACCGCCTGGAAGTATCAGGCCCGCCTCTCCTCACAACCGCCTGGAAGTATCAGCAATGCCTCTCCTAACCATTACCTGGATGTATCAGCCCCGCCTCCCCTCACCATCACCTGGAAGTATCCGCCCCGCCTCTCCTCACCATCACTTGGAAGTATGAGCCCCGCCTCTCCTCACCATCACCTGGAAGTATCAACCCCGTCTTTCCTAACCATCACCTGGAAGTATCAGACCCGCCTCTTCACACCATCACCTGGAAGTATTAGCCCCGCCTCTCCTCACCATCACCTGAAAGATTCAGCGCCGCCTCTCCTCACCATCACATGGAAATATCAGCCCCGCCTCTCCTCACCATCGCCTGGAAGTATCAGCCCTGCCACTCCTCACCATCGCCTGTGAGTATCAGCCACGCCTCTCCTCACCATTGCCTGGAAGATTCAGATCAGCCTCTCCTCACCATCGAGTGTGAGTATCAGCCCTGCCTCTCCTCACCATCCCCTGGAAGTATCAGCCCAGCGTCTCCTCACCATCACCTGTGAGTATCAGCCCAGCCTCTCTTCACCATCGCCTGGAAGTATCACCCCGCCTCTCCTCACCATTGCCTATAAGTATCAGCACCGCCTCTCCTCACCATCGCCTGTAAGTATCAGCCCCGCCTCTCCTCACCATTGCATGGAAGTATCAGCCTCGCCTCTCCTAACCATCGCATGGAAGTATCTGCCCTGCCTCTCCTCACCATCAACTGGAAGTATCAGCCCCACCTCTCCTCAATTTCACTTGGAAGTATCAGCCCCGCCTCTCCTCACCAACACCTTGAAGTATCAGCCCCACCTCTCCTCACCATCGCCAGTAAGTATCAGCCCCGACTCTACTCACCATTACCTAGAAGTATCAGCCCTGTCCCTCCTCACCATCACCTGGAAGTATCAGCCCCGCCTCTCCTCACCATCACCTGGAAGTATCATCCCCGCCTCTAATTATCATCACCTTGAAGTATCAGCCCCGCCTCTCCTCACCAGCACCTGGAAGTATCAGACCCGTCTCTCCTCACAACCGCCTGGAAGTATCAGAAATGCCTCTCCTCACCATTACCTGGATGTATCAGCCCCGCCTCTCCTCACCATCACCTGGAAGTATCCGCCACGCCTCTCCTCAAAATCACTTGGGTAGTATCAGCCCCGCCTCTCCTCACCATCACCTGGAAGTATCAACCCCATCTCTCCTAACCATCACCTGGAAGTATCAGGCCCGGTTCTATACACCATCACCTGGAAGTATCAGCTCCGCCTCTCCTCAAAATCACCTGAAAGTTTCAGCCCCGCCTCTCCTCTACATCACATGGAAGTATCAGCCCCGACTCTCATCACAATCGCCTGGAAGTATCAGCTCAGCCTCTCCTCACCATCGCCTGTGAGTATCAGTCCCGGCTCTCCTCACCATCGCCTAGAAGTATCAACCCAGACTCTCCTCACCATCGCCTGTTAGTATCAGCTCAACCTCTCTTCACCATCTCCTGGAATTATCACCCCGCCTCTCATCACCATCACCTGTAAGTGTCAGCCCCGCCTCTCCTCACCATCACATGGAAGTATCAGCCCCACCCCTCCTCACCATCGCCTGTAAGTATCAGCCCCGCCTCTCCTCACCATCACCTGGAAGTATCAGCCCCGCCTCTCCTCACCATCACCTGGAAGTATCAGCCCCACCTCTCGTCATCATCACCTGGATCTATAAGCCCTGCCTCTCCTCACCATCACCTGGAAGTATCAGCCCCGCCTCTCCTCACCATTGCCTGGAAGTATAAGCCCAGCCGCACCTCACAATCGCCTGTGAGTATCAGCCCTGGCTCTCCTCACCATCACCTGGAAGTATCAGCCCAGAATCTCCTCACCATCGCCTGGAAATAACAGCAGCACCTCTCCTCACCATTACCTGGAAATATTAGCCCTGTCTCCCTTCAACATCACCTGGAAGTATCAGCCCTGCCTCTCCTAACCATGAAATGGAGTTATCATCCCCGCCTCTGCTCCGCATCACCTGGAAGTATCAGCCCAGCCTCTCCTGACCATCACCTGGAAGTATCAGCCCCGCCTCTCCTCACCATCACCTGGAAGTATCACCCACACCTCTCCTCACCATTTCCTGTAAGTTTGAGACCCGCCTCTCCTTACCATCTAATGGAAGTATGACCCAAACCTCTCAACATCATAACCTGTACGTATCAGCCCTACATGTCCTCACCATCACCTGAAAGTATTAGCTCAGCCTCTCCTCACCATCGCATGGAAGTATCAGCCCCGCCTCTCCTCACCATCACCTGGAAGTATCATCCCCACCTCTATTCACCATCACCTGGAAGTATCAGCCCCGCCTCTCCTCACCATATCCTGTAAGTATCAGTCATGCCTCTCCTCACCATCACCTGGAAGAATCAGCCCCGCCTCTCCTCGAGATCACCTACCTGGAAGTATCAGCAACACTTCTCCTCAACATCACCTGCAAGTATCAGCAGCTCCTCTAATCACCATCACCTGGAAGTATCAGCTCTGCCTCTAATGACCATCACCTAGAAGTATCAGCCCTGCCTCTCCTCACTATCACCTGGAAGTATCAGCCCATCCTCTCCTCACCATCACATGGATGTATCAGCCCCGCCTCTCCTCACCATCACCTGGAAGTATCAGCCTAACTTCTCCTCACCATCGCCTGAAAGTATCACCGCCACCTCTCCTCATCATAACCTGTATGTATCAGTCCCGCATCTCCTCACCATCACCTGGAAGTATCAGCTACGCCTCTCCTCACCATTACCGGTAAGGATCTGCCCCGCCTCTCCTCACCATCACCTGGAAGTATCACCCAGGCCTCTCCTCAATATCGCCTGTGCCTATCATTCCTGCCTCTCCTCACCATCGCCTGTGCCTATCATTCCTGCCTCTCCTCACCATCGCCTGGAAGTATCAGCAACGCCTCTCTTCACCATCGCCTCTAAGTATCATCTCCGCCTCTCCTCTACACTGTGTGGAAGTATCAGCCCCGCCTCTCCTTACCATCACCTGAAATTATCAGCCCAGCCCTTCCTCACCACCACCTGGATGTTTCAGCCCCGCCTCTCCTCACCATCACCAGGAAGTATCAGCCACGCCTCTCCTCATATCACCTGGAAATATCAGGTCCGCCTCTACTCACATCACCTAGAAGTATCAGCCCTGCCTCTCCTTACCACCACCTGGAAGTATCAATCCTGTCTCTCCTAACCACCACCTGGAAGTATCAGCCCGCCTATTCTCACCATCACCTAGAAGTATCATCCCCACCTCTCCTCACCATCCCATGGAAGTATCAGCCCCACCTCTCCTCACCATTGCCTGTAAGTATCAGCCCCACCTCTCCTCACCATCACCTGAAAGTATGAGCCCCACCTCTCCTCACCATCAACGGGAAGTATCAGCCCCACCTCTCATCACCATCACCAGGATGTATCAGCCCCGCCTCTCCTCACCAACACCTGGAAGTATCAGCCCCGCCTCTTCTCACCATCGCCTGGAAGTATCAACCCCGTCTCTCCTAACCATCACCTGGAAGGATCAGCTCAGCCTCTTCACACCATCACCTGTAAGTAGCAGCCCCGCCTCTCCTCACCATCGCCAGTAAGTATCAGCCCCGCCTCTCCTCACCATCACATGGAAGTATCAGCCCGACCTCTCCTCACCATCGCCTGTAAGTATCAGCCCCGCCTCTCCTCACCATCACCTATAAGTATCATCCCCGCCTCTAATCACCATCACCTAGAAGCATCAGCCCCGCCTCTCCTCACCATCTCCTGGAAGTATCAGCCATGCCTCTCCTCACCATCGCCTGGAAGAATCAGCCCCACCTCTCCTCGCGATCACCTGGAAGTATCAGCCCCACTTCTCCTCACCATCACCTGGAAGTATCAGCCCCTCCTCTAATCACCATCACCTGCAAGTATCAGCCCTACCTCTAATCACCATCACCTGGAAGTATTAGCCCTGCCTCCCTTCAACATCACCTGGAAGTATCAGCCCTGCCTCTCCTAACCATCAAATGGAGGTATCATCCCCGCCTCTGCTCCCCATCACCTGAAAGTATCAGCCCAGCCTCTCCTGACCATCACCTGGAATTATCACCCACACCTCTCCTCACCATTTCCTGTAAGTTTCAGACCCGCCTCTCCTCACCATCTCCTGGAAGTATGACCCCCACCTCTCAAAATCATAACCTGTACGTATCAGCCCCGCATGTCCTCACCATCACCTGAAGTATCAACTCAGCCTCTCCTCACCATCACCTTTGAGTGTCAGCCCCGCCTCTCCTCACCATCACCTGGAAGTATCAGCCACACCTCTCCTCACCATCGCCTATGAGTATCAGCCCAGCCTCTCTTCACCATCACCTGGAAATATCAACCCCGCCTCTCCTCACCATTGCCTGGAAGTATCAGCCCCGCCTCTAATCACCATCAACTGGAAGTATCAGCAAACCTCTCCTCACCATCACCTGGAAGTTTCAGCCCCGCCTCTCTTCACCATCACCTGGAAGTATCAGCCCCGCCTCTCCTCACCATCACCTGGAAGATTCAGCCCAGCCTTTTATCAACATAACCTGTAAGTATCAGCCCCGCCTCTACTCACCATTAAATAGAAGTATCAGCCATGCCCCTCCTCACCATCACCTGGAAGTTCAGCCCCGCCTCTCCTCGCCATCAACTGGAAGTATCAGCCCCGCCTCTCCTCAACATCAACTGGAAGTATCAGCCCCACCTCCCCTCACCATCACCTGGAAGTATCTGCCCTGCCTCTCCTCACCATCATATGGAAGTATCAGCCCCACCTCTACCCACCATCACCTGGAAGTATCAGGACCGCCTCTTCTCACCATTACCTAGAAGTATTAGCCCTGCCCCTCCTCACCATCACCTGGAACTATCAGCCACGGCTCTCCTCGCCATCAACTGGAGGTATCATCCCCACCTCTCCTCATCTTCACCTGGAAGTATCATCCCCGCCTCTAATCACCACCACCTGGAAGTATCAGCCAAGCCTCTCCTCACCATTACCTGGAAGTATCAGCCCTGCCTCTCCTCACCATCAACTGGAAGTATCAGCCCCACCTCTCCTCAACATCACCTGGAAGTATCAGCCGCTCCTCTCCTCACCATCACCAGGAAGTATCAGCACCGCCTCTCCTCATCATCACCTGTATCAGCCCCACCTCTACTCACCATTACCTAGAAGTATCAACCCCGTCCCTCCTCACCATCACCTGGAAGTATCATCCCCGCCTCTAATCAAAATCATTGGAAGTATCAGCCTCGCCTCTCTTCACCATTACCTGGAAGTATAAGCCCTACCTCTCTTCACCATCACCTGGAAGTATAAGCCCGCCACTCCTAACCATCAAATGGAAATATCATCCCCGCCTTTCCTCACCATCACCTGGAAGTATCAGCCCAGCCTCTCCTCACCATCACCTTGAAGTATCAGCCCCGCCTCTCCTCACCATCACCTGGATGTATCAATCTCACATCTCTTCACCATTTCCTGTAAGTATCAGCCCCTCCTCTCCTCACCATCGCCTGGAAGTATCAGTCTCACCTCTCCTCACCATTTCCTGTAAGTATCAGCCCCTCCTCTCCTAACCATCGCTGGAAGTATCACCCCTACATCTCCTCATCATAACCTGTACGTATCAGCCACGCATCTCCACACCATCACCTGGAAGTATCAGCCCTGCCTCTCCTCACCATCACCTGGAAGTATCAGCCCCGCCTCTCCTCACCATCACCAGAAAGTATCAGCCCCGCCTCTCCTCACCATTGCCACTAAGTATCATCCCCGCCTCTCCTCACCATCGCCTGTAAGTATCAGCCCAGCCTCTCCTCACCATTGCCTATAAGTATCAGACCCACCTTTCCCCACCAACACCTGGCAGTATCAGCCCCGCTTCTCCTCACCTTCACCTGAAAGTATCAAACCAGCCTCTAATCAAAATAACCTGAAAGTATCAGCCACGCCTCTCCTTACCATCACCTGGAAGTATCAGCCCCGCCTCTCCTCACCTTCACTTGGAAGCATCAGTCCCGCCTTTCCTCACCTTCACCTGGAAGTTTCTGCCCCTCCTCTCCTCACCATCACTTGTAAGTATCAGCCGCACCTCTCCTCACCATTGCATGGAAGTATCAGCACAATCTCTAATCACAATCGCCTGTGAATATCTGCCCCGCCTGTCCTCACCATCGCCTATAAGTATCAGCCCGCCTCTAAAAAAAAAAAAACTTGAAGGTATCAGCCACCCCTCTCCTCACCATCACCTGGAAGTATCAGCCACGCCTCTCCTCACCATCACCTGGAAGTGTCAACCCCACCTTTCCTAACCTTCACCTGGAAGTTTCTTCCCATCCTCACCTCACCATCACCTGTATGTATCAGCCGCATCTCTCCTCACCATTGCATGGAAGTATCAGCCCAGCCTCTCTTCACCATCGCCTGTGAGTATCAGGCCCGCCTCTCCTCACCATCGGAGGGAAGTATCAGCCCAGCCTCTCCTTAGTATTGCCTGTAAGTATCAGCCCTGCCTCTCCTCACCAACGCCTGGAAGTATCAGACCCGCCTCTCCTCACAACCGCCTGGAAGTATCAGCAATGCCTCTCCTCACCATTACCTGAATGTATCAGCCCCGCCTTCCATCACCATCACCTGGAAGTATCCGCCCCGCCTCTCCTCACCATCACTTGGAAGTATCAGCCCTGCCTCTCCTCACCATCACTTGGAAGTATCAACCCTGTCTCTCCTAACCATCACTTGGAAATATCAGCCCTGCCTCTTCACACCATCACCAGGAAGTATCAGCCACGCCTCTCCTCACCATCACCTGAAAGTTTCAGCCCCGCCTCTCCTCACTATCGCCTGGAAGTATCAGCCCTGCCAGTCCTCACCATCGCCTGTGTGTATCAGATACGCCTCTCCTCACCATTGCCTGGAAGTATCAGATCAGCCTCTCCTCACCATCGCCTGTGAGTATAAGCCCCGTCTCTCCTCACCATCCCCTGGAAGTATCAGCGCAGCCTCTCCTCACCATTGCCTGTGAGTATCAGCCCAGCCTCTCTTCACCATCGCCTGGAAGTATCACCCTGCCTCTCCTCACCATTGCCTGTAAGTATCAGCCCCGCCTCTCCTCACCATCGCCTGGAAGTATCAGCACCGCCTCTCCTTACCATCAACTGGAAGTATCAACCCCAACTCTCCTCACCTTCACTTGGAAGTATCAGCCCCGCCTCTCCTCACCATCACCTTGAAGTATCAGCCCCACCTCTCCTCACCATCGCCTGTAAATATCAGCTCCGCTTCTACTCACCATTACCTAGAAGTATCAGCCCTGTCCCTCCTCACCATCACCTGGAAGTATCAGCCCCGCCTCTCCTCACCATCACCTGGAAATATCATCCCCGCCTCTAATCACCATCACCTGGAAGTATCAGCCCGCCTCTCCTCACCACCACCTGGAAGTATCAGACCCGTCTCTCCTCACAACCGCCTGGAAGTATCAGCAATGCCTCTCCTCACCATTAGCTGGATGTATCAGCCCCGCCTCTACTCACCATCACCTGGAAGTATCCGCCCCACCTCTCCTCACCATCACTTGGGTAGTATCAGCCCCGCCTCTCCTCATCATCACCTCGAAGTATCAACCCCGTCTCTCCTAACCATCACCTGGAAGTATCAGCCCCGCTTCTTCACACCATCACCTGGAAGTATCAGCTCTGCCTCTCCTCACCATCACCTGAAAGTTTCAGCCCTGCCTCTCCTCTACATCACCTGGAAGTATCAGCCCAGCCTCTCATCACAATCGCCTGGAAGTATCAGCTCAGCCTCTCCTCACCATCGCCTGTGAGTATTTGTCCCGCCTCTCCTCACCATCGCCTGGAAGTATCATCCCAGACTCTCCTCACCATTGCCTGTGAGTATCAGCTCAACCACTCTTCACCATCTCCTGGAATTATCACCCCGCCTCTCTTCACCATCACCTGTAAGTATCAGCCCCGCCTCTCCTCACCATCGCATGGAAGTATCAGCCCAACCTCTCCTCACCATCGCCTGTACGTATCAGCCCTGCCTCTCCTCACCATCACCTTGAAGTATCAGCCACGCCTCTCCTCACCATCAACTGGAAGTATCAGCCCCAACTCTCGTCATCATCACCTGGACGTATTAGCCCCGCCTCTCCTCACCATCACCTGGAAGTATCAGCCCTGCCTCTCCTTACCATCGCCTGGAAGTATAAGCCCAGCCGCACCTCACAATCGCCTGTGAGTATCAGCCCCGCCTCTCCTCACCATCGCCTGGAAGTATAAGCCCAGCCGCACCTCACAATCGCCTGTGAGTATCAGCACCGCCTCTCCTCACCACCGACTGGAAGTATCAGACCCACCTCTCCTCACAACCGCCTGGAAGTATCAGCAACGCCTTTCCTCACCAATACCTGGATGTATCAGCCCCGCCACTCCTCACCATCACCTGGAAGTATCTGCCCCGCCTCTCCTCACCATCACTTGGAAGTATCAGCCCCGCCTCTCCTCACCATCACCTGAAAGTTCCAACCCCGTGTCTTCTAACCATCACCTAGAAGGATCAGCTCAGCCTCCTCACACCATCACCTGTAAGTAGCAGCCCCTCCTCTCCTCACCATGGCCTGTAAGTATCAGCCCCGCCTCTCCTCACCATCGCATGGAAGTATCAGCCCGACCTCTCCTCACCATCGCCTGTAATTATCAGCCCTGTATCTCCTCACCATCACCTGGAAGTATCATCCCCGCCTCTAATCACCATCACCTGGAAGTATCAGCCCCGAATCTCCTCACCATCGCCTGGAAGTATCAGCCATGCCTCTACTCACCATCGCCTGGAAGAATCAGCCCCGCCTCTCCTCGCAATCACCTGGAAGTATCAGGCCCACTTCTCCTCACCATCACCTGGAAGTATCAGCCCCTCCTCTAATCACCATCACCTGGAAGTATCAGCCCTGCCCCTAATCACCATCACCTGGAAGTATCAGCCCTGCCTCTCTTCACCATCACCTGGAAGTATCAGCACAGACTCTCCTCACCATCACATGGATTTATCAGCCCCGCTTCTCCTCACCATCACCTGGAAGTATCAGCCTCACCTGTCCTCACCATCGCCTGGAAGTATCACCCCCACCTCTCCTCATCATCACCTGAAAGTATCAGCTACGCCTCTCCTCACCATCACCGGTTAGGATCTGCCCCGCATCTCCTCACCATCACCTGGAAGTATCCCCACAGCATCTCCTCACCATCGCCTGTGCCTATCAGCCCTGCCTCTCCTAACCATCACCTGAAAGTATCAGCATTACCTCTCTTCACCATCGCCTCTAAGTATCAGCCCTGCCTCTGGTCAACACTGCCTGGAAGTATCAGCCCTGCCTCTCCTTACCATCACCTGAAAGTATCAGCCCAGCCCTTCCTCACCATCACCTGGAGATATCAGCCCCGCCTCTCCTCACCATCACCAGGAAGTATCAGCCCCGCCTCTCCTCATACCACATGGAAATATCAGGCCTGCCTCTACTCACCATCACCTAGAAGTATCAGCCCTGCCTCTCCCCACCACCAACTGAAAGTATCAATCCCGTCTCTCCTAACCACCACCTGGAAGTATCAGCCCCGCCTATTCTCACCATCACCTGGAAGTATCAGCCCCGCCTCTCCTCACCATCTCATGGAAGTATCAGCCCCACCTCTCCTCACCATTGCCTGTAAGTATCAGCCCCGCATCTCCTCACCATCGCCTGGAAGTATCAGCCCCGCCTCTCCTCACCATCAACTTTAAGTATCAGCACCACCTCTTGTCAGCATCACCTGAATGTATCAGCCCAACATCTTTTCACCATCACCTGAAAGTATCAGCCCTGCCTCTTCTCTCCATCGCCTGGAAGTATAAGCCCAGCTGCTCCCCACAATCGTCTGTAAGTATCAGCCCCGCCTCTCCTCACCATCGCCTGCAAGTATCAGCAATAAATCTCCTCACCATCGCCTGTGATTATCAAATCCGGCTATCCTCACCATTGCCTGGAAGTCTCAGCCCCACCTCTCCTCACCATCGCCTGTAAGTTTCAGCCCTGCCTTTCCTCACCATCACATGGAAGAATCAGCTATGCCTCTCCTCACCATCACCTCTAAGAATCAAACCAGCATCTCCTCACCATCACCTGGAAGAATCAGCCCCACCTCTCCTCACCATCATCTGGAAGTATCAGCCCCGCCTCTCCTTAACATCATTTGGGTAGTATCAGCCCCGCCTCTCCTCACCATCACCTGGAAGTATCAACCCCGTCTCTCCTAACCATCACCTGGAAGTATCAGCCCCGCCTCTTCACACCATCACCTGGAAGTATCAGCTCTGCCTCTCCTCACCATCACCTGAAAGTTTTAGCCCACCTCTCCTCTCTATCACCTGGAAGTATCAGCCCCGCCTCTCATCACAATCGCGTGGAAGTATCAGCTCAGACTCTCGTCTCCATCGCCTGTGAGTATCAGTCCAGCCTCTCCTCACCATCGCCTGGAAGTATCAACCCAGACTCTCCTCACCATCGCCTGTGAGTATCAGCAAAACCTCTCTTCACCATCTCCTGGAATTATCACTCCGCCTCTCTTCACCATCACCTGTAAGTATCAGGCCCGCCTCTCCTCACCATCGCATGGAAGTATCAGCCCCACATCTCCTCACCATCGCCTGTAAGTATCACCTCCGCCTCTCCTCACCATTGCCTAAAAGTATCAACCCAGACTCTCCTCACCATCGCCTGTAAGTATCACCTCCGCCTCTCCTCACCATTGCCTAAAAGTATCAACCCAGACTCTCCTCACCATTGCCTGTGAGTATCAGCTCAAGCTCTCTTCACCATCTCCTGGAATTATCACCCCGCCTCTCTTCACCATCACCTGTAAGTATCAGACCCGCCTCTCCTCACCATCGCATGGAAGTATCAGCCCCACATCTCCTCACCATCGCCTGTAAGTATCACCTCCGCCTCTCCTCACCATCGCCTGGAAGTGTCAGCACCGCCTCTCCTCACCATGAACTGGAAGTATCAGCCCCACCTCTCGTCACCATCGCCTGGAAGTAAAAGCCCAGCCGCACCTCACAATCGCCTGTGAGTATCAGCCCCACCTCTCCTCACCATCACCTGGAAGTATCATCCCAGAATCTCCTCACCATCGCCTGTGAGTATCAAATCCGGCTATCCTCACCATTGCCTGGAAGTATTAGCCCCACCTCACCTCACCATCGCCTGTAAGTATCAGCCCTGCCTCTCCTCACCATCGTATGGAAGTATAAGCCCTGCCTCTATTCACCATCACCTGGAAGTATCAGCCCCACCTCTCCTCACCATCAGAAGGAAGTATCAGCGCCGCCTTACCTCACTATCACCTGGAAGTATCAGCCCCACTTCTAATCACCATCACCTGGAAATAACAGCAGCGCCTCTCCTCACAATTACCTTTAAATATCAGCCCTACCTCCCTTCAACATCACCTGGAAGTATCAGCCCTGCCTCTCCTAACCATCAAATGGAGGTATCATCCCCGCCTCTGTTCCCCATCACCTGGAAGTATCAGCCCAGCCTCTCCTGACCATCACCTGGAAGTATCAGACCCGCCTCTCCTCACAACCGCCTGGAATTATCAGCAACGCCTCTCCTCACCATTACCTGGATGTATCAGCCCCGCCTCTCCTCACCATCACCTGCAAGTATCCGCCCTCCTCTTCACACTATCACCTGTAAGTATTAGCCCCGCCTCTCCTCACCATCGCCTGTAAGTATCAGCCAGCCTCTCCTCACCATTGCATGGAATTATCAGCCGCACCTCTCCTCACCATCGCCTGTAAGTATCAGCCCTGCCTCTCCTCACCATCACCTGGAAGTATCATCCCAGCATCTATTCACCATCACCTGGAAGTATCAGCCCGGCCTCTCCTCACCATCACCTGGAAGTATCAGCTATGCCTCTCCTCACCATCGCCTGGAAGAATCAGCCCCGCCTCTCCTCGTGATCACCTGGAAGTATCAGCAACACCTCTCCTCAACGTCACCTGAAAGTATCAGCCCCTCCTCTAATCACCATCACCTGGAAGTATCAGCACTGCCTCTAATCACCATCACCTAGAAGTATCAGCCCTGCCTCTCTTCACCATCACCTGGAAGTATCAGCCCGCCTCTCCTAACAATCAAATGGAAATATCATCCCCGCCTCTGGTCACTATCACCTGGAAGTATCAGCCCATCCTCTACTCACCATCACATGGATGTATCAGCCCCGCCTCTCCTCACCATCACCTGGAAGTATCAGCCTCATCTCTCCTCACCATCGCCTGGAAGTATCACCCCCACCTCTCCTCATCATAACCTGTATGTATCAGCCCCGCATCTCCTCACCATCACCTGAAAGTATCAGCTACGCCTCTCCTCACCATCACCGGTAAGGATCTGCCCTGCATCACCTCACCATCACCTGGAAGTATCACCCCAGCCTCTCCTCACCATCGCCTGTGCCCATCAGCCCCGCCTCTCCTCACCATCGCCTGTTAGTATCAGCAATGCCTCTCTTCACCATCGCCTCTAAGTATCAGCCCCGCCTCTCATCAACACTGAATGGAAGTATCAGCCCAGCCTCTCCTTACCATCACCTGAAATTATCAGCCCAGCCCTTCCTCACCATCACCTGGATGTATCAGCCCCGCCTCTCCTCACCATCACCAGGAAGTATCAGCCCCGCCTATCCTCATATCACCTGGAAATATCAGGCCCACCTCTACACACCATCACCTAGAAGTATCAGCCCTGCCTCTCCACACCAACACCTTGAAGTATCAATCCCGTCTCTCCTAACCAACACCTGGAAGTATCAGCCTGCCTATTCTCACCATCACCTGGAAGTATCAGCCCCGCCTCTACTCACCATCCCATGGAAGTATCAGCCCCACCTCTCCTCACCATTGCCTGTAAGTATCATCCACACCTCTCCTCACCATCGCCTGGAAGTATCAGCCCCGCCTCTCCTTACCATCAACTGGAAGTATCAGCCAAACATCTCGTCACCATCACCTGGATGTTTCAGCCCCGCCTCTCCTCACCATCACCTGGAAGTATCAGCCCCGCCTCTTCTCACAATCGCCTGGAAGTATAAGCCCAGCCGCACCTCACAGTCGCCTGTAAGTATCAGCCCCGCCTCTCCTCACCACCGCCTGGAAGTATCAGACCCGCCTCTCCTCACAACCGCCTGGAATTATCAGCAACGCCTCTCCTCACCATTACCTGGATGTATCAGCCCCGCCTCTCCTCACCATCACCTGGAAGTATCCGCCCCGCATCTCCTAACCATCAATTGGAAGTATCACACCCGTCTCTACTCACCATCACCTGGAAGTATCAGCTCCGTCTCTCCTAACCATCACCTGGAAGGATCAGCTCAGCCTCTTCACACCATCACCTGTAAGTAGCAGTTCCGCCTCTCCTCACCATCGCATGTAATTATCAGCAACGCCTCTCCTCACCATCGCATGGAAGTATCAGCCCCACCTCTCCTCACCATCGCCTGTAAATATCAGCCCCACCTCTCCTCACCATCGCCTGGAAGTATCATCTCCGCCTCTAATCACCATCACCTGGAAGTAACAGCCCGGCCTCTCCTTACCATCGCCTGAAAGTATCAGCCATGCCTCTCCTCACCATCGCCTGGAAGAATCAGCCCCGTCTCTCCTCGCGATCACCTGGAAGCATCAGCCCCACTTCTCCTCACCATCACTTGGAATTATCAGCCCCTCCTTTAATCACCATCACCTGGAAGTATCAGCCCTCCCTCTAATCACCATCACCTGGAAGTATCAGCCCTGCCTCTCTTCACCATTACCTGGAAGTATCAGCCCAGCTTCTCCTCACCATCACATGGATGTATCAGCCCCGCCTCTCCTCACTATCACCTGGAAGTATCAGCCTCACCTCTTCTCACCATCGCCTGGAAGTATCACCCCCACCACACCTCATCATAACCTGTATGTATCAGCCCAGCATCTCCTCACCATCACCTGAAAGTATCAGCTACTCCTCTCCTCACCATCACTGGTAAGGATCTGCCCCGCATCTCCTCACCATCACCTGGAAGTACACCCCAGCCTCTCCTCACCATCGCCTGTGCCTCTCAGCCCCGCTTGTAGTCAAAATCGCCTGAAAGTATCAACAACGCCTCTCTTCACCATTGCCTCTAAGTATCAGCCCCACCTCTCCTCAACAATGCCTTGAAGTATCAGCCCCGCCTCTCCTTACCATCACCTGAAAGTATCAGCCCAGCCCTTCCTCACCATCACCTGGAGATATCAGCCCCGCCTCTCCTCACCATCACCAGGAAGTATCAGCCCTGCCTCTCGTCATATCACCTTTAAATATCAGGCCCGCCTCTACTCACCATCATCTGGAAGTATCAGCCCTGCCTCTCCTCATCACCACCTGGAAGTATCAATCCCGTCTCTCCTAAGCACCACCTGGAAGAATCAGCCCCGCCTATTCTTACCATCACCTAGAAGTATTAGCCCCGCCTCTCCTCACCATCTCATGAAAGTATCAGCCCCACCTCTCCTCACCATTGCCTGTAAGTATGAGCCCCGCATCTCCTCACCATCAACTGGAAGTATCAGCCCCACCTCTCGTCAGCATCACCTGGATGTATCAACCCCGCCTCTCTTCACCATCACCTGGAAGTATCAGCCCCGCCTCTTCTCACAATCGCCTGGAAGTATAAGCTCAGCCGCACCTCATAATCGCCCGTGAGTATCAGCCCCGCCTCTCCTCACCATCGCCGGGAAGTATCAGCCCTGAATCTTCTCACCATCGCCTGTGAGTATCAAATCTGGCTATCCTCATCATTGCCTGGAAGAATCAGCCCCACCTCTCCTCACCATCGCCGGTAAGTATCAGCCCTGCCTCTCCTCACCATCGCATGGAAGTATCAGCCACGCCTCTCCTCACCATCACCTCTAAGAATCAACCCTGCATCTCCTCACCATCACCTGGAAGTATCAGCCCCACCTCTCCTCCCCATCAGAAGGAAGTATCAGCCCTGCCTCTCCTCACTATCACCTGGAAGTATCAGCCCCACTTCTAATCACCATCACCTGGAAATAACAGCAGCGCCTCTCCTCACCATTACCTAGAATTATCAGCCCTGCTTCCCTTCAACATCACCTGGAAGTATTAGCCCTGCCTCTCCTAACCATCAAATGGAGGTATCATCCCCGCCTCTGCTCCCCGTCACCTGGAATTATCAGCCCAGCCTCTCCTGACCATCACCTGGAAGTATCAGCCCCACCTCTCCATTACCTGGAAGTATCACCCACACCTCTCCTCACCATTTCCTGTAAGTTTCAGACCCGCCTTTCCTCACCATCTCTTGGAAGTATGACCCCCACTTCTCAACATCATATCTTGTACGTATCAGCACCGCATGTCCTCACCATCACCTGAAAGTATCAGCCCCACCACTCTTCACCATCGCCTGTAAGTATCAGCCCAGCCTCTCCTCACCATAACCTGGAAGTATCATCCTCACCTCTATTCACCATGACATGGAAGTATCAGCCCCGCCTCTCCTCACCATATCCTGGAAGTATCAGCCATGGCTCTACTCACCATCACCTGGAAGAATCAGCCCCGCCTTTCCTTGCGATCACCTGGAAGTATCAGCAACACCTCTCCTCAACATCACTTGGAAGTATCAGCCACTCGTCTAATCAACATCACCTGGAAGTATCAGCCCTGCCTCTAATCACCATCACCTAGAAGTATCAGCCTGCCTCTCCTCACTATCACCTGGGTAGTATCAGCCCGGCCTCTCCTCACCATCACCTGGAAGTATCAACCCCGTCTCTCCTAACCATCACCTGGAAGTGTCAGCCCCGCCTCTTCACACCATCACCTGGAAGTATCAGCTCCGCCTCTCCTCGCCATCACCTGAAAGTTTCAGCCCCGCCTCTCCTCTACATCACCTGGAAGTATCAGCCCCGCCTCTCATCACAATCGCCTGGAAGTATCAGCTCAGCCTCTCCTCACCATCACCTGTGAGTATCAGTCCCGCCTCTCCTTACCATCACCTGGAAGTATCAAACCAGACTCTCTTCACCATCGCCTGTTAGTATCAGCTCAACATCTCTTCACCATCTCCTGTAATTATCACCCCGCCTCTCTTCACCATCACCTGCAAGTATCAGCCCCGCCTCTCCTCACCATCGCATGGAAGTATCAGCCGCACCTCTCCACTCCATCACCTGTAAGTATCAGCCCTGCCTCTCCTCACCGTCGCCTGGAAGTATCAGCCCCGCCTCTCCTCACCATCAACTGGAAGTATCAGCCCTACCTCTCGTCATCATCACCTGGATGTATCAGCCCTGCCTCTCCTCACCATCACCTGGAAGTATCAGCCCCGCCTCTCCTCACCATCGCCTGGAAGTATAAGCCCAGCCGCACCTCACAATCGCCTGTGAATATCAGCCCAGCCTCTCCTTACCAACACCTGGAAGTATCAGCCAAACCTCTCCTCACCATCGCCTGTAAGTATCAGCCCTGCCTCTACTCACCATTGCATAGAAGTATCAGTCCTGCCTCTCCTCACCATCACCTCTAAGAATCAACCATGTATCTCCTCACCATCACCTGGAAGTTTCAGCCCCACCTCTCCTCTCCATCACCTGGAAGTATCAGCCCAGCTTCTCCTCACTATCACCTGGAAGTATCAGCCCCACTTCTAATCAACATCAACTGGAAATAACAGCAGCACCTCTCCTCACCATTACCTGGAAATATCAGCCCTGCCTCCCTTCAACATCACCTGGAAGTATCAGCCCTGCCTCTCCTAACCATGAAACGGAGGTATCATCCCCGCCTCTGCTCCGCATCACCTTGAAGTATCAGCTCAGCCTCTCCTCACCATCACCTGGAAGTATCAGCCCCGCCTCTCCTCACCATCACCTGGAAGTATCACCCACATCTCTAATCACCATTTCCTGTAAGTTTCAGACCCGCCTCTCCTCACCATCTCTTGGAAGTATGACCCCCTCCTCTCAACATCATAACCTGTACGTATCAGCCCCGCATGTCCTCACCATCACCTGAAAGTATCAGCTCAGCCTTTCTTCACCATCGCATGGAAGTATCAGCCCCACCTCTCCTCACCATCGCCTGTAAGTATCAGCCCTGCCTCTCCTCACCATCACCTGGAAGTATCATCCCCACCTCTATTCACTATCACCAGGAAGTATCAGCCCCGCCTCTCCTCACCATATCCTGGAAGTATTAGCCATGCCTCTCCTCACCATCTCCTGGAAGAATCACCCCGCCTCTCCTCGCGATCACCTGATAGTATCAGCAACACCTCTCCTCAACATCACCTGGAAGTATCAGCCCCTCCTCTAATCACCATCACCTGGAAGTATCAGCCCTGCCTCTAATCACCATCACCTAGAAGTATCAGCCCTGCCTCTCCTCACTATCACCCAGAAGTATCAGCCCATCCTCTCCTCACCATCACATGGATGTATCAGCCCCGCATCTCCTCACCATCACCTGAAAGTATCAGACTAACTTCTCCTCACCATCGCCTGGAAGTATCACCCCCACCTCCCCTCATCATAACCTGTATGTATCAGTCCCGCATCCCCTCACCATCACCTGAAAGTATCAGCTACGCCTCTCCTCACCATCACCGGTAAGGATCTGCCCCGCATCTCCTCACCATCACCTGGAAGTATCACCCCAGCCTCTCCTAACCATCGCCTGTGCCTATCAGCCCCACCTCTCCTCACCATCGCCTGGAAATATCAGCAACGCCTCTCTTCACCATCGCCTCTAAGTATCAGCCCCGCCTCTCCTCTACACTGTCTGTATGTATCAGCCCCGCCTCTCCTTACCATCACCTGAAATTATCAGCCCAGCCCTTCCTCACCATCACCTGGATGTATCAGCCCCGCCTCTCCTCACCATCACTAGGAAGTACCAGCCCCGCCTCTCCTAATATCACATGGAAATATCAGGCTCTCCTCTACTCACCATCACCTAGAAGTATCAGCTCTACCTCTCCACACCACCACCTGGAAGTATCAATCCCGTCTCTCCTAACCACCACCTGGAAGTATCAGCCCGCCTATTCTCACCATCACCTAGAAGTATCAGGCCCGTGTTTCCTCACCATCCCATGGAAGTATCAGCCCCACCTCTACTCACCATTGCCTGTAAGTATCAGCCCCACCTCTCTTCACCATCGCCTGGAAGTATCAGCCCCACCTCTCGTCACCATCACCTGGATGTATTAGCCCTGCCTCTCCTCACCATCACCTGGAAGTATCAGCCCCACCTCTCCTCACCATCAACTGGAAGTATAAGCCCAGCCACACCTCACAATTGCCTGTACGTATCAGCCCTGCCTCTCCTCACCACCACCTGGAAGTATCAGACCCTCCTTACCTCACAACCGCCTGGAAGTATCAGCAACGCCTTTCCTCACCATTACCTGGATGTATCAGCCCCGCCTCTCCTCACCATCACCTGGAAGTATCCGCCCCGCCTCTCCTCACCATCACTTGGAAGTATCAGCCCCGCCTCTCCTCACCATTACCTGGATGTATCAGCCCCGCCCCTCCTCACCATCACCTGGAAGTATCCGCCCCGCCTCTCCTCACCATCACTTGGAAGTATCAGCCCCGCCTCTCCTCGCCATCACTTGGAAGTATCAACCCCGTCTCTCCTAACCCTGACCTGGAAGGATCAGCTCAGCCTCTTCACACCATCACCTGTAAGTAGCAGCCCCGCCTCTCCTCACCATCGCCTGTAAGTATCAGCCCCTCCTCTCCTCACCATCGCATGGAAGTATCAGCGCGACCTCTCCTCACCATCGCCTGTAAGTATCAGCCCCGCAGCTCCTCACCATCACCTGGAAGTATCATCCCCGCCTCTAATCACCATCACCTGGAAGTATCAGCCACGCCTCTCCTCACCATCGCCTGGAAGTATCAGCCATGCCTCTCCTCACCATCGTATGGAAAAATTAGCCCCGGCTCTCCTTGCGATCACCTGGAAGTATCTGCCCCACTTCTCCTCACCATCACCAGGAAGTATCAGCCCCTCCTCCAATCACCATCACCTGGAAGTATCAGCCCTGCCTCTAATCGACATCACCTGGAAGTATCAGCCCAGCCTCTCCTTACCATCACATGGATGTATCAGCCCGCCTCTCCTCACCATCAACTGGATGTATTAGCCTCACCTCTCTTCACCATCGCCTGGAAGTATCACCCCCAACTCTCCTCATCATAACCTGTATGTATCAGCCCAGAATCTCCTCACCATCACCTGAAAGTATCAGCTACGCCTCTCCTAACAATCAAATGGAAATATCATCCCCGCCTCTGGTCACTATCACCTGGAAGTATCAGCCCATCCTCTACTCACCATCACATGGATGTATCAGCCCCGCCTCTCCTCACCATCACCTGGAAGTATCAGCCTCATCTCTCCTCACCATCGCCTGGAAGTATCACCCCCAACTCTCCTCATCATAACCTGTATGTATCAGCCCAGAATCTCCTCACCATCACCTGAAAGTATCAGCTACGCCTCTCCTCCCCATCACCGATAAGGGTCTGCCCCGCATCTCCTCACCATCACCTGGAAGTATCCCCCCAGCCTCTCCTCACCATCGCCTGTGCCTATCAGCCCCGCCTCTTCTCACCATCGCCTGAAAGTATCAGCAATGCCTCTCTTCACCATCGCCTCTAAGTATCAGCCCCACCTCTCCTCAACACTGCCTGGAAGTATCAGCCCCACCTCTCCTTACCATCACCTGAAAGTATCAGCCCGGCCCTTCCTCACCATCACCTGGAGATATCAGCCCCCCCTCTCCACACCACCACCAGCTGTATCAGCCCCGCCTCTCCTCATATCACCTGGAAATATCAGGCTCACCTCTTCTCACCATCACCTAGAAGTATCAGCCCTGCCTCTCCTCACCACCACCTGGAAGTATCAATTCCGTCTCTCCTAACCACCACCTGGAAGTATCAGCCGCTCCTATTCTCACCATCACCTGGCAGTATCAGCCCTACCTCTCCTCACCATTGCCTGTAAGTATCAGCCCCGCATCTCCTCATCATCGCCTGGAAGTATCAGCCGTGCCTCTCCTCACCACCAACTGGAAGTATCTGCACCACCTCTCGTCAGCATCACCTGAATGTATCAACCCGCCTCTCTTCACCATCACCTGGAAGTATCAGCCACACCTCTTCTCACCATCGTCTGGAAGTATAAGCCCAGCCGCACCTCACAACCGCCTGTGAGTATCAGCCCCGCCTCTCCTCACCATCGCCTGGAAGTATCAGCACAGAATCTCCTCACCATCGCCAGTGAGTATCAAATCCGGCTATCCTCACCATTGCCTGGAAGTCTCAGCCCCACCTCTCCTCACCATCGCCTGTAAGTATCAGCCCTGCCTCTCCTCACCATCACATGGAAGTATCAGCCCTGCCTCTCCTCACCATCACCTCTTAGAATCAACCCCGCATCTCCTCACCATCACCTGGAAGTATCAGCCCCACCTCTTCTCACCATCACCTGGAAGTATCAGCCCTGCCTCTCCTCATCATCACCTGGAAGTATCAGCCCCACTTCTAATCACCATCTGGAAATAACAGCAGCGCTTCTCCTCACCATTACCTGGAAATATCAGCCCTGCCTGCCTTCAACATCACCTGGAAGTATCAGCCCTGGCTCTCCTAACCATCAAATGGAGGTATCATCCCCGCCTCTGCTCCCCATCACCTGGAAGCATCAGCCCAGCCTCTCCTGACCATCACCTGGAGGTATCAGCCCCGCCTCTCCTCACCATCACATGGAAGTATCACCCACACCTCTCCTCACCATTTCCTGTAAGTTTCAGACCCGCCTCTCCTCACCATCTCCTGGAAGTATGACCCCTACCTCTCAACATCATAACCTGTACATATCAGCCCCGCATATTCTCACCATCACCTGGAAGTATCAGCTCAGCCTTTCCTCACCATCGCCTGTGAGTATCAGCCCCGCCTCTCCTCACCATCACCTGGAAGTATCAGCCCAGCCTCTCCTCACCATCGCCTGTGAGTATCAGCCTCTTCTCTCCTCACCACCGACTGGAAGTATCAGACCCACCTCTCCTCACAACCGCCTGGAAGTATCAGCAACGCCTTTCCTCACCATTACCTGGATGTATCAGCCCCGCCTCTCCTCACCATCACCTGGAAGTATCCGCCCCGCCTCTCCTCACCATTACTTGGAAGTATCAGCCCTGCCTCTCCTCACCATCACCTGAAAGTTCCAACCCCGTCTCTCCTAACCATCACCTGGAAGGATCAGCTCAGCCTCTTCACACCATCACCTGTAAGTAGCAGCCTCTCCTCTCCTCACCATCGCCTGTAAGTATCAGCCGCGCCTCTCCTCACCATCGCATGGAAGTATCAGCCCGACCTCCTCACCATCGGCCTTAAGTATCAGCCCCGAATCTCCTCACCATCACCTATAAGTATTATCATCGCCTCTAATCACCATCACCTGGAAGTATCAGCCCCGAATCTCCTCACCCTCGCCTGGAAGTATGAGCCATGCCTCTCCTCACCATCGCCTGGAAGAATCAGCCCCGGCTCTCCTTGCGATCACCTGGAAGTATCAGCCCCACTTCTCCTCACCATCACCTGGAAGTATCAGCCCCTCCTCTAATCACCATCACATGGAAGTATCAGCCCTGCCCCTAATCACCATCACCTGGAAGTATCAGCCCTGCCTCTCTTCACCATCACCTGGAAGTATCAGTACAGCCTCTCCTCACCATCACATGGATGCATCAGCCCCGCCTCTCCTCACCATCACCTGGAAGTATCAGCCTCACCTGTCCTCACCAACGCCTGGAAGTATCACCCCCACCTCTCCTCATCATAACCTGTATGTATCAGCCCAGCATCTCCTCACCATCACCTGAAAGTATCAGCTACGCCTCTCCTCACCATCACCGGTAAGGATTTGCCCCGCATCTCCTCACCATCCCCCTGGAAGTATCCCCACAGCATCTCCTCACCATCGCCTGTGCCTATCAGCCCTGCCTCTCCTCACCATCGCCTGAAAGTATCAGCAATGCCTCTCTTATCCATCGCCTCTAAGTATCAGCCCTGCCTCTGGTCAACACTGCCTGGAAGTATCAGCCCTGCCTCTCCTTACCATCACCTGAAAGTATCAGCCCAGCCCTTCCTCACCATCACCTGGAGATATCAGCCCCGCCTCTCCTCACCATCACCAGGAAGTATCAGCGCCTCCTCTCCCCATATCACATGGAAATATCAAGCCCGCCTCTACTCACAATCACCTAGAAGTATTAGGCCTGCCTCTCCCCACCACCACCTGGAAGTATCAATTCTGTCTCTCCTAACCACCACCTGGAAGTATCAGCCCCGCCTATTCTCACCATCACCTGGAAGTATCAGCCCCGCCTCTCCTCACCAGCTCATGGAAGTATCAGCCCCACATCTCCTCACCATTGCCTGTAAGTATCAGCCCCGCATCTCCTCACCATCGCCTGGAAGTATCAGCCCCGCCTCTCCTCACCATCAACTTTAAGTATCAGCACCACCTCTTGTCAGCATCACCTGAATGTATCAGCCCCGCCTCTCTTCACCATCACCTGGAAGTATCAGCCCCGCCTCTCCTCACCATCGCCTGGAAGTATCAGCACAGAATCTCCTCCCGTTCGCCTGTGAGTATCAAATCCGGCTATCCTCACCATTGCCTGGAAGTCTCAGCCCCACCTCTCCTCACCATCGCCTGTAAGTATCAGCCCTGCCTTTCCTCACCATCACATGGAAGAATCAGCCCTGCCTCTCCTCACCATCACCTCTAAGAATCAACCCCGCATCTCCTCACCATCACCTGGAAGTATCAGCCCCACCTCTCCTCACCATCATCTGGAAGTATCAGCCCCGCCTCTCCTCACCATCATTTGGGTAGTATCAGCCCCGCCTCTCCTCACCATCACCTTGAAGTATCAACCCCGTCACTCCTAACCATCACCTGGAAGTATCAGCCCCGCCTCTTCACACCATCACCTGGAAGTATCAGCTCTGATTCTCCTCACCATCACCTGAAAGTTTTAGCCCCACCTCTCCTCTATATCACCTGGAAGCATCAGCCCAGCCTCTGACCACAATCGCCTGGAAGTATCAGCTCAGCTTCTCGTCACCATCGCCTGTGAGTATCAGTCCCGCCTCTCCTCACCATCGCCTGTAAGTATCAGCCCTGCCTTTCCTCACCATCACATGGAAGAATCAGCGCTGCCTCTCCTCACCATCACCTCTAAGAATCAACCCCACGTCTCCTCACCATCACCTGGAAGTATCAGCCCCACCTCTCCTCACCATCATCTGGAAGTATCAGCCCCGCCTCTCCTCACCATCATTTGGGTAGTATCAGCCCCGCCTCTCCTCACCATCACCTGGCAGTATCAACCCCGTCTCTCCTAACCATCACCTGGAAGTATCAGCCCCACCTCTTCACACCATCACCTGGAAGTATCAGCTCTGCCTCTCCTCACCATCACCTGAAAGTTGTAGCCCCACCTCTCCTCTATATGACCTGGAAGTATCAGCCCCGCCTCTCATCACAATCGCCTGGAAGTATCAGCTCAGCCTCTCGTCACCATCGCCTGTGAGTATCAGTCCCTCCTCTCCTCACCATCGCCTGGAAGTATCAACCCAGACTCTCCTCACCATCGCCTGTGAGTATCAGCTCAACCTCTCTTCACCATCTCCTGGAATTATCACCCCGCCTCTATTCACCATCACCTGTAAGTATCAGAACGGTCTCTCCTCACCATCGCATGTAAGTATCAGCCCCACATTGCCTGTAAGTATCACCGCCGCCTCTCCTCACCATCGCCAGGAAGAATCAACCCAGACTCTCCTCACCATCGCCTGTGAGTAACAGCTCAAGCTCTCTTCACCATTCCTGGAATTATCACCCCGCCTCTCTTCACCATCACCTGTAAGTATCAGACCCGCCTCACCTCACCATCGCATGGAAGTATCAGCCCCACATCTCCTCACCATCGCCTGTAAGTATCACCCCCGCCTCTCCTCACCGTCGCCTGGAAGTATCAGCCTCGCCTCTCCTCAGCATCAACTGGAAGTATCAGCCCCACCTCTCGTCATCATCACCTGGATGTATCAGCCCCGTCTCTCGTCACCATCACCTGGAAGTATCAGCCCCGCATCTCCTCACCATCACCTGGAAGTATAACCCCAGCCGCACCTCACAATCGCCTGTGAGTATCAGCCCCGCCTCTCCTCACCATCACCTGAAGAATCAGCCCAGAATATCCTCACCATCGCCTGTGAGTATCAAATCCGGCTATCCTCACCATTGCCTGGAAGTATCAGCCCCACCTCTACTCACCATTGCCTGTAAGTATCAGCCATGCCTCTCCTCACCATCGTATGGAAGTATCAGCCCTGCCTCTCCTCACCATCACCTGGAAGTATAACCCCAGCCGCACCTCACAATCGCCTGTGACTATCAGCCCCGCCTCTCCTCACCATCACCTGAAGAATCAGCCCAGAATATCCTCACCATCGCCTGTGAGTATCAAATCCGGCTATCCTCACCATTGCCTGGAAGTATCAGCCCCACCTCTACTCACCATTGCCTGTAAGTATCAGCCATGCCTCTCCTCACCGTCGCCTGGAAGTATCAGCCCCGCCTCTCCTCACCATCAACTTTAAGTATCAGCACCACCTCTTGTCAGCATCACCTGAATGTATCAGCCCCGCCTCTCTTCACCATCACCTGGAAGTATCAGCCCCGCCTCTTCTCACCATCGCCTGGAAGTATAAGCCCAGCCGCTCCCCACAATCGCCTGTAAGTATCAGTCCCGCCTCTCCTCACCATCGCCTGGAAGTATCAGCACAGAATCTCCTTCCGTTCGCCTGTGAGTATCAAATCCCGCTATCCTCACCATTGCCTGGAAGTCTCAGCCCCACCTCTCCTCACCATCGCCTGTAAGTATCAGCCCTGCCTTTCCTCACCATCACATGGAAGAATCAGCCCTGCTTCTCCTCACCATCACCTCTGAGAATCAACCCCGCATCTCCTCACCATCACCTGGAAGTATCAGCCCCACCTCTCCTCACCATCATCTGGAAGTATCAGCCCTGCCTCTCCTCACCATCATTTGGGTAGTATCAGCCCCGCCTCTCCTCACCATCACCTGGAAGTATCAACCCCGTCACTCTTAACCATCACCTGGAAGTATCAGCCCCGCCTCTTCACACCATCACCTGGAAGTATCAGCTCTGATTCTCCTCACCATCACCTGAAAGTTTTAGCCCCACCTCTCCTCTATATCACCTGGAAGCATCAGCCCAGCCTCTGATCACAATCGCCTGGAAGTATCAGCTCAGCTTCTCGTCACCATCGCCTGTGAGTATCAGTCCCGCCTCTCCTCACCATCGCCTGTAAGTATCAGCCCTGCCTTTCCTCACCATCACATGGAAGAATCAGCGCTGCCTCTCCTCACCATCACCTCTAAGAATCAACCCCGCATCTCCTCACCATCAACTGGAAGTATCAGCCCCACCTCTCCTCACCATCATCTGGAAGTATCAGCCCCGCCTCTCCTCACCATCATTTGGGTAGTATCAGCCCCGCCTCTCCTCACCATCACCTGGCAGTATCAACCCCGTCTCTCCTAACCATCACCTGGAAGTATCAGCCCCACCTCTTCACACCATCACCTGTAAGTATCAGCTCTGCCTCTCCTCACCATCACCTGAAAGTTGTAGCCCCACCTCTCCTCTATATCACCTGGAAGTATCAGCCCCGCCTCTCATCACAATCGCCTGGAAGTATCAGCTCAGCCTCTCGTCACCATCGCCTGTGAGTATCAGTCCCTCCTCTCCTCACCATCGCCTGGAAATATCAACCCAGACTCTCCTCACCATCGCCTGTGAGTATCAGCTCAACCTCTCTTCACCATCTCCTGGAATTATCACCCCGCCTCTATTCACCATCACCTGTAAGTATCAGAACGGTCTCTCCTCACCATCGCATGGAAGTATCAGCCCCACATCTCCTCACCATTGCCTGTAAGTATCACCGCCGCCTCTCCTCACCATCGCCAGGAAGAATCAACCCAGACTCTCCTCACCATCGCCTGTGAGTAACAGCTCAAGCTCTCTTCACCATTCCTGGAATTATCACCCCGCCTCTCTTCACCATCACCTGTAAGTATCAGACCCGCCTCACCTCACCATCGCATGGAAGTATCAGCCCCACATCTCCTCACCATCGCCTGTAAGTATCACCCCCACCTCTCCTCACCATCGCCTGGAAGTATCAGCCTCGCCTCTCCTCACCATCAACTGGAAGTATCAGCCCCACCTCTCGTCATCATCACCTGGATGTATCAGCCCCGTCTCTCCTCACAATCACCTGGAAGTATCAGCCCCGCCTCTCCTCACCATCATCTGGAAGTATAACCCCAGCCGCACCTCAGAATCGCCTGTGAGTATCAGCCACGCCTCTCCTCACCATCACCTGAAGAATCAGCCCAGAATATCCTCACCATCGCCTGTGAGTATCAAATCCGGCTATCCTCACCATTGCCTGGAAGTACCAGCCCCACCTCTACTCACCATTGCCTGTAAGTATCAGCCATGCCTCTCCTCACCATCGTATGGAAGTATCAGCCCTGCCTCTCCTCACCATCACCTGGAAGTATCAGCCCCACCTCTCCTCACCATCACCAAGAAGTATCAGCTCTGCCTCACCTCACTATCACCTGGAAGTATCAGCCCCACTTCTAATCACCATCACCTGGAAATAACAGCAGCGCCTCTCCTCACTATTACCTGGAAATATCAGCCCTGCCTCCCTTCAACATCACCTGGAAGTATCAGCCCTGCCTCTCCTAACCATCAAATGGAGGTATCATCCCCGCCTCTGCTCCCCATCACCTGGAAGTATCAGCCCAACCTCTCCTGACCATCACCTGGTAGTATCAGACCCGCCTCTCCTCACAACCGCCTGGAAGTATCAGCAACGCCTCTCCTCACCATTACCTGGATGTATCAGCCCCTCCTCTCCTCACCATCACCTGCAAGTATCCGCCCCGGCTCTCCTCACCATCACTTGGAAGTATCAGCCCCACCTCTCCTCACCATCACATGGAAGTATCAACCCCGTCTCTCCTAACCATCACCTGGAAGTATCAGCCCCGCCTCTTCAAACCATCACCTGTAAGTATCAGCCGTGCCTCTCCTCACCATCGCCTGTAAATATCAGCCTGCCTCTCCTCACCATCGCATGGAATTATCAGCCCCACCTCTCCTCACCATTGCCTGTAAGTATCATCCCCGCCTCTCCTCACCATCATCTGGAAGTATCATCCCAGCATCTATTCACCATTACCTGGAAGTATCAGCCCGACCTCTCCTCACCATCGCCTGGAAGTATCAGCCATGCATCTCCTCACCATCGCCTGGAAGAATCAGCCCCGCCTCTCCTCGCGATCACCTGGAAGTATCAGCAACACCTCTCCTCAACGTCACCTGGAAGTATCAGCCCCTCCTCTAATCACCATCACCTGGAAGTATCAGCCCTGCCTCTAATCACCATCACCTAAAATTATCAGCCCTGCCTCTCTTCACCATCACCTGGAAGTATCAGCCCGCCTCTCCTAACCATCAAATGGAAATATCATCCCCGCCTTTGGTCACTATCACCTGGAAGTATCAGCCCATCCTCTACTCACCATCACATGGATGTATCAGCCCTGCCTCTCCTCACCATCACCTGGAAGTATCAGCCTCACCTCTCCTCACCATCGCCTGGAAGTATCACCCCCACCTCCCCTCATCATAACCTGTATGTATCAGTCCCGCATCTCCTCACCATCACCTGAAAGTATCAGCTACGCCTCTCCTCACCATCACAGGTAAGGATCTGCCCTGCATCTCCTCACCATCACCTGGAAGTATCACTCCAGCCTCTCCTCACCATCGTCTGTGCCTATCAGCCCCGCCTCTCCTCACCATCGCCTGGAAGTATCAGCAATGCCTCTCTTCACCATCGCCTCTAAGTATCAGCCCCGCCTCTCCTCAACACTGCCTGGAAGTATCAGCCCGGCCTCTCCTTACCATCACCTGAAATTATCATCCGAGCCCTTCCTCACCATCACCTGGATGTATCAGCCCCGCCTCTCCTCACCATCACCAGGAATTATCAGCCCCGCCTCTCCTCATATCACCTGGAAATATCAGGCCCGCCTCTACACACCATCACCTAGAAGTATCAGCCCTGCCTCTCCTCACCAACACCTTGAAGTAACAATCCCATCTCTCCTAACCACCACCTGGAAGTATCAGCCCGCCTATACTCACCATCACCTGGAAGTATCAGCCCCGCCTCTACTCACCATCCCATGGAAGTATCAGCCCCACATCTCCTCACCATTGCCTGTAAGTATCAGCCACACCTCTCCTCACCATCGCCTGGAAGTATCAGCCCCGCCTCTCCTTACCATCAACTGGAAGTATCAGCCAAACCTCTCGTCACCATCACCTGGATGTTTCAGCCCCGCCTCGTCTCACCATCACCTGGAAGTATCAGCTCCGCCTCTTCTCACCATCGCCTGGAAGTATAAACCCAGCCACACCTCACAGTCGCCTGTAAGTATCAGCCCCGCCTCTCCTCACCACCGTTTGGAAGTATCAGACCCACCTATCCTCACAACCATCTGGAAGTATCAGCAACGCCTTTTCTCACCATTACCTGGATGTATCAGCCCCACCCCTCCTCACCATCACCTGGAAGTATCCGCCCCGCCTCTCCTCACCATCAATTGGAAGTATCAGACCAGCCTCTACTCACCATCACCTGGAAGTATCAACCTTGTCTCTCCTAACCATCACCTGGAAGGATCAGCTCAGCCTCTTCACACCATCACCTGTAAGTAGCAGCTCCGCCTCTCCTCACCATCGCATGTAATTATCAGCCCCGCCTCTCCTCACCATCGCATGGAAGTATCAGCCCTACCTCTCCTCACCATCACCTGTAAGTATCAGTCCCGACTCTCCTCACCATCACCTGGAAGTATCATACCCGTCTCTAATCACCATCACCTGGAAGTATCAGCCCGGCCTCGGCTTACCATCGCCTGAAAGTATCAGCCATGCCTCTCCTAACCATCACCTGTAAGTATCAGCCCCGCCTCTCCTCACCATCACCTGGAAGTATCAGCCCTGCCTCTAATCACCATCACCTGGAAGTATCAGCCCTGCCTCTCTTCACCATTACCTGGAGTTATCAGCCAGCTTCTCCTCACCATCACATGGATGTATCAGCCCTGCCTCTCCTCACCATCACCTGGAAGTATCAGCCTCACCTCTACTCACCATCGCCTGGAAGTATCACCCCTACCTCTCCTCATCATAACCTGTATGTATCAACTAAGCATCTCCTCACCATCACCTGAAAGTATTAGCTACACCTCTCCTTACCATCACTGGTAAGGATCTGCCCCGCATCTCCTCACCATCACCTGGAAGTATCCCCCCAGCCTCTCCTCACCATCGCCTGTGCCTATCAGCCCCGCCTCTCCTCAAAATCGCCTGAAAGTATCAGCAACGCCTCTTTTCACCATCGCCTCTAAGTATCAGCCCCGCCTCTCCTCAACAATGCCTGGAAGTATCAGCCCTGCCTCTCCTTACCATCACCTGAAAGTATCAGCCCAGCCCTTCCTCACCATCACCTGGAGATATCAGCCCCGCCTCTACTCACCATCACCTAGAAGTATCAGCCCTGCCTCTCCTCACCACCACCTGGAAGTATCAACCCCGTCTCTACTAACCACCACCTGTAAGTATCAGCCCTGCCTATTCTTACCATCACCTGGAAGTATCAGCCCCGCCTCTCCTCACCATCTCATGGAAGTATCAGCCCCACCTCTCCTCACCATTGCCTGTAAGTATCCGCCCCGCATCTCCTCACCATCGCCTGGAAGTATCAGCCCCGCCTCTCCTCACCATCAACTGGAAGTATCAGCCAAACCTCTCGTCAGCATCACCTGGATGTATCAACCCCGCCTCTCTTCACCATAACCTGGAAGTATCAGCCCCGCCTCTTCTCACCATCGCCTGGAAGTATAAGCCCAGCCGCACCTCATAATCGCCCGTGAGTATCAGCCCCGCCTATCCTCACCATTGCCTGGAAGTATCAGCCCTGAATCTTCTCACCATCGCCTGTAAGTATCAAATCCGGCTATCCTCACCATTGCCTGGAAGTATCAGCCCCACATCTCCTCACCATCGCCTGTAAGTATCAGCCCTGCCTCTCCTCACCATCGCACGGAAGTATCAGCCCTGCCTCTCCTCACCATCACCTCTAAGAATCAACCCTGCATCTCCTCACTATCACCTGGAAGTATCAGACCCACCTCTCCTCACCATCACCTGTAAGTATCAGCCCTGCATCTCCTCACTATCACCTGGAAGTATCAGACCCACTTCTAATCACCATCACCTGGAAAAAACAGCAGCACCTCTCCTCACCATTACCTAGAATTATCAGCCCTGCCTCCCTTCAATTTCACCTGGAAGTATCAGCCCTGCCTCTCCTAACCATCAAATGGAGGTATCATCCCCGCCTCTGCTCCCCATCACCTGTAAGTATCAGCCCAGCCTCTCCTGACCATCACCTGGAAGTATCAGCCCCACCTCTCCTCACCATTACCTGGAAGTAACACCCACACCTCTCCTCACCATTTCCTGTAAGTTTCAGACCCGCCTCTCCTCACCATCTCTTGGAAGTATGGCCCCCACCTCTCAACATCATAACTTGTACGTATCAGCACCGCATGTCCTCACCATCACCTGAAAGTATCAGCTCAGCCTCTCCTCACCATCGCATGGAAGTATCAGCCCCACCACTCCTCACCATCGCCTGTAAGTATCAGCCCCGCCTCTCCTCACCATATCCTGGAAGTATCAGCCATGGCTCTACTCACCATCACCTGGAAGAATCAGCCCCGCCTCTCCTTACGATCAACTGGAAGTATCAGCAACACCTCTCCTCAACATCACATGGAAGTATCAGCCACTCCTCTAATCAACATCACCTGGAAGTATCAGCCCTGCCTCTAATCCCCATCACCTAGAAGTATCAGCCTGCCTCTCCTCACTATCACCTGGAAGTATCAGCCCATCCTCTCCTCACCATCACATGGATGTATCAGCCCCGCCTCTCCTCACCATCACCTGGATGTATCAGCCTAACCTCTCCTTACCATCACCTGGAAGTATCAACCCCCCCTCTCCTTACCACCACCTGGAAGATACAGACGCGTGTCTCCTCACAACCGCCTGGAAGTATCAGCAATGCCTCTCCTCACCATTACCTGGATTGATCAGCCCCGCCTCTCCTCACCATCACCTGGAAGTATTCGCCACGCCTCTCCTCACCCTCACTTTGGTAGTATCAGCCCGGCCTATCCTCACCATCACATGGAAGTATCAACCCCATCTCTCCTAACCATCACCTGGAAGTATCAGCCCCGCCTCTTCAAACCATCACCTGGAAGTATCAGCTCCGCCTCTCCTCACCATTACCTGAAAGTTTCATTCCCGCCTCTCCTCTACATCACCTGGAAGTATCAGCCCCGCCTCTGATCACAATCGCCTAGAAGTATCAGCTCAGCCTTTCCTAACCATCGCCTGTGAGTATCAGTCCCGCCTCTCCTTACCATCACCTATAAGTATCAAACCAGACTCTCTTCACCATCGCCTGTTAGTATCAGCTCAACCTCTATTCACCATCTCCTGGAATTATCACCCCTCCTCTCTTCACCATCACCTGTAAGTATCAGCCCCGCCTCTCCTCACCATCGCATGGAAGTATCAGCCACACCTCTCCTCTCCATCACCTGTAAGTATCAGCCCTGCCTCTCCTCACCGTCGCCTGGAAGTATCGGTCCCGCCTCTCCTCACCATCAACTGGAAGTATCAGCCCTACCTCTCGTCATCATCACCTGGATGTATCAGCCCTGCCTCTCCTCACCATCACCTGGAAGTATCAGCCCCGCCTCTCCTCACCATCGCCTGGAAGTATAAGCCCAGCCGCACCTCACAATCGCCTGTGAATATCAGCCCCGCCTCTCCTCACCAACACCTGGAAGTATCAGCCCAGAATCTCCTCACCATCGCCTGTGAGTATCAAATCCGGCTAACCTCACCATTGCCTGGAAGTATCTCCCCACTATTCCTCACCATCGCCTATAAGTATCAGCCCGGCCTCTCCTCACCATCATATAGAAGTATCAGTCCTGCCTCTCCTCACCATCACCTCTAAGAATCAACCCTCTATCTCCTCACCATCACCTGGAAGTATCAGCCCCACCTCTCCTCTCCATCACCTGGAAGTATCAGCCCCGCTTCTCCTCACTATCACCTGGAAGTATCAGCCCCACTTCTAATCACCATCAACTGAAAATAAACGCAGCACCTCTCCTCACCATTACCTGGAAATATCAGCCCTGCCTCCCTTCAACATCACCTGGAAGTATCAGCCCTGCCTCTCCTAACCATGAAACGAGGTATCATCCCCGCCTCTGCTCCGCATCACCTTGAAGTATCAGCCCAGCCTCTCCTGACCATCACCTGGAAGTATCAGCCCCGCCTCTCCTTACCATCACCTGGAAGTATCACCCACACCTCTCCTCACCATTTCCTGTATGTTTCAGACCCGCCTCTCCTCACCATCTCTTGGAAGTATGACCCCCTCCTCTCAACATCATAACCTGTACGTATTAGCCCCGCATGTCCTCACCATCACCTGAAAGTATCAGCTCAGCCTCTCCTCACCATCGCATGGAAGTATCAGCCCTGCCTCTCCTCACCATCACCTGGAAGTATCATCCCACCTCTATTCACCATCACCTGGAAGTATCAGCCCCACCTTTCCTCACCATATCCTGGAAGTATCAGCAATGCCTCTCCTCACAATCTTCTGGAAGAATCACCCCCGCCTCTCCTCGCGATCACCTGATAGTATCAGCAACACCTCTCCTCAACATCACCAGGAAGTATCAGCCCCTCCTCTAATCACCATCACCTGGAAGTATCAGCCCTGCCTCTAATCACCATCACCTAGAAGTATCAGCCCTGCCTCTCCTCACTATCACCCGGAAGTATCAGCCCATCCTCTCCTCACCATCACATGGATGTATCAGCCCCGCCTCTTCTCACCATCACCTGGAAGTATCACCCCAGCCTCCCCTCACCATCGCCTGTGCCTATCAGCCCCGCCTCTCCTCACCATCGGCTGGAAATATCAGCAACGCCTCTCTTCACAATCGCCTCTAAGTATCAGCCCCGCCTCTCCTCTACACTGCCTGTAAGTATCAGCCCCGCCTCTCCCTACCATCACCTGAAATTATCAGCCCAGCCCTTCCTCACCATCACCTGGATGTATCAGCCGCGCCTCTCCTCACCATCACCAGGAAGTATCAGCCCCGCCTCTCCTAATATCACATGGAAATATCAGGCTCGCCTCTACTCACCATCACCTGGAAGTATCAGCCCCACCTCTTCTGACAATCGCCTGGAAGTATAAGCCCAGTCACACCTCACAATCGCCTGTACGTGTCAGCCCTGCCTCTCCTCACCACCGCCTGGAAGTATCAGACCCACCTCTCCTCACAACCGCCTGGAAGTATCAGCAACGCCTTTACTCACCATTACCTGGATGTATCAGCCCCGCCTCTCCTCACCATTACCTGGAAGTATCCTCCCCACCTCTCCACACCATCACTTGGAAGTATCAGCCCCGCCTCTCCTCACCATCACTTGGAAGTATCAACCCCGTCTCTCCTAACCCTGACCTGGAAGGATCAGCTCAGCCTCTTCAAACCATCACCTGTAAGTAGCAGCCCCACCTCTCCTCACCATCGCCTGTAAGTATCAGCCTCGCCTCTCCTCACCATCGCATGGAAGTATCAGCGCGACCTCTCCTACCATCGCCTGTAAGTATCAGCCCCGCAACTCCTCACCATCACCTGGAAGGATCATCCCCGCCTCTAATCACCATCACCTGGAAGTATCAGCCACGCCTCTCCTCACCATCGCCCGGAAGTATCAGCCATGCCTCTCCTCACCATCGCCTGGAAAAATTAGCCCCGCCTCTCCTTGCGATCACCTGGAAGTATCTGCCCCACTTCTCCTCACCATCACCAGGAAGTATCAGCCCCTCCTCTAATCACCATCACCTGAAAGTCTCAGCCCTGCCTCTAATCACCATCACCTGGAAGTATCAGCCCAGCCTCTCCTCACCATCACA
Source organism: Macrobrachium rosenbergii (assembly GCA_039081455.1). NCBI lineage: Eukaryota > Metazoa > Arthropoda > Malacostraca > Decapoda > Palaemonidae > Macrobrachium > Macrobrachium rosenbergii. The sequence goes on along the minus strand of JANJGK010000301.1, from coordinate 530,375 downwards.
TGGATGTATCAGCCCTGCCTCTCCTCACCATCACCTGGAAGTATTAGTCTCACCTCTCTTCACCATCGCCTGGAAGTATCACCCCCAACTCTCCTCATCATAACCTGTATGTATCAGCCCAGCATCTCCTCACCATCACCTGAAAGTATCAGCTACGCCTCTCCTCACCATCACCGATAAGGGTCTGCCCCGCATCTCCTCACCATCACCTGGAAGTATCCCCCCAGCCTCTCCTCACCATTGCCTGTGCCTATCAGCCCCGCCTCTCCTCACCATCGCCTGAAAGTATCAGCAATGCCTCTCTTCACCATCGCCTCTAAGTATCAGCGCCGCCTCTCCTCAACACTGCCTGGAAGAATCAACCCCGCCTCTCCATACCATCACCTGAAAGTATCAGCGCAGCCCTTCCTCACCATCACCTGGAGATATCAGCCCCGCCTCTCCACACCATCACCAGGAAGTATCAGCCCCGCCTCTCCTCATATCACCTGGAAATATCAGGCTCGTCTCTACTCACCATCACCTAAAAGTATCAGCCCTGCCTCTCCTCACCACCACCTGGAAGTATCAAATCCGTCTCTCCTAACCACCACCTGGAAGTATCAGCCCCGCCTATTCTCACCATTACCTGGCAGTATCAGCTCCACCTCTCAACATTGCCTGTAAGTATCAGCCCCGCATCTCCTCACCATCGACTGGAAGTATCAGCCGCGCCTCTCCTCACCATCAACTGGAAGTATCTGCACCACCTCTCGTCAGCATCACCTGAATGTATCAGCCCGCCTCTCTTCACCATCACCTGGAAATATCAGCCACACCTCTTCTCACCATCGCCTGGAAGTATAAGCCCAGCCGCACCTCACAATCGCCTGTGAGTATCAGCCCCGCCTCTCCTCACCATCGCCTGGAAGTATCAGCACAGAATCTCCTCACCATCGTATGTGAGTATCAAATCCGGCTATCCTCACCATCGCCTGTAAGTATCAGCCCTGCCTCTCCTCACCATCACATGGAAGTATCAGCCCTGCCTCTCCTCACCATCACCTCTTAGAATCAAAACCGCATCTCCTCACCATCACCTGGAAGTATCAGCCCCACCTCTTCTCACCATCACCTGGAAGTATCAGCCCCGCCTCTCCTCACCATTACCTGGAAGTATCAGCCCCACTTCTAATCACCATCTCCTGGAAAAAACAGCCGCGCCTCTCCTCACCATTACCTGGAAATATCAGCCCTGCCTCCCTTCAACATCACCTGGAAGTATCAGCCCTGCCTCTCCTAACCATGAAATAGAGGTATCATCCCCGCCTCTGCTCCTCATCACCTGGAAGTATCAGCCCAGCCTCTCCTGACCATCACCTGGAAGTATCAGCCACGCCTCTCCTCACCATCACATGGAAGTATCACCCACACCTCTCCTCACCATTTCCTGTAAGTTTCAGACCCGCCTCTCCTCACCATCTCCTGGAAGTATGGCCCCCACCTCTCAACATCATAACCTGTACATATCAGCCCCGCATATCCTCACCATCACCTAGAAGTATCAGCTCAGCCTCTGCTCACCATCGCCTGTGAGTATGAGCCCCGCCTCTCCTCACCATCACTTGGAAGTATCAACCCAGCCTCTCCTCACCATCGCCTGTGAGTATCAGCCCCGCCTCTCCTCACCACCGACTGGAAGTATCAGACCCTCCTCTCCTCACAAAAGCCTGGAAGTATCAGCAACGCCTTTCCTCACCATTACCTGGATGTATCAGCCCCGCCTCTCCTCACCATCACTTGGAGTTATCAGCCCCGCCTCTCCTCACCATCACCTGAAAGTTCCAACCTCGTCTCTCCTAAACATCACCTGGAAGGATCAGCTCAGCCTCTTCACACCATCACCTGTAAGTAGCAGCCCCTCCTCTCCTCTCCATCGCCTGTAAGTATCAGCCGCGCCTCTCCTCACCATCGCATGGAAGTATCAGCCCGACCTCCTCACCATCGCCTGTAAGTATCAGCCCCGAATCTCCTCACCATCACTTATAAGTATCATCCTCGCCTCTAATCACCATCACCTGGAAGTATCAGCCCCGAATCTCCTCACCATCACCTGGAAGTATCAGCCATGCCTCTCCTCACCATCGCCTGAAAGAATCAGCCCCGCCTCTCCTCACGATCACCTGGAAGTATCAGCCCCACTTCTCCTCACCATCACCTGGAAGTATCAGCCCCTCCTCAAATCAAAATCACCTGGAAGTATCAGCCCTGCCCCTAATCACCATCACCTGGAAGTATCAGCCCTGTCTCTCTTCACCATCACCTGGAAGTATCAGCACAGCCTCTCCTCACCATCACATGGATGTATCAGTCCCGCCTCTCCTCACCATCACCTGGAAGTATCAGCCTCACCTGTCCTCACCAACGCCTGGAAGTATCACCCCCACCTCTCCTCATCATAACCTGTATGTATCAGCCCAGCATCTGCTCACCATCACCTGAAAGTATCAGCTACGCCTGTCCTCACCATCACTAGTAAGGATCTGCCCCGCATCTCCTAAAAATTACCTGGAAGTATCCCCACAGCATCTCCTCACCATTGCCTGTCCCTATCAGCCCTGCCTCTCCTCAACATCGCATGAAACTATCTGCAATGCCTCTCTTCACCATCGCCTCTAAGTATCAGCCCCGCCTCTGGTCAACACTGCCTGGAAGTATCAGCCCTGCCTCTCCTTACCATCACCTGAAAGTATTAGCCCAGCCCTTCCTCACCATCACCTGGAGATATCAGCCCCGCCTCTAATCACCATCACCAGGAAGTATCAGCCCCGCCTCTCCTCATATCACCTGGAAATATCAGGCCCGCCTCTACTCACCATCACCTAGAAGTATCAGCCCTGCCTCTCCCCACCACCACCTGGAAGTATCAATCACGTCTCTCCTAACCACCACCTGGAAGTATCAGCCCTGCCTATTCTCACCATCACCTGGAAGTATCCGCCCCGTCTCTCCTCACCATCTCATGGAAGTATCAGCCCCACATCTCCTCACCATTGCCTGTAAGCATCAGCCCTGCATCTCCTCACCATCACCTGGAAGTATCAGCCCCGCTTCTCCTCACCATCAACTTTAAGTATCAGCACCACCTCACGTCAGCTTCACCTGAATGTATCAGCCCCGCCTCTCATCACCATCACCTGGAAGTATCAGCCCCGCCTCTTCTGACCATCGCCTGGAAGTATAAGCCCAGCCGCTCCCCACAATCGCCTGTAAGTATCAGCCCCGCCTTTCCTCACCATCGCTTGGAAGTATCAGCACAGAATCTCCTTACCATCGCCTGTGAGTATCAAATCCGGGTATCCTCACCATTGCCTGGAAGTCTCAGCCTCACCTCTCCTCACCATCGCCTGTAAGTATCAGCCCTGCCTTTCCTCACCATCACATGGAAGAATCAGCCATGCCTCTCCTCACCATCACCTCTAAGAATCAACCCCGCATCTCCTCACCATCACCTGGAAGTATCAGCCCCACCTCTCCTCACCATCATCTGGAAGTATCAGCCCCGCCTCTCCTCACCATCATTTGGGTAGTATTAGCCCCGCCTCTCCTCACCATCACCTGGAAGTATCAACCCCGTCTCTCTTAACCATCACCTGGAAGTATCAGCCCCACCTCTTCACACCATCACCTGGAAGTATCAGCTCTGCCTCTCCACACCATCACTTGAAAGTTTTAGCCCCACCTCTCCTCTATATCACCTGGAAGTATCAGCCCCGCCTCTCATCACAATCGCCTGGAAGTATCAGCTCAGCCTCTCGTCACCATCGCCTGTGAGTATCAGTCCTGCCTCTCCTCACCATCGCCTGGAAGTATCAACCCAGACTCTCCTCACCATCGCCTGTGAGTATCAGCTCAAGCTCTCTTCACCATCTCCTGGAATTATAACCCCGCCTCTCTTCACCATCACCTGTAATTATCAGACCCGCCTCTCCTCACCATTGCATGGAAGTATCAGCCCCACATCTCCTCAAAATCGCCTGTAAGTATGAGCCCCGCCTCTCCTCACTATCAACTGGAAGTATCACCCCCACCTCTCGTCATCATCACCTGGATGTATCAGCCCCGTCCTCTCCTCACCATCACCTGGAAGTATCAGCCACGCCTCTCCTCACCATCGCCTGGAAGTATAACCCCAGCCGCACCTCACAATCGCCTGTGAGTATCAGCCCCGCCTCTCCTCACCATCACCTGGAAGTATCAGCCCAGAATCTCCTCACCATCGCCTGTGAGTATCAAATCCGGCTATCCTCACCATTGCCTGGAAGTATCAGCCCCACCTCTCCTCACCATCACCTGTAAGTATCAGCCCTGCCTCTCCTCACCATCGTATGGAAGTATCAGCCCTACCTCTACTCACCATCACCTGGAAGTATCAGCCCCACCTCTCCTCACCATCACCAGGAAGTATCAGCCCCGCCTCACCTCACTATCACCTGGAAATAACAGCAGCGCCTCTCCTCAACATTACCTGGAAATATCAGCCCTGCCTCCCTTCAACATCAACTGGAACTATCAGCCCTGCCTCTCCTAACCATCAAATGGAGGTATCATCCCCGAGTCTGCTCCCCATCACCTGGAAGTATCAGCCCAGCCTCTCCTGACCATCACCTGGAAGTATCAGACCCGCCTCTCCTCACTACTGCCTAGAAGTATCAGCAACGCCTCTCCTCACCATTACCTGTATGTATCAGTCCCGCCTCTCCTCACCATCACCTGCAAGTATCTGCCCCGCCTCTCCTCACCATCACTTGGAAGTATCAGCCCCGCCTCTCCTTACTATCACCTGGAAGTATCAACCCGGTCTCTCCTAACCATCACCTGGAAGTATCAGCTCCCCCTCTTCACACCATCACCTGTAAGTATTAGCCCCGCCTCTCCTCACCATCGCCTGTAAGTATCAGCCCGCCTCTCCTCACCATCACATGGAATTATCAGCCCCACCTCTCATCACCATCGCCTGTAAGTATCAGCCCCGCCTCTCCTCACCATCACCTGGAAGTATCATCCCAGCATCTATTCACCATCACCTGGAAGTATCAGCCCGACCTCTCCTCACCAACACCTGGAAGTATCAGCCATGCCTCTCCTCACCATCGCCTGGAAGAATAAAGCCCCACCTCTCCTTGTGATCACCTACAAGTATCAGCAACACCTCTCCTCAACGTCACCTGGAAGTATCAGCCCCTCCTCTAATCACCATCTCCTGGAAGTATCAGCCCTGCCTCTAATCACCATCACCTATAAGTATCAGCACTGCCGCTCTTCACCATCACCTGGAAGTATGAGCCCGCCTCTCCTAACCATCAAATGGAAATATCATCCCCGTGTCTTGTCACTATCACCTGGAAGTATCAGCCCATCCTCTACTCACCATCACATGGATGTATCAGCCCCACCTCTCCTCACCAGCACCTGGAAGTATCAGCCTCACCTCTCCTCACCATCGCCTGGAAATATCACTCCCACCTCTCCTCATCATAACCTGTATGTATCAGTACTGCATCTCCTCACCATCACCTGAAAGTATCAGCTACGCCTCTCCTCACCATCACCGGTAAGGATCTGCCCTGCATCTCCTCACCATCACCTGGAAGTATCACTCCAGCCTCTCCTCACCATCGCCTGTGCCTATCAGCCCCGCCTCTGCTCACCATTGCCTGGAAGTATCAGCAACGCCTCTCTTAACCATCGCCTCTAAGTATCAGCGCCGCCTCTCCTCCCCATTGCCTGTAAGTATCAGCCAAACCTCTCCTCACCATCGCCTGGAAGTGTCAGCCCCGCCTCTCCTTACCATCAACTGGAAGTATCACCTAAACCTCTCGTCACCATCACCTGGATGTTTCAGCCCCGCCTCTCTTCACCATCACCTGGAAGTATCAGCCCCACCTCTTCTAACCATCACCTGGAAGTATCAGCCCCGCCTCTCCTCACCATCACCTGGAAGTATCAGCCCCACTTCTAATCACCATCTCCTGGAAATAACAGCAGCGCCTCTCCTCACCATTACCTGGAAATATCAGCCCTGCCTCCCTTCAACATCACCTGGAAGTATCAGCCCTGCCTCTCCTAACCATGAAATGGAGGTATCATCCCCGCCTCTGCTCCCCATCACCTGGAAGTATCAGCCCAGCCTCTCCTGACCATCACCTGGAAGTATCAGCCCCGCCTCTCCTCACCATAACATGGAAGTATCACCCACACCTCTCCTCACCATTTCCTGTAAGTTTCAGACCAGCCTCTCCTCACCATCTCCTGGGAGTATGACCCCCACCTCTCTACATCATAACCTGTACATTTCAGCCCCGCATATCCTCACCATCACCTGGAAGTATCAGCTCAGCCTCTCCTCACCATCGCCTGTGACTATCAGCCCCGCCTCTCCTCACCATCACCTGGAAGTATCAACCCAGCCTCTCCTCACCATCAACCTGTGAGTATCAGCCCCGCCTCTCCTCACCACCGACTGGAAGTATCAGACCCACATCTCCTCACAACCGCCTGGAAGTATCAGCAATGCCTTTCCTCACCATTACCTGGTTGTATCAGCCCCGCCTCTCCTCACCATCACCTGGAAGTATCCGCCCCGCCTCTCCTCACCATCACTTGGAAGTATCAGCCCCGCCTCTCCTCACCATTACCTGAAAGTTCCAACCCCGTCTCTCCTAACCATCACCTGGAAGGATCAGCTCAGCCTCTTCACACCATCACCTGTAAGTAGCAGCACCTCCTCTCCTTACCATCACCTGTAAGTATCAGCCCCGCCTCTCCTCACCAACGCATGGAAGTATCAGCTCGACCTCTCCTCACCATCGCCTGTAACTATCAGCCCCGAATCTCCTCACCTTCACCTGGAAGTATCATCCCCGCCTCTAATCACCAACACCTGGAAGTATCAGCCCCAAATCTCCTCACCATCGCCTGGAAGTATCAGCCATGCCTCTCCTCACCATCGCCTGGAAGAATCAGCCCCGCCTCTCCTCGCGATCACCTGGAAGTATCAGCCCCACTTCTCCTCACCATCACCAGGAAGTATCAGCCCCTCCTCTAATCACCATCACCTGGAAGTATCAGCCCTGCCCGTAATCACCATCACCTGGAAGTTTCAGCCCTGCCTCTCTTCACCATCACCTGGAAGTATCAGCACAGCCTCTCCTCACCATCACAAGGATGTATCAGCCCCGCCTCTCCTCACCATCACCTGAAGTATCAGCCTCACCTGTCCTCACCATCGCCTGGAAGTATCACCCCCAACTCTCCTCATCATAACCTGTATGTATCAGCCCAGCATCTCCTCACCATCACCTGAAAGTATCAGCTATGCCTCTCCTCACCATCACCGGTAAGGATCTGCCCCGCATCTCCTCACCATCACCTGAAAGTATCCCCACAGCATCTCCTCATCATCGCCTGTGCCTATCAGCCCCGCCTTTCCTCACCATCCCCTGAAAGTATTCGCAATGCATCTCTTCACCATCTCCTCTAAGTATCAGCCCCGCCTCTGGTCAACACTGCCTGGAAGTATCAGCCCTGCCTCTCCTTACCATCACCTGAAAGTATCAGCCCAGCCCTTCCTCACCATCACCTGGAGATATCAGCCCGGCCTCTCCTCACCATCACCAGGAAGTATCAGCCCCGCCTCTCCTCATATCACCTGGAAATATCAGGCCCGCCTCTACTCACCATCACCTAGAAGTATCATCCCTGCCTCTCCCCACCACCACCTGGAAGTATTAATCCCGTCTCTCCTAACCACCACCTGGAAGTATCAGCCCCGCCTATTCTCACCATCACCTGGAAGTATCAGCCCCGCCTCTCCTCACCATCTCATGGAAGTATCACCCCACCTCTCCTCTCCATTGCCTGTAAGTATCAGCCCCACATCTCCTCAACATCGCCTGGAAGTATCAGCCCAGCCTCTCTTCACCATCAACTTTAAGTATCAGCACCACCTCTCGTCAGCATCACCTGAATGTATCAGCCCCGCCTCTCTTCACCATCACCTGGAAGTATCAGCCCCACCTCTTCTCACCATCGCCTGGAAGTATAAGCCCAGCCGTTCCCCACAATCACCTGTAAGTATCAGCCCCGCCTCTCCTCACCATCGCCTGGAAGTATCAGCACAGAATCTCCTCACCATCGCCTGTGAGTATCAAATCCGACTATCCTCACCATTGCCTGGAAGTCTCAGCCCCACCTCTCCTCACCATCGCCTGTAAGTATCAGCCCTGCCTTTCCTCACCACCACATGGAAGAATCAGCCCTGCCTCTCCTCACCATCACCTCTAAGAATCAACCCCGCATCTCCTCACCATCACCTGGAAGTATCAGCCCCACCTCTCCTCACCATCATCTGGAAGTATCAGCCCCGCCTCTCCTCACTATCATTTGGGTAGTATCAACCCCGCCTCTCCTCACCATCACCTGGAAGTATCAACCCCGTGTCTCCTAACCATCACCTCGAAGTATCAGCCCCACCTCTTCACAACATCACCTGTATGTATCAGCTCTGCCTCTCCTCACCATCACCTGAAAGTTTTAGCCCCACCTCTCCTCTATATCACCTGGAAGTATCAGCCCCGTCTCTCCTCACCATCACCTGGAAGTATCCGCCACGCCTCTCCTCACCATCACTTGGGTAGTATCAGCCCGGCCTCTCCTCACCATCACTTGGAAGTATCAACCCCGTCTCTCCTAACCATCACCTGGAAGTATCAGCCCCGCCTCTTCACACCATCACCTGGAAGTATCAGCTCTGCCTCTCCTCACCATCACCTGAAAGTTTAAGCCCCGCCTCTCCTCTACATCACCTGGAAGTATCAGCCGCGCCTCTCATCACAATCGCCTGGAAGTATCAGCTCAGCGTCTCCTCACCATCGCCTGTGAGTATCAGTCCCGCCTCTCCTTACCATCGCCTGGAAGTATCAAACCAGAATCTCTTCACCATCGCCTGTTAGTATCAGCTGAACCTCTCTTCACCATCTCCTGGAATTATCACCCCGCCTCTCTTCACTATCACCCTATGTATCAGCCCCACCACTCCTCACCATCGCATGGAAGTATCAGCCACACCTCTCCTCTCCATCACCTGTAAGTATCACCCCTGCCTCTCCTCACCATCGCCTGGAAGTATCAGCCCCACCTCTCCTCACCATCAACTGGAGGTATCAGCCCCACCTCTCGTCATCATCACCTGGATGTATCAGCCCTGCCTCTCCTCACCATCACCTGGAAGTATCAGCCCCGCCTCTCCTCACCATCGCCTGGAAGTATAAGCCCAGCCGCACCTCACAATCACCTGTGAATATCAGCCCCGCCTCTCCTCACCATCACCTGGAATTATCAGCCCAGAATCGCCTCACCACCGCCTGTGAGTATCAAATCTGGCTATCCTCACCATTGCCTGGAAGTATCAGCCCCACCTCTCCTCACCATCGCCTGTGAGTATCAGCCCGGCCTCTCCTCACCATCGCATAGAAGTATCAGTCCTGCCTCTCCTCACCATCACCTCTAAGAATCAACCCTGTATCTCCTCACCATCACTTGGAAGTATCAGCCCCACCTCTCCTCTCCATCACCTGGAAGTATCAGCCCGCTTCTCCTCACTATCACCTGGAAGTATCAGCCCCACTTCTAATCACCATCAACTGGAAATAACAGCAGCACCTCTCCTCACCATTACCTGGAAATATCAGCCCTGCCTCCCTTCAACATCACCTGGAAGTATCAGCCCTGCCTCTCCTAACCATGAAATAGAGGTATCATCCCCGCATCTGCTCCGCATCACCTTGAAGTATCAGCCCAGCCTCTTCTGACCATCACCTGGAAGTATCAGCCCCGCCTCTCCTCACCATCACCTGGAAGTATCACCCACACCTCTCCTCACCATTTCCTGTAAGTTTCAGACCCGCCTCTCCTCACCATCTCTTGGAAGTATGACCCCCACCTCTCAACATCATAACCTGTACGTATCAGCCCCGCATGTCCTCACCATCACCTGAAAGTATCAGCTCAGCCTCTCCTCACCATCGCATGGAAGTATCAGCCCCACCTCGCCTCACCATCGCCTGTAAGTATCATCCCAGCTTCTCCTCACCATCACCTGGAAGTATCATCCCCACCACTATTCACCATCACCTGGAAGTATCAGCCCCGCCTCTCATCACCATATCATGGAAGTATCAGGCATGCCTCTCCTCACCATCTCTTGGAAGAATCACCCCCGCATCTCCTCGCGATCACCTGATAGTATCAGCAACACCTCTCCTCAACATCACCTGGAAGTATCAGCCCCTCCTCTAATCACCATCACCTGGAAGTATCAGCCCTGCCTCTAATCACCATCACCTAGAAGTATCAGCCCTGCCTCTACTCACTATCACCCGGAAGTATCAGCCCATCCTCTCCTCACCATCACATGGATTTATCAGCCCCGCCTCTCCTCACCATCACCTGGAAGTATCAGACTAACCTCTCCTCACCATCGCCTGGAAGTATCACGCCCACCTCCCCTCATCATAACCTGTACGTATCAGTCCCGCATCTCCTCACCATCACCTGAAAGTATCAGCTACGCCTCTCCTCACCATCACCGGTAAGGATCTGCCCCGCATCTCCTCACCATCACCCGGAAGTATCACCCCAGCCTCTCCTCACCAACGCCTGTGCCTATCAGCCCCGCCTCTCCTCACCATCGCCTGGAAATATCAGCAATGCCTCTCTTCACCATCGCCTCTAAGTATCAGCCTGCCTCTCCTCTACACTGCCTGTAAGTATCAGCCCCGCCTCTCCTTACCATCACCTGAAATTATCAGCCCAGCCCTTCCTCACCATCACCTGGATGTATCAGCTCCGCCTCTCCTCACCCTCACCTGGAAGTATCAGCCCCGCCTCTCCTAATATCACATGGAAATATCAAGCCCTCTTCTACTCACCATCACCTAGAAGTATCAGCCCTATCTCTCCTTTCACCACCTGGAAGTATCAATCCCGTCCCTCCTAACCACCACCTGGAAGTATCAGCCCGCCTATTCTCACCATCACCTAGAAGTATCAGGCCCGTGTCTCCTCACCATCCCATGGAAGTATCAGTCCTACCTCTACTCACCATTGGCTGTAAGTATCAGCCCCACCTCTCCTCACCATCGCCTGGAAGTATCTGCCCCGCCTCTCCTCACCACCAACTGGAAGTATCAGCCCCACCTCTCGTCACCATCACCTGGATGTATCAGCCCCACCTCTCCTCACCATCACCTGGAAGTATCAGCCCTTCTCTTCTGACTATCGCCTGGAAGTATAAGCCCAGCCACACCTCACAATCGCCTGTACGTATCAGCCATGCCTCTCTTCACCACCGCCTGGAAGTATTAGACCCACCTTTCCGCACAACCGCCTGGAAGTATCAGCAATTCCTTTCCTCACCATTACTTGGATGTATCAGCCCCGCCTCTCCTCACCATCACCTGGAAGTATCCGCCCCGCCTCTCCTCACCATCACTTGGAAGTATCAGCCCCGCCTCTCCTCACCATCACCTGGAAGTATCAACCCCGTCTCTTCTAACCCTCACCTGGAAAGATCAGCTCAGCCTCTTCACACCATCACCTGTAAGTAGCAGCCCCGCCTCTCCTCACCATCGCCTTTAAGTATCAGCCCTGCCTCTGCTCACCATCGCATGGAAGTATCAGCCCGACCTCTCCTCACAATCGCCTGTAAGTATCAGCCCAGCAACTCCTCACCATCACCTGGAAGTATCATCCCCACCTCTAATCACCATCACCTGGAAGTATCAGCCACGCCTCTCCTCACCATCGCCTGGAAGTATCAGCCATGCCTCTCCTCACCATCACCTGGAAAAATTAGCCCCCTCCTCTCCTTGCGATCATTTGGAAGTATCTGCCCCACTTCTCCTCACCATCACCAGGAAGTATCAGCCCCTCCTCTAATCACCATCACCTGGAACTATCAGCCCTGCCTCTAATCACCATCACCTGGAAGTATCAGCCCAAACTCTCCTCACCATCACATGGATGTATCAGCCCCGCCTCTCCTCACCATTACCTGGAAGTATTAGCCTCACCTCTACTCACCATCGCCTGGAAGTATCACCCCAACTCTCCTCATCATAACCTGTATGTATCAGCCCAGCATATCCTCACCATCACCAGAAAGTATCAGCTACGCCTCTCCTCACCATCACCGATAAGGGTCTGCCCCGCATCTCCTCACCATCACCTGGAAGTATCCCCCAGCCTCTCCTCACCATCGCCTGTGCCTATCAGCCCCGCCTCTCCTCACCATCGCCTGAAAGTATCAGCAATGCCTCTCTTCACCATCGCCTCTAAGTATTAGCCCCGCCTCTCCTCAACACTGACTGGAAGTATCAGCCCCGACTCTCCTTACCATCACCTGAAAGTATCAGCCCAGCCCTTCCTCACCATCACCTGGAGATATCAGCCCCGCCTCTCCACACCATCACCAGGAAGTATCAGCCCCGCCTCTCCTCATATCACCTTGGAATATCAGGCTCGCCTCTACTCACCATCACCTAGAAGTATCAGCCCTGCCTCTCCTCACCACCACCTGGAAGTATCAATTCCGTCTCTCCTAACCACCACCTGGAAGTATCAGCCCCACCTATTCTCACCATCACCTGGCAGTATCAGCCCCACCTCTCCTCACCATTGCCTGTAAGTATCAGCCCCGCATCTCCTCACCATCGCCTGGAAGTATCAGCCGCGCCTCTCCTCACCATCAAGTGGAAGTATCTGCACCACCTCTTGTCAGCATCACCTGAATGTATCAGCCCGCCTCTCTTCACCATCACCTGGAAGTATCAGCCACACCTCTTCTCACCATCGCCTGGAAGTATAAGCCCAGCCGAACCTCACAACCGCCTGTGAGTATCAGCCCCGCCTCTCCTCACCATCGCCTGGAAGTATCAGCACAGAATCCCCTCACCATCGCCTGTGAGTATCAAATCCGGCTATCCTCACCATTGCCTGGAAGTCTTAGCCCCACCTCTCCTCACCATCGCCTGTAAGTATCAGCCCTGCCACTCCTCACCATCACATGGAAGTATCAGCCCTGCCTCTCCTCACCATCACCTCTTAGAATCAACCGCGCATCTCCTCACCATCAAATGGAAGTATCAGCCCAGCCTCACCTCACCATCACCTGAAAGTATCACCCCACTATTAATCACCATCTCCTAGAAATAACAGCAGTGCCTCTCCTAACCATTACCTGGAAATATCAGCCCTGCCTCCCTTCAACATCACCTGGAAGTATCAGCCCTGCCTCTCCTAACCATGAAATGGAGGTATCATCCCCGCCTCTGCTCCCCATCACCTGGAAGTATCAGCCCAGCCTCTCCTGACCATCACCTGGAAGTATCAGCCCCGACTCTCCTCACCATCACATGGAAGTATCACCCACACCTCTCCTTAAAATTTTCAGTAAGTTTCAGACCCGCCTCTCCTCACCATCTCCTGGAAGTGTGACCCCCACCTCTCAACATCATAACCTGTATGTATCAGCCCCACATGTCATCACCATTACCTGAAAGTATCAGCCCCGCCTCTCCTCACCATTGCATGGAAGTATCAGCCCCACCTCTCCTCAACATCGCCTGTAAGTATCAGCCTCGCCTCTCCTCACCATCACCTTAAAGTATCATCCCCACCTCTATTCACCATCACCTGGAAGTATCAGCCCGCCTCTCCTCACCATATCCTGGAAGTATCAGCCATGCCTCTCCTCACCATCACCTGGAAGAATCAGCCCCCCCTCTCCTCGCGATCACCTTGAAGTATCAGCAACACCTCTCCTCAACATCACCTGGAAGTATCAGCCCCTCTTCTAATCACCATCACCTGGAAGTATCAGCCCTGCCTCTAATCACCATCACCTAGAAGTATCAGACCTGCCTCCCCTCATTATAACCTGGAAGTATCAGCCTCGCATCTCCTCACCATCACCTGGAAGTATCAGCCTAACCTCTCCTCACCATCGCCTGGAAGTATCACCCCCTCCTCTCCTCATCATAATCTGTATGTATCATTCCCGCATCTAGTCACCATCACCTGAAAGTATCAGCTACGCCTCTCCTCACCATCACCAGTAAGGATCTGCCCCGCATCTCCTCACCATCACGTGGAAGTATCACCCCAGCCTCTCCTCACCATCGCCTCTGCCTATCAGCCCCGCCTCATCTCACCATCGCCTGGAAGTATCAGCAACGCCTCTCTTCACCATCGCCTCTAAGTATCAGCCCCGCCTCTCCTCTACAATGCCTGGAAGTATCAGCCCCGACTCTCCTTACCATCACCTGAAATTATCAGCCCAGCCCTTCCTCACCATCACCTGAAAGTATCAGCTATGCCTCTCCTCACCATCACCGTTAAGGATCTGCCCCGCATCTCCTCACCATCACGTGGAAGTATCACCCCAGCCTCTCCTCACCATCGCCTGTGCCTATCAGCCCCGCCTCTCATCACCATTGCCTGGAAGTATCAGCAGCGCCTCTCTTCTCCATCGCCTCTAAGTATCAGCCCCGCCTCTCCTCTACACTGCCTGGAAGTATCAGCCCCGCCTCTCCTTACCTTCACCTGAAATTATCAGCCCAGCCCTTCCTCACCATCACCTGAAAGTATCAGCTCCGCCTCTCCTCACCATCACCGGTAAGGATCTGCCCCGCATCTCCTCACCATCACGTGGAAGTATCACCCCAGCCTCTCCTCACCATCGCCTATGCCTATCAGCCCCGCCTCTCCTCACCATCACCTGGAAGTATCAGCAACGCCTCTCTTCACCATCGCCTCTAAGTATCAGCCCCGCCTCTCCTATACACTGCCTGGAAGTATCAGCCCCGCCTCTCCTTGCCATCACCTGAAATTATCAGCCCAGCCCTTCCTCACCATCATGTGGATATATCAGCCCTGCCTCTCCTCACTATCACCAGGAAGTATCAGCCCCACCTCTCCTCATATTACCTGGAAATATCAGGCCCGCCTCTACTCACCATCACCTAGAAGTATCAGCCCTGCCTCTCCTCACCACCACCTGGAAGTATCAACCCTGTGTCTCCTAACCACCACATGGTAGTATCAGCCCCCTTATTCTCACCATCACCTAGAAGTATCAGCCCTGCCTCACCTCATCATCCCATGGAAGTATCAGCCCTACCTCTCCTCACCATTACCTGTAAGTATCAGCCCTGCCATTCCTCACCATCGCCTGGAAGTATCAGCCCCACCTCTACTCACCATCAACTGGAAGTATCAGCCCCACCTCTCGTCACCATCACCTGGATGTATCAGCCCCGCCTCTCCTCACCATCACCTGGAAGTATCAGCCCCGCCTCTTATCACCATCGCCTGAAAGTATAAGCCCAGCCGCACCTCACAATCGCCTGTAAGTATCAGCCCCACCTCTCCTCACCACCGTCTGGAAGTATCAGACCCACCTCTCCTCACAACCGCCTGGAAGTATCAGCAACGCCTTTCCTCACCATTACCTGGATGTATCAGCCCCGCCTCTCCTCACCATCACCTGGAAGTATCCGCCCCGCCTCTCCTCACCATCACTTTAAGTATCAGCCCCGCCTCTACTCACCATCACCTGGAAGTTTTAACCCCGTCTCTCCTAACCATCACCTGGAAGGATCAGCTCAGCCTCTTCACACCATCACCTGTAAGTATCAGCCCCGCCTCTCCTCACCATCACCTGTAAGTATCAGCCCCGCCTCTCCTCACCATCGCATGGAAGTATCAGCCCAACCTCTCCATACCATTGCCTGTAAGTATCAGCCCCGAATCTCCTCACAATCACCTTGAAGTATCATCCCCGCCTCTAATCACCATCATCTGGAAGTATCAGCCCCGCCTCTCCTCACCATCGCCTGGAAGTATCAGCCATGCCTCTCCTCACCAATGCCTGGAAGAATCAGCCCCGCCTCTCCTCGCGATCACCTGGAGGTATCAGCCCCACTTCTCCTCACCATCACCTGGAAGTATCAGCCCCTCCTCTAATCACCATCACCTGGAAGTATCAACCCTGCCTCTAATCACCATCACCTGGAAGTATCAGCCCTACCCCTCTTCACCATCACCTGGAAGTATCAGCACAGCCTCTCCTCACCATCACATGGATATATCAGCCCCGCCTCTCCTCACCATCACCTGGAAGTATCAGCCTCACCTCACCTCACCATTGCCTGGAAGTATCACCCCCACCTCTCCTCATCATAACCTATATATATCAGCCCAGCATCTCCTCACCATCACCTGAAAGTATCAGCTACGCCTCTCCTCACCATCACCGGTAAGGGTCTGCCCCGCATCTCCTCACCATCACCTGGAAGTATTCCCCCAGCATCTCCTCACCATCGCCTGTGCCTATCAGCCCCGCCTCTCCTCACCATCGCCTGAAAGTATCAGCAATGCCTTTCTTCACCATCGCCTCTAAGTATCAAACCTCGCCCCTCCTTAAAACTGCCTGGAAGAGTCAGCCCTGCCTCTCCTTACCATCACCTGAAAGTATCAGCCCAGCCCTTCCTCACCATCACCTGGAGATATCATCCCGGCCTCTCCTCACCATCACCAGGAAGTATCAGCCCCGCCTCTCCTCATATCACCTGGAAATATCAGGCCTGCCTCTACTCACCATCACCTAGAAGTATCAGCCCTGCCTCTCCCCGCCACCACCTGGAAGTATCAATCCCGTCTCTCATAACCACCCCCTGGAAGTATCAGCCCCGCCTATTCTTACATCACCTGGAAGTATCAGCCCCGCCTCTCCTCACCATCTCATGGAAGTATCAGCCCCACCTCTCCTCACCATTGCCTGTACTATCAGCTCCGCATCTCCTCACCATCGCCTGGAAGTATCAGCCCCGCCTCTCCTCACAATCAACTGGAAGTATCAGCACCACCTCTCGTCAGCATCACCTGAATGTATCAACCCCGCCTCTCTTCACCATCACCTGGAAGTATCAGACCCACCTCTTCTCACCATCGCCTTGAAGTATAAGCCCAGCCGCACCTCACAATCGCCTGTAAGTATCATCCCCGCCTCTCCTCACCATCGCCTGAAAGTATCAGCACAGAATCTCCTCACCATCGCCTGTGAGTATCAAATCCGGCTATCCTCACTATTGCCTGGAAGTATCAGCCCCACCTCTCCTCACCATTGCCTGTAAGTATCAGCCTTGCCTTTCCTCACCTTCACATGGAAGAATCAGCCCTGATTCTCCTCACCATTACCTCTAAGAATCAACCCTGCATCTCCTCACCTTCACCTGGAAGCATCAGCCCACCTCTCCCCAACATCATCTGGAAGTATCAGCCCCGCCTCTCCTCACCATCATTTGGGTAGTATCAGCCCCGCCTCTCCTCACCATCACCTGGAAGTATCAACCCCGTCTCTCCTAACCATCACCTGGAAGTATCAGCCCCGCCTCTTCACACCATCACCTGGAAGTATCAACTCCGCCTCTCCTCACCATCAAATGAAAGTTTCAGCCCCGCCTCTCCTCTATATCACCTGGAAGTATTAGCCCCGGCTCTCACCACAATCGCCTGGAAGTATCAGCTCAGCCTCTCCTCACCATCGCCTCTGAGTATCAGTCCCGCCTCTCCTCACCATCGCCTGGAAGAATCAAACCAGACTCTCCTCACCATCGCCTGTGAGTATCAGCTCAACCTCTCTTCACCATCTCCTGGAATTATCACCCTGCCTCTCTTCACCATCACCTGTAAGTATCAGACTCGCCTCTCCTCACCATCGCATGGAAGTATCAGCCCCGCCTCTCCTCACCATCGCCTGTAAGTATCACCCCCGCCTCTCCTCACCATAGCCTGGAAGTATCAGCCCCACCTCTCCTCTTCATCACCTGGAAGTATCAGCCTAACCTCTCCTCACCATCGCCTGGAAGTATCACCCCGACTTCTCCTCATCATAACCTGTATGTATCAATCCCGCATCTCCTCACCATCACCTGAAAGTATCAGCTACGCCTCTCCTCACCATTACCGGTAAGGATCTGCCCCGCATCTCCTCAACATCACCTGGAAGTATCAACCCAGCCTCTCCTCACCATCGCCTGTGCCTATCAGCCCTGCCTCTCATCACCATCGCCTGGAAAAATCATCAATGCCTCTCTTCACCATCGCCTCTAAGTATCAGCCCCGCCTCTCCTCTACACTGCCTGTAAGTATCAGCCCTGCCTCTCCTTACCATCACCTGAAATTATCAGCAAAGCCCTTCCTCACCATCACCTGGATGTATCAGCCCCACCTCTCCTCAACATCACCAGGAAGTATCAGCCCCACCTCTCCTACTATCACCTGGAAATATCAGTCCCGCCTCTACTCACCATCACCTAGAAGTATCAGCCCTGCCTCTCCTCACCACCACCTGGAAGTATCAATCCTGTGTCTCCTAACCACCACCTGGAAGTATCAGCCCGCCTATTCTCACCATCACCTAGAAGTATCAGCCCCGCCTCTCCTCACCATCCCATGGAAGTATCAGCCCCACCTCTCCTCACCATTGCCTGTAAGTATCAGCCCCACCTCTCCTCACCATTGCTTGGAAGTATCAGCCCCGCCTCTCCTCACCATCAACTGGAAGTATCAGCCCCACCTCTCGTCACCATCACCTGGATGTATCAGCCCCGCCTCTCCTCACCATCGCCTGGAAGTATCAACCCAGACACTCTTCACCATCGCCTGTTAGTATCAGCTCAACCTCTCTTCACTATCTCCTGGAATTATCACCCCGCCTCTCTTCACCATCACCTGTAAGTATCAGCCCCGCCTCTCCTCAACATCGCATGGAAGTATAAGCCCCACCTCTCCTCTCAATCACCTGTAAGTATCAGCCCCGCCTCTCCTCACCATCGCCTGGAAGTATCAGCCCCGCCTCTCCTCACCATCAACTGGAAGTATCAGCCCCACCTCTCGTCATCATCACCTGGATGTATCAGCCCTGCATCTCCTCACCATCACCTGGAAGTATCAGCCCCGCCTCTCCTCACCATCGCCTGGAAGTATAAGCCCAGCCGCATCTCACATCCGCCTGTGAGTATCAGCCCTGCCTCTCCTCACCATCACCTGGAAGTATCAGCGAAGAATCTCCTCACCATCGCCTGTGAGTATCAAATCCGGCTATCCTCACCATTGCCTGGAAGTTTCAGCCCCACCTCTCCTTACCATCCAATGTAAGTATCAGCCCTGCCTCTCCTCACCATCACATGGAAGTATCAGTCTTGCCTCTCCTCACCATCACCTCTAAGAATCAACCCTGTATCTACTCACCATCACCTGGAAGTATCAGCCCCACCTCTCCTCACCATCACCTGGAAATATCAGCCCCGCCTCTCCTCACTATTACCTGGAAGTATCAGCCCCACTTCTAATCACCATCAGCTGGAAATAACAGCAGCACCTCTCCTCACCATTACCTGGAAATATCAGCCCTGCCTCCCTTCAACATAACCTGGAAGTATCAGCCCTGCCTCTCCTGACCATGAAATGGAGGTATCATCCCCGCCTCTGCACCGCATCACATTGAAGTATCAGACTAGCCTCTCCTGACCATCACCTGGAAGTATCAGCCCTGCCTCTCCTCACCATCACTTGGAAGTATCACCCACACCTCTCCTCACCATTTCCTGTAAGTTTCAGACCCGCCTCTCCTTACCATATCCTGGAAGTATGACCCCCACCTCTCAACATCATAACCTGTACGTATCAGCCCCGCATGTCCTCACCATCACCTGAAAGTATCAGCTCAGCCTCTCCTCAACATCGCATGGAAGTATCAGCTCCACCTCTCCTCACCATCGCCTGTAAGTATCAGCCCCGCCTCTCCTCACCATCACCTGGAAGTATCATCCCCACCTCTATTCACCATCACCTATAAGCATCAGCCCCGTCCCTCCTCACCATATCCTGGAAGTATCAACCATGCCTCTCCTCACCATCTCCTGGAAGAATCAGCCACGCCTCTCCTCGCGATTACCTGATAGTATCAGCAACACCTCTCCTCAACATCACCTGGAAGTATCAGCCCCTCCTCTAATCACCATCACCTTTAAGTATCAGCCCTGCCTCTAATCACCATCACCTAAAAGTATCAGCCCTGCCTCTCCTCACTATCTCCTGGAAGTATCAGCCCATCCTCTCCTCACCATCACATGGATGTATCAGCCCCGCCTCTCCTCTTCATCACCTGGAAGTATCAGCCTAACCTCTCCTCACCATCGCCTGGAAGTATCACCCCGACTTCTCCTCATCATAACCTGTATGTATCAATCCCGCATCTCCTCACCATCACCTGAAAGTATCAGCTACGCCTCTCCTCACCATTACCGGTAAGGATCTGCCCCGCATCTCCTCACCATCACCTGGAAGTATCAACCCAGCCTCTCCTCACCATCGCCTGTGCCTATCAGCCCCGCCTCTCATCACCATCGCCTGGAAAAATCATCAATGCCTCTCTTCACCATCGCCTCTAAGTATCAGCCCCGCCTCTCCTCTACACTGCCTGTAAGTATCAGCCCTGCCTCTCCTTACCATCACCTGAAATTATCAGCAAAGCCCTTCCTCACCATCACCTGGATGTATCAGCCCCACCTCTCCTCAACATCACCAGGAAGTATCAGCCCCACCTCTCCTACTATCACCTGGAAATATCAGGCCCGCCTCTACTCACCATCACCTAGAAGTATCAGCCCTGCCTCTCCTCACCACCACCTGGAAGTATCAATCCTGTGTCTCCTAACCACCACCTGGAAGTATCAGCCCGCCTATTCTCACCATCACCTAGAAGTATCAGCCCCGCCTCTCCTCACCATCCCATGGAAGTATCAGCCCCACCTCTCCTCACCATTGCCTGTAAGTATCAGCCCCACCTCTCCTCACCATTGCTTGGAAGTATCAGCCCCGCCTCTCCTCACCATCAACTGGAAGTATCAGCCCCACCTCTCGTCACCATCACCTGGATGTATCAGCCCCGCCTCTCCTCACCATCACCTGGAAGTATCAGCCCCGCCTCATCTCACCATCGCCTGGAAGTATAAGCCCAGCCACACCTCACAATCGCCTGTACGTATCAGCCCTCCCTCTCCTCACCACCGCCTGGAAGTATCAGACCCACCTCTCCTCACAACCGCCTGGAAGTATCAGCAACGCCTTCCCTAACCATTACCTGGATGTATCAGCCCCGCCTCTCTTCACCATCACCTGGAAGTATCCGCCCCGCCTCTAATCCCCATCAATTGGAAGTATCAGCCCCGCCTCTCCTCACCATCATCTAGAAGTATCAACCCCGTCTCTCCTAACCATGACCTGGAAGGATCAGCTCAGCCTCTTCACACCATCACCTGTAAGTAGCAGCCCCGCCTCTCCTCAACATCGCCTGTAAGTATCAGCCCCGCCTCTCCTCACCATCGCATGGAAGTATCAGCCCGACCTCTCCTCACCATCGCCTGTAAGTATCAGCCCCACCTCTCCTCACCATCAGCTGGAAGTATCATCCCCACCTCTAATCACCATCACCTAGAAGTATCAGCCCCGCCTCTCCTCACCATCGCCTGAAAGTATCAGCCATGCCTCTCCTCACCATCGCCTGGAAGAATTAGCCCAGCCTCTCCTCGCGATCAACTGGAAGTATCAGCCCCACTTCTCCTCACCATCACCTGGAAGTATCAGCCCCTCCTCTAATCACCATCACCTGGAAGTATCAGCCCTGCCTCTAATCACCATCACCTGGAAGTATCAGCCCTGTCTCTCTTCACCATCACCTGCAAGTATCAGCCCAGCCTCTCCTCACCATCACATGGATGTATCAGCCCCGCCTCTCCTCACCATCACCTGGAAGTATCAGCCTGACCTCTCCTCACCATCGCCTGAAAGTATCACCCCACCCCTCCTCATCATAACCTGTAAGTATCAGCCCAACATCTCCTCACCATCACCTGAAAGTATCAGCTACGCCTCACCTCACCATCACCGGTAAGGATCTGCCCCGCATCTCCTCACCATCACCTGGAAGTATCCCCCCAGCCTCTCCTCACCATCGCCTGTGCCAATCAGCCCCGCCTCTCCTCACCATCGCCTGATAGTATCAGCAATGCCTCTCTTCACCATCGCCTCTAAGTATCAGCCCCGCCTCTCCTCAACACTGCCTGGAAGTATCAACCCCACCTCTCCTAACCATCACCTGAAAGTATCAGCCCAGCCCTTCCTGACCATCACCTGGAGATATCAGCCCCGCCTCTCCACACCATCACCAGGAAGTATCAGCCCCGCCTCTCCTCATATCACCTGGAAATATCAGGCCCGCCTCTACTCACCATCACCTAGAAGTATCAGCCCTGCCTCTCCTCACCACCATCTGGAAGTATCAATTCCGTCTCTCCTAACCACCACCTGGAAGTATCAGCCCCGCCTATTCTCACCATCACCTGGAAGTATCACCCCCACCTCTCCTCATCATAACCTGTATGTATCAGCCCCGTATCTCTTCACCATCACCTGGAAGTATCAGCCCCGCCTCTCCTCACCGTCACCTGGAAGTATCAGCCCCACCTTTCCTCACCTTCACCTTGAAGTTTACGCCCCTCCTCTCGTCACCATCACCTGTAAGTATCAGTCACGCCTCTCCTCACCATTGCATGGAAGTATCAGCCCAGCCTCTAATCACCATCACATGGATGTATCAGCCCCGCCTCTCATCACCATCACCTGCAAGTATCAGCCTCACCTCTACTCACCATCACCTGGAAGTATCACCCCCACCTCTCCTAATCATAACCTGTATGTATCAGCCCAGCATCTACTCACCATCACCTGAAAGTATCAGCTACGGCTCTCCTCACCATCACTGGTAAGGATCTGCTCCGCATCTCCTCACCATCACCTGGAAGTATCCCCCCAGCTTCTCCTCACCATCGCCTGTGACTATCAGCCCTGCATTTCCTCAAAATCCCCTGGAAGTATCAGCAACGCCCCTCTTCACAATCGCCTCTAAGTATCAGCCCCACCTCTCCTCAACAATGCCTGGAAGTATCAGCCCCGCCTCTCCTTACCATCACCTGAAAGTATCAGCCCAGCCCTTTCCTCAAAATCACCTGGAGATATCAGCCCCGCCTTTCCTCACCATCACCAGGACATATCAGCCTCGCCTCTCGTCATATCACCTTTAAATATCAGGCCCGCCTCTACTCACCATCACCTAGAAGTATCAGCCCTGCCTCTCCTCATCACCACCTGGAAGTATCAATCCCGTCTCTCCTAACCACCACCTGGAAGTATCAGCCCCGCCTATTCTTACCATCAACTGGAAGTGTCAGCCCCGCCTCTCTTCACCATCTCATGGAAGTATCAGCCCCAATTTTCCTTCACCATTGCCTGTAAGTATCAGCCCCTCATCTCCTCACCATCGCCTGCAAATATCAGCCCAGAATCTCCTCACCATCGCCTGTGAGTATCAAATCCGGCTATCCTCACCACTGCCTGGAAGTATCAGCCCCACCTCTCCTCACCATTGCCTGTAAGTATCAGCCATGCCTCTCCTCACCATCGCATGGAAGTATCAGCCCCGCCTCTCCTCACCATCACCTCTAAGAATCAACCATGCATCTCCTCACCATCGCATGGAATTATCAGCCCCACCTCACCTCACCATCAACTGGAAGTATCACCCCTGCCTCTCCTCACTATCACCTGGAAATATCAGCCCCACTTCTAATCACCATCACCTGGAAATAACAGCAGCGCCTCTCCTCACCATTACCTGGAATTATCAGCCTACCTCCCTTCAATATCACCTGGAAGTATCAGCCCTGCCTCTCCTAACCATCAAATGGAGGTATCATCCCCGCCTCTGCTTCCCAACCCCTTTAAGTATCAGCCCAGCCTCTCCTGACCATCACCTGGAAGTATCAGCCCCACCTCTCCTCACCATCACCTGGAAGTATCACCCACACCTCTCCTCACCATTTCCTGTAAGTTTCAGACCCGCCTCTCCTCACCATCTCTTGGAAGTAAGACCCCCACCTCTCAACATCATAACTTGTACGCTATCAGCACCGCATGTCCTCACCATCACCTGAAAGTATCAGCTCAGCCTCTCCTCAACATCGCATGGAAGTATCAGCCCCACCACTCCTCACCATCGCCTGTAAGTATCAGCCCTGCCTCTCCTCACCATCACCTGGAAGTATCATCCCCACCTCTATTCACCATCACATGAAAGTATCAGCCACGCCTCTCCTCACCATATCCTGGAAGTATCAGCCATGGGTCTCCTCACCATCACCTGGAAAAATCAGCCCCGCCTCTCCTCGCGATCACCTGGAAGTATCAGCAACACCTCTCCTACACATCACATGGAAGTATCAGCCCCTCCTCTAATCACCATCACCTGGAAGTATCACCCCTGCCTCTAATCACATCACCTAGAAGTATCAGCCCTGTCTCTCCTCACTATCACCTGGAATTATCAGCCCATCCTCTCCTCATCATCACATGGATGTATCAGCCCCTCCTCTCCTCACCATCACCTGGAAGTATAAGCCTAACCTCTCCTCACCATCACCTGGAAGTATCAGCCCCGCCTCTCCTCACCACCACCTGGAAGTATCAGACCCGTGTCTCCTCAAAACCACCTGGAAGTATCAGCAATGCCTCTCCTCACCATTATCTGGATGTATCAGACCCGCCTCTCCTCACCATCACCTGGAAGTATGAGCCACGCCTCTCCTCACCATCACTTGGTTAGTATCAGCCCTGCCTCTCCTCACCATCACCTGGAAGTATCAACACCGTCTCTCCTAACCATCACCTGGAAGTATCAGCCCTGCCTCTTCAAACCATCACCTGGAAGTATCAGCTCTGCCTCTCCTCACCATCACCTGGAAGTATCAGCCCCGCCTCTCCTCACCATCGCCTGGAAGTGTAAGCCCAGCCGAACCTCACAACCGCCTGTGAGTATCAGCCCTGCCTCTCCTCACCATCACCTGGAGGTATCAGCGAAGAATCTCCTCACTATCGCCTGTGAGAATCAAATCCGGCTATCCTCACCATTGCCTGGAAGTATCAGCCCCACCTCTCCTCACCATCCAATGTAAGTATCAGCCCTGCCTCTCCTCACCATCGCATGGAAGTATCAGTCTTGCCTCTCCTCACTATCACCTCTAAGAATCAACCCTGTTTCTACTCACCATCACCTGGAAGTATCAGCCCCACCTCTCCTCACCATCACCTGGAAATATCAGCCCCGCCTCTCCTCACTATAACCTGGAAGTATCAGCCCCACTTCTAATCACCATCAGCTGGAAATAACAGCAGCACCTCTCCTCACCATTACCTGGAAATATCAGCCCTGCCTCCCTTCAACATCACCTGGAAGTATCAGCCCTGCTTCTCCTAACCATGAAATGGAGGTATCATCCCCGCCTCTGTTCCGCATCACATTGAAGTATCAGACTAGCCTCTCCTGACCATCACCTGGAAGTATCAGCCCCGCCTCTCCTCACCATCACATGGAAGTATCACCCACACCTCTCCTCACCATTTCCTGTAAGTTTCAGACCCGGCTGTCCTCACCATATCCTGGAAGTATGACCCCCATCTCTCAACATCATAACCTGTACGTATCAGCCCCGCATGTCCTCACCATCACCTGAAAGTATCAGCTCAGCCTCTCCTCAACATCGCATGGAAGTATCAGCCCCACCTCTCCTCACCATCGCCTGTAAGTATCAGCCCCGCCTCTCCTCACCATCACCTGGAAGTATCATCCCCACCTCTATTCACCATCACCTATAAGAATCAGCCCCGTCCCTCCTCACCATATCCTGGAAGTATCAACCATGCCTCTCCTCACCATCTCCTGGAAGAATCAGCCACGCCTCTTCTCACGATTACCTGATAGTATCAGCAACACCTCTCCTCAACATCACCTGGAAGTATCAGCCCCTCCTCTAATCACCATCACCTTTAAGTATCAGCACTGCCTCTAATCACCATCACCTAAAAGTATCAGCCCTGCCTCTCCTCACTATCACCTGGAAGTATCAGCCCATCCTCTCCTCACCATCACATGGATGTATCAGCCCCGCCTCTCCTCTTCATCACCTGGAAGTATCAGCCTAACCTCTCCTCACCATCGCCTGGAAGTATCACCCCGACTTATCCTTATCATAACCTGTATGTATCATTCCCGCATCTCCTCACCATCACCTGAAAGTATCAGCTACGCCTCTCCTCACCATCACCGGTAAGGATCTGCCCCGCATCTCCTCACCATCACCTGGAAGTATCAGCCCAGCCTCTCCTCACCATCGCCTGTGCCTATCAGCCCCACCTCTCCTCACCATCGCCTGGAAATATCATCAATGCCTCTCTTCACCATCGCCTCTAAGTATCAGCCCCGCCTCTCCTCAACACTGTTTGTAAGTATCAGCCCCGCCTCTCCTTACCATCACCTGAAATTATCAGCAAAGCCCTTCCTCACCATCACCTGGATGTATCAGCCCCACCTCTCCTCAACATCACCAGGAAGTATCAGCCCTGCCTCTCCTACTATCACCTGGAAATATCAGGCCCGCCTCTACTCACCATCACCTAGAAGTATCAGCCCCGCCTCTCCTCACCACCAACTGGAAGTATCAATCATGTCTCTCCTAACCACCACCTGGAAGTATCAGCCCGCCTATTCTCACCATCACCTAGAAGTATCAGCCCCGCCTCTCCTCACCATCCCATGGAAGTATCAGCCCCACCTCTCCTCACCATTGCCTGTAAATATCAGCCCCACCTCTCCTCACCATTGCTTGGAAGTATCAGCCCGGCCTCTCCTCACCATCAACTGGAAGTATGAGCCCCACCTCTCGTCACCATCACCTGGATGTATCAGCCCTGCCTCTCCTCACCATCACCTGGAAGTATCAGCCCCGCCTCTTCTCACCATCGCCTGGAAGTATAAGCCCAGCCACACCTCACAATCGCCTATACGTATCAGCCCTCCCTCTCCTCACCACCGCCTGGAAGTATCAGACCCACCTCTCCTCAAAACCGCCTGGAAGTATCAGCAACGCCTTCCCTAACCATTACCTGGATGTATCAGCCCCGCCTCTCCTCACCATCACCTGGAAGTATCCACCCCGCCTCTAATCACCATCACTTGGAAGTATCAGCCCCGCCTCTCCTCACCATCATCTAGAAGTATCAACCCCGTCTCTCCTAACCATGACCTGGAAGGATCAGCTCAGCCTCATCACACCATCACCTGTAAGTAGCAGCCCCGGCTCTCCTCAACATCCCCTGTAAGTATCAGCCCCGCCTCTCCTCACCATCGCAAGGAAATATCAGCCCGACCTCTCCTAACCATCGCCTGTAAGTATCAGCCCCGCCTCTCCTCACCATCACCTGGAAGTATCATCCCCGCCTCTAATCACCATCACCTAGAAGTATCAGCCTCGCCTCTCCTCACCATCGCCTGGAAGTATCAGCCATGCCTCTCCTCACCATCACCTGGAAGAATTAGCCCAGCCTCTCCTCGAGATCAACTGGAAGTATCAGCCCCACTTCTCCTCACCATCACCTGGAAGTATCAGCCCCTCCTCTAATCACCATCACCTGGAAGTATCAGCCCTGCCTCTAATCACCATCACCTGGAAGTATCAGCCCTGCCTCTCTTCACCATCACCTGGAAGTATCAGCCCAGCCTCTCCTCACCATCACATGGATGTATCAGCCCCGCCTCTCCTCAAAATCACCTGGAAGTATCAGCCTCACCTCTCCTCACCATCGACTGGAAGTATCACCCCACCTCTCCTCATCATAACCTGTATGTATCAGCCCAACATCTCCTCACCATCACCTGAAAGTATCAGCTACGCCTCTCCTCACCATCACCGGTAAGGATCTGCCCCGCATCTCCTCATTATCAACTGGAAGTATCCCCCCAGCCTCTCCTCACCATCGCCTGTGCCAATCAGCCCTGCCTCTCCTCACCATCGCCTGATAGTATCAACAATGCCTCTCTTCACCTCGCCTCTAAGTATCAGCCCAGCCTCTCCTCAACACTGCCTGGAAGTATCAACCCCGCCTCTCCTAACCATCACCTGAAAGTATCAGCCCAGCCCTTCCTCACCATCACCTGGAGATATCAGCCCCGCCTGTCCACACCATCACCAGGAAGTATCAGCCCTGCCTCTCCTCATATCACCTGGAAATATCAGGCCCGCCTCTACTCACCATCACCTAGAAGTATCAGCCCTGCCTCTCCTCACCACCATCTGGAAGTATCAATTCTGTCTCTCCTAACCACCACCTGGAAGTATCAGCCCCGCCTATTCTCACCATCACCTGGAAGTATCAAACCACCTCTCCTCATCATAACCTGTATGTATCAGCCCCGTATCTCCTCACCATCACCTGGAAGTATCAGCCCCGCCTCTCCTCACCATCACCTGCAAGTATCAGCCCCGCCTTTCCTCACCTTCACCTTGAAGTTTATGCCCCTCCTCTCGTCACCATCACCTGTAAGTATCAGTCACGCCTCTCCTTACGATTGCATGGAAGTATCAGCCCAGCCTCTAATCACCATCACATGGATGTATCAGCCCCGCCTCTCCTCACCATCACCTGCAAGTATCAGCCTCACCTCTACTCACCATCACCTGGAAGTATCACCCCCACCTCTCCTCATCATAACCTGTATGTATCAGCCCAGCATCTACTCACCATCACCTGAAAGTATCAGCTACGGCTCTCCTCACAATCACTGGTAAGGATCTGCCCCGCATCTACTCACCACCACCAGGAAGTATCCCCCCAGCCTCTCCTCACCATCGCCTGTGACTATCAGCCCTGCATTTCCTCAAAATCCCCTGGAAGTATCAGCAAAGCCCCTCTTCACCATCGCCTCTAAGTATCAGCCCCACCACTCCTCAACAATGCCTCTAAGTATCAGCCCCGCCTATCGTTACCATCACCTGAAAGTATCAGCCCAGCCCTTCCTCACCATCACCTGGAGATATCAACCCCGCCTTTCCTCACCATCACCAGGACATATCAGCCCCGCCTCTCATCATATCACCTTTAAATATCAGGCCCGTCTCTACTCACCATCACCTAGAAGTATCAGCCCTGCCTCTCCTCATCACCACCTGGAAGTATCAATCCCGTCTCTCCTAACCACCACCTGGAAGTATCAGCCCCGCCTATTCTTACCATCAACTGGAAGTATCAGCCCCGCCTCTCCTCACCATCTCATGGAAGTATCAGCCCCAATTTTCCTTCACCATTGCCTGTAAGTATCAGCCCCGCATCTCCTCACCATCGCCTGGAAGTATCAGCCCCGCCTCTCTTCACCATCAACTGGAAGTATCAGCCCCACCTCTCGTTAGCATCACCTGGATGTATCAACCCCACCTCTCTTCACCATCACCTGGAAGTATCAGCCCCGCCTCTTCTCACCATCGCCTGGAAGTATAAGCCCAGCCGAACCTCACAATCGCCTGTGAGTATCAGCCCCGCCTCTCCTCACCATCTCCTGCAAGTATCAGCCCAGAATCTCCTCACCATCGCCTGTGAGTATCAAATCCGGCTATCCTCACCATTGCCTGGAAGTATCAGCCCAACCTCTCCTCACCATCGCCTGTAAGTATCAGCCATGCCTCTCCTCACCATCGCATGGAAGTATCAGCCCCACCTCTCCTCACCATCACCTCTTAGAATCAACCATGCATCTCCTCACCATCGCATGGAATTATCAGCCCCACCTCACCTCACCATCACCTGGAAGTATCACCCCTGCCTCTCCTCACTATCACCTGGAAATATCAGCCCCACTTCTAATCACCATCACCTGGAAATAACAGCAGCGCCTCTCCTCACCACCACCTGGAAGTATCAGACCCGTTTCTCCTCAAAACCGCCTGGAAGTATCAGCAATGCCTCTCCTCACCATTATCTGGATGTATCAGCCCCGCCTCTCCTCAACATCACCTGGAAGTATCTGCCACGCCTCTCCTCACCATCACTTGGTTAGTATCAGCCCTGCCTCTCCTCACCATCACCTGGAAGTATCAACACCGTCTCTCCTAACCATCACCTGGAAGTATCAGCCCTGCCTCTTCACACCATCACCTGGAAGTATCAGCTCCGCCTCTCCTCACCATCACCTGAAAGTTTCAGCCCCGCCTCTCCTCTACATCACCTGGAAGTATCAGCCCCGCCTCTCATCACAATTGCCTGGAAGTATCAGCTCAGCCTCTCCTCACCATCGCCTGTGAGTATCAGTCCCGCCTATCCTCACCATCGCCTGGAAGTATCAACCCAGACACTCTTCACCATCGCCTGTTAGTATCAGCTCAACCTCTATTCACCATCTCCTGGAATTATCACCCCGCCTCTCTTCAGCATCCCCTGTAAGTATCAGCCCCGCCTCTCCTCACCATCACATGGAAGTATCAGCCCCACCTCTCCTCTCCATCACCTGTAAGTATCAGCCCCGCCTCTCCTCACCATCGCCTGGAAGTATCATCCCCGCCTTACCTCACCACCAACTGGAAGTATCAGCCCCACCTCTCGTCATCATCACCTGGATGTATCAGCCCTACCTCTCCTCACCATCACCTAGAAGTATCAGCCCCGCCTCTCCTCACCATCGCCTGGAAGTATAAGCCCAGCCGCACCTCACAATCGCCTGTGAATATCAGCCCTGCCTCTCCTCACCATCACCTGGAAGTATCAGCGAAGAATCATCTCACCATCGCCTGTGAGTATCAAATCCGGCTATCCTCACCATTGCCTGGAAGTATCAGCCCCACCTCTCCTCACCATCCCTTGTAAGTATCAGCCCTGCCTCTCCTCACCATTGCATGGAAGTATCAGTCCTGCCTCTCCTCACCATCACCTCTAAGAATCAACCCTGTATCTACTCACCATCACCTGGAAGTATCAGCCCCACCTCTCCTCACTATCACCTGGAAGTATCAGCCCCGCCTCTCCTCACTAACACCTGGAAGTATCAGCCTTACTTCTAATAATCATCAGCTGGAAATAACAGCAGCACCTCTCCTCACCATTACCTGGAAATATCAGCCCTGCCTCCCTTCAACATCACCTGGAAGTATCAGCCCTGCCTCTCCTCACCATCACTTGGAAGTATCACCCACACCTCTCCTCACCATTTCCTGTAAGTTTCAGACACGCCTCTCCTCACCATATCCTGGAAGTATGACCCCCACCTCTCAACATCATAACCAGTACGTATCAGCCCCGCATGTCCTCACCATCACCTGAAAGTATCAGCTCAGCCTCTCCTAAACATCGCATGGAAGTATCAGCCCCACCTCTCCTCACCATCGCCTGGAAGTATCATCCCCACCTCTATTCACCATCACCTGGAAGCATCAGCCCCGCCCCTCCTCACCATATCCTGGAAGTATCAACCATGCCTCTCCTCACCATCTCCTGGAAGAATCAGCCACGCCTCTCCTCGCGATTTTCTGATAATATCAGCAACACCTCTCCTCAACATCACCTGGAAGTATCAGCCCCTCCTCTGATCACCATCACCTGGAAGTATCAGCCCTGCCTCTAATCACCATCACCTAAAAGTATCAGCCCTGCCTCTCCTCACTATCACCTGGAAGTATCAGCCCATCCTCTCCTCACCATCACATGGATGTATCAGCCCCGTCTCTCCTCTTCAGCACCTGGAAGTATCAGCCTAACCTCTCCTCACCATCGCCTGGAAGTATCACCCACACCTCTCCTCATCATAACCTGTATGTATCAGTCCCGCATCTCCTCACCATCACCTGAAAGTATCAGCTACGCCTCTCCTCACCATCACCGGTAAGGATCTGCCCCGCATCTTATCACCATCACCTGGAAGTATCAGCCCAGCCTCTCCTCACCATCGCCTGTGCCTATCAGCCCCGCCTCTCCTCACCATCGCCTGGAAATATCATCAATGCCTCTCTTCACCATCGCCTCTAAGTATAAGCCCCGCCTCTCCTCTACACTGCCTGTAAGTAACAGCCCCGCCTCTCCTTACCATCACCTGAAATTATCAGCCCAGCCCTTCCTCACCATCACCTGGATGTATCAGCCCCGCCTCTCCTCAACATCACCAGGAAGTATCAGCCCCGCCTCTCCTCATATCACCTGGAAATATCAGGCCCGCCTCTACTCACCATCACCTAGAAGTATCAGCCCTACCTCTCCTCACCACCACCTGGAAGTATCAATCCCGTCTCTCCTAACCACCACCTGGAAGTATCAGCCCGCCTATTCTCACCATCACCTAGAAGTATCAGCCCCGCCTCTCCTCACCATCCCATGGAAGTATCAGCCCCACCTCTCCTCACCATTGCCTGTAAGTAACAGCCCCACCTCTCCTCACCATTGCCTGGAAGTATCAGCCCCGCCTCTCCTCACCATCAACTGGAAGTATCAGCCCCACCTCTCGTCACCATCACCTGGATGTATCAGCCCCACCTCTCCTCACCATCAACTGGAAGTATCAGCCCCGCCTCTTCTCACCATCGCCTGGAAGTATAAGCCCAGCCACACCTCACAATCGCCTGTACGTATCAGCCCTGCCTCTCCTCACCACCGCCTGGAAGTATCAGACCCCTCTCTCCTCACAACCACCTGGAAGTATCAGCAACGCCTTCCCTAACCATTACCTGGATGTATCAGCCCCGCCTCAAATCACCATCACTTGGAAGTATCAGCCCCGCCTCTCCTCACCATCATCTAGAAGTATCAACCCCGTGTCTCCTAACCATGACCTGGAAGGTTCAGCTCAGCCTCTTCACACCATCACCTGTAAGTAGCAGCCCCGCCTCTCCTCACCATAGCATGTAAGTATCAGCCCTGCCTCTCCTCACCATCGCATGGAAGTATCAGCCCGACCTCTCCTCACCATCGCCTGTAAGTATTAGCCCCGCCTCTCCTCACCATCACCTGGAAGTATCATCCCCGCCTCTAATCACCATCACCTAGAAGTATCAGCCCCGCCTCTCCTCACCATCGCCTGGAAGAATTAGCCCAGCCTCTCCTCGCGCTCACCTGGAAGTATCAGCCCCAATTCTCCTCACCATCACCTGGAAGTATCAGCCCCTCCTCTAATCACCATCACCTGGAAGTATCAGCCCTGCCTCTAATCACCATCACCTGGAAGTATCAGCCCTGTCTCTCTTCACCATCACCTGGAAGTATCAGCCCAGCCTCTCTTCACCATCACATGGATGTATCAGCCCCGCCTCTCCTCACCATCACCTGGAAGTATCAGCCTTACCTCTTCTCCCCATCACCTGGAAGTATCAACCCACCTCTCCTCATCATAACCTGCAGGTATCAGCCCAACATCTCCTCACCATCACCTGAAAGTATCAGCTACGCCTCTCCTCACCATCACCGGTAAGGATCTGCCCCGCATATCCTCACCATCACCTGGAAGTATCCCCCAAGCCTCTCCTCACCATCGCCTGTGCCAATCAGCCCCGCCTCTCCTCACCATCGCCTGAAAGTATCAGCAATGCCTCTCTTCACCATCGCCTCTAAGTATCAGCCCAGCTTCTCCTCAACACTGCCTGGAAGTATCAACCTCGCCTCTCCTAACCATCACCTGAAAGTATCAGCCCAGCCCTTCCTCACCATCACCTGGAGATATCAGCCCCGCCTCTCCACACCATCACCAGGAAGTATCAGCCCTGCCTCTCCTCATATCACCTGGAAATATCAGGCCCGCCTCTACTCACCATCACCTAGAAGTATCAGCCCTGCCTCTCCTCACCACCATCTGGAAGTATCAATTCCGTCTCTCCTAACCACCACCTGGAAGTATCAGCCCCGCCAATTCTCACCATCACCTGGAAGTATCACCCCCACCTCTCCTCATCATAACCTGTATGTATCAGCCCCGTATCTCCTCACCATCACCTGGAAGTATCAGCCCCTCCTCTAATCACCATCACCTGGAAATAACAGCCCTGCCTCTAATCACCATCACCTGGAAGTATCAGCCCTGCCTCTCTTCACCATCACCTGTAAGTATCAGTCACGCCTCTCCTCACCATTGCATGGAAGTATCAGCCCAGCCTCTAATCACCATCACATGGATGTATCAGCCCCGCCTCTCCTCACCATCACCTGCAAGTATCAGCCTCACCTCTACTCACCATCGCCTGGAAGTATCACCCCCTCCTCTCCTCATCATAACCTGTATGTATCAGCCCAGCATCTCCTCATCATCACCTGAAAGTATCAGCTACGCCTCTCCTCACCATCACTGGTAAGGATCTGCCCCGCATCTCCTCACCATCACCTGGAAGTATCCCCACAGCCTCTCCTCACCATCGCCTGTGCCTATCAGCCCTGCGTTTCCTCAAAATCCCCTGGAAGTATCAGCAACGCCCCTCTTCACCATCGCCTCTAAGTATCAGCCCGGCCTCTCCTCAACAATACCTGGAAGTATCAGCCCCGCCTCTCCTTACCATCACCTGAAAGTATCAGCCCAGCCCTTCCTCACCATCACCTGGAGATATCAGCCCCGCCTTTCTTCACCATCACCATGAAGTATCAGCCACGCCTCTCGTCATATCACCCTTAAATATCAGGCCCGCATCTACTCACCATCACCTAGAAGTATCAGCCCTGCCTCTCCTCATCACCACCTGGAAGTATCAATCCCGTCTCTCCTAACCACCACCTCGAAGTATCAGCCCCGCCTATTCTTACCATCATCTGGAAGTATCAGCCCCTCGTCTCCTCACTATCTTATGGAAGTATCAGCCCCAATTTTCCTTCACCATTGCCTGTAAGTATCAGCCCCGCATCTCCTCACCATCGCCTGGAAGTATCAGCCCCGCCCCTCTTCACCATCAACTGGAAGTATCAGCCCCACCTCTCGTTAGCATCACCTGGATGTATCAACCCCACCTCTTCTCACCATCACCTGGAAGTATAAGCCCAGCCGAACCTCACAATCGCCTGTGAGTATCAGCCCCGCCTCTCCTTACTATCACCTGCAAGTATCAGCCCAGAATCTCCTCACCATCGCCTGTGAGTATCAAATCCGGCTATCCTCACCATTGCCTGGAAGTATCAGCGCCAACTCTCCTCACCATCGCCTGTAAGTATCAGCCATGCCTCTCCTCACCATCGCATGGAAGTATCAGCCCCGCCTCTACTCAACATCACCTCTAAGAATCAACCCTGCATCTCCTCACCATCGCATGGAATTATCAGCCCCACCTCACCTCACCATCACCTGGAAGTATCACCCCTGCCTCTCCTCACTGTCACCTGGAAATATCAGCCCCACTTCTAATCACCATCACCTGGAAATAACAGCAGCGCCTCTCCTCACCATTACCTGGAATTATCATCCCTGCCCCCCTTCAATATCACCTGGAAGTATCAGCCCTGCCTCTCCTAACCATCAAATGGAGGTATCATCCCCGCCTCTGCTTCCCATCACCTTTAAGTATCAGCCCAGCCTCTCCTGACCATCACCTGGAAGTATCAGCCCCACCTCTCCTCACCATCACTTGGAAGTATCACCCACACCTCTCCTCACCATTTCCAGTAAGTTTCAGACCCGCCTCTCCTCACCATATCCTGGAAGTATGACCCCCACCCCTCAACATCATAACCTGTATGTATCAGCCCCGCATGTCCTCACCATCACCTGAAAGTATCAGCTCAGCCTCTCCTCAACATCACATGAAAGTATCAGCCCCACCTCTCATCACCATCGCCTGTAAGTATCAGCCCCGCCTCTCCTCAACTTCACCTGGAAGTATCATCCCCACCTCTATTCACCATCACCTGGAAGCATCAGCCCCGCCCCTCCTCACCATATCCTGAAAGTATCAACCATGCCTCTCCTCACCATCTCCTGGAAGAATCAGCCACGCCTCTCCTCGCGATTACCTGATAGTATCAGCAACACCTCTGCTCAACATCACCTGGAAGTATCAGCCCCTCCTCTAATCACCATCACCTGGAAGTATCAGCCCTTCCTCTAATCACCATCACCTAAAAGTATCAGCCCTGGCTCTCCTCACTATCACCTGGAAGTATCAGCCCATCCTCTCCTCACCATCACATGGATGTATCAGCCCCGCCTCTCCTCTTCATCACCTGGAAGTATCAGCCTAACCTCTCCTCACCATCGCCTGGAAGTATCACCCCCACCTCTCCTCATCATAACCTGTATGTATCAGTCCCGCATCTCCTCACCATCACCTGAAAGTATCAGCTACGCCTCTCCTCACCATCACCGGTAAGGATCTGCCCCGCATCTCCTCACCATCACCTGGAAGTATCAGCCCAGCCTCTCCTCACCATCGCCTGGAAGAATTAGCCCAGCCTCTCCTCGCGCTCACCTGGAAGTATCAGCCCCAATTCTCCTCACCATCACCTGGAAGTATCAGCCCCTCCTCTAATCACCATCACCTGGAAGTATCAGCCCTGCCTCTAATCACCATCACCTGGAAGTATCAGCCCTGTCTCTCTTCACCATCACCTGGAAGTATCAGCCCAGCCTCTCTTCACCATCACATGGATGTATCAGCCCCGCCTCTCCTCACCATCACCTGGAAGTATCAGCCTTACCTCTCCTCACCATCACCTGGAAGTATCAACCCACCTCTCCTCATCATAACCTGCAGGTATCAGCCCAACATCTCCTCACCATCACCTGAAAGTATCAGCTACGCCTCTCCTCACCATCACCGGTAAGGATCTGCCCCGCATATCCTCACCATCACCTGGAAGTATCCCCCAAGCCTCTCCTCACCATCGCCTGTGCCAATCAGCCCCGCCTCTCCTCACCATCGCCTGAAAGTATCAGCAATGCCTCTCTTCACCATCGCCTCTAAGTATCAGCCCAGCTTCTCCTCAACACTGCCTGGAAGTATCAACCTCGCCTCTCCTAACCATCACCTGAAAGTATCAGCCCAGCCCTTCCTCACCATCACCTGGAGATATCAGCCCCGCCTCTCCACACCATCACCAGGAAGTATCAGCCCTGCCTCTCCTCATATCACCTGGAAATATCAGGCCCGCCTCTACTCACCATCACCTAGAAGTATCAGCCCTGCCTCTCCTCACCACCATCTGGAAGTATCAATTCCGTCTCTCCTAACCACCACCTGGAAGTATCAGCCCCGCCAATTCTCACTATCACCTGGAAGTATCACCCCCACCTCTCCTCATCATAACCTGTATGTATCAGCCCCGTATCTCCTCACCATCACCTGGAAGTATCAGCCCCTCCTCTAATCACCATCACCTGGAAATAACAGCCCTGCCTCTAATCACCATCACCTGGAAGTATCAGCCCTGCCTCTCTTCACCATCACCTGTAAGTATCAGTCACGCCTCTCCTCACCATTGCATGGAAGTATCAGCCCAGCCTCTAATCACCATCACATGGATGTATCAGCCCCGCCTCTCCTCACCATCACCTGCAAGTATCAGCCTCACCTCTACTCACCATCGCCTGGAAGTATCACCCCCTCCTCTCCTCATCATAACCTGTATGTATCAGCCCAGCATCTCCTCACCATCACCTGAAAGTATCAGCTACGCCTCTCCTCACCATCACTGGTAAGGATCTGCCCCACATCTCCTCACCATCACCTGGAAGTATCCCCACAGCCTCTCCTCACCATCGCCTGTGCCTATCAGCCCTGGGTTTCCTCAAAATCCCCTGGAAGTATCAGCAACGCCCCTCTTCACCATCGCCTCTAAGTATCAGCCCGGCCTCTCCTCAACAATACCTGGAAGTATCAGCCCCGCCTCTCTTTACCATCACCTGAAAGTATCAGCCCAGCCCTTCCTCACCATCACCTGGAGATATCAGCCCCGCCTTTCCTCACCATCACCATGAAGTATCAGCCACGCCTCTCGTCATATCACCCTTAAATATCAGGCCCGCATCTACTCACCATCACCTAGAAGTATCAGCCCTGCCTCTCCTCATCACCACCTGGAAGTATCAATCCCGTCTCTCCTAACCACCACCTGGAAGTATCAGCCCCGCCTATTCTTACCATCATCTGGAAGTATCAGCCCCTCCTCTCCTCACTATCTTATGGAAGTATCAGCCCAACCTCTCCTCACCATCGCCTGTAAGTATCAGCCCCGCCTCTCCTCACCATCGCCTGGAATTATGAGCCCCGCCTCTTCTCACCATCACCTGGAAGTATCAGCCCATCCTCTCCTCACCATCACATGGATGTATCAGCCCCGCCTCTCCTCTTCATCACCTGGAAGTATCAGCCTAACCTCTCCTCACCATCGCCTGGAAGTATCACCCCCACCTCTCCTCATCATAACCTGTATGTATCAGTCCCGCATCTCCTCACCATCACCTGAAAGTATCAGCTACGCCTCTCCTCACCATCACCGGTAAGGATCTGCCCCGCATCTCCTCACCATCACCTGGAAGTATCAGCCCAGCCTCTCCTCACCATCGCCTGTGCCTATCAGCCCCGCCTCTTCTCACCATCGCCTGGAAATATCATCAATGCCTCTCTTCACCATCGCCTCTAAGTATCAGCCAAGCCTCTCCTCTACACTGCCTGTAAGTATCAGCCCCGCCTCTCCTTACCATCACCTGAAATTATCAGCCCAGCCCTTCCTCACCATCACCTGGATGTATCAGCCCCGCCTCTCCTCAACATCACCAGGAAGTATCAGCCCCGCCTCTCCTACTATCATCTGGAAAAATCAGGCCCGCCTCTACTCACCATCACCTAGAAGTATCAGCCCTGCCTCTCCTCACCACCACCTGGAAGTATCAATCCCGTCTCTCCTACCCACCACCTGGAAGTATCAGCCCTCCCTATTCTCACCATCACCTGGAAGTATCAGCCCTGCCTCTCCTCACCATCACATGGAAGTATCAGCCCAACCTCTCCTCACCATCGCCTGTAAGTATCAGCCCCGCCTCTCCTCACCATCGCCTGGAATTATGAGCCCCGCCTCTTCTCACCATCAACTGGAAGTATCAGCCCTACCTCTCGTCACAATCACTGGATGTATCAGCCCCGCCTCTCCTCACTATAACCTGGAAGTATCATCCCCGCCTCTCCTCACCATTGCCTGGAAGTATCAGCCCTCCCTCTCCTCACCAGTACCTGGAAGTATCAATCCCGTCTCTCCTAACCACCACCTGGAAGTATCAGCCCCGCCTATTCTCACCATCACCTGGAAGTATCAGCCCTGCGTCTCCTCACCATCACATGGAAGTATCAGCCCCTACTCTCCTCATCATCGCCTGTAAGTATCAGCCCTGCCTCTCCTCAACATCGCCTGGAAGTATGAGCCCCGCCTCTTCTCACCATCAACTGGAAGTATCAGCCCCACCTCTCGTCACAATTACTGGATGTATCAGCCCCGCCTCTGCTCACTATAACCTGGAAGTATCATCCCCGCCTCTCCTCACCATCGCCTGGAAGTATAAGCCCAGCCGCAGCTCACAATCGCCTGTGAGTATCAACCCCGCCTCTCCTCACCATCGCCTGGAAGTATCAGCCCAGAATCTCCTCACCGTCGCCTGTGAGTTTGAAATCCGGCTATCATCACCATTGCCTTTAAGTATCAATCCCGCCTCTCCTCACCATCACCAGGAGGTATCAGCCCCATCTCTCTTCACCATCGCCAGTAAGTATCAGCCCCGCCTCTCCTCACCATCGCCTGTAAGTATCAGCCCAGCCTCTCCTCACCATTGCCTATAAGTATCAGCCCCGCCTTTCCCCACCAACACCTGTAAGTATCAGACCCACCTCTCCTCACCATCACCTGGAACTATCAACCCAGCCCCTAATCAAAATAACCTGAAAGTATCAGCCACGCCTCTCCTTACCATCACCTGGAAGTATCAGCCCCGCCTCTCCTCAACATCACCTGGAAGTATCAGCCCCGCCTTTCCTCACATTCACCTGGAAGTTTCTGCCCCTCCTATCCTCACCATCACCTGTAAGTATCAGTCGCGCCTCTCCTCACCATTGCATGGAAGTATCAGCCCAACCTCTAATGACAATCGCCTGTGTATATCAGCCCCGCCTCTCCACACCATCACCTGGAAGTATCAGCCCGCTTCTAAACAAAATAACCTGAAGGTATCGGCCATGCCTCTCCTCACCATCACCTGAGGGTATCAGCCATGCCTCTCCTCACCATCACTTGGAAGTATGAACCCTGACTTTCCTCACATTCACCTGGAAGTTTCCGCCCCTCCTCTCCTCACCATCACCTGTATATATCAGCTGTGCCTCTCCTCACCATTGAATGGAAGTATCAGCCCAGCCTCTCTTCACCATCGCCTGTGAGTATAAGCAACGCCTCTCCTCACCATTGCAATGAAGTATCAGCCCAGCCTCTCCTTACTATTGCCTGTAAGTATCAGCCCTGCCTTTCATCACCACCGCCTGGAAGTATCAAACCCGCCTCTCATTACAACCGCCTGGAAGTATCCGCCGTGCCTCTCCTCAACATCACTTGGAAGTATCAGCCCCGCCTCTCCTCACCATCACCTGGAAGTATCAACCACGTCTCTCCTAACCATCACATGGAAGTATAAGCCTGGCCTCTTCACATCATCCCCTGTAAGTATCAGCCGTGGTTCTCCACACCATCACATGGAAGTATCAGCCCAGCCTCTCCTCACCATCGCATGGAAGTATCAGCCCCACCTCTCCTCACCATCGCCTGTAAGTATCAGCCCCGCCTCTCCTCACCATCACCTGGAAGTATCATCCCCACCTCTAATCACCATCACCTGGAAGTATCAGCCCCGCCTCTCCTCACCATCGCCTGGAAGTATCAGCCATGCCTCTCCTCACCATCACCTGGAAGAATCAGCCCCGCCTCTCCTCGCCATCACCTGGAAGTATCAGCCCCACCTCTCCTCACCATCACCTGGAAGTATCAGCCCCTCTCTAATCACCATCACCTCGAAGTATCAGCCCTGCCTCTAACCACCATCACCTGGAAGTATCAGACCTGTCTCTCTTCACCATCACCTGGAAGTATCAGCCCCGCCTCTCCTAACCATGAAATGGAAGTATCATTCCCCACTCTCCTCACCATCACTTGGAAGTATCAGAACATCCCCTTCTCGCAATCTCATGGAAGTATCAGCCCCGCCTCTCCTCACCATCACCTGGAAGTATCAGCATCACCTCTCCTCACCATCGCCTGGAAGTATCACTCCTACCTCTCCTCATCATAACCTGTATGTATCAGCCCCGCTTCTCCTCTCCATCACCTGAAAGTATCAGCCACGCCTCTCCTTACCATTACCTGTAAGGATCTGCCCCGCATCTCCTCACCATCACCTGGAAGTATCCGCCCCGCCTTTTCTCACCATCATCTGGAAGTATCAGCCCTGCCTCTCCTCACCATCACCTGTATGTATCAGTCTCACCTCTCTTCACCATTTCCTGTAAGTATCTGCCCCTCCTCTACTCACCATCGCTGGAAGTATCAACCCCACATCTTCTCATCATAACCTGTACGTATCAGCCCTGCATCTCCTCACCATCACCTGGAATTATCAGTCATGCCTCTCCTCACCATCACCTGGAAGTATCAGCCCCGCCTCTCCTCACCATCACCAGGAAGTATCAGCCCCGCCTCTCCTCACCATTGCCACTAAGTATCATCCCCGCATCTCCTCAACATCGCCTGTAAGTATCAGCCCAGCCTCTCCTCACCATTGTCTATAAGTATCAGCCCCACCTTTCCCCACCAATACCTGGCAGTATCAGCCCCGCCTCTCCTCCCCTTCGCCTGGAAGTATCAACCCAGTCTCTAATCAAAATAACCTGAAAGTATCAGCCACACCTCTCCTTACCATCACCTGGAAGTATCAGCCCCGCCTCTCCTCACCATCACCTGGAAGTATCAGCCCAGCCCTTCCTCACCTTCACCTGGAAGTTTGTGCCCCTCCTCTCCTCACCATCACCTGTAAGTATCAGCCGCACCTCTCCTCACCATTGCGTGGAAGTATCAGCAAAGCCTCTAATCACAATCACCTGTCAATGTCAGCCCCGCCTCTCCTCACCATCGCCTATAAGTATCAGCCCGCCTCTAAACAAAAAAACTTGAAGGTATCAGCCACGCCTCTCCTCACCATCACCTGGAAGTATCAGCCACGCCTCTCCTCACCATCACCTGGAAGTATCAACCCCGCCTTTCCTAACCTTCACCTGGAAGTTTCTTCCCCTCCTCACCTCACCATCACCTCTAAGTATCAGCCGCACCTCTCCTCACCATTGCATGGAATTATCAGCCCAGCATCTCTTCACCATCGCCTCTGAGTATCAGCCCCGCATCTCATCACCATCGCAGGGAAGTATCAGCCCAGCCTCTCCTTAGTATTGATTGTAAGTATCAGCCCCGCCTCCCCTCAACACCGCCTGGAAGTATCAGGACCGCCTCTCCTCACAACCGCCTGGAAGTATCAGCAACGCCTCTCCTCACCATTACCTGGATGTATCAGCCCCGCCTCCCCTCACCATAACCTGGAAGTATCCGCCCCGCCTCTCCTCACCATCACTTGGAAGTATCAGCCCCGTCTCACCTCACCATCACCTGGAAGTATCAACCCCGTCTCTCCTAACAATCACCTGGAATTATCAGCCCCGCCTCTTCACACCATCACCTGGAAGTATCAGCCCCGCCTCTCCTCACCATCACCTGAAAGTTTCAGCCCCGCCTCTCCTCACCATCACTTGGAAGTATCAGACCTGCCTCTCCTCAAAATCGCCTGGAAGTATCAGCCCTACCACTCCTCACCATCGCCTATGAGTATCATCCACGCCTCTCCTCACCATTGCCTGGAAGTATCAGATCAGCCTCTCCTCACCATCGCCTGTGATTATCAGCCCCGCCTCTCCTCACCATCGCATGAAAGCATCAGCCCAGCCTCTCCTCACCATCGCCTGTGAGTATCAGCCCAGCCTCTCTTCACCATCGCCTGGAAGTCTCACCCCGCCTCTCCTCACCATTGCCTGTAAGTATCAGCCCCGCCTCTCCTCACCATCAACTGTAAGTATCAACCCTGTCTCTCCTCACCATCACCTGGAAGTATCAGCCCTACCTCTCCTCACCATCGCCTGGAAGTATCAGCCCTGCCTCTCCTCACCATGAACTGGAAGTATGAGCCCCACCTCTTCTCACCTTCACTTGGAAGTATCAGCCCCGCCTCTCCTCACCATCACCTTGAAGTATCAGCTCCACCTCTCCTCACCATCGCCTGTAAGTATCAGCCCCGCCCCTACTCACCATTACCTAGAAGTATCAGCCCTGTCCCTCCTCACCATCACCTGGAAGTATCAGCAACACCTCTCATCACCATCACCTGGAAGTATCATCCCCGCCTCTAATCACCATCACCTGGAAGTATCAGACCCTTCTCTCCTCACAACCGCCTGGAAGTATCAGCAATGCCTCTCCTCACCATTACCTGGATGTTTCAGCCTCGCCTCTCCTCACCATCACCTGGAAGTATCCGCCCCGCCTCTCCTCACCATCACTTGGGTAGTATCAGCCCCGCCTCTCTTCACCATCAACTGGAAGTATCAACCCCGTCTCTCCTAACATTCACCTGGAAGTATCAGCCCTGCCTCTTCATACCATCACCTGGAAGTATCAGCTCCGCCTCTCCTCACCATCACCTGAAAGATTCAGCCCCGCCTCTCCTCTACATCACCTGGAAGCATCAGCCCTGCCCCTCATCACAATCGCCTGGAAGTATCAGCTCAGCCTCTCCTCACCATCGCCTGTGAGTATCAGTCCCGCCTCTCCTCACCATCGCCTGGAAGTATCAACCCAGACTCTCCTCACCATCGCCTGTGAGTATCAGCTATACCTCTCTTCACCATCTCCTGGAATTATCACCCTGCCTCTCTTCACCATCACCTGTAAGTATCAGTCCCGCCTCTCCTCACCATCGCATGGAAGTATCAGCCTCACCTCTCCTCACCATCGCCTGGAAGTATCAGCCCCACCTCTCCTCTTCATCGCATGGAAGTATCAGCCTGACCTCTCCTCACCATCGCCTGTAAGGATCAGCCCCGCCTCTCCTCACCATCACCTGGAAGTATCATCCCCGCCTCTAATCACCATCACCTGGAAGTATCAGCCCCGCCCCTACTCACCATTACCTAGAAGTATCAGCCCTGTCCCTCCTCACCATCACCTGGAAGTATCAGCAACACCTCTCATCACCATCACCTGGAAGTATCATCCCTGCCTCTAATCACCATCACCTGGAAGTATCAGACACTTCTCTCCTCACAACCGCCTGGAAGTATCAGCAATGCCTCTCCTCACCATTACCTGGATGTATCAGCCTCGCCTCTCCTCACCATCACCTGGAAGTATCCGCCCCGCCTCTGCTCACCATCACTTGGGTAGTATCAGCATCGCCTCTCTTCACCATCAACTGGAAGTATCAACCCCGTCTCTCCTAACATTCACCTGGAAGTATCAGCCCTGCCTATTCACACCATCACCTGAAAGTATCAGCTCCGCCTCTCCTCACCATCACCTGAAAGATTCAGCCCCGCCTCTCCTCTACATCACCTGGAAGTATCAGCCCTGCCCCTCATCACAATCGCCTGGAAGTATCAGCTCAGCCTCTCCTCACCATCGCCTGTGAGTATCAGTCCCGCCTCTCCTCACCATCGCCTGGAAGTATTAACCCAGACTCTCCTCACCATCGCCTGTGAGTATCAGCTCAACCTCTCTTCACCATCTCCTGGAATTATCACCCTGCCTCTCTTCACCATCACCTGTAAGTATCAGTCCCGCCTCTCCTCACCATCGCATGGAAGTATCAGCCTCACCTCTCCTCACCATCGCCTGT
Source organism: Macrobrachium rosenbergii (assembly GCA_039081455.1). Classification (NCBI taxonomy): domain Eukaryota; kingdom Metazoa; phylum Arthropoda; class Malacostraca; order Decapoda; family Palaemonidae; genus Macrobrachium; species Macrobrachium rosenbergii. Next base: position 485,416 of record JANJGK010000301.1, on the reverse strand, counting down.
AAGTATCAGCCCCGCCTCTCCTCTTCATCGCATGGAAGTATCAGCCTGACCTCTCCTCACCATCGCCTGTAAGTATCAGCCCCACCTCTCCTCACCATCACCTGGAAGTATCATCCCCGCCTCTAATCACAATCACCTGGAAGTATCAGCCCCGCCTCTACTCAAACTCTCCTGTAAGTATCAACCATGCCTCTCCTCACCATCGCCTGGAAGTATCAGCACCACTTCTCCTCACCATCACCTGGAAGTATCAGCCCCTCCTCTAATCACCATCACCTGGAAGTATCAGCCCTGCCTCTCTTCACCATCACCTGGAAGTATCAGCCCCGCCTCTCCTCACCATCACATCGATGTATCAGCCCCGACTCTCCTCACCATCACCTGTAAGTATGAGCCTCACCTCTCCTCACCATCGCCTGGAAGTATCACCCCCACCTCTCCTCATCATAAACTGTATGTATCAGCCCAGCAAATCCTCACCATCACCTGAAAGTATCAGCTACGCCTCTCCTCACCATCACCGGTAAGGATCTGCCCCGCATCTCCTTACCATCGCCTGGAAGTATCCCCTCAGCCTCTCCACACCATCGCCTGTGCCTATCAGCCCGGCCTCTCCTCACCATCGCCTGAAATTATCAGCAATGCCTCTCTTCACCATCGCCTCTAAGTATCAGCCCCGCATCTCCTCAACACTGCCTGGAAATATCAGCCGCGCCTCTCCTTACCATCACCTGAAAGTATCAGCCCAGCCCCTCCTCACCATCACCTGGAGATATCAGCCCCGCCTCTCCTCACCATCACCAGGAATTATCAGCCCCGCCTCTCCTCATATCACCTGGAAATATCAGGCCCACCTCTACTTACCATTACCTAGAAGTATCAGCCCTGCCTCTCCTCACCACCACCTGGAAGTATCAATCCCGTCTCTCCTAACCAACACCTGGAAGAATCAGCCCCGCCTATTCTCCCCATCACCTGGAAGTATCAACCCCGCCTCTCCTCACCATCTCATAGAAGTATCAGCCCCACCTCTCCTCACCATTGCCAGTAAGTATCAACCCCGCCTCTCCTCACCATCGCCTGGAAGTATCAGCCCCGCCTCTCCTCACCATCAACTGGAAGAATCAGCACCACCTCTCGTCAGCATCACCTGAATGTATCAACCCCGCCTCTCTTCACCATCACCTGGAAGTATCAGCCCAGCCTCTTCCCACCATCACCTGGAAGTATAAAACCAGCCGCACCTCACAATCGCCTGTGAGTATCAGCACAGAATCTCCTCACCATCGCCTGTGAGTATCAAATCCGGCTATACTCACCATTGCCTGGAAGTATCAGCCCCACCTCTCCTCACCATCGCCTGTAGGTATCAGCCCTGTCTCTCCTCACCATCGCATGGAAGTATCACCACGTCTCTCCTCACCATTACCTCTAAGAATCAACCCCGCATCTCCTCACAATTACCTGGAAGTATCAGCCCCACCTCTCCTCACCATCACCTGGAAGTATCAGCCCTGCCTCTCCTCACCATCACCTGGAAGTATCAGCCCCACTTCTAATCACCATCTACCTGGAAGTATAAGCCCCGCCTCTCCTCACCATTACCTGGAAATATCAACCCTGCCTCCCTTCAATATTACCTGGAAGGATCAGCCTTTCTCACCTAACCATCAAATGGAGGTATCATCCCCGCCTCTCCTCCCCATCACCTGGAAGTATCAGCACAGCCTCTCCTGACCATCACCTGGAAGTATCAGCCCCGCCTCTCCTCACCATCTCCTGGAAGTATCACCCAAACCTCTCCTCAATATTTCCTGTAAGTTTCAGACCCGCCTCTCCTCACCATCTCCTGTAAGTATCACCCCCACCTCTCAACATTATAACCTGTACGTATCAGCCCCGCATGTCCTCACCATCATCTGAAAGTATCAGCTTAGCCTCTCCTCACCATCGCCTGTGAGTATCACCCCCGCCTTTCCGCACAACCGCCTGGAAGTATAAGCCCAGCCTCTCATCACCATCGCCTCTAAGTATCAGCCCAGCCTCTCTTCACCATCACCTGGAAGTATCAGACCCGCCTCTCCTCACCATCGCCAGGAAGTATCAGCCCCGCCTCTCCTCAGTATCATATGGAAGTATCAGACACACCTCTCCTCACCATTACCTGGAAGTATCAGCCCTGCCTCTCCTCATAATCAACTGGAAGTATCAGCCCCACATCTCCTCACCATCACCTTGAAGTATCAGCTCCACCTCTCCTCACCATCGCCTGTAAGTATCAGCCCCGCCCCAACTCACCATTACCTAGAAGTATCAGCCCTTTCCCTCCTCACCATCACCTGGAAGTATCAGCAACACCTCTCATCACCATCACCTGGAAGTATCATCCCCGCCTCTAATCACCATCTCCTGGAAGTATCAGACCCTTCTCTCCTCACAACCATCTGGAAGAATCAGCAATGCCTCTCCTCACCATTACCTGGATGTATCAGCCCTGCCTCTCCTCACCATCACCTGGAAGTATCCACCCCGCCTCTCCTCACCATCACTTGGGTAGTATCAGCCCCGCCTCTCTTCACCATCAACTGGAAGTATCAACCCCGTCTCTCCTAACATTCACCTGGAAGTATCAGCCCTGCCTCTTCACACCATCACCTGGAAGTATCAGCTCCGCCTCTCCTCACCATCACCTGAAAGATTCAGCCCCGCCTCTCCTCTACATCACCTGGAAGTACCAGCCCTGCCCCTCATCACAATCGCCTGGAAGTATCAGCTCAGCCTCTCCTCACCATCGCCTGTGAGTATCAGTCCCGCCTCTCCTCACCATCACCTGGAAGTATCAACCCAGACTCTCCTCACCATCGCCTGTGAGTATCAGCTCAACCTCTCTTCACCATCTCCTGGAATTATCACACTGCCTCTCTTCACCATCACCTGTAAGTATCAGTCCCGCCACTCCTCACCATCGCATGGAAGTATCAGCCTCACCTCTCCTCACCATCGCCTGTAAGTATCAGCCCCGCCTCTCCTCACCATCGCATGGAAGTATCAGCCTGACCTCTCCTCACCATCGCCTGTAAGTATCAGCCCCGCCTCTCCTCACCATCACCTGGAAGTATCATCCCCGCCTCTAATCACCATCACCTGGAAGTATCAGCCCCGCCTCTCCTCAACATCTCCTGTAAGTATCAACCATGCCTCTCCTCACCATCGCCTAGAAGTATAAGCACCACTTCTCCACACCATCACCTGGAAGTATCAGCCCCTCCTCTAATCACCATCACCTGGAAGTATCAGCCCTGCCTCTAATCACCATCACCTGGAAGTATTAGCCCTGCCTCTCTTCACCATCACCTGGAAGTATCAGCCCCGCCTCTCCTCACCATCACATCGATGTATCAGCCCCGCCTCTCCTCACCATCACCTATAAGTATCAGCCTCACCTCTCCTCACCATCGCCTGGAAGTATCACCCCCACCTCTCCTCATCATAACCTGTATGTATCAGCCCAGCAAATCCTCACCATCACCTGAAAGTATCGATGTATCAGCCCCGCCTCTCCTCACCATCAACTGGAAGTATCAGCACCACCTCTCGTCAGCATCACCTGAATGTATCAGCCCCGCCTCTCTTCACCATCACCTGGAAGTATCAGCCCCGCCTCTTCCCACCATCACCTGGAAGTATAAGACCAGCCGCACCTCACAATCGCCTGTGAGTATCAGCACAGAATCTCCTCACCATCGCCTGTGAGTATCAAATTCGGCTATACTCACCATTGCCTGGAAGTATCAGCCTCACCTCTCCTCACCGTCGCCTTTAGGTATCAGCCCTGTTTCTCCTCACCATCGCATGGAAGTATCACCCCGTCTCTCCTCACCATTACCTCTAAGAATCAACCCCGCATCTCCTCACAATTACCTGGAAGTATCAGCCCCACCTCTCCTCACCATCACCTGGAAGTATCAGCCCTGCCTCTCCTCACCATCACCTGGAAGTATCAGCCCCACTTCTAATCACCATCTACCTGGAAGTATAAGCCCCGCCTCTCCTCACCATTACCTGGAAATATCAACCCTGCCTCCCTTCAACATTACCTGGAAGGATCAGCCTTTCTCTCCTAACCATCAAATGGAGGTATCATCCCCGCCTCTCCTCCCCATCACCTGGAAGTATCAGCACAGCCTCTCCTGACCATCACCTGGAAGTATCAGCCCCGCCTCTCCTCACCATCACCTGGAAGTATCACCCAAACCTCTCCTCAATATTTCCTGTAAGTTTCAGACCCGCCTCTCCTCACCATCTCCTGTAAGTATCACCCCCACCTCTCAACATTATAACCTGTACGTATCAGCCCCGCATGTCCTCACCATCACCTGGAAGTATCAGCTTAGCCTCTCCTCACCATCGCCTGTGAGTATCACCCCCGCCTTTCCGCACAACCGCCTGGAAGTATAAGCCCAGCCTCTCATCACCATCGCCTCTAAGTATCAGCCCAGCCTCTCTTCACCATCACCTGGAAGTATCAGACCCGCCTCTCCTCACCATCACCTGGAAGTATCAGCCCGCCTCTCCTCACCATCGTATGGAAGTATCAGACACACCTCTCCTCACCATTACCTGGAAGTATCAGCCCTGCCTCTCCTCATAATCAACTGGAAGTATCAGCCCCACCTCTCCTCACCATCACCTGGAAGTATCAGCCCCGCCTCTCCTCACCATCACCTGGAAGATTCAGCCCCGCCTTTAATCACCATCACCTCTAAGTATCAGCCCCCCTCTACTCACCATTACCTAGAAGTATCAGCCCTGCCCCTCCTCACCATCACCTGGAAGTATCAGCCCCGCCTCTCCTCGCCATCAACTGGAAGTATCATCCCTGCCTCTCCTCACCATCACCTGGAAGTATCATCCCCACCTCTAATCACCATCACCTGGAAGTATCAGCCCTGCCTCTCCTCAACATCACCTGGAAGTATCAGCCCTACCTCCCCTCACCATCATCTGGAAGTATCAGCCCTGCCTCTCATCACCATCACATGGAAGTATCTGCCCCGCCTCTACTCACCATCACCTGGAAGTATCAGGCCCGCCTCTTCTCACCATTACCTAGAAGTATTAGTCCTGCCCGTCCTCACCATCACCTGGAAGTATCAGCCGCGGCTCTCCTCGCCATCAACTGGAGGTATCATCCCCTCCTCTCCTCACCTTCACCTGGAAGTATCAACCCTGCCTCTAATCACCATCACCTGAAAGTATCAGCCAAGCCTCTCCTCACCATTACCTGGAAGTATCAGCACTGCCTCTCCTCACCATCAACTGGAAGTATCAGCCCCACCTCTCCTCACCATCACCTGGAAGTATCAGCCACACCTCTCCTCACCATCACCTGGAAGTATCAGCACCGCCTCTCCTCATCATCACCTGTAAGTATGAGCCCCACCTCTACTCACCATTACCTAGAAGTATCAGCCCCGTCCCTCCTCACCATCACCTGGAAGTATCACCCCCGCCTCTAATCACCATCACCTGGAAGTTTCAGCCCCGCATCTCCTCACCATTACCTGGAAGTATAAGCCCTACCTCTCTCCACCATCACCTGGAAGTATCAGCCTCACTTCTCCTCACCATTTCCTGTAAGTATCTCCACCTCCTCTCTTCACCATCGCCTGGAAGTATCAATCCCACATCTCCTCATCATAACCTGTACGTATCAGCCCCGCATCTCCTCACTATCACCTGGAAGTATCAGCCCTGCCTCTCCTCACCATCACCTGGAAGTACCAGCCCCGCCTCTCCTCACCATCGCCAGGAAGTATCAGCCCCACCTCTCCTCACCATCGCCAGGAAGTATCAGCCCCGCCTCTCCTCACCATCGCCAGTAAGTATCAGCCCCGCCTCTCCTCACCATCGGCTGTAAGTATCAGCCCAGCCTCTCCTCACCATTGCCTATAACTATCAACCCCGTCTTTCCCCACCAACACATGTAAGTATCAGCCCCGCCTTTCGTCACCATCGCCTGGAAGTATCAACCCAGCCTCAAATCAAAATAACCTGAAAGTATCTGCCACGCCTCTCCTTACCATCACCTGAAAGTATCAGCCGCGCCTCTCCTCACCATCACCTGGAAGTATCAGCCCCGCCTTTCCTCACCTTCACCTGGAAGTTTCTGCCCCTCCTCTCCTCACCATCACCTGTAGGTATCAACCGCGCCTCTCCTCACCACTGCATGGAAGTATCAGCCCAGCCTCTAATCACAATCGCCTGTGAATATCAGCCCCGCGTCTTCTCAACATCACCCGGAAGTATCAGCCCGCCTCTAAACAAAATAACCTGAAGATATCAGCCACGCCTCTCCTCACCATCACCTGGAAGTATCAGCTACGCCTCTTCTCACCATCACCTGGAAGTATCAACCCCTCCTTTCCTCACCTTCACCTGGAGGTTTCTGCCCCTCCTCTCATCACCATCACCTGTAAGTATCAGCCGCACCTCTCCTCACCATGGCATGGAAGTATCAGCCCAGCCTCTAATGACAACCGCCTGTGAATATCAGCCCCGCCTCTCCTCACTATCGCCTGGAAGTATCATTCCCGCATCTAATCACCATCACCTTAAAGTATCAGCCAAGCCTCTCCTCACCATTACCTGGAAGTATCAGCACTGCCTCTCCTCACCATCAACTGAAAGTATCAGCCCCACCTCTCCTCACCATCACCTGGAAGTATCAGCCCCTCCTCTCCTCACCATCACCTGGAAGTATCAGCCCCGCCTCTCCTCACCATCAACTGGAAGTATCAGCACCACCTCTCGTCAGCATCACCTGAATGTATGAGCCCCGCCTCTCTTCACCATCACCTGGAAGTATCAGCCCCGCCTCTTCCCACCATCACCTGGAAGTATAAGCCCAGCCGCACCTCACAATCGCCTGTGTGTATCAGACCCGCCTCTCCTCACCATCAACTGGTAGTATCAGCACAGAATCTCCTCACCATCGCCTGTGAGTATGAAATCCGGCTATCCTCACCATTGCCTGGAAGTCTCAGCCCCACCTCTCCTCACCATCGCCTGTAAGTATCAGCCCTACCTCTCCTCACCATCACATGGAAGTATCACCCACACCTCTCCTCTCCATTTCCTGTAAGTTTCAGACCCGCCTCTCCTCACTATCTCCTAGAAGTATGACCCCTACCTCTCAACATCATACCCTATAGGTATCAGCCCCGCATGTCCTCACCATCACCTGGAAGTATCAGCTCAGCCTCTCCTCACCATCGCCTGTGAGTATCAGACCTGCCTCTCCTCACCATCACCTGGAAGTATCAGCCCAGACTCTCCTCACCATCGCCTGTGAGTATCAGCCCAGCCTCTCTTCAACATCATCTGGAAGTATCAACCCCGCCTCTCCTCACCATTGCTTGGAAGTATCAGCCCTGCCTCTCCTCACCATCACCTGGAAGTATCAGCCCCGCCTCTCCTCACCATCACCTGGAAGATTCAGCCCAGCCTTTTATCACCATCACCTGTAAGTATCAGCCCCGCCTCTACTCACCATTACCTAGAAGTATCAGCCCTGCCCCTCATCACCATCACCTGGAAGTTCATCCCCGCCTCTCCTCACCATCAACTGGAAGTATCATCCCCGCCTCTCCTCACCATCACCTGGAAGTATCATCCCCACCTCTAATCACCAACACCTGGAAGTATCAGCCCCGCCTCTCCTCAACATCAACTGGAAGTATCAGCCCCACCTCCCCTCACCATCACCTGGAAGTATCAGCCCTGCCTCTCCTCACCATCATATGGAAGTATCAGCCCCGCCTCTACTCATCATCACCTGGAAGTATCAGGCTCGCCTCTTCTCACCATTACATAGAAGTATTAGCCCTGCCCCTCCTCACAATAACCTGGAACTATCAGCCGCGGCTCTCCTCGCCATCAACTGGAGGTATCATCCCCGCCTCTCCTCATCTTCACCTGGAAATATCATCCCCGCCTCTAATCACCATCACCTGGAAGTATCAGCCAAGCCTCTCCTCACCATTACCTGGAAGTTTCAGCCCTGCCTCTCCTCACCATCAACTGGAAGTATCAGCCCTTCCTCTCCTCAACATCACCTGGAAGTATCAGCCCCTCCTCTCCTCACCATCACCTGGAAGTATCAGCACCGCCTCTCCTCATCATCACCTGTATCAGCCCGACCTCTACTCACCATTACCTAGAAGTATCAGCCCCATCCCTCATGACCATCACCTGGAAGTATCATCCCCGCCTCTAATCACCTTCATTGGAAGTATCAGCCCGGCCTCTCCTCACCATTACCTGGAAGTATAAGCCCTACTTCTTTTCACCATCACCTGGAAGTATAAGCCCCACCTCTCCTAACCATCAAATGGAAATATCATCCCCGCCTTTCCTCACCATCACCTGGAAGTATCAGCCCCGCCTCTCCTCACCATCACCTGGAATAATTAGTCTTACCTCTCTTCACCATTTCCTGTAAGTATCAGCCCCTCCTCTCCTCACCATCGCCTGGAAGTATCAGCCCCACATCTCCTCATCATAATCTGTACGTATCAGCCCTGCATCTCCTCACCATCACCTAGAAGTATCAGCCATGCCTCTCCTCACCATCACCTGGATGTATCAGCCCCGCCTCTCCTAACCATCACTGGGAAGTATCAGCCCCGCCTCTCCTCACCATTGCCACTAAGTATCATCCCCACTTCTCCTCACCATCGCCTGTAAGTATCAGCCCAGCCTCTCCTCACCATTGCCTATAAGTATCAGCCCCACCTTCCCCACCAATACCTGGCAGTATCAGCCCCGCCTCTCCTCCCCTTCGCCTGGAAGTATCAACCCAGCCTGTAATCAAAATAACCTGAAAGTATCAGCCACGCCTCTCCTTACCATCACCTGGAAGTATCAGCCCCGCCTATCCTCACCATCACCTGGAAGTATCAGCCCCGCCTTTCCTCACCTTTACCTGGAAGTTTCTGCCCCTCCTCTCCTCACCATCACCTGTAAGTATCAGCCGCACCTCTCCTCACCATTGCATGGAAGTATCAGCAAAGCCTCTAATCACAATCGCCTGTGAATAACAGCCCCGCCTCTCCTCACCATCGCCTGGAAGTATCAGCCATGCCTCTCCTCACCATCACCTGGAAGCATCAACCCCGCCTTTCCTAATCTTCACCTGGAAGCTTCTTCCCCTCCTCACCTCACCATCACCTGTATGTATCAGCCGCACCTCTCCTCACCATTGCATGGAAGTATCAGCCCAGCCTCTCTTCACCATCGCCTGTGAGTATCAGCCCCGCCTCTCCTCACCATCGCAGGGAAGTATCAGCCCAGCCTCTCCTTAGTTTTGCCTGTAAGTATCAGCCCCGCCTCTCCTCATCACCGCCTGGAAGTATCAGAACCGCCTCTCCTCACAACCGCCTGGAAGTATCAGCAACGCCTCTCCTCACCATTACCTGGATGTATCAGACCCGCCTCCCCTCACCATCACCTGGAAGTATCCGCCCCGCCTCTCCTCACCATCACTTGGAAGTATCAGCCCCGCCTCTCCTCACCATCACCTGGAAGTATCAACCCAGTCTCTCCTAACCATCACCTGGAATTATCAGCCCAGCCTCTTCACACCATCACCTGGAAGTATCAGCCCCGCCTCTCCTCACCATCACCTGAAAGTTTCTGCCCCGCCTCTCCTCACCATCACTTGGAAGTATCAGCTCCGCCTCTCCTCACCATCCCCTGGAAGTATCAGCCCAGCCTCTCCTCACCATCGCCTGTGAGTATCAGCCCAGCCTCTCTTCACCATCGCCTGGAAGTATCACCCGCCTCTCCTCACCATTGCCTGTAAGTATCAGCCCCGCCTCTCCTCACCATCGCCTGTAAGTATCAGCCCTGCCTCTCCTCACCATCACCTGGAAGTATCAGCCTTGCCTCTCCTCACCATTGCCTGGAAGTATCAGCCCTGCCTCTCCTCACCATCAACTGGAAGTATCAGCCCCACCTCTCCTCACCTTCACTTGGAAGTATCAGCCCTGCCTCTCCTCACCATCACCTTGAAGTATGAGCTCCACCTCTCCTCACCATCGCCTGTAAGTATGAGCCCCGTCTCTACTCACCATTACCTAAAAGTATCATCCCTGTCTCTCCTCACCATCACCTGGAAGTATCAGCCCCGCCTCTAATCACCATCACCTGGAAGTATCATCCCCGCCTCTAATCACCATCACCTGGAAGTATCAGCCCCGCCTCTCCTCACCACCACCTGGAAGTATCAGACCCTTCTCTACTCACAACCGCCTGGAAGTATCAGGAATGCCTCTCCTCGCCATTACCTGGATGTATCAGCCTCGCCTCTCCTCACCATCACCTGGAAGTATCCGCCCCGCCTATCCTCACCATCACCTGGGTAGTATCAGCCCCGCCTCTCCTCACCATCACCTGGAAGTATCAGCTCTGCCTCTCCTCACCATCACCTGAAAGATTCTGCCCCGCCTCTCCTCTACATCACCTGGAAGTATCAGCCCCACCCCTCATCACAATCGCCTGGAAGTATCAGCTTAGCCTCTCCTCACCATCGCCTGTGAGTATAAGTCCCGCCTCTCTTCGCCATCGCCTGGAAGTATCAACCCAGACTCTCCTCACCATCGCCTGTGAGTATCAGCTCAACCTCTCTTCACCATCTCCTGGAATTATCACACTGCCTCTCTTCACCATCACCTTTAAGTATCAGCCCTGCCTCTCCTCACCATCGCATGGAAGTATCAGCCCCTACTCTCCTCACCATCGCCTGTAAGTATCAGCCCCGCCTCTCCTCATCATCACCTGGAAGTATCAGCCCCGCCTCTCCTCACCATCAACTGGAAGTATCAGCCCCACCTCTTGTCATCATCACCTGGATGTATCAGCCCCACCTCTCCTCACCATCACCTGGAAGTATCAGCCCCGCCTCTCCTCACCATCGCCTGCAAGTATAAGCCCAGCTTCACCTCAAAATCACCTGTGAGTATCAGCCAAACCTCTCCTCACCATCACCTGGAAGTATCAGCCCAGAATCTCCTCACCATCGCCTGTGAGTATCAAATCCGGCTATACTCACCATTGCCTGGAAGTATCAACCCCACCTCTCCTCACCATCGCCTGTAGGTATCAGTCCTGCCTCTCCTCACCATCACAGGGAAGTATCAGCCCCGTCTCTTCTCACCATTACCTCTAAGAATCAACCCCGCATCTCCTCACAATTACCTGGAAGTAGCAGCCCAACCTCTCCTCACCATCACCTGGAAGTATCAGCCCTGCCTCTCCTCACCATCACCTGGAAGTATCAGCCCCACTTCTAATCACCATATACCTGGAAGTATAAGCCCGCCTCTCCTCACCATTACCTGGAAATATCAACCCTGCCTCCCTTTAACATTACCTGGAAGTATCAGCCCTGCCTCTACTAACCATCAAATGTAGGTATCATCCCCGCCTCTCCTCCCCATCACCTGGAAGTATCAGCACAGCCTCTCCTGACCATCACCTGGAAGTATCAGCCCCGCCTCTCCTCACCATCACCTGGAAGTATCACCCAAACCTCTCCTCAATATTTCCTGTAAGTTTCAGACCCGCCTCTCCTCACCATCGCCTGGAAGTATGACCCCCACCTCTCAACATTAAAACCTGTACATATCAGCCCCACATGTCCTCACCATCACCTGGAAGTATCAGCTTAGCCTCTCCTCACCATCGCCTGTGAGTATCAGCCCCGCCTTTCCTCACAATCGACTGGAAGTATAAGCCCAGCCTCTCATCACCATCGCCTGTAAGTATCAGCCCAGCCTCTCTTCACCATCACCTGGAAGTATCAGAAACGCCTCTCCTCGCCATCGCCTGGAAGTATCAGCCCCGCCTCTCCTCACCATCGTATGGAAGTATCAGACACACCTCTCTTCACCATTTACTGTATGTATCAGCCCCGCCTCTCCTCACCATTGCCTGGAAGTATCAGCCCTGCCTCTCCTCACCATAAACTGGAAGTATCAGCCCCACCTCTCCTCACCATCACCTGGAAGTATCAGCCCCGCCTCTCCTCACCACCACCTGGAAGATTCAGCCCCGCCTTTAATCACCATCACCTGTAAGTATCAGCCCCGCCTCTACTCACCATTACCTAGAAGTATCAGCCCTGCCCCTCCTCACCATCACCTGGAAGTATCATCCCCGCCTCTCCTCACCATCACATGGAAGTATCATCCCCACCTCTAATCTCCATCACCTGGAAGTATCAGCCCTGCCTCTCCTCAACATCAACTGGAAGTATCAGCCCTACCTCCCCTCACCATCACCTGGAAGTATCAGCCCTGCCTCTCCTCACCATCACATGGAAGTATCTGCCCCGCTTCTACTCACCATCAACTGGAAGTATCAGGCCCGCCTCTTCTCACCATTACCTAGAAGTATTAGTCCTGCCCCTCCTCACAATCACCTGGAAGTATCAGCCGCGGCTCTCCTCGCCATCAACTGGAGGTATCATCCCCTCCTCTGCCTTACCTTCACCTGGAAGTATCATCCCCGCCTCTAATCACCATCACCTGAAAGTATCAGCCAAGCCTCTCCTCACCATTACCTGGAAGTATCAGCACTGCCTCTCCTCACCATCACCTGGAAGTATCATCCCGGCCTCTCCTCACCATCACCTGGAAGAATCATCCCCGCCTCTAATCAACATCACCTGGAAGTATCAGCCCAGCCTCTCCTCACCATTACCTGGAAGTATAAGACCTACCTCTCTTCACCATCACCTGGAAGTATAAGCCCCGCCTCTCTTAACCATCAAATGGAAGTATCATCCCTGCCTCTTCTCACCATCACCTGGAAGTATCAGCCCTGCCTCTCCTCACCATCACCAGTAAGTTTCAGCCCCGCCTCTCCTCACCATTACCTGCAAGTATCAGCCTCACCTCTCCTCACCATTTCCTTTAAGTATCAGCCCTGCTTCTCCTCACCATTGCCTGGAAATATCACCTCCACATCTCCTCATCATAACCTGTACATATCAGCCCCGCATCTCCTCACCATCACCTGGAAGTATCAGTCCTGCCTATCCTCACCATCACCTGGAAGTATAAGCCCTGTCTTTCCTCACCATCGCCAGGAATTTATCAGCCCCACCTCTCTTCACCATCGCTAGTAAGTATCAGCCCCGCCTCTCCTCACCATCGCCTGTAAGTATCAGCACAGCCTCTCCTCACCATGGCCTATAGGTATAGCCCCGCCTTTCCCCACCAAAGCTTGGAAGTATCAGCCCCGCCTCTCCTCACCATCGCCTGGAAGTATCAACCCCGCCTCAAATCAAAATAACCTGAAAATATCAGCCACGCCTCTCTTCACCATCACCTGGAAGTATCAGCCCCGCTTCTCCTCACCATCACCTGGAAGTATCAGCAGCACCTTTCATCACCTTCACCTGGAAGTTTCTGCCCCTCCTCCCCTCACCATCACATGTAAGTATCAGCCGCGCCTCTCCTCACCATTGTATGGAAGTATCAGCAAAGCCTCTAATAACAATTGCCTGTGAATATCAGCCCTGCCTCTCCTCACCATCCCCTGGAAGTATCAACCCGCCTCTAATCAAAATAACCTGAAGGTATCAGCCATACCTCTCCTCACCATCACCTGGAAGTATCAGCCACGCCTCTCCTCACCATCACCTGGAAGTATCATCCCCGCCTCTAATCACCATCACCTGGAAGTATCAGCCACGCCTCTCCTCACCACCACCTGGAAGTATCAGACCCTTCTTTCCTCACAACCGCCTGGAAGTATCAGCAATGCCTCTCCTCACCATTACCTGGATGTATCAGCCCCGCCTCTCCTCACTATCACCTGGAAGTATCCGCCCCGCCTCTCCTCACCATCACTTGGGTAGTATCAGCCCCGCCTCTCCTCACCATCACCTGGAAGTATCAACCGCGTCTCTCCTAACCATCACCTGGAAGTATCAGCCCCGCCTCTTCACACCATGACCTGGAAGTATCAGCTCCGCCTCTCCTCACCATCACCTGAAAGATTCAGCCCCGCCTCTCCTCTACATCACCTGGAAGTATCAGCCCCGCCCCTCATCACAATCACCTGGAAGTATCAGCTCAGCCTCTCCTAACCATCTCCTGTGAGTATCAGTCCCGCCTCTCCTCACCATCGCCTGGAAGTATCAACCGAGACTCTCCTCACCATCGCCTGTGAGTATCAGCTCAACCTCTCTTCACCATCTCCTGGAATTATCACCCTGCCACTCTTCACCATCACCTGTAAGTATCAGCCCTTCCTCTCCTCACCATCGCATGGAAGTATCAGCCCCACCTCTCCTCACCATCACCTGTAAGTATCAGCCCCGCCTCTCCTCACCATCGCCTGGAAGTATCAGCCCCGCCTTTCCTCACCATCAACTGTAAGTATCAGCCCCACCTCTCGTCATCATCACCTGGATGTATCAGCCCCGCCTCTCCTCACCATCACCTGGAAGTATCAGCCCCGCCTCTCCTCACCATCGCCTGGAAGTATAAGCCCAGCCTCATCTCACAATCACCTGTGAGTATCAGCCAAGCCTCTCCTCTCCATCACCTGGAGGTATCAGCCCAGAATCTCCTCACCATCGCCTGTGAGTATCAAATAAGGCTATACTCACAATTGCCTGGAAGTATCAGCCCCACCTCTCCTCACCATTGCCTATAGGTATCAGCCCTGCCTCTCCTCACCATCGCATGGAAGTATCAGCCCCGTCTCTCCTCACCATTACCTCTAAAAATCAACCCTGCATCTCCTCACCATTACCTGGAAGTATCAACCCCACCTCTCCTCACCATCACCTGGAAGTATCAGCCCCGCCTCTCCTCACCATCACCTGGAAGTATCAGCCCCACTTCTAATCACCATCTACCTGGAAGTATAACCCCCGCCTCTCCTCACCATTACCTGGAAATATCAACCCTGCCTCCCTTCAACATTACCTGGAAGTATCAGCCTTGCCTCTCCTAACCATCAAATGGAGGTATCATCCACGCCTCTCCTCCCCATCACCTGGAAGTATCAGCACAGCCTCTCCTGACCATCACCTGGAAGTATCAGCCCCGCCTCTCCTCACCATCACCTGGAAGTATCACCCAAACCTCTCCTCAATATTTCCTGAAAGTTTCAGACCCGCCTCTCCTCACCATCTCCTGGAAGTATGACCCCCACCTCTCAACATTATAACCTGTACGTATCAGACCCTCATGTCCTCACCATCACCTGGAAGTATCAGCTCAGCCTTTCCTCACCATCGCCTGTGAGTATCAGCCGCGCCTTTCCTTACAATCGCCTGGAAGTATAAGCCCAGCCTCTCCTCACCATTGCCTGTAAGTATCAACCCAGCCTCTCTTCACCATCACCTGGAAGTATCAGACTCGCCTCTCCAAACCATCGCCTTGAAGTATCAGCCCCGCCTCTCCTCACCATCGTATGGAAGTATCAGCCACACCTCTCCTCACCATTTACTGTAAGTATCAGCCCCGCCTCTCCTCACCATTGCCTGGAAGTATCAGCCCCACCTCTCCTCACCACCAACTGGAAGTATCAGCCCCACCTCTCCTCACCATCACCTGGAAGTATCAGCCCCGTCTGTCCTCACCATCACCTGGAAGATTCAGCCCCGCCTTTAATCACCATCACCTGTAAGTATCAGCCCCGCCTCTACTCACCATTACCTAGAAGTATCAGCCCTGTCCCTCCTCACCATCACCTAGAAGTATCAGCCCCGCTTCTCCTTGCCATCAACTGGAAGTATCATCCCTGAATCTCCTCACCATCACCTGGAAGTATCATCCCCACCTCTAATCACCATCACCTGGAAGTATCAGCCCCGCCTCTCCTCAACATCAACTGGAAGTATCAGCCCTACCTCCCCTTACCATCACCTGGAAGTATCAGCCCTGCCTCTCCTCACCATCACATGGAAGTATCTGCCCCGCCTCTACTCACCATCACCTAGAAGTATCAGGCCAGCCTCTTCTCACCATTACCTAGAAGTATTAGTCCTGCCCCTCCTCACCATCACCTGGAAGTATCAGCCGCGGCTCTCCTCGCCATCAACCGGAGGTATTATCCCCTCCTCCTCTCACCTTCACTTGGAAGTATCATCCCCGCCTCTAATCACCATCACCTGAAAGTATCAGCCAAGCCTCTCCTCACCATTACCTGGAAGTATCAGCACTGCCTCTCCTCACCATCAACTGGAAGTATCAGCCCCACCTCTCCTCACCATCACCTGGAAGTATCAGCGCCTCCTCTCCTCACCATAACCTGGAAGTATCAGCCCCGCCTCTCCTCACCATCAACTGGAAGTATCAGCACCACCTCTCATCAGCATCACCTGAATGTATCAGCCCCGCCTCTCTTCACCATCACCTGGAAGTATCAGCTCCGCCTCTTCCCACCTTCACCTGGAAGTATAAGCCAAGCCGCACCTCACAATCGCCTGTGAGTATCAGCCCCACCTCTCCTCACCATCACCTGGAGGTATCAGCCCCACTTCTAATCACCTGGAAATAACAGCAGCCCCTCTCCTTACCATTACCTGGAAATATCAGCCCTGCCTCCCTTCAACATCACCTGGAAGTATCAGCCCTGACTCTCCTCACCATCAAATGGAGGTATCATCCCCGCCTCTGCTCCCCATCACCTGTAAGTATCAGCCCCGCCTCTCCTCACCATCACCTGGAAGTATCAGCCCCGCCTTTCCTCACCTTCACCTGGAAGTTTCTGCCCCGCCTCTGCTCCCCATCACCTGTAAGTATCAGCCTCGCCTCTCCTCACCATCACCTGGAAGTATCATCCTGCCCCTAAACAGAAAAACTTGAAGGTATCAGGAACGCCTCTCCTCACCATCACCTGGAAGTATCAGCCACGCCTCTCCTCACCATCACCTGGAAGTATCAACCCCGCCTTTCCTAACCTTCACCTGGAAATTTCTTCCCCTCCTCACCTCACAATCACCTGTATGTATCAGCCGCACCTCTCCTCACCATTGCATGGAAGTATCAGCCCAGCCTCCCTTCGCCATTGCCTGTGAGTATCAGCCCCGCCTCTCCTCACCATCACCTGGAAGTATCATCCCCGCCTCTAATCACCATCACCTGGAAGTATCAGCCCCACCTCTCCTTACCACCACCTGGAAGTATCAGACCCTTCTATCCTCACAACCGCCTGGAAGTATCAGCAATGCCTCTCCTCACCATTACTTGGATGTATCAGCCTCGCCTCTCCTCACCATCACCTGGAAGTATCCGCCCGGCCTATCCTCACCATCACCTGGGTAGTATCAACCCCGCCTCTCCTCACTATCACCTGGAAGTATCAACCCCGTCTCTCCTAGCCATCACCTGGAAGTATCAGCCCCGCCTCTTCACACCATCACCTGGAAGTATCAGCTCCGTCTCTCCTCACCATCACCTGAAAAATTCAGCCCCGCCTCTCCTCTACATCACCTGGAAGTATCAGGCCCGCCCCTCATCACAATCGCCTGGAAGTATCAGCTCAGCCTCTCCTCACCATCGCCTGTGAGTATCAGTCCCGCCTCTCTTCACCATCGCCTGGAAGTATCAACCTAGACTCTCCTCACCATCGCCTGTGAGTATCAGCTCAACCTCTCTTCACCATCTCCTGGAATTGTCACCCTGCCTCTCTTCACCATCACCTGTAAGTATCAGCCCCGCCTCTCCTCACCATCGCATGGAAGTATCAGCCCCACCTCTCCTCACCATTGCCTGTAAGTATCAGCCCCGCCTCTCCTCACCATCGCCTGGAAGTATCAGCCCCGCCTCTCCTCACCATCAACTGGAAGTATCAGCCCCACTTCTCGTCATCATCACCTGGATGTATCAGCCCCGCCTCTCCTCACCATCACCTGGAAGTATCAGCCCCGCCTCTCCTCACCATTGCCTGGAAGTAT
Source organism: Macrobrachium rosenbergii (assembly GCA_039081455.1). Taxonomy (NCBI): domain Eukaryota; kingdom Metazoa; phylum Arthropoda; class Malacostraca; order Decapoda; family Palaemonidae; genus Macrobrachium; species Macrobrachium rosenbergii. The sequence goes on along the minus strand of JANJGK010000301.1, from coordinate 467,433 downwards.
AAGCACAGCCTCACCTCACAATCACCTGTGAGTATCAGCCAAGCCTCTCCTCACCATCACCTTGAAGTATCAGCCCAGAATCTCCTCACCACCGCCTGTGAGTATCAAATCCGGCTATACTCACCATTGCCTGGAAGTATCAGCCCCACCTCTCCTCACCATCGCCTGTAGGTATCAGCCCTGCCTCTCCTCACTTTCGCATGGAAGTATCAGCCCCGTCTCTCCTCACCATTACCTCTAAGAATAAATCCCACATCTCCTCACCATTACCTGGAAGAATCAGCCCCCCCTCTCCTCACCATCACCTGGAAGTATCAGCCCTGCCTCTCCTCACCATCACCTGGAAGTATCAGCCCCACTTCTAATCACCATCTACCTGGAAGTATAAGCCCCGCCTCTCCTAACCATCAAATGGAGGTATCAGCCCCGCCTCTCCTCACCATCACATGGAAGTATCTGCCCCACCTCTACTCACCATCACCTGGAAGTATCAGGCCCGCCTCTTCTCACCATTACCTAGAAGTATTAGTCCTGCCCCTCCTCACATCACCTGGAAGTATCAGCCGCGGCTCTCCTCGCCATCAACTGGAGGTATCATCCCCTCCTCTCCTTACCTTCACCTGGAAGTATCATCCTCGCCTCTAATCACTATCACCTGAAAGTATCAACCAAGCCTCTCCTCACCATTACCTGGAAGTATCAGCACTGCCTCTCCTCACCATCAACTGGAAGTATCAGCCCCACCTCTCCTCACCATCACCTGGAAGTATCAGCCCCTCCTCTCCTCACCATCACCTGGAAGTATCAGCATCGCCTCTCCTCATCATCACCTGTAAGTATGAGCCCCACCTCTACTCACCATTACCTAGAAGTATCAGCCCCGTCCCTCCTCACCATCACCTCTAAGTATCATCCCAGCCTCTAATCACCATCACCTGGAAGTATCAGCCCCGCATCTCCTCACCATTACCTGGAAGTAGAAGACCTACCTCTCTCCACCATCACCTGGAAGTATAAGCCCCACCTCTCCTATCCATCAAATGGAAGTATCATCCCTGCCTTTCCTCACCATCACCTGGAAGTGTCAGCCCAGCCTCTCCTCACCATCACCTGGAAGTATCAGCCTCACTACTCCTCACCATTTCCTGTAAGTATCTCCACCTCCTCTCTTCACCATCGCCTGGAAGTATCACCCCCACATCTCCTCATCATAACCTGTACGTATCAGCCCCGCATCTCCTCACCATCACCTGGAAGTATCAGCCCTGCCTCTCCTCACCATCAACTGGAAGTATCAGCCCCGCCACTCCTCACCATCGCCAGGAAGTATCAGCCCTGCCTCTCCTCACCATCGCCAGTAAGTATCAGCCCCGCCTCTCCTCACCATCGCCTGTAAGTATCAGCCCAGCCTCTCCTCACCATTGCCTATAACTATCAGCCCTGTCTTTCCCCACCAACACATGGAAGTATCAGCCCCGCCTCTCCTCACCATCGCCTGGAAGTATCAACCCAGCCTCAAATCAAAATAACCTGAAAGTATCTGCCACGCCTCTCCTTACCATCACCTGAAAGTATCAGCCGCGCCTCTCCTCACCATCACCTGGAAGTATCAGCCCCACCTTTCCTCACCTTCACCTTGAAGTTTCTGCCCTTCCTCTCCTCACCATCACCTGTAAGTATCAGCCGCGCCTCTCCTCGCCATTGCATGGAAGTATCCGCCCAGCCTCTAATCACAATCACCTGTGAATATCAGCCCCGCCTCTCCTCAAAATCACCTGGAAGTATCAGCCCGCCTCTAAACAAAATAACCTGAACATATCAGCCACGCCTCTCCTCACCATCACCTGGAAGGATCAGCCACGCCTCTTCTCACCATCACCTGGAAGTACAAACCCCACCTTTCCACACCTTCACCTGGAAGTTTCTGCCCCTCCTCTCATCACCATCACCTGTAAGTATCAGCCACGCCTCTCCTCACCATGGCATGGAAGGATCAGCCCAGCCTCTAATCACAATCGCCTGTGAATATCAGCCCCGCCTCTCCTCACTATCGCCTGGAAGTATCAGCCCGCCTCTAAACAAAATAACCTGAAGGTATCAGCCACGCCTCTCCTCACCATTGCATGGAAGTATTAGCCCAGCCTCTATTCACCATCGCCTGTGAGTATCAGCCCCCTCTCATCACCATCGCAGGAAGTATCAGCCCAGCCTCCACTTACTATTGCCTGTAAGTATCAGCCATGCCTTTCCTCACCACCGCCTGGAAGTATCTGACATGCCTCTTCCCACAACCGCCTGGAAGTATCAGCAAAGCCTCTCCTAACCATTACCTGGATGTATCAGCATGCCTCTCCTCACCATCACCTGGGAGTATCAACCCCGTCTCTCCTAACCATCACCTGGAAGTATCAGCCCCGCCTCTTCACACCATCACCTGGAAGTATCATCCCCGCCTCTCCTCACCATCACCTGGAAGAATCATCCCAGCCTCTAATCACCATCACCTGGAAGTATCAGCCCAGCCTCTCCTCACCATTACCTGGAAGTATAAGACCTACCTCTCTTCACCATCACCTGGAAGTATAAGCCCCGCCTCTCTTAACCATCAAATGGAAGTATCATCCCCGCCTCTTCTCACCATCACCTGGAAGTATCAGCCCTGCCTCTCCTCACCATCACCAGTAAGTTTCAGCCCCGCCTCTCCTCACCATTACCTGCAAGTATCAGCCTCACCTCTCCTCACCATTTCCTTTAAGTATCAGCCCTGCTTCTCCTCACCATCGCCTGGAAGTATCACCTCCACATCTCCTCATCATTTCCTGTACGTATCAGCCCCGCATCTCCTCACCATCACCTGGAAGTATCAGTCCTGCCTATCCTCACCATCACCTGGAAGTATCAGCCCTGTCTTTCCTCACCATCGCCAGGAATTTATCAGCCCCACCTCTCTTTACCATAGCTAGTAAGTATCAGCCCCGCCTCTCCTCACCATCGCCTGTAAGTATCAGCCCAGCCTCTCCTCACCATGGCCTATAGGTATAGCCCCGCCTTTCCCCACCAACGCTTGGAAGTATCAGCCCCGCCTCTCCTCACCATTGCCTGGAAGTATCAACCCCGCCTCTAATCAAAATAACCTGAAAATATCAGATAACGCTTCTCTTCACCATCACCTGGAAGTATCAGCCCCGCCTCTCCTCACCATCACCTGGAAGTATCAGCCCCGCCTTTCATCACCTTCACCTGGAAGTTTCTGCCCCTCCTCCCCTCACCATCACATGTAAGTATCAGCCGCACCTCTCCTCACCATTGCATGGAAGTATCAGGAAAGCCTCTAATAACAATCGCCTGTGAATATCAGCCCTGCCTCTCCTCACCATAGCCTGGAAGTATCAACCCGCCTCTAATCAAAATAACCTGAAGGTATCAGCCATGCCTCTCCTCACCATCACCTGGAAGTATCAGCCACGCCTCTCCTCACCATCACCTGGAAGTATCATCCGCGTCTCTAATCACCATCACCTGGAAGTATCAGCCCCGCCTCTCCTCACCACCACCTGGAAGTATCAGTCCCTTCTTTCCTCACAACCGCCTGGAAGTATCAGCAATGCCTCTCCTCACCATTACCTGGATGTATCAGCCCCGCCTCTCCTCACCATCACCTGGAAGTATCTGCCCCGCCTCTCCTCACCATCACTTGGGTAGTATCAGCCCCGCCTCTCCTCACCATCACCTGGAAGTATCAACCCCGTCTCTCCTAACCATCACCTGGAAGTATCAGCCCCGCCTCTTCACACCATGACCTGGAAGTATCAGCTCCGCCTCTCCTCACCATCACCTGAAAGATTCAGCCCCGCCTCTCCTCTACATCACCTGGAAGTATCAGCCCCGCCCCTCATCACAATCGCCTGGAAGTATCAGCTCAGCCTCTCCTAACCATCGCCTGTGAGTATCACTCCCGCCTCTCCTCACCATCGCCTGGAAGTATCAACCCAGACTCTCCTCACCATCGCCTGTGAGTATCAGCTCAACCTCTCTTCACCATATCCTGGAATTATCACCCTGCCTCTCTTCACCATCACCTGTAAGTATCAGCCCCGCCTCTCCTCACCATCGCATGGAAGTATCAGCCCCACCTCTCCTCACCATCGCCTGTAAGTATCAGCCCCGCCTCTCCTCACCATCGCCTGGAAGTATCAGCCCCGCCTTTCCTCACCATCAACTGTAAGTATCAGCCCCACCTCTCGTCATCATCACCTGGATGTATCAGCCCCGCCTCTCCTCACCATCACCTGGAAGTATCAGCCCCGCCTCTCCTCACCATCGCCTGGAAGTATAAGCCCAGCCTCATCTCACAATCACCTGTGAGTATCAGCCAACCCTCTCCTCTCCATCACCTGGAGGTATCAGCCTAGAATCTCCTCACCATCGCCTGTGAGTATCAAAAAAGGCTATACTCACAATTGCCTGGAAGTATCAGCCCCACCTCTCCTCACCATTGCCTATAGGTATCAGCCCTGCCTCTCCTCACCATCGCATGGAAGTGTCAGCCCGTCTCTCCTCACCATTACCTCTAAAAATCAACCCTGCATCTCCTCATCATTACCTGGAAGTATCAGCCCTACCTCTCCTCACCATCACCTGGAAGTATCAGCCCTGCCTCTCCTCACCATCACCTGGAAGTATCAGCCCCACTTCTAATCACCATCTACCTGGAAGTATAAGCCCCACCTCTCCTCACCATTACCTGGAAATATCAACCCTGCCTCCCTTCAACATTACCTGGAAGTATCAGCCCTGCCTCTCCTAACCATCAAATGGAGGCATCATCCCCGCCTCTCCTCCCCATCACCTGGAAGTATCAGCACAGCCTCTCCTGACCATCACCTGGAAGTATCAGCCCCGCCTCTCCTCACCATCACCTGGAAGTATCACCCAAACCTCTCCTCAATATTTCCTGTAAGTTTCAGACCCGCCTCTCCTCACCATCTCCTGGAAGTATGACCCCCACCTCTCAACATTATAACCTGTACGTATCAGCCCCTCATGTCCTCACCATCACCTGGAAGTATCCGCTCAGCCTTTCCTCACCATCGCCTGTGAGTATCAGCTGCGCCTTTCCTCACAATCGCCTGGAAGTATAAGCCCAGCCTCTCCTCACCATTGCCGGTAAGTATCAGCCCAGCCTCTCTTCACCATCACCTGGAAGTATCAGACCCGGCTCTCCAAACCATCGCCTTGAAGTATCAGCCCCGCCTCTCCTCACCATCGTATGGAAGTATCAGCCACACCTCTCCTCACCATTTACTGTAAGTATCAGCCCCGCCTCTCCTCACCATTGCCTGGAAGTATCAGCCCTACCTCTCCTCACCACCAACTGCAAGTATCAGCCCCACTTCTCCTCACCATCACCTGGAAGTATCAGCCCCGCCTCTCCTCACCATCACCTGGAAATATCAGCCCCGCCTTTCATCACCTTCACCTGGAAGTTTCTGCCCCTCCTCCCCTCACCATCACATGTAAGTATCAGCCGCGCCTCTCCTCACCATTGCATGGAAGTATCAGCAAAGCCTCTAATAACAATCGCCTGTGAATATCAGCCCTGCCTCTCCTCACCATCGCCTGGAAGTATCAACCCGCCTCTAATCAAAATAACCTGAATTATCAGCCATGCCTCTCCTCACCATCACCTGGAAGTATCAGCCACGCCTCTCCTCACCATCACCTGGAAGTATCATCCCCGCCTCTAATCACCATCACCTGGAAGTATCAGCCCCGCCTCTCCTCACCACCACCTGGAAGTATCAGACCCTTCTTTCCTCACAACCGCCTGGAAGTATCAGTAATGCCTCTCCTCACCATTACCTGGATGTATCAGCCCCGCCTCTCCTCACCATCACCTGGAAGTATCCACCCCGCCTCTCCTCACCATCACTTGGGTAGTATCAGCCCCGCCTCTCCTCACCATCACCTGGAAGTATCAACCCCGTCTCTCCTATATCACCTGTGATTATCAGCTCAACCTCTCTTCACCATCTCCTGGAATTATCACCCTGCCTCTCTTCACCATCACCTTTAAGTATCCGCCCCGCCTCTCTTCACCATCGCATGGAAGTATCAGCCCCACCTCTCCTCACCATCGCCTGTAAGTATCAGCCCCGCCTCTCCTCACCATCGCCTGGAAGTATCAGCCCCACCTTTCCTCACCATGAACTGTAAGTATCAGCCCCACCTCTCGTCATCATCACCTGGATGTATCAGCCCCGCCTCTCCTCACCATCACCTGAAAGTATCAGCCCCACCTCTCCTCACCATCGCCTGGAAGTGTAAGACCAGCCTCATCTCACAATCACCTGTGAGTATCAGCCAAGCCTCTCCTCTCCATCACCTGGAGGTATCAGCCCAGAATCTCCTCACCATCGCCTGTGAGTATCAAATAAGGCTATACTCACAATTGCCTGGAAGTATCAGCCCCACCTCTCCTCACCATCGCCTATAGGTATCAGCCCTGCCTCTCCTCACCATCGCATGGAAGTATCAGCCCCGTCTCTCCTCACCATTACCTCTAAAAGTCAACCCTGCATCTTCTCACCATTACCTGGAAGTATCAGCCCCACCTCTCCTCACCATCACCTGGAAGTATCAGCCCCGCCTCTCCTCACCATCACCTGGAAGTATCAGCCCCACTTCTAATCACCATCTACCTGGAAGTATAAGCCCCGCCTCTCCTCACCATTACCTGGAAATATCAACCCTTCCTCCCTTCAACATTACCTGGAAGTATCAGCCCTGCCTCTCCTAACCACAAAATGGAGGTATCATCCCCGCCTCTCCTCCCCATCACCTGGAAGTATCAGCACAGCCTCTCCTGACCATCACCTGGAAGTATCAGCCCCGCCTCTCCTCACCATCAGCTGGAAGTATCACCCAAACCTCTCCTCAATATTTCCTGTAAGTTTCAGACCTGCCTCTCCTCACCATCTCCTGGAAGTATGACCCCCACCTCTCAACATTATAACCTGTACGTATCAGCCCCTCATGTCCTCACCATCACCTGGAAGTATTAGCTCAGCCTTTCCTCACCATCGCCTGTGAGTATCAGCCGCGCCTTTCCTCACAATCGCCTGGAAGTATAAGCCCAGCCTCTCCTCACCATTGCCTGTAAGTTTCAGCCCTGCCTCTCTTCACCATCACCTGGAAGTATCAGACCCGCCTCTCCAAACCATCGCCTTGAAGTATCAGCCCCGTCTCTCCTCACCATCGTATGGAAGTAGCAGCCACACCTCTCCTCACCATTTACTGTAAGTATCAGCCCCGCCTCTCCTCACCATTGCCTGGTAGTATCAGCCCTACCTCTCCTCACCACCAACTGGAAGTATCAGCCCCACCTCTCCTCACCATCACCTGGAAGTATCAGCCACGTCTCTCCTCACCATCACCTGGAAGATTCAGCCCCGCCTTTAATCATCATCACCTTTAAGTATCAGCCCCGCCTCTACTCACCATTACCTAGAAGTATCAGCCCTGTCCCTCCTCACCATCACCTGGAAGTATCAGCCCCGCTTCTCCTCGCCATCAACTGGAAGTATCATCCCTGAATCTCCTCACCATCACCTGGAAGTATCATCCCCACCTCTAACCACCATCACCTGGAAGTATCAGCCCCGCCTCTCCTCAACATCAACTGGAAGTATCAGCCCTACCTCCCCTCACCATCACCTGGAAGTATCAGCCCTGCATCTCCTCACCATCACATGGAAGTATCTGCCCCGCCTCTACTCACCATCACCTGGAAGTATCAGGCCAGCCTGTTCTCACCATTACCTAGAAGTATTAGTCCTGCCCCTCCTCACCATCACCTGGAAGTATCAGCCGCGGCTCTCCTCGCCATCAACTGGAGGTATCATCCCCTCCTCTCCTCACCTTCACCTGGAAGTATCATCCCCGCCTCTAATCACCATCACCTGAAAGTATCAGCCAAGCCTCTCCTCACCATTACCTGGAAGTATCAGCACTGCCTCTCCTCACCATCAACTGGAAGTATCAGCCCCACCTCTCTTCACCATCACCTGGAAGTATCAGCCCCTCCTCTCCTCACCATAACCTGGAAGTATCAGCCCCGTCTCTCCTCACCATCAACTGGAAGTATCAGCACCACCTCTCGTCAGCATCACCTGAATGTATCAGCCCCGCCTCTCTTCACCATCACCTGGAAGTATCAGCCACGCCTCTTCCCACCATCACCTGGAAGTATAAGCCAAGCCGCACCTCATAATCGCCTGTGAGTATCAGCCCCACCTCTCCTCACCATCGCCTGGAAGTATCAGCAAAGAATCTCCTCACCATCGCCTATTAGTATCAAATCCGGCTATCCTCACCATTGCCTGGAAGTCTCAGCCCCACCTCTCCTCACCATCGCCTGTAAGTATCAGCCCTACCTCTCCTCACCATCACATGGAAGTATCAGCCCTGCCTCTCCTCACCATCACCTCTAAGAATCAACCTCGCATCTCCTCACCATCATCTGGAAGTATCAGCCCAGCCTCTCCTCACCATCACCTGGAGGTATCAGCCCCACTTCTAATCACCATCACCTGGAAATAACAGCAGCGCCTCTCCTCACCATTACCTGGAAATATCAGCCCTATCTCCCTGCAACATCACCTGGAAGTATCAGCCCTGACTCTCCTCACCATCAAATGGAGGTATCATCCCCGCCTCTCCTCCCCATCACCTGTAAGTATCAGCCCAGCCTCTCCTCACCATCACCTGAATGTATCAGCCCCGCCTTTCCTCACCTTCACCTGGAAGTTTCTGCCCCGCCTCTGCTCCCCATCACCTGTAAGTATCAGCCTCGCCTCTCCTCACCATCACCTGGAAGTATCATCCTTTCTCTAAACAAAAAAACTTGAAGGTATCAGCCACGCCTCTCCTCACCATCACCTGGAAGTATCAGGCACGCCTCTCCTCACCATCACCTGGAAGTATCAACCCCGCCTTTCCTAACCTTCACCTGGAAATTTCTTCCCCTCCTCACCTCACAATCACCTGTATGTATCAGCCGCACCTCTCCTCACCATTGCATGGAAGTATCAGCCCAGCCTCACTTCACCATTGCCTGTGAGTATCAGCCCCGCCTCTCCTCACCATCACCTGGAAGTATCATCCCCGACTCTAATCACCATCACCTGGAAGTATCAGCCCCACCTCTCCTCACCACCACCTGGAAGTATCAGACCCTTCTCTCCTCACAACCGCCTGGAAGTATCAGCAATGCCTCTCCTCACCATTACCTGGTTGTATCAGTCTCGCCTCTCCTCACCATCACCTGGAAGTATCCGCCCGGCCTATCCTCACCATCACCTGGGTAGTATTAGCCCCGCCTCTCCTCACCATCACCTGGAAGTATCAACCCCATCTCTTCACACCATCACCTGGAAGTATCAGCTCCGCCTCTCCTCACCATCACCTGAAAAATTCAGCCCCGCCTCTCCTCTACATCACCTGGAAGTATCAGCCCCGCCCCTCATCACAATCGCCTGGAAGTATCAGCTCAGCCTCTCCTCACCATCGCCTGTGACTATCAGTCCCGCCTCTCTTCACCATCGCCTGGAAGTAATAAACCCAGACTCTCCTCACCATCGCCTGTGAGTATCAGCTCAACCTCTCTTCACTATCTCCTGGAATTATGACCCTGCCTCTCTTCACCATCACCTGTAAGTATCAGCCCCGCCTCTCCTCACCATCGCATGGAAGTATCAGCCCCACCTCTCCTCACCATCGCCTGTAAGTATCAGCCCCGCCTCTCCTCACCATCGCCTGGAAGTATCAGCCCCGCCTCTCCTCACCATCAACTGGAAGTATCAGTCCCACTTCTCGTCATCATCACCTGGATGTATCAGCCCCGCCTCTCCTCACCATCACCTGGAAGTATCAGCCCCGCCTCTACTCACCATTGCCTGGAAGTATAAGCCCAGCCTCACCTCACAATCACCTGTGAGTATCAGCCAAGCCTCTCCTCACCATCACCTGGAAGTATCAGCCCAGAATCTCCTCACCATCGCCTGTGAGTATCAAATCCGGCTATACTCACCATTGCCTGGAAGTATCAGCCCCACCTCTCCTCACCATCGCCTGTAGGTATCAGCCCTGCCTCTCCTCACCATCGCATGGAAGTATCAGCCCCGTCTCTCCTCACCATTACCTCTAAGAATCCACCCCACATCTCCTCACCATTACCTGGAAGAATCAGCCCCACCTCTCCTCACCATCACCTGGAAGTATCAGCCCTGCCTCTCCTCACCATCACCTGGAAGTATCAGCCCCACTTCTAATCACCATCTACCTGGAAGTATAAGCCCCGCCTCTCCTCACCATTACCTGGAAATATCAACCCTGCCTCCCTTCAACATTATCTGGAAGTATCAGCCCTGCCTCTCCTAACCATCAAATGGAGGTATCAGCCCCGCCTCTCCTCACCATCACATGGAAGTATCTGCCCCGCCTCTACTCACCATCACCTGGAAGTATCAGGCCCGCCTCTTCTCACCATTACCTAGAAGTATTAGTCCTGCCCCTCCTCACAATCACCTGGAAGTATCAGCCGCGGCTCTCCTCGCCATCAACTGGAGGTATCATCCCCTCCTCTCCTTACCTTCACCTGGAAGTATTATCCCCGCCTCTAATCACCATCACCTGAAAGTATCAGCCAAGCCTCTCCTCACCATTACCTGGAAGTATCAGCACTGCCTCTCCTCACCATCAACTGGAAGTATCAGCCCCACCTCTCCTCACCATCACCTGGAAGTATCAGCCCCTCCTCTCCTCACCATCACCTGGAAGTATCAGCATCGCCTCTCCTCATCATCACCTGTAAGTATGAGCCCCACCTCTACTCACCATTACCTAGAAGTTTCAGCCCCGTCCCTCCTCACCATCACCTGGAAGTATCATCCTAGCCTCTAATCACCATCACCTGGAAGTATCAGCCCCGCATCTCCTCACCATTACCAGGAAGTATAAGACCTACCTCTCTCCACCATCACATGGAAGTATAAGCCCCACCTCTCCTATCCATCAAATGGAAGTATCATCCCTGCCTTTCCTCACCATTATTTGGAAGTGTCAGCCCAGCCTCTCCTCACCATCACCTGGAAGTATCAGCCTCACTTCTCCTCACCATTTCCTGTAAGTATCTCCACCTCCTCTCTTCACCATCGCCTTGAAGTATCACCCCCACATCTCCTCATCATAACCTGTACGTATCAGCCCCGCATCTCCTCACCATCACCTGGAAGTATCAGCCCTGCCTCTCCTCACCATCACCTGGAAGTATCAGCCCGCCTCTCCTCACCATTGCCAGGAAGTATCAGCCCTGCCTCTCCTCACCATCGCCAGTAAGTATCAGCCCCGCTTCTCCTCACCATCGCCTGTAAGTATCAGCCCAGCCTCTCCTCACCATTGCCTATAACTATCAGCCCTGTCTTTCCCCACCAACACATGGAAGTGTCAGCCCAGCCTCTCCTCACCATCACCTGGAAGTATCAGCCTCACTTCTCCTCACCATTTCCTGTAAGTATCTCCACCTCCTCTCTTCACCATCGCCTTGAAGTATCACCCCCACATCTCCTCATCATAACCTGTACGCATCAGCCCCGCATCTCCTCACCATCACCTGGAAGTATCAGCCCTGCCTCTCCTCACCATCACCTGGAAGTATCAGCCCGCCTCTCCTCACCATTGCCAGGAAGTATCAGCCCTGCCTCTCCTCACCATCGCCAGTAAGTATCAGCCCCGCTTCTCCTCACCATCGCCTGTAAGTATCAGCCCAGCCTCTCCTCACCATTGCCTATAACTATCAGCCCTGTCTTTCCCCACCAACACATGGAAGTATCAGCCCCGCCTCTCCTCACCATCGCCTGGAAGTATCAACCCAGCCTCAAATCAAAATAACCTGAAAGTATCTGCCACGCCTCTCCTTACCATCACCTGAAAGTATCAGCCGCGCCTCTCCTCACCATCACCTGGAAGTATCAGCCCCGCCTTTCCTCACCTTCACCTGGAAGTTTCTGCCCCTCCTCTCCTCACCATCACCTGTAAGTATCAGCCGCGCCCCTCCTCGCCATTGCATGGAAGTATCCGCCCAGCCTCTAATCACAATCGCCTGTGAATATCTGCCACGCATCTCCTCAAAATCACCTGGAAGTATCAGCCCGCCTCTAAACAAAATAACATGTAGATATCAGCCACGCCTCTCCTCACCATCACCTGGAAGTATCAGCCACGCCTCTTCTCACCATCACCTGGAAGTATCAACCCCACCTTTCCACACCTTCACTTCACCATTGCATGGAAGTATTAGCCCAGCCTCTCTTCACCATCGCCTGTGAGTATCAGCCCCCTCTCGTCACCATCGCAGGGAAGTGTCAGCCCAGCCTCTCCTTACTATTGCCTGTAAGTATCAGCCATGCCTTTCCTCACCACCGCCTGGAAGTATCTGACATGCCTCTTCTCACAACCGCCTGGAAGTATCAGCAAAGCCTCTCCTCACCATTACCTGGATGTATCAGCATGTCTCTCCTCACCATCACCTGGGAGTATCAACCCCGTCTCTTGTAACCATCACCTGGAAGTATCAGCCATGCCTCTTCACACCATCACCTGGAAGTTTCATCCCCGCCTCTCATCACCATCACCTGGAAGAATCATCCCCGCCTCTAATCACCATCACCTGGAAGTATCAGCCGAGCCTCTCCTCACCATTACCTGGAAGTATAAGACCTACCTCTCTTCACCATCACCTGGAAGTATAAGCCCCGCCTCTCTTAACCATCAAATGGAAGTATCATCCCCGCCTCTTCTCACCATCACCTGGAAGTATCAGCCCTGCCTCTCCTCACCATCACCAGTAAGTTTCAGCCCCGCCTCTCCTCACCATTACCTACAAGTATCAGCCTCACCTCTCCTCACCATTTCCTTTAAGTATCAGCCCTGCTTCTCCTCACCATTGCCTGGAAGTATCACCTCCACATCTCATCATAACCTGTACGTATCAGCCCCGCATCTCCTCACCATCACCTGGAAGTATCAGTCCTGCCTATCCTCACCATCACCTGGAAGTATCAGCCCTGTCTTTCCTCACCATCGCCAGGAATTTATCAGCCCCACCTCTCTTCACCATCGCTAGTAAGTATCAGCCCCGCCTCTCCTCACCATCCCCTGTAAGTATCAGCCCTGCCTCTCCTCACCATCACATGGAAGTATCTACCCCGCCTCTAATCACCATCACCTGGAAGTATCAGGCCAGCCTCTTCTCACCATTACCTAGAAGTATTAGTCCTGCCCCTCCTCACCATCACCTGGAAGTATCAGCCGCGGCTCTCCTCACCATCAACTGGAGGTATCATCCCCTCCTCTCCTCACCTTCACCTGGAAGTATCATCCCCGCCTCTAATCACCATCACCTGAAAGTATAAGCCAAGCCTCTCCTCACCATTACCTGGAAGTATCAGCACTGCCTCTCCTCACCATCAACTGGAAGTATCAGCCCCACCTCTCCTCACCATCACCTGGAAGTATCAGCCCCTCCTCTCCTCACCATAACCTGGAAGTATCAGCCCCGCCTCTCCTCACAATCAACTGGAAGTATCAGCACCACCTCTCGTCAGCATCACCAGAATGTATCAGCCCCGCCTCTCTTCACCATCACCTGGAAGTATCAGCCCCGCCTCTTCGCACCATCACCTGGAAGTATAAGCCAAGCCGCACCTCACAAACGCCTGTGAGTATCAGCCCCACCTCTCCTCACCATCGCCTGGAAGTATCAGCAAAGAATCTCCTTACCATCGCCTATGAGTATCATATCCGGCTATCCTCACCATTGCCTGGAAGTCTCAGCCCCACCTCTCCTCACCATCGCCTGTAAGTATCAGCCCTACCTCTCCTCACCATCACATGGAAGTATCAGCCCTGCCTCTCCTCACCATCACCTCTAAGAATCAACCCCGCATCTCCTCACCATCATCTGGAAGTATCAGCCCCACCTCTCCTCACCATCACCTGGAGGTATCAGCCCCACTTCTAATCACCATCACCTGGAAATGACAGCAGCGCCTCTCCTCACCATTACCTGGAAATATCAGCATTGCCTCCCTTCAACATCACCTGGAAGTATCAGCCCAGCCTCTCCTCACCATCAAATGGAGGTATCATCCCCGCCTCTGCTCCCCATCAACTGTAAGTATCAGCCCCGCCTCTCCTCACCATCACCTGGAAGTATCAGCCCTGCCTTTCCTCACCTTCACCTGGAAGTTTCTGCCCCTCCTCTGCTCCCCATCACCTGTAAGTATCAGCCTCGCCTCTCTTCACCATCACCTGGAAGTATCATCCTGCCTCTACACAAAAAAACTTGAAGGTATCAGCCACGCCTCTCCTCACCATCACCTGGAAGTATCAGCCACGCCTCTCCTCACCATCACCTGGAAGTATCAACCTGGCCTTTCCTAACCTTCACCTGGAAATTTCTTCCCCTCCTCACCTCACAATCACCTGTATGTATCAGCCGCACCTCTCCTCACCATTGCATGGAAGTATCAGCCCAGCCTCTCTTCACCATTGCCTGTGAGTATCAGCCCCGCCTCTCCTCACCATCACCTGGAAGTATCATCCCCGCCTCTAATCACCATCACCTGGAAGTATCAGCCCCACCTCTCCTCACCACCACCTGGAAGTATCAGTCCCTTCTCTCCTCACAACCGCCTTGAAGTATCAGCAATGCCTCTCCTCACCATTACCTGGATGTATCAGCCTCGCCTCTCCTCACCATCACCTGGAAGTATCCGCCCGGCCTATCCCCACCATCACCTGGGTAGTATCAGCCCCGCCTCTCCTCACCATCACCCGGAAGTATCAACCCCGTCTCTCCTAACCATCACCTGGAAGTATCAGCCCCGCCTCTTCACACCATCATCTGGAAGTATCAGCTCCGCCTCTCCTCACCATCACCTGAAAAATTCAGCCCCGCCTCTCCTCTACATCACCTGGAACTATCAGCCCCGCCCCTCATCACAATCGCCAGGAAGTATCAGCTCAGCCTCTCCTCACCATCGCCTGTGAGTATCAGTCCCGCCTCTCTTCACCATCGCCTGGAAGTATCAACCCAGACTCTCCTCACCATCGCCTGTGAGTATCAGCTCAACCTCTCTTCACCATCTCCTGGAATTATCACCCTGCCTCTCTTCACCATCACCTGTAAGTATCAGCCCCGCCTCTCCTCACCATCTCATGGAAGTATCAGCCCCACCTCTCCTCACCATCGCCTGTAAGTATCAGCCCCGCCTCTCCTCACCATCGCTTGGAAGTATGAACCCCGCCTCTCCTCACCATCAACTGGAAGTATCAGCCCCACTTCTCGTCATCATCACCTTGATGTATCAGCCCCGCCTCTCCTCACCATCACCTGGAAGTATCAGCCCCGCCTCTCCTCACCATTGCCTGGAAGTATAAGCCCAGCCTCACCTCACAATCACCTGTGAGTATCAGCCAAGCCTCTCCTCACCATCACCTGGAAGTATCAGCCCAGAATCTCCTCACCATCGCCTGTGAGTATCAAATCCGGCTATTCTCACCATTGCCTGGAAGTATCAGCCCCACCTCTCCTCACCATCGCCTGTAGGTATCAGCCCTGCCTCTCCTCACCATCGCATGGAAGTATCAGCCCCGTCTCTCCTCACCATTACCTCTAAGAATCAACCCCACATCTCCTCAACATTACCTGGAAGAATCAGCCCCACCTCTCCTCACCATCACCTGGAAGTATCAGCCCTGTCTCTCCTCACCATCACCTGGAAGTATCAGCCCCACTTCTAATCACCATCAACCTGGAATTATAAGCCCCGCCTCTCCTCACCATTACCTGGAAATATCAACCCTGCCTCCCTTCAACATTATCTGGAAATATCAGCCCTGCCTCTCCTAACCATCAAATGGAGGTATCAGCCCCGCCTCTCCTCACCATCACATGGAAGTGTCTGCCCCGCCTCTACTCACCATCACCTGGAAGTATCAGGCCCGACTCTTCTCACCATTACCTAGAAGTATTAGTCCTGCCCCTCCTCACAATCACCTGGAAGTATCAGCCGCGGCTCTCCTCACCATCAACTGGAGGTATCATCCCCTCCTCTCCTTACCTTCACCTGGAAGTATCATCCCCGCCTCTAATCACCATCACCTGAAAGTATCAGCCAAGCCTCTCCTCACCATTACCTGGAAGTATCAGCACTGCCTCTCCTCACCATCAACTGGAAGTATCAGCCCCACCTCTCCTCACCATCACCTGGAAGTATCAGCCCCTCCTCTCCTCACCATCACCTGGAAGTATCAGCATCGCCTCTCCTCATCATCACCTGTAAGTATGAGCCCCACCTCTACTCACCATTACCTAGAAGTATCAGCCCCGTCCCTCCTCACCATCACTTCTAAGTATCATCCCAGCCTCTAATCACCATCACCTGGAAGTATCAGCCCCGCATCTCCTCACCATTACCTGGAAGTATAAGACCTACCTCTCTCCACCATCACCTGGAAGTATAAGCCCCACCTCTCCTATCCATCAAATGGAAGTATCATCCCTGCCTTTCCTCACCATCACCTGGAAGTGTCAGCCCAGCCTCTCCCTACCATCACCTGGAAGTATCAGCCTCACTTCTCCTCACCATTTCCTGTAAGTATCTCCACCTCCTCTCTTCACCATCGCCTGGAAGTATCACCCCCACATCACCTCATCATAACCTGTACGTATCAGCCCCGCATCTCCTCACCATCACCTGGAAGTATCAGCCCTGCCTCTCCTCACCATCACCTGGAAGTATCAGCCCCGCCTCTCCTCACCATCACCAGGAAGTATCAGCCCTGCCTCTCCTCACCATCGCCAGTAAGTATCAGCCCCGCCTCTCCTCACCATCGCCTGTAAGTATCAGCCCAACCTCTCCTCACCATTGCCTATAACTATCAGCCCTGTCTTTCCCCACCAACACATGGAAGTATCAGCCCCGCCTCTCCTCACAATCGCCTGGAAGTAGCAACCCAGCCTCAAATCAAAATAACCTGAAAGTATCTGCCACGCCTCTCCTTACCATCACCTGAAAGTATCTGCCGCGCCTCTCCTCACCATCACCTGGAAGTATCAGCCCCGTCTTTCCTCACCTTCACCTGGAAGTTTCTGCCCCTCCTCTCCTCACCATCACCTGTAAGTATCAGCCGCGCCTCTCCTCGCCATTGCATGGAAGTATCAGCCCAGCCTCTAATCACAATCGCCTGTGAATATCAGCCCTGCCTCTCTTCAAAATCACCTGGAAGTATCTGCCCGCCTCTAAACAAAATAACCTGAAGATTTCAGCCACGCCTCTCCTCACCATCACCTGGAAGTATCAGCAACGCCTCTTCTCACCATCACCTGGAAGTATCAACCCCACCTTTCCACACCTTCACCTGGAAGTTTCTGCCCCCCCTCTCATCACCATCACCTGTAAGTATTAGCCGCGCCTCTCCTCACCATGGCATGGAAGTATCAGCCCAGCCTCTAATCACAATCGCCTGTGAATATCAACCCCGCCTCTCCTCACTATCGCCTGGAAGTATCAGCCCGCCTCTAAACAAAATAACATGAAGGTATCAGCCACGCCTCTCCTCACCATTGCATGGAAGTATTAGCCCAGCCTCTCTTCACCATCGCCTGTGAGTATCAGCCCCCTCTCGTCACCATCGCAGGAGAGTATCAGCCCAGCCTCTCCTTACTGTTGCCTGTAACTATCAGCCATACCTTTCCTCACCCCTGCCTGGAAGTATCTGACATGCCTCTTCTCACAACCGCCTGGAAGTATCAGCAAAGCCTCTCCTCACCCTTACCTGGATGTATCAGCATGCCTCTCCTCACCATCACCTGGGAGTATCAACCCCGTCTCTCCTAACCATCACCTGGAAGTATCAACCCCGCCTCTTCACACCATCACCTGGAAGTATCATCCCCGCCTCTCCTCACCATCACCTGGAAGAATCATCCCCGCCTCTAATCACCATCACCTGGAAGTATCAGCCCAGCCTCTCCTCACCATTACCTGGAAGTATAAGACCTACATCTCTTCACCATCACCTGGAAGTATAAGCCCCGCCTCTCTTAACCATCAAATGGAAGTATCATCCCCGCCTCTTCTCACCATCACCTGAAAGTATCAGCCCTGCCTCTCCTCACCATCACCAGTAAGTTTCAGCCCCGCCTCTCCTCACCATTACCTGCAAGTATCAGCCTCACCTCTCCTCACCATTTCCTTTAAGTATCAGCCCTGCTTCTCCTCACCATCGCCTGGAAGTATCACCTCCACAATTCCTCATCATAACCTGTACGTATCAGCACCGCATCTCCTCACCATCACCTGGAAGTATCAGTCCTGCCTATCCTCACCATCACCTGGAAGTATCAGCCCTGTCTTTATTCACCATCGCCAGGAATTTATCAGCCCCACCTCTCTTCACCATCGCTAGTAAGTATCAGCCCTGCCTCTCCTCACCATCGCCAGTAAGTATCAGCCCAGCCTCTCCTCACCATGGCCTATAGGTATAGCCCCGCCTTTCCCCACCAACGCTTGGAAGTATCAGCCCCGCCTCTCCTCACCATCGCCTGGAAGTATCAACCCCGCATCTAATCAAAATAACCTGAAAATATCAGCCACACCTCTCTTCACCATCACCTGGAAGTATCAGCCCCGCCTCTCCTCACCATCACCTGGAAGTATCAGCCCCGCCTTTCATCACCTTCACCTGGAAGTTTCTGCCCCTCCTCCCCTCACCATCACATGTAAGTATCAGCCGCGCCTCTCCTCACCATTGCATGGAAGTATCAGCAAAGCCTCTAATAACAATCGCCTGTGAATATCAGCCCTGCCTCTCCTCACCATCGTCTGGAAGTATCAACCCGCCTCTAATCAAAATAACCTGAAGGTATCAGCCATGCGTCTCCTCACCATCACCTGGAAGTATCAGCCACGCCTCTCCTCACCACCACCTGGAAGTATCAGACCCTTCTTTCCTCACAACCCCCTGGAAGTATCAGCAATGCCTCTCCTCACCATTACCTGGATGTATCAGCCCCGTCTCTCTTCACCATCACCTGGAAGTATCCGCCCCGCCTCTCCTCACCATCACTTGGGTAGTATCAGCCCCGCCTCTCCTCACCATCACCTGGAAGTATCAACCCCGTCTCTCCTAACCATCACCTGGAAGTATCAGCCCCGCCTCTTCACACCATCACCTGGAAGTATCAGCTCCGCCTCTCCTCACCATCACCTGAAAGATTCAGCCCCGCCTCTCCTCTACATCACCTGGAAGTATCAGCCCCGCCCCTCATCACAATCGCCTGGAAGTATCAGCTCAGCCTATCCTAACCATCGCCTGTGAGTATCAGTCCCGCCTCTCCTCACCATCGCCTGGAAGTATCAACCCAGACTCTCCTCACCATCGCCTGTGAGTATCAGCTCAACCTCTCTTCACCATCTCCTGGAATTATCACCCTGCCTCTCTTCACCATCACCTGTAAGTATCAGCCCCGCCTCTCCTCACCATCGCATGGAAGTATCAGCCCCACCTCTCCTCACCATCGCCTGTAAGTATCAGCCCCGCCTCTCCTCACCATCGCCTGGAAGTATCAGCCCCGCCTTTCCTCACCATCAACTGTAAGTATCAGCCCCACTTCTCGTCATCATCACCTGGATGTATCAGCCCCGCCTCTCCTCACCATCACCTGGAAGTATCAGCCCCACTTCTAATCACCATCTACCTGGAAGTATAAGCCCCGCCTCTCCTCACCATTACCTGGAAATATCAAACCTGCCTCCCTTCAACATTACCTGGAAGTATGAGCCCTGCCTCTCCTAACCATCAAATGGAGGTATTATCCCCGCCTTTCCTCCCCATCACCTGGAAGTATCAGCACAGCCTCTCCTGACCATCACCTGGAAGTATCAGCCCCGCCTCTCCTCACCATCACCTGGAAGTATCACCCAAACCTCTCCTCAATATTTCCTGTAAGTTTCAGACCCGCCTCTCCTCACCATCTCCTGGAAGTATGACCCCCACCTCTCAACATTATAACCTGTACGTATCAGCCCCTCATGTCCTCACCATCACCTGGAAGTATCAGCTCAGCCTTTCCTCACCATCGCCTGTGAGTATCAGCTGCGCCTTTCCTCACAATCGCCTGGAAGTATAAGCCCAGCCTCTCCTTACCATTGCCTGTAAGTATCAGCCCAGCCTCTCTTCACCATCACCTGGAGGTATCATCCCCGCATCTAATCACCATCACCTGGAAGTATCAGCCCCGCCTCTCCTCACCACCACCTGGAAGTATCAGACCCTTCTTTCCTCACAACCGCCTGGAAGTATCAGCAATGCCTCTCCTCACCATTACCTGGATGGATCAGCCCCGCCTCTCCTCACCATCACCTGGAAGTATCACCCAAACCTCTCCTCAATATTTCCTGTAAGTTTCAGACCCGCCTCTCCTCACCATCTCCTGGAAGTATGACCCCCACCTCTCAACATTATAACCTGTACGTATCAGCCCCTCATGTCCTCACCATCACCTGGAAGTATCAGCTCAGCCTTTCCTCACCATCGCCTGTGAGTATCAGCCGCGCCTTTCCTCACAATCGCCTGGAAGTATAAGCCCAGTCTCTCCTTACCATTGCCTGTAAGTATCAGCCCAGCCTCTCTTCACCATCACCTGGAAGTATCATCCCCGCATCTAATCACCATCACCTGGAAGTATCAGCGCCGCCTCTCCTCACCACCACCTGGAAGTATCAGACCCTTCTTTCCTCACAACCGCCTGGAAGTATCAGCAATGCCTCTCCTCACCATTACCTGGATGTATCAGCCCCGCCTCTCCTCACCATCACCTGGAAGTATCACCCAAACCTCTCCTCAATATTTCCTGTAAGTTTCAGACCCGCCTCTCCTCACCATCTCCTGGAAGTATGACCCCCACCTCTCAACATTATAACCTATACGTATCAGCCCCTCATGTCCTCACCATCACCTGGAAGTATCAGCTCAGCCTTTCCTCACCATCGCCTGTGAGTATCAGCCGCGCCTTTCCTCACAATCGCCTGGAAGTATAAGCCCAGCCTCTCCTTACCATTGCCTGTAAGTATCAGCCCAGCCTCTCTTCACCATCACCTGGAAGTATCATCCCCGCATCTAATGACCATCACCTGGAAGTATCAGCCCCGCCTCTCCTCACCACCACCTGGAAGTATCAGACCCTTCTTTCCTCACAACTGCCTGGAAGTATCAGCAATGCCTCTCCTCACCATTACCTGGATGTATCAGCCCCGCCTCTCCTCACCATCACCTGGAAGTATCACCCAAACCTCTCCTTAATATTTCCTGTAAGTTTCAGACCCGCCTCTCCTCACCATCTCCTGGAAGTATGACCCCCACCTCTCAACATTATAACCTGTACGTATCAGCCCCTCATGTCCTCACCATCACCTGCAAGTATCAGCTCAGCCTTTCCTCACCATCGCCTGTGAGTATCAGCCGCGCCTTTCCTCACAATCGCCTGGAAGTATGAGCCCAGCCTCTCCTTACCATTGCCTGTAAGTATCAGCCCAGCCTATCTTCACCATCACCTGGAAGTATCATCCCCGCATCTAATCACCATCACCTGGAAGTATCAGCCCCGCCTCTCCTCACCACCACCTGGAAGTATCAGACCCTTCTTTCCTCACAACCGCCTGGAAGTATCAGCAATGCCTCTCCTCACCATTACCTGGATGTATCAGCCCCGCCTCTCTTCACCATCACCTGGAAGTATCCGCCCCACCTCTCCTCACCATCACTTGGGTAGTATCAGCCCCGCCTCTCCTCACCATCACCTGGAAGTATCAACCCCGTCTCTCCTAACCATCACCTGGAAGTATCAGCCCCGCCTCTTCACACCATCACCTGGAAGTATCAGCTCCGCCTCTCCTCACCATCACCTGAAAGATTCAGCCCCGACTCTCCTCTACATCACCTGGAAGTATCAGCCCCGCCCCTCATCACAATCGCCTGGAAGTATCAGCTCAGCCTATCCTAACCATCGCCTGTGAGTATCAGTCCCGCCTCTCCTCACCATCGCCTGGAAGTATCAACCCAGAATCTCCTCACCATCGCCTGTGAGTATCAGCTCAACCTCTCTTCACCATCTCCTGGAATTATCACCCTGCCTCTCTTCACCATCACCTGTAAGTATCAGACCCGCCTCTCCTCACCATCGCATGGAAGTATCAGCCCCACCTCTCCTCACCATCGCCTGTAAGTATCAGCCCCGCCTCTCCTCACCATCGCCTGGAAGTATCAGCCCCGCCTTTCCTCACCATCAACTGTAAGTATCAGCCCCACTTCTCGTCATCATCACCTGGATGTATCAGCCCCGCCTCTCCTCACCATCACCTGGAAGTATCAGCCCCGCCTCTCCTCACCATTGCCTGGAAGTATAAGCCCAGCCTCATCTCACAATCACCTGTGAGTATCAGCCAAGCCTCTCCTCTCCATCACCTGGAGGTATCAGCCCAGAATCTCCTCACCATCGCCTGTGAGTATCAAATAAGGCTATACTCACAATTGCCTGGAAGTATCAGCCCCACCTCTCCTCACCATCGCTTATAGGTATCAGCCCTGCCTCTCCTCACCATCGCATGGAAGTATCAGCCCCGTCTCTCCTCACCATTACCTCTAAAAATCAACCCTGCATCTCCTCACCATTACCTGGAAGTATCAGCCCCACCTCTCCTCACCATCACCTGGAAGTATCAGCCACGCCTCTCCTCACCATCACCTGGAAGTATCAGCCCCACTTCTAATCACCATCTACCTGGAAGTATAAGCCCCGCCTCTCCTCACCATTACCTGGAAATATCAACCCTGCCTCCCTTCAACATTACCTGGAAGTATCAGCCCTGCCTCTCCTAACCATCAAATGGAGGTATCATCCCCGCCTCTCCTCCCCATCACCTGGAAGTATCAGCACAGCCTCTCCTGACCATCACCTGGAAGTATCAGCCCCGCCTCTCCTCACCATCACCTGGAAGTATCACCCAAACCTCTCCTCAATATTTCCTGTAAGTTTCAGACCCGCCTCTCCTCACCATCTCCTGGAAGTATGACCCCCACCTCTCAACATTATAACCTGTACGTATCAGCCCCTCATGTCCTCACCATCACCTGGAAGTATCAGCTCAGCCTTTCCTCACCATCGCCTGTGAGTATCAGCCGCGCCTTTCCTCACAATCGCCTGGAAGTATAAGCCCAGGCTCTCCTTACCATTGCCTGTAAGTATCAGCCCAGCCTCTCTTCACCATCACCTGGAAGTATCAGACCCGCCTCTCCAGACCCTCGCCTTGAAGTATCAGCCCCGCCTCTCCTCACCATCGTATGGAAGTATCAGCCACACCTCTCCTCACCATTTACTTTAAGTATCAGCCCCGCCTCTCCTCACCATTGCCTGGAAGTATCAGCCCTACCTCTCCTCACCACCAACTGGAAGTATCAGCCCCACCTCTCCTCACCATCACCTGGAAGTATCAGCCCCATCTCTCCTCACCATCACCTGGAAGATTCAGCCCCGCCTTTAATCACCATTACCTGTAAGTATCAGCCCCGCGTCTACTCACCATTACCTAGAAGTATCAGCCCTGTCTCTCCTCACCATCACCTGGAAGTATCAGCCCCGCTTCTCCTCGCCATCAACTGGAAGTATCATCCCTGAATCTCCTCACCATCACCTGAAAGTATCATCCCCACCTCTAATCATCATCACCTGGAAGTATCAGCCCTACCTCCCCTCACCATCACCTGGAAGCTTCAGCCTTGCTTCTCCTCACCATCACATGGAAGTATCTGCCCCGCTTCTACTCACCATCACCTGGAAGTATAAGGCCAGCCTCTTCTCACCATTACCAAGAAGTATTAGTCCTGCCCCTCCTCACCATCACCTGGAAGTATCAGCCGTGGCTCTCCTGGCCATCAACTGGAGTTATCATCCCCTCCTCTCCTCACCTTCACCCGGAAGTATCATCCCCGCCTCTAATCACCATCACCTGAAAGTATCAGCCAAGCCTCTCCAAACCATTACCTGGAAGTATCAGCACTGCCTCTCCTCACCATCAACTGGAAGTATCAGCCCCACCTCTCCTCACCATCACCTGGAAGTATCAGCCCTCCTCTCCTCACCATAACCTGGAAGTATCAGCCCCGCCTCTCCTCACCATCAACTGGAAGTATCAGCACCACCTCTCGTCAGCATCACCTGAATGTATCAGCCCCGCCTCTCTTCACCATCACCTGGAAGTATCAGCCCAGCCTCTTCCCACCATCACCTGGAAGTATAAGCCAAGCCGCACCTCACAATCGCCTGTGAGTATCAGCCCCACATCTACTCACCATCGCCTGGAAGAATCAGCAAAGAATCTCCTCACCATCGCCTATGAGTATCAAATCCGGCTATCCTCACCATTGCCTGGAAGTCTCAGCCCCACCTCTCCTCACCATCGCCTGTAAGTATCAGCCCTACCTCTCCTCACCATCACATGGAAGTATCAGCCCTGCCTCTCCTCACCATCACCTCTAAGAATCAACCCCGCATATCCTCACCATCATCTGGAAGTATCAGCCCCGCCTCTCCTCACCATCACCTGGAGGTATCAGCCCCACTTCTAATCACCATCACCTGGAAATAACAGCAGCGCCTCTCCTCACCATTAAATGGAAATATCAGCCCTGCCTCCCTTCAACATCACCTGGAAGTATGAGCCCTGACTCTCCTCACCATCAAATGGAGGTATCATCCCCGCCTCTGCTCCCCATCACCTGTAAGTATCAGCCCCGCTTCTCCTCACCATCACCTGGAAGTATCAGCCCCGCCTTTCCTCACCTTCACCTGGAAGTTTCTGCCCCGCCTCTGCTCCCCATCACCTGTAAGTATCAGCCTCGCCTCTCCTCACCATCACCTGGAAGTATCATCCTGCCTCTAAACAAAAAAACTTGAAGGTATCAGCCACACCTCTCCTCACCATCACCTGGAAGTATCAGCCACTCCTCTCCTCACCATCACCTGGAAGTATCAACCCCGCCTTTCCTAACCTTCACCTGGAAATTTCTTCCCATCCTCTCCTCACAATCACCTGTATGTATCAGCCGCACCTCTCCTCACCATTGCATGGAAGTATCAGCCCAGCCTCTCTTCACCATTGCCTGTGAGTATCAGCCCCGCCTCTCCTCACCATCACCTGGAAGTATCATCCCCGCCTCTAATCACCATCACCTGGAAGTATCAGCCCCACCTCTCCTCTCCACCACCTGGAAGTATCAGACCCTTCTCTCCTCACAACCGCCTGGAAGTATCAGCAATGCCTCTCCTCACCATTACCTGGATGTATCAGCCTCGCCTCTCCTCACCAACACCTGGAAGTATCCAACCGGCCTATCCTCACCATCACCTGGGTAGTATCAGCCCCGCCTCTCCTCACCATCACCTGGAAGTATCAACCCCGTCTCTCCTAACCATCACCTGGAAGTATCAGCCCCGCCTCTTCACACCATCACCTGGAAGTATCAGCTCCGCCTCTCCTCACCATCACCTGGAGGTATCAGCCCCGCCCCTCATCACAATCGCCTGGAAGTATCAGCTCAGCCTCTCCTGACCATCGCCTGTGAGTATCAGTCCCGCCTCTCTTCACCATCACCTGGAAGTATCAACCCAGACTCTCCTCACCATCGCCTGTGAGTATCAGCTCAACCTCTCTTCACCATCTCCTGGAATTATCACCCTGCCTCTCTTCACCATCAACTGTAAGTATCAGCCCCGCCTCTCCTCACCATCACATGGAAGTATCAGCCCCACCTCTCCTCACCATCGCCTGTAAGTATCAGCCCGCCTCTCCTCACCATCGCCTGGAAGTATCAGCCCCGCCTCTCCTCACCATCAACTGGAAGTATCAGCCCCACTTCTCGTCATCATCACCTGGATGTATCAGCCCCGCCTCTCCTCACCATCACCTGGAAGTATCAGCCCCGCCTCTCCTCACCATTGCCTGGAAGTATAAGCCCAGCCTCACCTCACAATCACCTGTGAGTATCAGCCAAGCCTCTCCTCACCATCACATGGAAGTATCAGCCCAGAATCTCCTCACCATCGCCTGTGAGTATCAAATCCGGCTATACTCACCATTGCCTGGAAGTATCAGCCCCACCTCTCCTCACCACCGCCTGTAGGTATCAGCCCTGCCTCTCCTCACCATCGCATGGAAGTATCAGCCCCGTCTCTCCTCACCATTACCTCTAAGAATCAACCCCACATCTCCTCACCATTACCTGGAAGAATCAGCCCCACCTCTCCTCACCATCACCTGGAAGTATCAGCCCTGCCTCTCCTCACCATCACCTGGAAGTATCAGCCCCACTTCTAATCACCATCTACCTGGAAGTATAAGCCCCGCCTCTCCTCACCATTACCTGGAAATATCAACCCTGCCTCCCTTCAACATTATCTGGAAGTATCAGCCCTGCCTCTCCTAACCATCAAATGGAGGTATCAGCCCCGCCTCTCCTCACCATCACCTGGAAGTATCACCCAAACCTCTCCTCAATATTTCCTGTAAGTTTCAAACCCGCCTCTCCTCACCATCTCCTGGAAGTATGACCCCCACCTCTCAACATTATAACCTGTACGTATCAGCCCCGCATGTCCTCACCATCACCTGGAAGTATCAGCTTAGCCTCTCCTCACCATTGTCTGTGAGTATCAGCTTAGCCTCTCCTCACCATTGTCTGTGAGTATCAGCCCCGCCTTTCCTCACAATCGCCTGGAAGTATAAGCCCAGCCTCTCATCACCATCGCCTGTAAGTATCAGCCCAGCCTCTGTTCACCATCACCTGGAAGTATCAGACCCACCTCTCCTCACCATCGCCTGGAAGTATCAGCCCCGCCTCTCCTCACCATCGTATGGAAGTATCAGACACACCTCTCCTCACCATTTACTGTAAGTATCAGCCCCGCCTCTCCTCACCATTGCCAGGAAATATCAGCCCTGCCTCTCCTCACCATCAACTGGAAGTATCAGCCCCACCTCTCCTCACCATCACCTGGAAGTATCAGCCCCGCCTCTCCTCACCATCACCTGGAAGTTTCAGCTCCGCCTTTAATCACCATCAGCTGTAAGTATCAGCCCCGCCTCTACTCACCATAACCTAGAAGTATCAGCCCTGCCCCTCCTCACCATCACCTGGAAGTATCAGCCCCGCCTCTCCTCGCCATCAACTGGAAGAATCATCCCAGCCTCTCCTCACCATCACCTGGAAGTATCATCCCCACCTCTAATCACCATCACCTGCAAGTATCAGCCCCGCCTCTCCTCAACATCAACTGGAAGTATCAGCCCTACCTCCCCTCACCATCACCTGGAAGTATCAGCCCTGCCTCTCCTCACCATCACATGGAAGTATCTGCCCCGCCTCTACTCACCATCACCTGGAAGTATCAGGCCTGCCTCTTCTCACCATTACCTAGAAGTATTAGTCCTGCCCCTCCTCTACATCACCTGGAAGTATCAGCCGCGGCTCTCCTCGCCATCAACTGGAGGTATCAGCCCCTCCTCTCCTCACCTTCACCTGGAAATATCATCCCCGCCTCTAATCACCATCACCTGAAAGTATCAGCCAAGCCTCTCCTCACCATTACCTGGAAGTATCAGCACTGCCTCTCCTCACCATCAACTGGAAGTATCAGCCCCACCTCTCCTCACCATCACCTGGAAGTATCAGCACCTCCTCTCCTCACCATCACCTGGAAGTATCAGCACAGCCTCTCCTCATCATCACCTGTAAGTATGAGCCCCACCTCTTCTCACCATTACCTAGAAGTATCATCCCCGCCTCTAATCACCATCACTTGGAAGTATCAGCCCCGTATCTCCTCACCATTACCTGGAAGTATAAGCCCTACCTCTCTCCACCATCACCTGGAAGTATAAGCCCCACCTCTCCTATCCATCAAATGGAAGTATCATCCCTGCCTTTCCTCACCATCACCTGGAAGTGTCAGCCCAGCCTCTCCTCACCATCACCTGGAAGTATCAGCCTCACTTCTCCTCACCATTTCCTGTAAGTATCTCCACCTCCTCTCTTCACCATCGCCTGGAAGTATCACCCCCACATCTCCTCATCATAACCTGTATGTATCAGCCCCGCATCTCCTCACCATCACCTGGAAGTATCAGCCATGCCTCTCCTCACCATCACCTGGAAGTATCAGCCCAGCCTCTCCTCACCATCGCCAGTAAGTATCAGCCCCGCCTCTCCTCACCATCGCCTGTAAATATCAGCCCAGCCTCTCCTCACCATTGCCTATAACTATCAGCCCCGTCTTTCCCCACCAACACATGGAAGTATCAGCACCGCCTCTCCTCACCATCACCTGGAAGTATCAACCCAGCCTCAAATCAAAATAACCTGAGAGTATCTGCCACGCCTCTCCTTACCATCACCTAAAAGTATCAGCCGCGCCTCTCCTCACCATCACCTGGAAGTATCAGCCCCGCCTTTCCTCACCTTCACCTGGAAGTTTCTGCCCCTCTTCTCCTCACCATCACCTGTAAGTATCAGCCGCGCCTCTCCTCGCCATTGCATGGAAGTATCAGCCCAGCCTCTAATCACAATCGCCTGTGAATATCAGCCCCGCCTCTCCTCAACATCACCTGGAAGTATCAGCCCGCCTCTAAACAAAATAACCTGAAGATATCAGCCACGCTTCTCCTCACCATCACCTGGAAGTATCAGCCACGCCTCTTCTCACCATCACCTGCAAGTATCAACCCCACCTTTCCTCACCTTCACCTGGAAGTTTCTGCCCCTCCTCTCATCACCATCACCTGTAAGTATCAGCCGTGCCTCTCCTCACCATGGCATGGAAGTATCAGCCCAGCCTCTAATTACAATCGCCTGTGAATATCAGCCCCGCCTCTCCTCACTATCGCCTGGAAGTATCAACCCGCCTCTAAACAAAATAACCTGAAGGTATCAGCCACGCCTCTCCTCACCATTGCATGGAAGTATTAGCCCAGCCTCTCTTCACCATCGCCTGTGAGTATCAGCCACCCTCTCGTCACCATCGCAGGGAAGTATCAGCCCAGCCTCTCCTTACTATTGCCTGTAAGTATCAGCCATGCCTCTCCTCACCACCGCCTGGAAGTATCTGACATGCCTCTTCTCACAACCGCCTGGAAGTCTCAGCAAACCCTCTCCTCACCATTACCTGGATGTATCAGCATGCCTCTCCTCACCATCACCTGGGAGTATCAACCCCGTCTCTCCTAACCATCACCTGGAAGTATCAGCCCCGCCTCTTCACACCATCACCTGGAAGTATCATCCCCGCCTCTCCTCACCATCACCTGGAAGAATTATCCCCACCTCTAATCACCCTCTCCTGGAAGTATCAGCCCAGCCTCTCCTCACCATTACCTGGAAGTATAAGACCTACCTCTCTTCACCATCACCTGGAAGTATAAGCCCCGCCTGTCCTAACCATCAAATGGAAGTATCATCCCAGCCTCTTCTCACCATCACCTGGAAGTCTCAGCCCTTCCTCTCCTCACCATCACTAGTAAGTTTCAGCCCCGCCTCTCCTCACCATCACCTGGAAGTATCAGCCCTGCCTATCCTCACCATCACCTGGAAATATCAGCCCTGTCTTTCCTCACCATTGCCAGGAATTTATCAGCCCCATCTCTCCTCACCATCGCTAGTAAGTATCAGCCCTGCCTCTCCTCACCATCGCCTATTAGTATCACCCTTGCCTCTCCTCACCATGGCCTATAGGTATCAGCCCCCCCTAACCCCACCAACGCTTGGAAGTATCAGCCCTGCTTGTCCTCACCATCGCCTGGAAGTATCAACCCCGCCTCTCCTCACCATCACCTGGAAGTATCAGCCCCGCCTTTCATCACCTTCACCTGGAAGTTTCTGCCCCTCCTCCCCTCACCATCACCTGTAAGTATCAGCCGCGCCTCTCCTCACCATTGCATGGAAGTATCAGCCCAGCCTCTAATAACAATCGCCTGTGAATATCAGCCCCGCCTCTCCTCACCATCGCCTGGAAGTATCAACCTGCCTCTAATCAAAATAACCTGAAGGTATCAGCCACGCCTCTCCTCACCATCACCTGGAAGTATCAGCCACGCCTCTCCTCACCATCACCTGGAAGTATCATCCCCGCCTCTAATCACCATCACCTGCAAGTATCAGCCCCGCCTCTCCTCACCACCACCTGGAAGTATCAGACCCTTCTTTCCTCACAACTGCCTGGAAGTATCAGCAATGCCTCTCCTCACCATTACCTGGATGTATCAGCCCCGCCTCTCCTCACCATCACCTGGAAGTATCCGCCCCGCCTCTCCTCACCATCACTTGGGTAGTATCAGCCCCGCCTCTCCTCACCATCACCTGGAAGTATCAACCCTGTCTCTCCTAACCATGACCTGGAAGTATCAGCCCCGCCTCTTCACACCATCACCTGGAAGTAAGAGCTCCTCCTCTCCTCACCATCACCTGAAAGATTCAGCCATGCCTCTCCTCTACATCACCTGGAAGTATCAGCCCCGCCCCTCATCACAATCGCCTGGAAGTATCAGCTCAGCCTCTCCTCACCATCGCCTGTGAGTATCAGTCCCACATCTCCTCACCATCGCCTGGAAGTATCAACCCAGACTCTCCTCACCATCGCCTGTGAGTATCAGCTCAACCTCTCTTCACCATCTCCTGGAAATATCACCCTGCCTCTCTTCACCATCACCTGTAAGTATCAGCCCAGCCTCTCCTCACCATCGCATGGAAGTATCAGTCCCACCTCTCCTCACCATCGCCTGTAAGTATCAGCCCCGCATCTCCTCACCATCGCCTGGAATTATCAGCCCCGCCTCTCCTCACCATCAACTGGAAGTATCAGCCCCACCTCTCGTCATCATCACCTGGATGTATCAGCCCCGCCTCTCCTCACCATCACCTGGAAGTATCAGCCCCGCCTCTCCTCACCATCGCCTGGAAGTATAAGCCCAGCCTCACCTCACAATCACCTGTGCGTATCAGTAAAGCCTCTCCTCACCATCACCTGGAAGTATCAACCCAGAATCTCCTCACCATCGCCTGTGAGTATCAAATCTGGCTATACTCACCATTGCCTGGAAGTATCAGCCCCACCTCTCCTCACCATCGCCTGTAGGAATCAGCCCTGCCTCTCCTCACCATCGCATGGAAGTATCAGCCCCGTCTCTCCTCACCATTATCTCTAAAAATCAACCCCGCATCTCCTCACCATTACCTGGAAGTATCAGCCGCACCTCTCCTCACCATCACCTGGAAGTATCAGCCCCGCCTCTCCTCATCATCACCTGGAAGTATCAGCCCCTCTTCTAATCACCATCTACCTGGAAGTATAAGCCCCACCTCTCCTCACCATTACCTGGAAATATCAACTCTGCCTTCCTTCAACATTACCTGGAAGTATCAGCCCTGCCTCTCCTAACCATCAAATGGAGGTAACATCCCCGCCTCTCCTCCCCATCACGTGGAAGTATCAGCACAGCCTCTCATGACCATCACCTGGAAGTATGACCCCCACCTCTCAACATTATAACCTGTACGTATCAGCCCCTCATGTCCTCACCATCACCTGGAAGTATCAGCTCAGCCTCTCCTCACCATCGCCTGTGAGTATCAGCCCCGCCTTTCCTCCCAATCGCCTGGAAGTATAAGACCAGCCTCTCATCACTATCGCCTGCATCAGCCCAGCCTCTCTTCACCATCACCTGAAAGTATCAGACCCGCCTCTCCTCACCATTGCCTGGAAGTATCAGCCCCGCTTCTCCTCACCATCGTATTGAAGTATCAGCAACACCTCTACTCACCATTTACTGTAAGTATCAGCCCCGCCTTTCCTCACCATTGCCTGGAAGTATCAGCCCTGCCTCTCCTCACCATCAACTGGAAGTATCAGCCCCACCTCTCCTCACCATCACATGGAAGTATCAGCCCCGCCTCTCCTCACCATCACCTGGAAGATTCAGCCCCGCCTTTAATCACCATCACCTGTAAGTATCAGCCCAGCCTCTACTCACCATTACCTAGAAGTATCAGCCCTGTCCCTCCTCATCATCACCTGTAAGTATCAGCCCCGCCTCTCCTCGCCATCAACTGGAAGTATCATCCCTGCCTCTCCTCACCATCACCTGGAAGAATCATCCCCACCTCTAATCACCATCACCTGGAAGTATCAGCCCTGCCTCTCCTCAACATCAACTGGAAGTATTAGTCCTACCTCCCCTCACCATCACCTGGAAGTATCAGCCCTGCCTCTCCTCACCATCACATGGAAGTATCTGCCCCGCCTCTACTCACCATCACCTGGAAGTATCAAGCCAGCCTCTTCTCACCATTACCTAGAAGTATTAGTACTGCCCCTCCTCACCATCACCTGGAAGTATCAGCCGTGGCTCTCCTCACCATCAACTGGAGGTATCATCCCCTCCTCTCCTCACCTTCACCTGGAAGTATCATCCCCGCTTCTAATCACCAACACCTGAAAGTATCAGCCAAGCCTCTCCTCACCATTACCTGGAAGTATCAGCACTGCCTCTCCTCTGCATCAACTGGAAGTATCAGCTCCACCTCTCCTCTCCATCACCTGGAAGTATCAGCCCCTCTTCTCCTCACCATCACCTGGAAGTATCAGCCCCTCCTCTCCTCACCATCAACTGGAAGTAACAGCACCACCTCTCGTCAGCATCACCTGAATGTATCAGCCCCGCCTCTCTTCACCATCACCAGGAAGTATCAGCCCCGCCTCTTCCCACCATCACCTGGAAGTCTAAGCCCAGCCGCACCTCACAATCGCCTGTGAGTATCAGCCCCGCCTCTCCTCACCATCGCCGGGAAGTATCAGCACAGAATCTCCTCACCATCGCCTGTGAGTATCAAATCCGGCTATCCTCACCATTGCCTGGAAGTCTCAGCCTCACATCTCCTCACCATCGTCTGTAAGTATTAGCCCTACCTCTCCTCACCATCACATGGAAGTATCAGCCCTGCCTCTCCTCACCATCACCTCTAAGTATCAACCCCGCATCTCCTCACCATCATCTGGAAGTATCAGCCCCGCCTCTCCTCACCATCACCTGAAAGTATCAGCACCACTTCTAATCACCATCACCTGGAAATAACAGCAGCGCCTCTCCTCACCATTACCTGGAAATATCAGCCCTGCCTCCCTTCAATATCACCTGGAAGTATCAGCCCTGACTCTCCTCACCATCAAATGGAGGTATCATCCCCGCCTCTGCTCTCCATCACCTGGAAGTATCAGCCCAGCTTCTACTGACCATCACCTGGAAGTATCAGCCCCGCCTCTCCTCACCATCATATGGAAGTATCACCCACATCTCTCCTCACCATTTCCTGTAAGTTTCAGACCCGAGTCTCCTCACCATCTCCTAGAAGTATGACCCCTACCTCTCAACATCATAACCTGTAGGTATTAGCCCCACATGTCCTCACCATCCCCTGGAAGTATCAGCTCAGCCTCTCCTCACCATCGACTGTGAGTATCAGACCCGCCTCTCCTCACCATCACCTGGAAGTATCAGCGCAGCCTCTCCTCACCATCACCAGGAAGTATCAGCCCCGCCTCTCCTCACCATTGCCACTAAGTATCATCCCCGCGTCTCCTCACCATCGCCAGTAAGTATCAGCCCAGCCTCTCCTCACCATTGCCTATAAGTATCGGCCCCACCTTTCCCCACCAATACCTGGCAGTATCAGCAACGCCTCTCCTCCCCTTCACCTGGAAGAATCAACCCAGCCTCTTATCAAAATAACCTGAAAGTATCAGCCACGCCTCTCCTTACCATCACCTGGAAGTATCAGCCCCGCCTCTCCTCACCATCACCTGGAAGTATCAGCCCCGCCTATCCTCACCTTCACCTGGAAGTTTCTGCCCCTCCTCTCCTCACCAGCACCTGTAAGTATCAGCCACAACTCTCCTCACCATTGCATGGAATTATCAACAAAGCCTCTAATCACAATCGCCTGTGAATATCAGCCCCGCCTCTCCTCACCATCGCCTATAAGTATCAGCCCGCCTCTAAACAAAAGAACTTGAAGTTATCAGCCACGCCTCTCCTCGCCATCACCTGGAAGTATCAGCCACGCCTCTTCTCACCATCACCTGGAAGTATCAACCCCGCCTTTCCTCACCTTCACCTGGAAGTTTCTGCCCCTCCTCTCCTCACCATCACCTGTAAGTATCAGCCTCGCCTCTCCTCACCATGGCATGGAAGTATCAGCCCAGCATCTAATCACAATCGCCTGTGAATATCAGCCCCGCCTCTCCTCACTATCACCTGGAAGTATCAGCCCGCCTCTAAACAAAATAACCTGAAGGTATCAGCCACGCCTCTCCTCACCATTGCATGGAAGTATTAGCCCAGCCTCTCTTCACCATCACCTGTGAGTATCAGCCCCCCTAACGTCACCATCGCAGGGAAGTATCAGCCCAGCCTCTCCTTACTATTGCCTGTAAGTATCAGCCATGCATCTCCTTACCACCGCCTGGAAGAATCTGACATGCCTCTTCTCACAACCGCCTGGAAGTATCAGCATGCCTCTCCTCACCATCACCTGGGAGTATCAACCCCGTCTCTCCTAACCATCACCTGGAAGTATCAGCCCAGCCTCTAATGACCATCACCTGGAAGTATCAGCCCCGCCTCTCCTCACCATCATATGGAAGTATCACCCACACCTCTCCTCACCATTTCCTGTAAGTTTCAGACCCGCCTCTCCTCACCATCTCCTAGAAGTATGACCCCTACCTCTCAACATCATAACCTGTAGGTATCAGCCCCGCATGTCCTCACCATCACCTGGAAGTATCAGCTCAGCCTCTCCTCACCATCGCCTGTGAGTATCAGACCCGCCTTTCCTCACCATCACCTGGAAGTATCAGCGCAGCCTCTCCTCACCATCACCAGGAAGTATCAGCCCGCCTCTCCTCACCATTGTCACTAAGTATCATCCCCGCGTCTCCTCACCATCGCCTGTAAGTATCAGCCCAGTCTCTCCTCACCATTGCCTATAAGTATCAGCCCCACCTTTCCCCACCAATACCTGGCAGTATCAGCCCCGCCTCTCCTCCCCTTCGCCTGGAAGTATCAACCCAGCCTCTAATCAAAATAACCTGAAAGTATCAGCCACGCCTCTCCTTACCATCACCTGGAAGTATCAGCCCCGCCTCTCCTCACCATCACCTGGAAGTATCAGCCCCGCCTTTCCTCACCTTCACCTGGAAGTTTCTGCCCCTCCTCTCCTCACCATCACCTGTAAGTAGCAGCTGCAACTCTCCTCACCATTGCATGGAAGTATCAGCAAAGCCTCTAATCACAATCGCCTGTGAATATCAGCCCCGCCTCTCCTCACCATTGCCTATAAGTATGAGCCCGCCTCTAAACAAAAAAACTTGAAGGTATCAGCCACGCCTCTCCTCACCATCACCTGGAAGTATCAGCCACGCCTCTCCTCACCATCACCTGGAAGTATCAACCCCGCCTTTCCTAACCTTCACCTGGAATTTTCTTCCCCTTCTCACCTCACAATCACCTGTATGTATCAGACGCACCTCTCCTCACCATTGCATGGAAGTATCAGCCCAGCCTCTCTTCACCATCGCCTGTGAGTATCAGCCCCGCCTCTCCTCACCATTGCATGGAAGTATCAGCACAGCCTCTCCTTAGTATTGCCTGTAAGTATCAGCCCCGCCTCTCCTCACCACCGCCTGGAAGAATCAGAACCGCCTCTCCTCACAACCCCCTGGAAGTATCAGCAACGCCTCTCCTCACCATTACCTGGATGTATCAGCCCCGCCTCCCCTCACCATCACCTGGAAGTATCCGCCCCGCCTCTCCTCACCATCACTTGGAAGTATCAGCCCCACCTCTCCTCACCATCACCTGGAAGTATCAACCCCGTCTCTCCAAACCATCACCTGGAAGTATCAGCCCCGCCTCTTCACACCATCACCTGAAAGTTTCAGCCCCGCCTCTCCTCACCATTGCCTGGAAGTATCAGATCAGCCTCTC
This sequence comes from Macrobrachium rosenbergii, assembly GCA_039081455.1. Classification (NCBI taxonomy): domain Eukaryota; kingdom Metazoa; phylum Arthropoda; class Malacostraca; order Decapoda; family Palaemonidae; genus Macrobrachium; species Macrobrachium rosenbergii. The sequence continues at coordinate 431,218 of JANJGK010000301.1, read as the reverse complement.
CTCACCATCGCCTGTGAGTATCAGCCCCACCTCTCCTCACCATCCCCTGGAAGTATCAGCCCAGCCTCTCCTCACCATCGCCTGTGAGTATCAGCCCAGCCTCTCTTCACCATCGCCTGGAAGTATCACCCCGCCTCTCCTCACCATTGCCTGTAATTATCAGCCCCGCCTCTCCTCACCATCGCCTGTAAGTATCAGCCCTGCCTCTCCTCACCATCACCTGGAAGTATCAGCCCCGCCTCTCCTCACCATCTCATGGAAGTATCAGCCCTGCCCCTCCTCACCATCAACTGGAAGTATCAGCCCCACCTCTCCTCACCTTCACTTGGAAGTATCAGCCCCGCCTCTCCTCACCATCACTATGAAGTATCAGCTCCACCTCTCCTCACCATCGCCTGTAAGTATCAACCCCGCCTCTACTCACCATTTCCTAGAAGTATCAGCCCTGTCCCTCCTCACCATCACCTGGAAGTATCAGCCCCGCCTCTCCTCACCTTCACCTGGAAGTATCATCACCGCCTCTAATCACCATCACCTGGAAGTATCAGCCCCACCTCTCCACACCACCACCTGGAAGTATCAGACCCTTCTCTCCTCACAACCGCCTGGAAGTATCAGCAATGCCTCTCCTCACCATTACCTGGATGTATCAGCCCCGCCTCTCCTCACCATCACCTGGAAGTATTCGCCCCGCCTATCCTCACCATCACTTGGGTAGTATCATCCCCGCCTCTCCTCACCATCACCTGGAAGTATCAAACCCGTCTCTACTAACCATCACCTGGAAGTATCAGACCCTCCTCTTCACACCATCACCTGGAAGTATCAGCTCCGCCTCTCCTCAACATCACCTGAAAGATTCAGCCCTGCCTCTCCTCTATATCACCTGGAAGTATAAGCCCCGCCCCTCATCACAATCGCCTGGAAGTATCAGCTCAGCCTCTCCTCACCATCGCCTGTGAGTATCAGTCCCGCCTCTCCTCACCATCGCCTGGAAGTATCAACCCAGACTCTCCTCACCATCGCCTGTGAGTATCAGCTCAACCTCTCTTCACCATCTCCTGGAATTATCACCCTGCCTCTCTTCACCATCACCTGTATCAGACCAGCCTCTCCTTACCATCGCCTGTAAGTATCAGCCCCGCATCTCCTCACCATCGCCTGGAAGTATTAGCCCCGCCTCTCTTCACCATCAACTGGAAGTATCAGCCCCACCTCTCGTCATCATCACCTGGATGTATCAGCCCCACCTCTCCTCACCATCACCTGGAAGTATCAGCCCCGCCTCTCCTCACCATCGCCTTGAAGTATAAGCCCAACTTCACCTCACAATCACCTGTGAGTATCAGCCAAGCCTCTCCTCACCATCACCTGGAAGTATCAGCCCAGAATCTCCTCACCATCGCCTGTGAGTATCAAATCCGGCTATACTCACCATTGCCTGGAAGTATCAGCCCCACCTCTCCTCACCATCGCCTGTAGGTATCAGCCCTGCCTCTCCTCACCATCTCATGGAGGTATCAGCCCCGTCTCTCCTCACCATTATCTCTAAAAATCAACCCCGCATCTCCTCACCATTATCTGGAAGTATCAGCCGCACCTCTCCTCACCATCACCTGGAAGTATCAGCCCCGTCTCTCCTCACCATCACCTGGAAGTATCAGCCCCACTTCTAATCACCATCTACCTGGAAGTATAAGCCCTGCCTCTCCTCACCATTAACTGGAAATATCAACCCTGCCTCCCTTCAACATTACATGGAAGTATCATCCCTGCCTCTCCTAACCATCAAATATAGGTATCATCCCCGCCTCTCCTCCCCATCACCTGGAAGTATCAGCACAGCCTCTCCTTGCCATCACCTGGAAGTATCAGCCCCGCCTCTCCTCACCATCACCTGGAAGTATCACCCAAACCTCTCCTCAATATTTCCTGTATGTTTCAGACCCGCCTCTCCTCACCATCTCCTGGAAGTATGACCCCCACCTCTCAACATTATAACCTGTACGTATCAGCCCCTCATGTCCTCACCACCAACTGGAAGTATCAGCTCAGCCTCTCCTCACCATCGCCTGTGAGTATCAGCCCCGCTTTTCCTCCCAATCGCCTGAAAGTATAAGATCAGCCTCTCATCACCATCGCCTGTATCAGCCCAGCCTCTCTTCACCATCACCTGAAAGCATCAGACTCGCCTCTCCTCACCATCGCTTGGAAGTATCAGCCCCGCTTCTCCTCACCATCATATGGAAGTATCAGCCACACCTCTCCTCACCATTTACTGTAAGTATCAGCCCCACCTCTCCTCACCATTGCTGGAAGTATCAGCCCTGCCTCTCCTCACCATCAACTGGAAGTATCAGCCCCACCTCTCCTCACCATCACCTGGAAGTATCAGCCCCACCTCTCCTTAGCATCACCTGGAAGATTCAGCCCCACCTTTAATCACCATCACCTGTAAGTATCAGCCCAGCCTCTACTTACCATTACCTAGAAGTATCAGCCCTGTCCCTCCTTACCATCACCTGGAAGTATCAGCCCCGCCTCTCCTCGCCATCAACTGGAAGTATCATCCCTGCCTCTCCTCACCATCACTTGGAAGTATCATCCCCACCTCTAATCACCATCACCTGGAAGTATTAGCCCTAACCTCTCCTCAACATCAACTGGAAGTATTAGCCCTACCTCCCCTCACCATCACGTGGAAGTATCAGCCCTACCTCTCCTCACCATCACATGGAAGTATCTGCCCCGCCTCTTCTCACCATCACCTGGAAGTATCAGGCCAGCCTCTTCTCACCATTACCTAAAAGTATTAGTACTGCCCCTCCTCACCATCACCTGGAAGTATCAGCCGCGGCTCTCCTCGCCATCAACTGGAGGTATCATCCCCTCCTCTCCTCACCTTCACCTAGAAGTATCATCCCCGCCTCTAATCACCATCACCTGAAAGTGTCAGCCAAGTCTCTCCTCACCATTACGTGGAAGTATCAGCACTGCCTCTCCTCACCATCAACTGGAAGTATCAGCCCCACCTCTCCTCTCCATCACCTGGAAGTATCAGCCCCTCTTCTCCTCACCATCACCTGGAAGTATCAGCCCCTCCTCTCCTCACCATCAACTGGAAGTATCAGCACAACCTCTCGTCAGCATCACCTGAATGTATCAGCCCCGCCTCTCTTCACCATCACCTGGAAGTATCAGCCCCGCCTCTTCCCACCATCACCTGGAAGTATAAGCCCAGCCGCACCTCACAATCGCCTGTGAGTATCAGCCCCGCCTCTCCTCACCATCGCCGGGCAGTATCAGCACAGAATCTCCTCACCATCGCCTGTGAGTATCAAATCCGGCTATCCTCACCATTGCCTGGAAGTCTCAGCCCCACCTCTCCTCACCATCGCCTGTAAGTATCAGCCCTACCTCTCCTCACTATCACATGGAAGTATCAGCCCTGCCTCTTCTCACCATCACCTCTAAGAATCAACCCCGCATCTCCTTACCATCATCTGGAAGTATCAGCCCCGCCTCTCCTCACCATCACCCGGAAGTATCAGTCCCACTTCTAATCACCATCACCTGGAAATAACAGCAGCGCCTCTCCTCACCATTACCTGGAAATATTAGCTCTGCCTCCCTTCAACATCACCTGGAAGTATCAGCCCTGACTCTCCTCACCATCAAATGGAGGTATCATCCCCGCCTCTGCTCTCCATCACCTGGAAGTATCAGCCCAGCCTCTACTGACCATCACCTGGAAGTATCAGCCCCGCCTCTCCTCACCATCACATGGAAGTATCACCCACACCTCTCTTCACCATTTCCTGAAAGTTTCAGACCCGCCTCTCCTCACCACATCTTAGAAGTATGACCCCTACCTTTCAACATCATAACCTGGAGGTATAAACCCCGCATGTCCTCACCATCACCTGGAAGTATCAGCTCAGTCTCTCCTCACCATCGCCTGTGAGTATCAGACCCGCCTCTCCTCACATCACCTGGAATTATCAGCCCAGCCTCTCCTCACCATCACCAGGAAGTATCAGCCCCGCCTCTACTCACCATTGCCACTAAGTATCATCCCCGCGTCTCCTCACCATCACCTGTAATTATCAGCCCAGTCTCTCCTCACCATTGCCTATAAGTATCAGCCCCACATTTCCCCACCAATACCTGGCAGTATCAGCCCCGCCTCTCCTCCCCTTCGCCTGGAAGTATCAACCCAGCCTCTAATCAAAATAACCTGAAAGTATCAGCCACGTCTCTCCTTTAAATCACCTGGAAGTATCAGCCCCGCCTCTCCTCACCATCAGCTGGAAGTATCAGCCCCGCCTTTCCTCACCTTCACCTGGAAGTTTCTGCCCCTCCTCTCCTCACCATCACCTGTAAGTATCAGCCGCAACTCTCCTCACCATTGCATGGAAGTATCAGCAAAGCCTCTAATCACAATCGCCTGTGAATATCAGCCCCGCCTTTCCTCACCATCGCCTATAAGAATCAGCCCGCCTCTAAACAAAAAACTTAAAGGTATCAGCCACGCCTCTATTCACCATCACCTGGAAGTATCAGCCACGCCTCTCCTCACCATCACCTGGAAGTATCAACCCCGCCTTTCCTAACCTTCACCTGGAAGTTTCTTCCCCTCCTCACCTCACTATCACCTGTATGTATCAGCCGCACCTCTCCTCACCATTGCATGGAAGTATCAGCCCAGCCTCTCTTCACCATCGCCTGTGAGTATCAACCCCGCCTCTCCTCACCATCGCAGGGAAGTATCAGCCCAGCCTCTCCTTAGTATTGCCTGTAAGTATCAGCCCCGCCTCTCCTCAACACCGCCTGGAAGTATCAGAACCGCCTCTCCTCACAACCCCCTGGAAGTATCAGCAACGCCTCTCCTCCCCATTACCTGGATGTATCAGCCCCGCCTCCCCTCACCATCACCTGGAAGTATCCGCCCCGCCTCTCCTCACCATCACTTGGAAGTATCAGCCCCGCCTCTCCTCACCATCACCTGGAAGTATCAACCCTGTCTCCCCTAACCATCACCTGGAAGTTTCAGCCCCGCCTCTTCACACCATCACCTGGAAGTATCAGCCCCGCCTCTCCTCACCATCACCTGAAAATTTCAGCCCCGCCTCTCCTCACCATTGCCTGGAAGTATCAGATCAGCCTCTCCTCACCATCGCCTGTGAGTATCAGCCCCACCTCTCCTCACCATCCCTTGGAAGTATCAGCCCAGCCTCTCCTCACCATCGCCTGTGAGTATCAGGCCAGCCTCTCTTCACCATCGCCTGGAAGTATCACCCCGCCTCTCCTCACCATTGCCTGTAAGTATCAGCCCCGCCTCTCCTCACCATCGCCTGTAAGTATCAGTCCTGCCTCTCCTCACCATCACCTGGAAGTATCAGCCCCACCTCTCCTCACCATCGCCAGGAAGTATGAGCCCTGCCTCTCCTCACCATCAACTGGAAGTATCAGCCCCACCTCTCCTCACCTTCACTTGCAAGTATCAGCCCCGCCTCTCCTCACCATCACCATGAAGTATCAGCTCCACCTCTCCTTACCATCGCCTGTAAGTATCAACCCCGCCTCTACTCACCATTACCTAGAAGTATCAGCCCTGGCCCTCCTCACCATCACCTGGAAGTATCAGCCCCGCCTTTCCTCACCATCACCTAGAAGTATCATCCCCGCCTCTAATCACCATCACCTGGAAGTATCAGCCCCACCTCTCCTCACCACCACATGGATGTATCAGACCCTTCTCTCCTCACAACCGCTTGGAAGTATCAGCAATGCCTCTCCTCACCATTACCTGGGTGTATCAGCCCCGCCTCTCCTCACCATCACCTGGAAGTATCCGCCCCGCATATCCTCACCATCACTTGGGTAGTATCATCCCCGCCTCTCTTCACCATCACCTGGCAGTATCAACCCCGTCTCTCCTAACCATCACCTGGAAGTATCAGCCCTGCCTCTTCACTCCATCACCTGAAAGTATCAGCTCTGCCTCTCCTCAACATCACATGAAAAATTCAGCCCCTCCTCTCGTCTATATCACCTGGAAGTATCAGCCCCGCCCCTCATCACAATTGCCTGGAAGTATCAGCTCAGCCTCTCCTCACCATCGCCTGTGAGTATCAGTCCCGCCTCTCCTCACCATCGCCTGAAAGTATCAACCCAGACTCTCCTCACCATCGCCTTTGAGTATCAGCTCAACCTCTCTTCACCATCTCCTGGAATTATCACCCTGCCTCTCTTCACCATCACCTTTAAGTATCAGCCCCGCCTCTCCTCACCATCGCATGGAAGTATCAGCCCCACCTCTCCTCACCATCGCATGTAAGTATCAGCCCTGCCTTTCCTCACCATCGCCTGGAAGTATCAGCCCTGCCTCTCCTCACCATCACCTGGAAGTATCAGCCCCACCTCTCCTCACCATCACCAGGAAGTATCAGCCCCGCCTCTCCTCACCATCGCCAGTAAGTATCAGCCCCGCCTCTCCCCACCATCGCCTGTAAGTATCAGCCCAGCCTCTCCTCACCATTGCCTATAACTATCAGCCCCGTCTTTCCCCACCAACACATGGAAATATCAGCCCCGCCTCTCCTCACCATCGCCTGGAAGTATCAACCCAGCCTCTCCTGACCATTGCCTATAAGTATCAGCCCCACCTTTCCCCACCAATACCTGGCAGTATCAGCCCCGCCTCTCCTCCCCTTCGCCTGGAAGTATCAACCCAGCCTCAAATCAAAATAACCTGAAAGTATCTGCCACGCCTCTCCTTACCATCACCTGAAAGTATCAGCCGCGCCTCTCTTCACCATCACCTGGAAGTATCAGCCCCGCCTTTCCTCACCTTCACCTGGAAGTTTATGCCCCTCCTCTCCTCACCATCACCTGTAAGTATCAGCCGCGCCTCTCCTCGCCATTGCATGGAAGTATCAGCCCAGCCTCTAATCACAATCGCCTGTGAATATCAGCCGCGCCTCTCCTCAACATCACCTGGAAGTATCAGCCCGCCTCTAAACAAAATAACCTGAAGATATCAGCCACGCCTCTCCTCACCATCACCTGGAAGTATCAGCCACGTCTCATCTCACCATCACGTGGAAGTATCAACCCCGCCTTTCCACACCTTCACCTGGAAGTTTCTGCCCCTCCTCTCATCACCATCACCTGTAAGTATCAGCCGCGCCTCTCCTCACCATGGCATGGAAGTATCAGCCCAGCCTCTAATCACAATCGCCTGTGAATATCAGCCCCGCCTCTCCTCACTATCGCCTGGAAGTATCAGCCCGCCTCTAAACAAAATAACCTGAAGGTATCAGCCACGCCTCTCCTCACCATTGCATGGAAGTATTAGTCAGCCTCTCTTCACCATCGCCTGTGAGTATCAGCCCCCCTCTCGTCACCATCGCAGGGAAGTATCAGCCCAGCCTCTCCTTACTATTGCCTGTAAGTATCAGCCATGCCTTTCCTCACCACCGCCTGGAAGTATCTGACATGCCTCTTCTCACAACCGCCTGGAAGTATCAGCAAACCCTCTCCTCACCATTACCTGGATGTGTCAGTATGCCTCTCCTCACCATCACCTGGGAGTATCAACCCCGTCTCTCCTAACCATCACCTGGAAGAATCAGCCCCGCCTCTTCACACCATCACCTGGAATTATCATCCCCGCCTCTCCTCACCATCACCTGGAAGAATCATCCCCGCCTCTAATCACCATCACCTGGAAGTATCAGCCGAGCCTCTCCTCACCATTAACTGGAAGTATAAGACCTACCTCTCTTCACCATCACCTGGAAGTATAAGCCCCGCCTCTCCTAACCATCAAATGGAAGTATCATCCCCGCCTCTTCTCACCATCACCTGGAAGTATCAGCCCTCCCTTTCCTCACCATCACCAGTAAATTTCAGCCCCGCCTCTCCTCACCATCACCTGCAAGTATCAGCCTCACCTCTCCTCACCATTTCCTTCAAGTATCAGCCCTGCCTCTCCTCACCATCGCCTGGAATTATCAACCCCACATCTCCTCATCATAACCTGTACGTATCAGCCCCGCATCACCTCACCATCACCTGGAAGTATCAGTCCCGCCTATCCTCACATTCACCTGGAAGTATCAGCCTTGTCTTTCCTCACCATCGCCAGGAATTTATCAGCCCCACCTCTCCTCACCATTGCTAGTAAGTATCAGCCCCGCCTCTCCTCACCATTGCCTGTAAGTATCAGCCCAGCCTCTCCTCACCATGGCCTATAGGTATCAGCCCCGCCTTTCCCCACCAATGCTTGGAAGTACCAGCCCCGCCTCTCCTCACCATCGCCTGGAAGTATCAACCTCGCCTCTAATCAAAATAACCTGAAAATATCAGCCACGCCTCTCTTCACCATCACCTGGAAGTATCAGCCCCGCCTCTCCTCACCATCACCTGGAAGTATCAGCCCTGCCTTTCATCACCTTCACCTGGAAGTTTCTGCCCCTCCTCCCTTCACCATCAGATGTAAGTATCAGCCGCGCCTCTCCTCACCATTGCATGGAAGTATCAGCCCAGCCTCTAATAACAATCGCCTGTGAATATCAGCCCTGCCTCTCCTCACCATCGCCTGGAAGTATCAACCCGCCTCTCATCAAAATAACCTGAAGGTATCAGCCACGCCTCTCCTAACCATCACCTGAAAGTATCAGCCACGCCTCTCCCCACCATCACCTGGAAGTATCATCCCCGCCTCTAATCACCATCACCTGGAAGTATCAGCCGCACCTCTCCTCACCACCACCTGGAAGTATCAGACCCTTCTCTCCTCACATCCGCCTGGAAGTATCAGCAATGCCTCTCCTCACCATTACCTGGATGTATCAGCCCTGCCTCTCCTCACCATCACCTGGAAGTATCCGCCCCGCCTCTCCTCACCATCACTTGGGTAGTATCAGCCCCGCCTCTCCTCACCATCACCTAGAAGTATCAACCCGGTCTCTCCTAACCATCACCTGGAAGTATCAGCCCCGTCTCTTCACACCATCACCTGGAAGTATCAGCTCCGCCACCCCTCACCAAAACCTGAAAGATTCTGCCCCGCCTCTCCTCTACATCACCTGGAAGTATCAGCCCCGCCCCTCATCACAATTGCCTGGAAGTATCAGCTCAGCCTCTCCTCACCATCGCCTGTGAGTATCAGTCCCGCCTCTCCTCACCATCGCCTGGAAGTATCAACCCAGACTCTCCTCACCATCGCCTGTGAGTATCAGCTCAACCTCTCTTCACCATCTCCAAGAATTATCACCCTGCCTCTTTTCACCATCACCTGTAAGTATCAGCCCCGCCTCTCCTCAATATCGCATGGAAGTATCAGCCCCACCTCTCCTCACCGTTGCCTGTATGTATCAGCCCCGCCTCTCCTCACCATCGCCTGGAAGTATCAGCCCCGCCTTTCCTCACCATCAACTGGAAGTATCAGCCCCACCACTCGTCATCATCACCTTGATGTATCAGCCCCGCCTCTCCTCACCATCACCTGAAAGTATCAGCCCCGCCTCTCCTCACCATCGCCTGGAAGAATAAGCCCAGCCTCACCTCACAATCACCTGTGAGTATCAGCCAAGCCTCTCCTCACCATCACCTGGAAGTATCAGCTCAGAATCTCCTCACCATCGCCTGTGAGTTTCAAATAAGGCTATACCCACAATTGCCTGGAAGTATCAGCCCCACCTCTCCTCACCATCGCCTGTAGGTAACAGCCCTGCCTCTCCTCACCATCGCATGGAAGTATCAGCTCCGTCTCTCCTCACCATTACCTCTAAAAATCAACCCTGCATCTCCTCACCATTATCTGGAAGTATCAGCCCCACCTCTCCTAACCATCACCTGGAAGTATCAGCCCCACCTCTCCTCACCATCACCTGGAAGTATCAGCCCCACTTCTAATCACCATATACCAGGATGTATAAGCCCCGCCTCTCCTCACCATTTCCTTGAAATATCAACCCTGCCTCCCTTCAACATTACCTGGAAGTATCATCCCCGCCTCTCCTCCCCATCACATGGAATTATCAGCACAGCCTCTCCTGACTATCACCTGGAAGTATCAGCCCCGCCTCTCCTCACCATCACCTGGAAGTATCACCCAAACCTCTCCTCAATATTTCCTGTAAGTTTCAGACCCGCCTCTATTCACCATCTCCTGGAAGTATGACCCCCAACTCTCAACATTATAAACTGTACGTATCAGCCCCTCATGTCCTCACCATCACCTGGAAGTATCAGCTCAGCCTTTCCTCACCATCGCCTGTGAGTATCAGCCGTGCCTTTCCTCACAATCGCCTGAAAGTATAAGCCCAGCCTCTCATCACCATCGCCTGTAAGTATCAGCCCAGCCTCTCTTCACCATCACCTGGAAGTATCAGACCTGCCTCTCCAAACCATCGCCTTGAAGTATCAGCCCCGCCTCTCCTCACCATCGTATGGAATTATCAGCCACACCTCTCCTCACCATTTACTGTAAGTATCAGCCCCGCCTCTCCTCACCATTGCCTGGAAGTATCAGCCCTGCCTCTCCTCACCATCAACTGGAAGTATCAGCCCCACCTCTCCTCACCATCACCTGGAAGTATCAGCCCTACCTCTCCTCACCATCACCTGGAAGATTCAGCCCAGCCTTTAATCACCATAACCTGTAAGTATCAGCCCCGCCTCTACTCACCATTACCTAGAAGTATCAGCCCTGTCCCTCCTCACCATCACCTGGAAGTATCAGCCCCGCTTCTCCTCGCCATTAACTGGAAGTATCATCCCTGCCTCTCCTCATCATCACCTGGAAGTATCATCAACACCTCTAATAACCATCACCTGGAAGTATCAGCCCCGCCTCTCCTCAACATCACATGGAAGTATCTGCCCCGCCTCTACTCACCATCACTTGGAAGTATCAGGCCTACCTCCCCTCACCATCACCTGGAAGTATCAGCCCTGCCTCTCCACACCATCACATGGAAGTATCTGCCCCGCCTCTACTCACCATCACTTGGAAGTATCAGGCCAGCCTCTACTCACCATTACCTAGAAGTATTATTCCTGCCCCTCCTCACCATCACCTGGAAGTATCAGCCGCGGCTCTCCTCACCATCTACTGGAGGTATCATCCCCTCCTCTCCTCACCTTCACCTGGAAGTATCATCCCCACCTCTAATCACCATCACCTGAAAGTATCAGAAAAACCTCGCCTCACCATTACCTGGAAGAATCAGCACTGCCTCTCCTCACCATCAACTGGAAGTATCAGCCCCACCTCTCCTCACCATCACCTTGAAGTATCAGCCCCTCCTCTCCTCACCATAACCTGGAAGTATCACCCCCGCCTCTCCTCACCATCAACTGGAAGTATCAGCACCTCCTCTCATCAGCATCACCTGAATGTATCAGCCCCGCCTCTCTTCACCATCACCTGGAAGTATCAGCCCCACCTCTTCCCACCATCACCTGGAAGTATAAGCCCAGCCGCACCTCACAATCGCCTGTGAGTATCAGCCCCGCCTCTCCTCACCATCGCGTGGAAGTATCAGCAAAGAATCTCCTCACCATCGCCTGTGAGTATCAAATCCGGCTATCCTCACAATTGCCTGGAAGTCTCAGCCCCACCTCTCCTCACCATCGCCTGTAAGTATCAGCCCTACCTCTCCTCACCATCACATGGACGTATCAGCCCTGCCTCTCCTCACCATCACCTCTAAGAATCAACCCCGCATCTCCTCACCATCATCTGGAAGTATCAGCCCCGCCTCTCCTCACCATCACCTGGAAGTATCAGCCCCACTTCTAATCACCATCACCTGGAAATAACAGCAGCGCCTCTCCTCACCATTACCTGGATATATCAGCCCTGCCTCCCTTCAACATCACCTGGAAGTATCAGCCCTGACTCTTCTCACCATCAAATGGAGGTATCATCCCCGCCTCTGCTCCCCATCACCTGTAAGTATCAGCCCCGCCTCTGCTCACCATCACCTGGAAGTATCAGCCCTGTCTTTCCTCACCTTCACCTGGAAGTTTCTGCCCCTCCTCTCCTCACCATCACCTGTAAGTATCAGCCACAACTCTCCTCACCATTGCATGGAAGTATCAGCAAAGCCTCTAATCAAAATCACCTGTGAATATCAGCCCCGCCTCTCCTCAATATCGCCTATAAGTATCAGCCTGCCTCTAAACAAAAAAACTTGAAGGTATCAGCAACGCCTCTCCTCACCATCACCTGAGGGTATCAGCCACGCCTCTCCTCACCATCACCTGGAAGTATCAACCCCGCGTTTCCTAACCTTCACCTGGAAGTTTCTTCCCCTCCTCACCTCACAATCACCTGTATGTATCAGCCGCACCTCTCCTCACCATTGCATGGAAGTATCAGCCCAGCCTCTCTTCACCATCGCCTGTGAGTATCAGCCCCGCCTCTCCTCACCATCACCTGGAAGTATCATCCCCGCCTCTAATCACCATCACCTGGAAGTATCAGCCCCACCTCTCCTCACCACCACCTGGAAGTATCAGACCCTTCTCTCCTCACAACCGCCTGGAAGTATCAGCAATGCCTCTCCTCACCATTACCTGGATGCATCAGCCTCGCTTCTGCTCACCATCACCTGGAAGTATCCGCCCCGCCTATCCTCACCATCAGCTGGGTAGTATCAGCCCCGCCTCTCCTCACCATCACCTGGAAGTATCAACCCCGTCTCTCCTAACCATCACCTGGAAGTATCAGCCCCGCCTCTTCACACCATCACCTGGAAGTATCAGCATAGCCTCTCCTCACCATCACCTGAAAAATTCTGCCCCGCCTCTCCTCTACATCACCTGGAAATATCAGCCCCGCCCCTCATCACAATCGCCTGGAAGTATCAGCTCAGCCTCTCCTCACCATCGCCTGTGAGTATCAGTCCCGCCTCTCTTCACCATCGCCTGGAAGTATCAACCCAGACTCTCCTCACCATCGCCTGTGAGTATCAGCTCAACGTCTCTTCACCATCTCCTGGAATTATCACCCTGCCTCTCTTCACCATCACCTGTAAGTATCAGCCCCGCCTCTCCTCACCATCGCATGGAAGTATCAGGCCCAAATCTCCTCACCATCGCCTTTAAGTATCAGCCCCGCCTCTCCTCACCATCGCCAGGAAGTATCAGCCCCGACTCTCCTCACCATGAACTGGAAGTATCAGCCCCACCTCTCGTCATCATCACCTGGATGTATCAGCCCCACCTCTCCTCACCATCACCTGAAAGTATCAGCCCTGCCTCTCCTCACCATTGCCTGGAAGTGTAAGCTCAGCCTCACCTCACAATCACCAGTGAGTATCAGCCAAGCCTCTCCTCACCATCACCTGGAAGTATCAGCCCAGAATCTCCTCAACATCGCCTGTGAGTATCAAATCCGGCTATACTCACCGTTGCCTGGAAGTATCAGCCCCACCTCTCCTCACCATCGCCTGTAAGTATCAGCCCTGCCTCTCCTCACCATCGCATGGAAGTATCAGGCCCGTCTCTCCTCACCATTACCTCAAAGAATCAACCCCGCATCTCCTCACCATTACCTGGAAGTATCAGCCCCACCTCTCCTCACCATCACCTGGAAGTATCAGCCCTGCCTCTCCTCACCATCACCTGGAAGTATCAGCCCCACTTCTAATCACCATCTACCTGGAAGTATAAGCCCCGCCTCTCTTCAACCTTACCTGGAAGTATCAGCCCTGACTCTCCTAACCATCAAATGGAGGTATCAACCCCGCCTCTACTCCCCATCACCTGGAAGTATCAGCACAGCCTCTCCTGACCATCACCTGGAAGTATCAGCCCCGCCTCTCCTCACCATCACCTGGAAGTATCACCAAAACCTCTCCTCAATATTTCCTGTAAGTTTCAGACCCGCCTCTCCTCACCATCTCCTGGAAGTATGACCACAACCTCTCAACATTATAACCTGTATGTATCAGCCCCGCATGTTCTCACCATCACCTGGAAGGATCAGCTTAGCCTCTCCTCACAATCGCCTGTGAGTATCAGCCCCACCTTTCCTCACAATCGCCTGGAAGTATAAGCCCAGCCTCTCATCACCATCGCCTGTAAGTATCAGCCCAGCCTCTCTTCACCATCACCTGGAAGCATCAGACCCGCCTCTCCTCACCATCGCCTGGAAGTATCAGCCCCGCCTCTCCTCACCATTGTATGGAAGTATCAGACACCTCTCCTCACCATTTACTGTAAGTATCAGCCCCGCCTCTCCTCACCATTGCCTGGAAATATCAGCCCTGCCTCTCTTCACCATCAACTGGAAGTATCAGCCCCACATCTCCTCACCATCACCTGGAAGTATCAGCCCTGCCTTTAATCACCATCACCTGTAAGTATCAGCCCCGCCTCAACTCACCATTACCTAGAAGTATCAGCCCTGCCCCTCCTCACCATCACCAGGAAGTATCAGCCCCGCCTCTCCTCGCCATCAACTGGAAGTATCATCCCTGCCTCTCCTCACCATCACCTGGAAGTATCATCCCCACCTCTAATCACCATCACCTGGAAGTATCAGCCCCGCCTCTCCTCAACATCAACTGGAAGTATCAGCCCTACCTCCCCTCACCATCACCTGGAAGTATCAGCCTTGCCTCTCCTCACCATCACATGGAAGTATCTGCCCCGCCTCTACTCACCATCACCTGGAAGTATCAGGCCCGCCTCTTCTCAATATTACCTAGAAGTATTAGTCCTGCCCCTCCTCATCATCACCTGGAAGTATCAGCCGCGGCTCTCCTCGCCATCAACTGGAGGTATCATCCCCTCCTCTCCTCACCTTCACCTGGAAGTATCATCCCCGCCTCTAATCACCGTCACCTGAAAGTATCAGCCAAGCCTCTCCTCACCATTACCTGGAAGTATCAGCACTCCCTCTCCTCACCATCAACTGGAAGTATCGGCCCCAACTCTCCTCACCATCACCTGGAAGTATCAGCCCCTCCTCTCCTCACCATCACCTGGAAGTATCATCACCGCCTCTCCTCATCATCACCTGTAAGTATGAGCCCCACCTCTACTCACCATTACCTAGAAGTATCAGCCCCGTCCCTCCTCACCATCACATGGAAGTATCATCCCCACCTCTAATCACCATCACCTGGAAGTATCAGCTCCGCATCTCCTCACCATTACCTGGAAGTATAAGCCCTACCTCTCTCCACCATCACCTGGAAGTATCAGCCCCGCCTCTCCTCACCATTGTATGGAAGTATCAGACACCTCTCCTCACCATTTACTGTAAGTATCAGCCCCACCTCTCCTCACCATTGCCTGGAAATATCAGCCCTGCCTCTCCTCGCCATCAACTGGAATTATCATCCCTGCCTCTCCTCACCATCATCTGGAAGTATCATCCCCACCTCTAATCACCATCACCTGGAAGTATCAGCCCCGCCTCTCCTCAACATCAACTGGAAGTATCAGCCCTACCTCCCCTCACCATCACCTGGAAGTATCAGCCTTGCCTCTCCTCACCATCACATGGAAGTATCTGCCCCGCCTCTACTCACCATCACCTGGAAGTATCAGGCCCGCCTCTTCTCAATATTACCTAGAAGTATTAGTCCTGCCCCTCCTCATCATCACCTGGAAGTATCAGCCGCGGCTCTCCTCGCCATCAACTGGAGGTATCATCCCCTCCTCTCCTCACCTTCACCTGGAAGTATCATCCCCGCCTCTAATCACTGTCACCTGAAAGTATCAGCCAAGCCTCTCCTCACCATTACCTGGAAGTATCAGCACTCCCTCTCCTCACCATCAACTGGAAGTATCAGCCCCAACTCTCCTCACCATCACCTGGAAGTATCAGCCCCTCCTCTCCTCACCATCACCTGGAAGTATCAGCACCGCCTCTCCTCATCATCACCTGTAAGTATGAGCCCCACCTCTACTCACCATTACCTAGAAGTATCAGCCCCGTCCCTCCTCACCATCACATGGAAGTATCATCCCCACCTCTAATCACCATCACCTGGAAGTATCAGCTCCGCATCTCCTCACCATTACCTGGAAGTATAAGCCCTACCTCTCTCCACCATCACCTGGAAGTATAAGCCCGACCTCTCCTATCCATCAAATGGAAATATCATCCCTGCCTTTCCTCACCGTCACCTGGAAGTGTCAGCTCAACCTCTCCTCACCATCACCTGGAAGTATCAGCCTCACTTCTCCTCTCATTTCCTGTAAGTATCTCCACCTCCTCTCTTCACCATCGCCTGGAAGTATCACCCCCACATCTCCTCATCATAACCTGTACGTATCAGCCCCGCATCTCCTCACCTTCACCTGGAAGTATCAGCCCTGCCTCTCCTCACCATCACCTGGAAGTATCAGCCCCGCCTCTCCTCACCATCGCCAGGAAGTATCAGCCCCGCCTCTCCTCACCATCGCCAGTTAATATCAGCCCCGCCTCTCCTCACCATCGCCTGTAAGTATCAGCCCAGCCTCTCCTCACCATTGCCTATAACTATCAGCCCCGTCTTTCCCCACCAACACATGGAAGTATCAGCCCCGTCTCTCCTCACCATCGCCTGGAAGTATCAACCCAGCCTCAAATCAAAATAACCTGAAAGTATCTGCCACGCCTCTCCTTACCATCACCTGAAAGTATCAGCCGCGCCTCTCCTCACCATCACCTGGAAGTATCAGCCTCGCCTTTCCTCACCTTTACCTGAAATTTTCTGCCCCTCCTCTCCTCACCATCACCTGTAAGTATCAGTCGCGCCTCTCCTCGCCATTGCATGGAAGTATCAGCCCAGCCTCTAATCACATTCGCCTGTGAATATCAGCCCCGCCTCTCCTCAACATCACCTGGAAGTATCAGCCCGCCTCTAAACAAAATAACCTGAAGATATCAGTCACGCCTCTCCTCACCATCACCAGGAAGTATCAGCCACGCCTCTTCTCACCATCACCTGGAAGTATCAACCCCGCCTTTCCTCACCTTCACCTGGAAGTTTCTGCCCCTCCTCTCATCACCATCACCTGCAAGTATCAACCGCGCCTATCCTCACCATGGCATGGAAGTATCAGCCCAGCCACTAATCACAATCGCCTGTGAATATCAGCCCCGCCTCTCCTCACTATCGCCTGGAAGTATCAGCCCGCCTCTAAACAAAATAACCTGAAGGTATCAGCCACGCCTCCTCTCACCATTGCATGGAAGTATTAGCCCAGCCTCTCTTCACCATCGCCTGTGAGTATCAGCCCCCCTCTCGTCACCATCGCGGGGAAGTATCAGCCCTGCCTCTCCTTACTATTGCCTGTAAGTATCTACCATGCCTCTCCTCACCACCGCCCGGAAGTATCTGACATGCCTCTTCTCACAACTGCCTGGAAGTATCAGCTAAGCCTCTCCTCACCATTACCAGGATGTATCAGCATGCCTCTCCTGACCATCACCTGGGAGTATCAACCCCGTCTCTCCTAACCATCACCAGGAAGTATCAGCCCCGCCTCTTCACACCATCACCTGGAAGTATCATCCCCGCCTCTCCTCACCATCACCTTGAAGAATCATCCCCGCCTCTAATCACCATCACTTGGAAGTATCAGCCCAGCCTCTCCTCACCATTACCTGGAAGTATAAGACCTACCTCTCTTCACCATCACCTGGAAGTATAAGCCCCGCCTCTCCTAACCATCAAATGGAAGTATCATCCCCGCCTCTTCTCACCATCACCTGGAAGTATCAGCCCTGCCTCTCCTCAGCATCAATAGTAAGTTTCAGCCCCGCCTCTCCTCACCATCACCTGCAAGTATCAGCCTCACCTCTCCTCACCATTTCCTTTAAGTATCAGCCCCGCCTCTGCTCACCATCGCCTGGAAGTATCACCCCCACATCTCCTCATCTTAACCTGTACGTATCAGCCCCGCATCTCCTCACCATCACCTGGAAGTATCAGCCCTGCCTATCTTCACCATCACCTGGAAGTATTAGCCCTGTCTTTCCTCACCATCGCCAGGAATATATCAGCCCCACCTCTCCTCACCATCGCTAGTAAGTATCAGCCCCGCCTCTCCTCACCATCACCTGTAAGTATCAGCCCAGCCTCTCCTCACCATAGCCTATAGGTATCAGCCCCCCCTTTCCCCACCAACGCTTGGAAGTATCAGCCCCGACTCTCCTCACCATCGACTGGAAGTATCAACCCCGCCTCTCCTCAACATCACCTGGAAGTATCACCCCGCCTTTCATCACCTTCACCTGGAAGTTTCTGCCCCTCCTCCCCTCACCATCACCTGTAAGTATCAGCCGCGCCTCTCCTCGCCATTGCATGGAAGTATCAGCCCAGCCTCTAATTACAATCGCCTGTGAATATCAGCCCCGCCACTCCTTACCATCGCCTGGAAGTATCAACCCGTCTCTAATCAAAATAACCTGAAGGTATCAGCCACGCCTCTCCTCACCATCACCTGGAAGTATCAGCCACGCCTCTCCTCACCATCACCTGGAAGTATCATCCCCTCCTCCAATCACCATCACCTGGAAGTATCAGCCCCGCCTCTCCTCACCACCACCTGGAAGTATCAGACCCTTCTTTCCTCACAACTGCCTGGAAGTATCAGCAATGCATCTCATCACCATTACCTGGATGTATCAGCCCCGCCTCTCCTCACCATCACCTGGAAGTATCCGCCCCGCCTCTCTTCACCATCACTTGGGTAGTATCAGCCCCACCTCTCCTCACCATCACCTGGAAGTATCAACCCCGTCTCTCCTAACCATCACCTGGAAGTATCAGCCCCGCCTCTGCACACCATCACCTGGAAGTATCAGCTCCGATTCTCCTCACCATAACCTGAAAGATTCAGCCCCGCCTCTCCTCTACATCACCTGGAAGTATCAGCCCCGCCCCTCATCACAATCGCCTGGAAGTATCAGCTCAGCCTCTCCTCACCATCGCCTGTGAGTATCAGTCCCGCCTCTCCTCACCATCGCCTGGAAGTATCATCCCAGTCTCTCCTCACCATCGCCTGTGAGTATCAGCTCAACCTCTCTTCACCATCTCCTGGAATTATCACCCTGCCTCTCTTCACCATCACCTGTAAGTATCAGCCACGCCTCTCCTCACCATCGCATGGAAGTATCAGCCCCACCTCTACTCACCATTGCCTGTAAGTATCAGCCCCGCATCTCCTCACCATCGCCTGGAAGTATCAGCCCCGCCTCTCCTCACCATCAACTTGAAGTATCAGCCCCACCTCTCGTCATGATCACCTGGATGTATCAGCCCCGCCTCTCCTCAGCATCACCTGGAAGTATCAGCCCCGCCTCTCCTCAAAATCGCCTGGAAGTATAAGCCCAGCCTCAAATCACAATCACCTGTGAGTATCAGCCAAGCCTCTCCTCACCATCACCTGGAAGTATCAGCCCAGAATCTCCTCACCATCACCTGTGAGTATCAAATCCGGCTATACTCACCATTGCCTGGAAATATCAGCCCAACCTCTCCTCACCATCGCCTGTAGGTATCAGCCCTGCCTCTCCTCACCATTGCATGGAAGTATCAGCCCCGTATCTCCTCACCATTATCTCTAAAAATCAACCCTGCCTCTCCTCACCATTACCTGGAAGTATCAGCCCCACCTCTACTCACCATCACCTGGAAGTATCAGCCCCGCCTCTCCTCACCATCACCTGGAAGTATCAGCCCCACTTCTAATCACCATCTACCTGGAAGTATAAGCCCCGCCTCTCCTCACCATTACCTGGAAATATCAACCCTGCCTCCTTTCAACATTACCTGGAAGTATCAGCCCTGCCTCTCCTAACCATCAAATGGAGGTATCATCCCCGCCTCTCCTCCACATCACCTGTAAGTATCAGCACAGCCTCTCCTGACCATCACCTGGAAGTATCAGCCCCGCCTCTCCTCACCATCACCTGGAAGTATCACCCAAACCTCTCCTCAATATTTCCTGTAAGTTTCAGACCCGCCTCTCTTCACCATCTCCTGGAAGTATGACCCCGACCTCTCAACATTATAACCTGTAGGTATCAGCCCCTCATGTCCTCACCATCACCTGGAATTTATCAGCTCAGCCTCTCCTCACCATCGCCTGGAAGTATAAGCCCAGCCTCTCATTACCATTGCCTGTAATTATCAGCCCAGCCTCTCTTCACCATCACCTGAAAGTATCAGACCCGCCTCTCCTCACCATCGCCTGGAAGTATCAGCCCCGCCTCTCCTCACCATCATGTGGAAGTATCAGCCACACCTCTCCTCACCATTTACTGTAAGTATCAGCCCCGTCTCTCCTCACCATTGCCTGGAAGTATCAGCCCTGCCTCTCCTCACCATCAACTGTAAGTATCAGCCCCACCTCTCCTCACCATCACCTGGAAGTATCAGCCCCGCCTCTCCTCACCATCACCTGGAAGATTCAGCCCCGCCTTTAATCACCATCACCTGTAAGTATCAGCCCAGCCTCTACTTACCATTACCTAGAAGTATCAGCCCTGTCCCTCCTCACCATCACCTGGAAGTATCAGCCCCGCCTCTCCTCGCCATCAACTGGAAATATCATCCCTGCCTCTCCTCACCATCACTTGGAAGTATCATCCCCACCTCTAATCACCATCACCTGGAAGTATCAGCCCCGCCTCTCCTCAACATCAACTGGAAGTAACAGCCCTACCTCCCCTCACCATCACCTGGAAGTATCAGCCCTGCCTCTCCTCACCATCACATGGAAGTATCTGCCCCGCCTCTACTCACCATCACCTGGAAGTATCATGCCAGCCTCTTCTCACCATTACCTAGAAGTATTAGTACTGCCCCTCCTCACCATCACCTGGAAGTATCAGCCGCGGCTCTCCTCGCCATCAACTGGAGGTATCCCCTCCTCTCCTCACCTTCACCTGGAAGTATCATCCTCGCCTCTAATCACCATCACCTGAAAGAATCAGCCAAGCCTCTCCTCACCATTACCTGGAAGTATCAGCACTGCCTCTCCTCACCATCAACTGGAAGTATCAGCCCCACCTCTCCTCACCATCACCTGGAAGTATCAGCACCTCTTCTCCTCACCATCAACTGGAAGTATCAGCCCTGCCTCTCCACACCATCAACTGGAAGTATCAGCACCACCTCTCGTCAGCATCACCTGAATGTATCAGCCCCGCCTCTCTTCACCATCACCTGGAAGTATCAGCCCCGCCTCTTCTCACCATCACCTGGAAGTATAAGCCCAGCTGCACCTCACAATCGCCTGTGAGTATCAGCCCCGCCTCTCCTCACCACCGCCGTGAAGTATCAGCACAGAATCTCCTCACCATCGCCTGTGAGTATCAAATCCGGCTATCCTCACCATTGCCTGGAAGTCTCAGCCCCACCTCTCCTCACCATCGCCTGTAAGTATCAGCCCTACCTCAACTCACCATCACATGGAAGTATCAGCCCTGCCTCTCCTCACCATCACCTCTAAGAATCAACCCCGCATCCTCTCACCATCATCTGGAAGTATCAGCCTCGCCTCTCCTCACCATCACCTGGAAGTATCAGCCCCACTTCTAATCACCATCACCTGGATATAACAGCAGCACCTCTCCTCACCATTACCTGGAAATATCAGCCCTGCCTCCCTTCAACATCACCTGGAAGTATCAGCCCTGACTCTCCTCAATATCAGCCCAGCCTCTACTGACCATCACCTGGAAGTATCAGCCTCGCCTCTCTTCACCATCACATGGAAGTATCACCCACACCTCTCCTCACCATTTCCTGTAAGTTTCAGACCCGCCTCTCCTCACCATCTCCTAGAAGTATGACCCCTACCTCTCAACATCATAACCTGTAGGTATCAGCCCCGCATGTCCTCACCATCACCTGGAAGTATCAGCTCAGCCTCTCCTCACCATCGCCTGTGAGTATCAGACCCGCCTCTCCTCACCATCACCTGGAAGTATCTGCCCAGCCTCTCCTCACCATCACCAGTAAGTATCAGCCCTACCTCTCCTCACCATTGCCACTAAGTATCATCCCCGCGTCTCCTCACCATCGCTTGTAAGTATCAGCCCAGCCTCTCCTCACCATTGCCTATAAGTATCAGCCCCACCTTTCCCCACCAATACCTGGCAGTATCAGCCCCGCCTCTCCTCCCCTTCGCCTGGAAGTATCAACCCAGCCTCTAATCAAAATAACTTGAAAGTATCAGCCACGCCTCTCCTTACCATCACCTGGAAGTATCAGCCCCGCCTCTCCTCACCATCATCTGGAAATATCAGCCCCGCCTATCTTCACCTTCACCTGGAAGTTTCTGCCCCTCCTCTCCTCACCATCACCTGTAAGTATCAGCCGCAACTCTCCTCACCATTGCATGGAAGTATCAGCAAAGCCTCTAATCACAATTGCCTGTGAATATCAGCCCCGCCTCTCCTCACCATCGCCTATAACTATCAGCCCGCCTCTAAACAAAAAAATTTGAAGTTATCAGCCACGCCTCTCCTCACCATCACCTTGAAGTATCAGCCACGCCTCTCCTCACCACCACCTGGAAGTATCAACCCCGCCTTTCCTAACCTTCACCTGGAAGTTTCTGCCCCTCCTCTCCTCACCATCACCTGTAAGTATCAGCCGCAACTCTCCTCACCATTGCATGGAAGTATCAGCAAAGCCTCTAATCACAATTGCCTGTGAATATCAGCCCCGCCTCTCCTCACCATCGCCTATAACTATCAGCCCGCCTCTAAACAAAAAAATTTGAAGTTATCAGCCACGCCTCTCCTCACCATCACCTTGAAGTATCAGCCACGCCTCTCCTCACCACCACCTGGAAGTATCAACCCCGCCTTTCCTAACCTTCACCTGGAAGTTTCTTCCCCTCCTCACCTCACCATCACCTGTATGTATCAGCCGCACCTCTCCTCACCATTGCATGGAAGTATCAGCCCAGCCTCTCTTCACCATCGCCTGTGAGTATCAGCCCAGCCTCTCCTCACCATCGCAGGGAAGTATCAGCCCAGCCTCTCCTTAGTATTGCCTGTAAGTATCAGCCCCGCCTCTCCTCACCACCGCCTGGAAGTTTCAGAACCGCCTCTCCTCACAACCGCCTGGAAGTATCAGCAACGCCTCTTCTCAAAATTACCTGGATGTATCAGCCCCGCCTCCCCTCACCATCACCTGGAAGTTTCCGCCCTGCCTATCCTCACCATCACTTGGAAGTATCAGCCCCGCCTCTCCTCACCATCACCTGGAAGTATCAACCCCGTCTCTCCTAACCATCACCTGGAAGTATCAGCCCCGCCTCTTCACACCATCACCTGGAAGTATCAGCCCCGCCTCTCATCACCATTGCCTGGAAGTATCAGATCAGCCTCTCCTCACCATCGCCTGTGAGTATCAGCCCCACCTCTCCTCACCATCCCCTGGAAGTATCAGCCTAGCCTCTCCTCACCATCGCCTGTGAGTATCAGCGCAGCCTCTCTTCACCATCGCCTGGAAGTATCACCCCGCCTCTCCACACCATTGCCTGTAAGTATCAGCCCCGCCTCTCCTCACCATCGCCTGTAAGTATCAGCCCTGCCTCTCCTCACCATCACCTGGAAGTATCAGCTCCGGCTCTCCTCACCATCGCCTGGAAGTATCAGCCCTGCCTCTCCTCTCCATCAACTGGAAGTATCAGCCCCACCTCTCCTCACCTTCACTTGGAAGTATCAGCCCCGCCTCTCCTCACCATCACCATGAAGTATCAGCTACACCTCTCCTCACCATCGCCTGTAAGTATCAACCCCGCCTCTACTCACCATTACCTAGAAGTATCAGCCCTGTCCCTCCTCACCATCACCTGGAAGTATCAGCCCCGCCTCTCCTCACCATCACCTGGAAGTATCATCCCCGCCTCTAATCAACATCACCTGCAAGTATCAGCCCCGCCTCTCCTCACCACCACCTGGAAGTATCAGACCCTTCTCTCCTCACAACCGCCTGGAAGTATCAGCAATGCCTCTCCTCACCATTACCTGGATGTATCAGCCCCGCCTCCCCTCACCATCACCTAGAAGTATCCGCCCCGCCTATCCTCACCATCACTTGGATAGTATCATCCCCGCCTCTCCTCACCATCACCTGGAAGTATCAACCCGTCTCTCTTAACGATCACCTGGAAGTATCAGCCCCGCCTCTTCACACCATCACCTGGAAGTATCAGCTCCGCTTCTCCTCAACATCACATGAAAGATACAGCCCCGCCTCTCCTCTACATCACCTGGAAGTATCAGCTCCGCCCCTCATCACAATCGCCTGGAAGTATCAGCTCAGCCTCTCCTCACCATCGCCTGTCAGTATCAGTCCCGCCTCTCCTCATCATCGCCTGGAAGTATCATCCCAGACTCTCCTCACCATCGCCTGGAATTATCACCCTGCCTCTCTTCACCATCACCTGTAAGTATCAGCCCCTACTCTCCTCACCATCACATGGAAGTATCAGCCCCACCTCTCCTCACCATCGCCTGTAAGTATCAGCCCCGCCTCTCCTCACCATCGCCTGGAAGTATCAGCCCCGCCTCTTCTCACCATCAACAGGAAGTATCACCCCACCTCTCGTCATCATAACCTGGATGTATAAGCCCCGCCTCTCCTCACCATCACCTGGAAGTATCAGCCCCTCCTCTCCTCACCATCGCCTGGAAGTATAAGCCCAGCCTCACCTCACAATCACCTGTGATTATCAGCCAAGCCTTTCCTCACCATCACCTGGAAGTATCAGCCCAGAATCTCCTCACCATCGCCTGTGAGTATCAAATCCGGCTATACTCACCATTGCCTGAAAGTATCAGCCCCAGCTATACTCACCATCGCCTGTAGGTATCAGCCATGCCACTCCTCACCATCGCATGGAAGTATCAGCCCAGTCTCTCCTCACCATTACCTCTATGAATCAACCCCGCATCTCCTCACCATTACCTGGAAGTATCTGCCCAACCTCTCTTCACCACCACCTGGAAGTATCAGCCCCGCCTCTCCTCACCATCACCTGGAAGTATCAGCCCCACTTCTAATCACCATCTACCTGGAAGTATAAGCCCCGCCTCTCCTCACCATTACCTGGAAATATCAACCCTGCCTCCCTTTAACATTACCTGGAAGTATCAGCACAGCCTCTCCTGACCATCACCTGGAAGTATTAGCACAGCCTCTCCTGACCATCACCTGGAAGTATCAGCACAGCCTCTCCTGACCATCACCTGGAAGGATCAGCCCCGCCTCTCCTCACCATCACCTGGAAGTATCAGCCCCGCCTCTCCTCACCATCACCTGGAAGTATCACCCAAACCTCTCCTTAATATTTCCTGTAAGTTTCAGACCCGTGTCTCCTCACCATCTCCTGGAAGTATGATCCCCACCTCTCAACATTATAACCTGTACGTATCAGCCCCTCATGTCCTCACCATCACCTGGAAGTATCAGCTCAGCCTCTCCTCACCATCGCCTGTGAGTATCAGCCCCGGCTTTCCTCACAATTGCCTGGAAGTATAAGCCCAGCGTATCATCACCATCGCCTGTAAGTATCAGCCCAGCCTCTCTTCACCATCACCTGGAAGTATCAGACCCGCCTCTCCTCACCATCGCCTGGAAGTATCAGCCCCGCCTCTCCTCACCATCTTGTGGAAGTATCAGACACACCTCTCCTCACCATTTACTGTAAGTATCAGCCCCGCCTCTCCTCACCATTGCCTGGAAGTATCAGCCCTGCCTCTCCTCACCATCAACTGGAAGTATCAGCCCCACCTCTCCTCACCATCACCTGGAAGTATCAGCCCCGCCTCTCCTCACCATCACCTGGAAGATTCAGCCCCGCCTTTAATCACCATCACCTGTAAGTCTCTCCCCCGCCTCTACTCACCATTACCTAGAAGTATCAGCCCCGCCCCTCCTCACCATCACCTGGAAGTATCAGCCCCACCTCTCCTCGCCATCAACTGGAAGTATCATCCCTACCTCTCCTCACCATCACCTGGAAGTATCATCCCCACCTCTAATCACCAGCACCTGGAAGTATCAGCCCCGCCTCTCCTCAACATCAACTGGAAGTATCAGCCCTCCCTCCCCTCACCATCACCTGGAATTATCAGCCCTGCCTCTCCTCACCATCACCTAGAAATATCAGGCCCGCTTCTTCTCACCATTACCTAGAAGTATTAGTCCTGCCCCTTCTCACCATCACCTGGAAGTATCAGCCGCGGGTCTCCTCGCCATCTACTGGAGGTATCATCCCCTCCTCTCCTCACCTTCACCTGGAAGTATCATCCCCGCCTCTAATCACCATCACCTGAAAGTATCAGCCAAGCCTCTCCTCACCATTACCTGGACGTATCAGCACTGCCTTTCCTCACCATCAACTGGAAGTATCAGCCCCACTTCTCCTCACCATCACCTAGAAGTATCAGCCCCTCCTCTCCTCACCATCACCTGGAAGTATCAGCACCGCCTCTCCTCATCATCACCTGTAAGTATGAGCCCCACCTCTACTCACCATTACCTAGAAGTATCAGTCCCGTCCCTCCTCACCATCACCTGGAAATACCATCCCCACCTCTAATCACCATCACCTGGAAGTATCAGCCCCACATCTCCTCACCATTACCTGGAAGTATAAGCCCTACCTCTCTCCACCATCACTTGGAAGTATAAGCCCCACCTCTAATATCTATCAAATGGAAGTATCATCCCTGCCTTTCCTCACCATCACCTGGAAGTATCAGCCCAGCCTCTCCTCACCATCACCTGGAATTATCAGCCTCACTTCTCCTCACCATT
This sequence comes from Macrobrachium rosenbergii, assembly GCA_039081455.1. Taxonomy (NCBI): domain Eukaryota; kingdom Metazoa; phylum Arthropoda; class Malacostraca; order Decapoda; family Palaemonidae; genus Macrobrachium; species Macrobrachium rosenbergii. The sequence goes on along the minus strand of JANJGK010000301.1, from coordinate 404,408 downwards.
TCCTGTAAGTATCTCCTCCTCCTCTCTTCACCATCGCCTGGAGTTATCACCCCCACATCTCCTCATCATAACCTGTACTTATCAGCCCCGCATCTCCTCACCATCACCTGGAAATATCAGCCCTGCCTCTCCTCACCACCACCTGGAAGTATCAGCCCCGCCTCTCCTCACCATCGCCAGGAAGTATCAGCCCCGCCTCTCCTCACCATCGTCAGTAAGTATCAGCCCGCCTCTCCTCACCATCGCTGTAAGTATCAGCCCAGCCTCTCCTCACCATTGCCTATAACTATCAGCCCCGTCTTTCCCCACCAACACATGGAAGTATCAGCCCCGCCTCTCCTCACCATCGCCTGGAAGTATCAAGCCAGCCTCAAATCAAAATAACCTGAAAGTATCTGCCACACCTCTCCTTACCATCACCTGAAAGTATCAGCCGCGCCTCTCCTCACCATCACCTGGAAGTATCAGCCCCACCTTTCCTCACCTTCACCTGGAAATTTCTGCCCCTCCTCTCCTCACCATCACCTGTAAGTATCAGCCGCACCTCTCCTCGCTATTGCATGGAAGTATCAGCCCAGCCTCTAACCACAATCGCCTGTGAATATCAGCCCTGCCTCTCCTCAACTTCACCTGGAAGTATCAGCCCGCCTCTAAACAAAATAACCTGAAGATATCAGCCACGCCTCTCCTCACCATCACCTGGAAGTATCAACCCAGAATCTCCTCACCATCGCCTGTGAGTATCAAATCTGTCTATACTCACCATTGCCTGGAAGTATCAGCCCCACCTCTCCTCACCATCGCCTGTAGGTATCAGCCCTGCCTCTCCTCACCATCGCATGGAAGTATCAGCCCCGTCTCTCCTCACCATTATCTCTAAAAATCAACCCCGCATCTCCTCACCATTACCTGGAAGTATCAGCCGCACCTCTCCTCACCATCACCTGGAAGTATCAGCCCCGCCTCTCCTCATCATCACCTGGAAGTATCAGCCCCTCTTCTAATCACCATCTACCTGGAAGTATAAGCCCCGCCTCTCCTCACCATTACCTGGAAATATCAACTCTGCCTTCCTTCAACATTACCTGGAAGTATCAGCCCTGCCTCTCCTAACCATCAAATGGAGGTAACATCCCCGCCTCTCCTCCCCATCACGTGGAAGTATCAGCACAGCCTCTCCTGACCATCACCTGGAAGTATGACCCCCACCTCTCAACATTATAACCTGTACGTATCAGCCCCTAATGTCCTCACCATCACCTGGAAGTATCAGCTCAGCCTCTCCTCACCATCGCCTGTGAGTATCAGCCCCGCCTTTCCTCCCAATCGCCTGGAAGTATAAGCCCAGCCTCTCATCACTATCGCCTGCATCAGCCCAGCCTCTCTTCACCATCACCTGAAAGTATCAGACCCGCCTCTGCTCACCATTGCCTGGAAGTATCAGCCCCGCTTCTCCTCACCATCGTATTGAAGTATCAGCTACACCTCTCCTCACCATTTACTGTAAGTATCAGCCCCGCCTTTCCTCACCATTGCCTGGAAGTATCAGCCCTGCCTCTCCTCACCATCAACTGGAAGTATCAGCCCCACCTCTCCTCACCATCACATGGAAGTATCAGCCCCGCCTCTCCTCACCATCACCTGGAAGATTCAGCCCCGCCTTTAATCACCATCACCTGTAAGTATCAGCCCAGCCTCTACTCACCATTACCTAGAAGTATCAGCCCTGTCCCTCCTCATCATCACCTGGAAGTATCAGCCCCGCCTCTCCTCGCCATCAACTGGAAGTATCATCCCTGCCTCTCCTCACCATCACCTGGAAGAATCATCCCCACCTCTAATCACCATCACCTGGAAGTATCAGCCCTGCCTCTCCTCAACATCAACTGGAAGTATTAGTCCTACCTCCCCTCACCATCACCTGGAAGTATCAGCCCTGCCTCTCCTCACCATCACATGGAAGTATCTGCCCCGCCTCTACTCACCATCACCTGGAAGTATCAAGCCAGCCTCTTCTCACCATTACCTAGAAGTATTAGTACTGCCCCTCCTCACCATCACCTGGAAGTATCAGCCGCGGCTCTCCTCACCATCAACTGGAGGTATCATCCCCTCCTCTCCTCACCTTCACCTAGAAGTATCATCCCCGCTTCTAATCACCAACACCTGAAAGTATCAGCCAAGCCTCTCCTCACCTTTACCTGGAAGTATCAGCACTGCCTCTCCTCAGCATCAACTGGAAGTATCAGCCCCACCTCTCCTCTCCATCACCTAGAAGTATCAGCCCCTCTTCTCCTCACCATCACCTGGAAGTATCAGCCCCTCCTCTCCTCACCATCAACTGGAAGTATCAGCACCACCTCTCGTCAGCATCACCTGAATGTATCAGCCCCGCCTCTCTTCACCATCACCAGGAAGTATCAGCCCCGCCTCTTCCCACCATCACCTGGAAGTCTAAGCCCAGCCGCACCTCACAATCGCCTGTGAGTGTCAGCCCCGCCTCTCCTCACCATCGCCGGGAAGTATCAGCACAGAATCTCCTCACCATCGCCTGTGAGTATCAAATCCGGCTATCCTCACCATTGCCTGGAAGTCTCAGCCTCACATCTCCTCACCATCGTCTGTAAGTATTAGCCCTACCTCTCCTCACCATCACATGGAAGTATCAGCCCTGCCTCTCCTCACCATCACCTCTAAGAATCAACCCCGTATCTCCTCACCATCATCTGGAAGTATCAGCCCCGCCTCTCCTCACCAATACCTGAAAGTATCAGCCCCACTTCTAATCACCATCACCTGGAAATAACAGCAGCGCCTCTCCTCACCATTACCTGGAAATATCAGCCCTGCCTCCCTTCAACATCACCTGGAAGTATCAGCCCTGACTCTCCTCACCTTCAAATGGAGGTATCATCCCCGCCTCTGCTCTCCATCACCTGGAAGTATCAGCCCAGCCTCTACTGACCATCACCTGGAAGTATCAGCCCCGCCTCTCCTCACCATCATATGGAAGTATCACCCACATCTCTCCTCACCATTTCCTGTAAGTTTCAGACCCGAGTCTCCTCACCATCTCCTAGAAGTATGACCCCTACCTCTCAACATCATAACCTGTAGGTATTAGCCCCGCATTTCCTCACCATCCCCTGGAAGTATCAGCTCAGCCTCTCCTCACCATCGACTGTGAGTATCAGACCCGCCTCTCCTCACCATCACCTGGAAGTATCAGCGCAGCCTCTCCTCACCATCACCAGGAAGTATCAGCCCGGCCTCTCCTCACCATTGCCACTAAGTATCATCCCCGCGTCTCCTCACCATCGCCTGTAAGTATCAGCCCAGCCTCTCCTCACCATTGCCTATAAGTATCAGCCCCACCTTTCCCCACCAATACCTGGCAGTATCAGCAACGCCTCTCCTCCCCTTCACCTGGAAGAATCAACCCAGCCTCTTATCAAAATAACCTGAAAGTATCAGCCACGCCTCTCCTTACCATCACCTGGAAGTATCAGCCCCGCCTCTCCTCACCATCACCTGGAAGTATCAGCCCCGCCTATCCTCACCTTCACCTGGAAGTTTCTGCCCCTCCTCTCCTCACCAGCACCTGTAAGTATCAGCCACAACTCTCCTCACCATTGCATGGAATTATCAACATAGCCTCTAATCACAATCACCTGTGAATATCAGCCCCGCCTCTCCTCACCATCGCCTATAAGTATCAGCCCGCCTCTAAACAAAAAACTTGAAGTTATCAGCCACGCCTCTCCTCACCATCACCTGGAAGTATCAGCCACGCCTCTTCTCACCATCACCTGGAAGTATCAACCCCGCCTTTCCTCACCTTCACCTGGAAGTTTCTGCCCCTCCTCTCCTCACCATCACCTGTAAGTATCAGCCTCGCCTCTCCTCACCATGGCATGGAAGTATCAGCCCAGCATCTAATCACAATCGCCTGTGAATATCAGCCCCGCCTCTCCTCACTATCACCTGGAAGTATCAGCCCGCCTCTAAACAAAATAACCTGAAGGTATCAGCCACGCCTTTCCTCACCATTGCATGGAAGTATTAGCCCAGCCTCTCTTCACCATCACCTGTGAGTATCAGCCCCCCTAACGTCACCATCGCAGGGAAGTATCAGCCCAGCCTCTCCTTACTATTGCCTGTAAGTATCAGCCATGCATCTCCTTACCACCGCCTGGAAGAATCTGACATGCCTCTTCTCACAACCGCCTGGAAGTATCAGCATGCCTCTCCTCACCATCACCTGGGAGTATCAACCCCGTCTCTCCTAACCATCACCTGGAAGTATCAGCCCAGCCTCTAATGACCATCACCTGGAAGTATCAGCCCCGCCTCTCCTCACCATCATATGGAAGTATCACCCACACCTCTCCTCACCATTTCCTGTAAGTTTCAGACCCGCCTCTCCTCACCATCTCCTAGAAGTATGACCCCTACCTCTCAACATCATAACCTGTAGGTATCAGCCCCGCATGTCCTCACCATCACCTGGAAGTATCAGCTCAGCCTCTCCTCACCATCGCCTGTGAGTATCAGACCCGCCTTTCCTCACCATCAAATGGAAGTATCAGCGCAGCCTCTCCTCACCATCACCAGGAAGTATCAGCCCCGCCTCTCCTCACCATTGTCACTAAGTATCATCCCCGCGTCTCCTCACCATCGCCTGTAAGTATCAGCCCAGTCTCTCCTCACCATTGCCTATAAGTATCAGCCCCACCTTTCCCCACCAATACCTGGCAGTATCAGCCGCGCCTCTCCTCCCCTTCGCCTGGAAGTATCAACACAGCCTCTAATCAAAATAACCTGAAAGTATCAGCCACGCCTCTCCTTATCATCACCTGGAAGTATCAGCCCCGCCTCTCCTCACCATCACCTGGAAGTATCAGCCCCGCCTTTCCTCACCTTCACCTGGAAGTTTCTGCCCCTCCTCTCCTCACCTTCACCTGTAAGTAGCAGCCGCAACTCTCCTCACCATTGCATGGAAGTATCAGCAAAGCCTCTAATCACAATCACCTGTGAATATCAGCCCCGCCTCTCCTCACCATTGCCTATAAGTATGAGCCCGCCTCTAAACAAAAAAACTTGAAGGTATCAGCCACGCCTCTCCTCACCATCATCTGGAAGTATCAGCCACGCCTCTCCTCACCATCACCTGGAAGTATCAACCCCGCCTTTCCTAACATTCACCTGGAATTTTCTTCCCCTTCTCACCTCACAATCACGTGTATGTATCAGACGCACCTCTCCTCATCATTGCATGGAAGTATCAGCCCAGCCTCTCTTCACCATCGCCTGTGAGTATCAGCCCCGCCTCTCCTCACCATTGCATGGAAGTATCAGCACAGCCTCTCCTTAGTATTGCCTGTAAGTATCAGCCCCGCCTCTCCTCACCACCGCCTGGAAGAATCAGAACCGCCTCTCCTCACAACCACCTGGAAGTATCAGCAACGCCTCTCCTCACTATTACCTGGATGTATCAGCCCCGCCTCCCCTCACCATCACCTGGAAGTATCCGCCCCGCCTCTCCTCACCATCACTTGGAAGTATCAGCCCCGCCTCTCCTCACCATCACCTGGAAGTATCAACCCCGTCTCTCCAAACCATCACCTGGAAGTATCAGCCCCGCCTCTTCACACCATCACCTGAAAGTTTCAGCCCCGCCTCTCCTCACCATTGCCTGGAAGTATCAGATCAGCCTCTCCTCACCATCGCCTGTGAGTATCAGCCCCACCTCTCCTCACCATCCCCTGGAAGTATCAGCCCAGCCTCTCCTCACCATCGCCTGTGAGTATCAGCCCAGCCTCTCTTCACCATCGCCTGGAAGTATCACCCCGCCTCTCCTCACCATTGCCTGTAATTATCAGCCCCGCCTCTCCTCACCATCGCCTGTAAGTATCAGCCCTGCCTCTCCTCACCATCACCTGGAAGTATCAGCCCCGCCTCTCCTCACCATCTCCTGGAAGTATCAGCCCTGCCCCTCCTCACCATCAACTGGAAGTATCAGCCCCACCTCTCCTCACCTTCACTTGGAAGTATCAGCCCCGCCTCTCCTCACCATCACTATGAAGTATCAGCTCCACCTCTCCTCACCATCGCCTGTAAGTATCAACCCCGCCTCTACTCACCATTTCCTAGAAGTATCAGCCCTGTCCCTCCTCACCATCACCTGGAAGTATCAGCCCCGCCTCTCCTCACCTTCACCTGGAAGTATCATCACCGCCTCTAATCACCATCACCTGGAAGTATCAGCCCCACCTCTCCACACCACCACCTGGAAGTATCAGACCCTTCTCTCCTCACAACCGCCTGGAAGTATCAGCAATGCCTCTCCTCACCATTACCTGGATGTATCAGCCCCGCCTCTCCTCACCATCACCTGGAAGTATTCGCCCCGCCTATCCTCACCATCACTTGGGTAGTATCATCCCCGCCTCTCCTCACCATCACCTGGAAGTATCAACCCCGTCTCTCCTAACCATCACCTGGAAGTATCAGACCCTCCTGTTCACACCATCACCTGGAAGTATCAGCTCCGCCTCTCCTCAACATCACCTGAAAGATTCAGCCCTGCCTCTCCTCTATATCACCTGGAAGTATCAGCCCCGCCCCTCATCACAATCGCCTGGAAGTATCAGCTAAGCCTCTCCTCACCATCGCCTGTGAGTATCAGTCCCGCCTCTCCTCACCATCACCTGGAAGTATCAACCCAGACTCTCCTCACCATCGCCTGTGAGTATCAGCTCAACCTCTCTTCACCATCTCCTGGAATTATCACCCTGCCTCTCTTCACCATCACCTGTAAGTATCAGCCCAGCCTCTCCTCACCATCACCTGTAAGTATCAGCCCCGCATCTCCTCACCATCGCCTGGAAGTATTAGCCCCGCCTCTCCTCACCATCAACTGGAAGTATCAGCCCCACCTATCGTCATCATCACCTGGATGTATCATCCCCGCCTCTCCTCACCATCACCTGGAAGTATCAGCTCCGCCTCTCCTCACCATCGCCTTGAAGTATAAGCCCAACCTCACCTCACAATCACCTGTGAGTATCAGCCAAGCCTCTCCTCACCATCACCTGGAAGTATCAGCCCAGAATCTCCTCACCATCGCCTGTGAGTATCAAATCCGGCTATACTCACCATTGCCTGGAAGTATCAGCCCCACCTATCCTCACCATCGCCTGTAGGTATCAGCCCTGCCTCTCCTCACCATCTCATGGAGGTATCAGCCCCGTCTCTCCTCACCATTATCTCTAAAAATCAACCCCGCATCTCCTCACCATTATCTGGAAGTATCAGCCCAGCCTCTCTTCACCATCACCTGGAAGTATCAGCCCCGCCTCTCCTCACCATAACCTGGAAGTATCAGCCCGACTTCTAATCACCATCTACCTGGAAGTATAAGCCCTGCCTCTCCTCACCATTAACTGGAAATATCAACCCTGCCTCCCTTCAACATTACATGGAAGTATCATCCCTGCCTCTCCTAACCATCAAATATAGGTATCATCCCCGCCTCTCCTCCCCATCACCTGGAAGTATCAGCACAGCCTCTCCTTGCCATCACCTGGAAGTATCAGCCCCGCCTCTCCTCACCATCACCTGGAAGTATCACCCAAACCTCTCCTCAATATTTCCTGTATGTTTCAGACCCGCCTCTCCTCACCATCTCCTGGAAGTATGACCCCCACCTCTCAACATTATAACCTGTACGTATCAGCCCCTCATGTCCTCACCACCAACTGGAAGTATCAGCTCAGCCTCTCCTCACCATCGCCTGTGAGTATCAGCCCCGCCTTTCCTCCCAATCGCCTGAAAGTATAAGATCAGCCTCTCATCACCATCGCCTGTATCAGCCCAGCCTCTCTTCACCATCACCTGAAAGCATCAGACTCGCCTCTCCTCACCATCGCTTGGAAGTATCAGCCCTGCTTCTCCTCACCATCATATGGAAGTATCAGCCACACCTCTCCTCACCATTTACTGTAAGTATCAGCCCCGCCTCTCCTCACCTTCACCTGGAAGTATCATCCCCGCCTCTAATCACCATCACCTGAAAGTATCAGCCAAGCCTCTCCTCACCATTACCTGGATGTATCAGCACTGCCTTTCCTCACCATCAACTGGAAGTATCAGCCCCACTTCTCCTCACCATCACCTAGAAGTATCAGCCCCTCCTCTCCTCACCATCACCTGGAAGTATCAGCACCGCCTCTCCTCATCATCACCTGTAAGTATGAGCCCCACCTCTACTCACCATTACCTAGAAGTATCAGTCCCGTCCCTCCTCACCATCACCTGGAAGTATCATCCCCACCTCTAATCACCATCACCTGGAAGTATCAGCCCCACATCTCCTCACCATTACCTGGAAGTATAAGCCCTACCTCTCTCCACCATCACTTGGAAGTATAAGCCCCACCTCTCCTATCTATCAAATGGAAGTATCATCCCTGCCTTTCCTCACCATCACCTGGAAGTATCAGCCCAGCCTCTCCTCACCATCACCTGGAATTATCAGCCTCACTTCTCCTCACCATTTCCTGTAAGTATCTCCTCCTCCTCTCTTCACCATCGCCTGGAGTTATCACCCCCACATCTCCTCATCATAACCTGTACTTATCAGCCCCGCATCTCCTCACCATCACCTGGAAATATCAGCCCTGCCTCTCCTCACCACCACCTGGAAGTATCAGCCCCGCCTCTCCTCACCATCGCCAGGAAGTATCAGCCCCGCCTCTCCTCACCATCGTCAGTAAGTATCAGCCCGCCTCTCCTCACCATCGCTGTAAGTATCAGCCCAGCCTCTCCTCACCATTGCCTATAACTATCAGCCCCGTCTTTCCCCACCAACACATGGAAGTATCAGCCCCGCCTCTCCTCACCATCGCCTGGAAGTATCAAGCCAGCCTCAAATCAAAATAACCTGAAAGTATCTGCCACACCTCTCCTTACCATCACCTGAAAGTATCAGCCGCGCCTCTCCTCACCATCACCTGGAAGTATCAGCCCCACCTTTCCTCACCTTCACCTGGAAATTTCTGCCCCTCCTCTCCTCACCATCACCTGTAAGTATCAGCCGCACCTCTCCTCGCTATTGCATGGAAGTATCAGCCCAGCCTCTAACCACAATCGCCTGTGAATATCAGCCCTGCCTCTCCTCAACTTCACCTGGAAGTATCAGCCCGCCTCTAAACAAAATAACCTGAAGATATCAGCCACGCCTCTCCTCACCATCACCTGGAAGTATCAACCCAGAATCTCCTCACCATCGCCTGTGAGTATCAAATCTGTCTATACTCACCATTGCCTGGAAGTATCAGCCCCACCTCTCCTCACCATCGCCTGTAGGTATCAGCCCTGCCTCTCCTCACCATCGCATGGAAGTATCAGCCCTGTCTCTCCTCACCATTATCTCTAAAAATCAACCCCGCATCTCCTCACCATTACCTGGATGTATCAGCCGCACCTCTCCTCACCATCACCTGGAAGTATCAGCCCCGCCTCTCCTCATCATCACCTGGAAGTATCAGCCCCTCTTCTAATCACCATCTACCTGGAAGTATAAGCCCCGCCTCTCCTCACCATTACCTGGAAATATCAACTCTGCCTTCCTTCAACATTACCTGGAAGTATCAGCCCTGCCTCTCCTAACCATCAAATGGAGGTAACATCCCCGCCTCTCCTCCCCATCACGTGGAAGTATCAGCACAGCCTCTCCTGACCATCACCTGGAAGTATGACCCCCACCTCTCAACATTATAACCTGTACGTATCAGCCCCTAATGTCCTCACCATCACCTGGAAGTATCAGCTCAGCCTCTCCTCACCATCGCCTGTGAGTATCAGCCCCGCCTTTCCTCCCAATCGCCTGGAAGTATAAGCCCAGCCTCTCATCACTATCGCCTGCATCAGCCCAGCCTCTCTTCACCATCACCTGAAAGTATCAGACCCGCCTCTGCTCACCATTGCCTGGAAGTATCAGCCCCGCTTCTCCTCACCATCGTATTGAAGTATCAGCTACACCTCTCCTCACCATTTACTGTAAGTATCAGCCCCGCCTTTCCTCACCATTGCCTGGAAGTATCAGCCCTGCCTCTCCTCACCATCAACTGGAAGTATCAGCCCCACCTCTCCTCACCATCACATGGAAGTATCAGCCCCGCCTCTCCTCACCATCACCTGGAAGATTCAGCCCCGCCTTTAATCACCATCACCTGTAAGTATCAGCCCAGCCTCTACTCACCATTACCTAGAAGTATCAGCCCTGTCCCTCCTCACCATCACCTGGAAGTATCAGCCCCGCCTCTCCTCGCCATCAACTGGAAGTATCATCCCTGCCTCTCCTCACCATCACCTGGAAGAATCATCCCCACCTCTAATCACCATCACCTGGAAGTATCAGCCCTGCCTCTCCTCAACATCAACTGGAAGTATTAGTCCTACCTCCCCTCACCATCACCTGGAAGTATCAGCCCTGCCTCTCCTCACCATCACATGGAAGTATCTGCCCCGCCTCTACTCACCATCACCTGGAAGTATCAAGCCAGCCTCTTCTCACCATTACCTAGAAGTATTAGTACTGCCCCTCCTCACCATCACCTGGAAGTATCAGCCGCGGCTCTCCTCACCATCAACTGGAGGTATCATCCCCTCCTCTCCTCACCTTCACCTAGAAGTATCATCCCCGCTTCTAATCACCAACACCTGAAAGTATCAGCCAAGCCTCTCCTCACCATTACCTGGAAGTATCAGCACTGCCTCTCCTCAGCATCAACTGGAAGTATCAGCCCCACCTCTCCTCTCCATCACCTGGAAGTATCAGCCCCTCTTCTCCTCACCATCACCTGGAAGTATCAGCCCCTCCTCTCCTCACCATCAACTGGAAGTATCAGCATCACCTCTCGTCAGCATCACCTGAATGTATCAGCCCCGCCTCTCTTCACCATCACCAGGAAGTATCAGCCCCGCCTCTTCCCACCATCACCTGGAAGTCTAAGCCCAGCCGCACCTCACAATCGCCTGTGAGTATCAGCCCCGCCTCTCCTCACCATCGCCGGGAAGTATCAGCACAGAATCTCCTCACCATCGCCTGTGAGTATCAAATCCGGCTATCCTCACCATTGCCTGGAAGTCTCAGCCTCACATCTCCTCACCATCGTCTGTAAGTATTAGCCCTACCTCTCCTCACCATCACATGGAAGTATCAGCCCTGCCTCTCCTCACCATCACCTCTAAGAATCAACCCCGCATCTCCTCACCATCATCTGGAAGTATCAGCCCCGCCTCTCCTCACCATCACCTGAAAGTATCAGCCCCACTTCTAATCACCATCACCTGGAAATAACAGCAGCGCCTCTCCTCACCATTACCTGGAAATATCAGCCCTGCCTCCCTTCAACATCACCTGGAAGTATCAGCCCTGACTCTCCTCACCATCAAATGGAGGTATCATCCCCGCCTCTGCTCTCCATCACCTGGAAGTATCAGCCCAGCCTCTACTGACCATCACCTGGAAGTATCAGCCCCGCCTCTCCTCACCATCATATGGAAGTATCACCCACATCTCTCCTCACCATTTCCTGTAAGTTTCAGACCCGAGTCTCCTCACCATCTCCTAGAAGTATGCCCCCTTCCTCTCAACATCATAACCTGTAGGTATTAGCCCCGCATGTCCTCACCATCCCCTGGAAGTATCAGCTCAGCCTCTCCTCACCATCAACTGTGAGTATCAGACCCGCCTCTCCTCACCATCACCTGGAAGTATCAGCGCAGCCTCTCCTCACCATCACCAGGAAGTATCAGCCCCGCCTCTCCTCACCATTGCCACTAAGTATCATCCCCGCGTCTCCTCACCATCGCCTGTAAGTATCAGCCCAGCCTCTCCTCACCATTGCCTATAAGTATCAGCCCCACCTTTCCCCACCAATACCTGGCAGTATCAGCAACGCCTCTCCTCCCCTTCACCTGGAAGAATCAACCCAGCCTCTTATCAAAATAACCTGAAAGTATCAGCCACGCCTCTCCTTACCATCACCTGGAAGTATCAGCCCCGCCTCTCCTCACCATCACCTGGAAGTATCAGCCCCGCCTATCCTCACCTTCACCTGGAAGTTTCTGCCCCTCCTCTCCTCACCAGCACCTGTAAGTATCAGCCACAACTCTCCTCACCATTGCATGGAATTATCAACATAGCCTCTAATCACAATCGCCTGTGAATATCAGCCCCGCCTCTCCTCACCATCGCCTATAAGTATCAGCCCGCCTCTAAACAAAAAAACTTGAAGTTATCAGCCACTCCTCTCCTCACCATCACCTGGAAGTATCAGCCACGCCTCTTCTCACCATCACCTGGAAGTATCAACCCCGCCTTTCCTCACCTTCACCTGGAAGTTTCTGCCCCTCCTCTCCTCACCATCACCTGTAAGTATCAGCCTCGCCTCTCCTCACCATGGCATGGAAGTATCAGCCCAGCATCTAATCACAATCGCCTGTGAATATCAGCCCCGCCTCTCCTCACTATCACCTGGAAGTATCAGCCCGCCTCTAAACAAAATAACCTGAAGGTATCAGCCACGCCTTTCCTCACCATTGCATGGAAGTATTAGCCCAGCCTCTCTTCACCATCACCTGTGAGTATCAGCCCCCCTAACGTCACCATCGCAGGGAAATATCAGCCCAGCCTCTCCTTACTATTGCCTGTAAGTATCAGCCATGCATCTCCTTACCACCGCCTGGAAGAATCTGACATGCCTCTTCTCACAACCGCCTGGAAGTATCAGCATGCCTCTCCTCACCATCACCTGGGAGTATCAACCCCGTCTCTCCTAACCATCACCTGGAAGTATCAGCCCAGCCTCTAATGACCATCACCTGGAAGTATCAGCCCCGCCTCTCCTCACCATCATATGGAAGTATCACCCACACCTCTCCTCACCATTTCCTGTAAGTTTCAGACCCGCCTCTCCTCACCATCTCCTAGAAGTATGACCCCTACCTCTCAACATCATAACCTGTAGGTATCAGCCCCGCATGTCCTCACCATCACCTGGAAGTATCAGCTCAGCCTCTCCTCACCATCGCCTGTGAGTATCAGACCCGCCTTTCCTCACCATCACCTGGAAGTATCAGCGCAGCCTCTCCTCACCATCACCAGGAAGTATCAGCCCCGCCTCTCCTCACCATTGTCACTAAGTATCATCCCCGCGTCTCCTCACCATCGCCTGTAAGTATCAGCCCAGTCTCTCCTCACCATTGCCTATAAGTATCAGCCCCACCTTTCCCCACCAATACCTGGCAGTATCAGCCCCGCCTCTCCTCCCCTTCGCCTGGAAGTATCAACACAGCCTCTAATCAAAATAACCTGAAAGTATCAGCCACGCCTCTCCTTACCATCACCTGGAAGTATCAGCCCCGCCTCTCCTCACCATCACCTGGAAGTATCAGCCCCGCCTTTCCTCACCTTCACCTGGAAGTTTCTGCCCCTCCTCTCCTAACCTTCACCTGTAAGTAGCAGCCGCAACTCTCCTCACCATTGCATGGAAGTATCAGCAAAGCCTCTAATCACAATCGCCTGTGAATATCAGCCCCGCCTCTCCTCACCATTGCCTATAAGTATGAGCCCGCCTCTAAACAAAAAAACTTGAAGGTATCAGCCACGCCTCTCCTCACCATCACCTGGAAGTATCAGCCACGCCTCTCCTCACCATCACCTGGAAGTATCAACAACGCCTTTCCTAACCTTCACCTGGAATTTTCTTCCCCTTCTCACCTCACAATCACCTGTATGTATCAGACGCACCTCTCCTCATCATTGCATGGAAGTATCAGCCCAGCCTCTCTTCACCATCGCCTGTGAGTATCAGCCCCGCCTCTCCTCACCATTGCATGGAAGTATCAGCACAGCCTCTCCTTAGTATTGCCTGTAAGTATCAGCCCCGCCTCTCCTCACCACCGCCTGGAAGAATCAGAACCGCCTCTCCTCACAACCACCTGGAAGTATCAGCAACGCCTCTCCTCACTATTACCTGGATGTATCAGCCCCGCCTCCCCTCACCATCACCTGGAAGTATCCGCCCCGCCTCTCCTCACCATCACTTGGAAGTATCAGCCCCGCCTCTCCTCACCATCACCTGGAAGTATCAACCCCGTCTCTCCAAACCATCACCTGGAAGTATCAGCCCCGCCTCTTCACACCATCACCTGAAAGTTTCAGCCCCGCCTCTCCTCACCATTGCCTGGAAGTATCAGATCAGCCTCTCCTCACCATCGCCTGTGAGTATCAGCCCAACCTCTCCTCACCATCCCCTGGAAGTATCAGCCCAGCCTCTCCTCACCATCGCCTGTGAGTATCAGCCCAGCCTCTCTTCACCATCGCCTGGAAGTATCACCCCGCCTCTCCTCACCATTGCCTGTAATTATCAGCCCTGCCTCTCCTCACCATCGCCTGTAAGTATCAGCCCTGCCTCTCCTCACCATCACCTGGAAGTATCAGCCCCGCCTCTCCTCACCATCTCCTGGAAGTATCAGCCCTGCCCCTCCTCACCATCAACTGGAAGTATCAGCCCCACCTCTCCTCACCTTCACTTGGAAGTATCAGCCCCGCCTCTCCTCACCATCACTATGAAGTATCAGCTCCACCTCTCCTCACCATCGCCTGTAAGTATCAACCCCGCCTCTACTCACCATTTCCTAGAAGTATCAGCCCTGTCCCTCCTCACCATCACCTGGAAGTATCAGCCCCGCCTCTCCTCACCTTCACCTGGAAGTATCATCACCGGCTCTAATCACCATCACCTGGAAGTATCAGCCCCACCTCTCCACACCACCACCTGGAAGTATCAGACCCTTCTCTCCTCACAACCGCCTGGAAGTATCAGCAATGCCTCTCCTCACCATTACCTGGATGTATCAGCCCCGCCTCTCCTCACCATCACCTGGAAGTATTCGCCCCGCCTATCCTCACCATCACTTGGGTAGTATCATCCCCGCCTCTCCTCACCATCACCTGGAAGTATCAACCCCGTCTCTCCTAACCATCACCTGGAAGTATCAGACCCTCCTCTTCACACCATCACCTGGAAGTATCAGCTCCGCCTCTCCTCAACATCACCTGAAAGATTCAGCCCTGCCTCTCCTCTATATCACCTGGAAGTATCAGCCCCGCCCCTCATCACAATCGCCTGGAAGTATCAGCTCAGCCTCTCTTCACCATCGCCTGTGAGTATCAGTCCCGCCTCTCCTCACCATCGCCTGGAAGTATCAACCCAGACTCTCCTCACCATCGCCTGTGAGTATCAGCTCAACCTCTCTTCACCATCTCCTGGAATTATCACCCTGCCTCTCTTCACCATCACCTGTAAGTATCAGCCCAGCCTCTCCTCACCATCGCCTGTAAGTATCAGCCCCGCATCTCCTCACCATCGCCTGGAAGTATTAGCCCCGCCTCTCCTCACCATCAACTGGAAGTATCAGCCCCACCTCTCGTCATCATCACCTGGATGTATCAGCCCCGCCTCTCCTCACCATCACCTGGAAGTATCAGCTCCGCCTCTCCTCACCATCGCCTTGAAGTATAAGCCCAACCTCACCTCACAATCACCTGTGAGTATCAGCCAAGCCTCTCCTCACCATCACCTGGAAGTATCAGCCCAGAATCTCCTCACCATCGCCTGTGAGTATCAAATCTGGCTATACTCACCATTGCCTGGAAGTATCAGCCCCACCTCTCCTCACCATCGCCTGTAGGTATCAGCCCTGCCTCTCCTCACCATCTCATGGAGGTATCAGCCCCGTCTCTCCTCACCATTATCTCTAAAAATCAACCCCGCATCTCCTCACCATTATCTCTAAAAATCAACCCCGCATCTCCTCACCATTATCTGGAAGTATCAGCCGCACCTCTCCTCACCATCACCTGGAAGTATCAGCCCCGCCTCTCCTCACCATCACCTGGAAGTATCAGCCCCACTTCTAATCACCATCTACCTGGAAGTATAAGCCCTGCCTCTCCTCACCATTAAATGGAAATATCAACCCTGCCTCCCTTCAACATTACATGGAAGTATCATCCCTGCCTCTCCTAACCATCAAATATAGGTATCATCCCCGCCTCTCCTCCCCATCACCTGGAAGTATCAGCACAGCCTCTCCTTGCCATCACCTGGAAGTATCAGCCCCGCCTCTCCTCACCATCACCTGGAAGTATCACCCAAACCTCTCCTCAATATTTCCTGTATGTTTCAGACCCGCCTCTCCTCACCATCTCCTGGAAGTATGACCCCCACCTCTCAACATTATAACCTGTACGTATCAGCCCCTCATGTCCTCACCACCAACTGGAAGTATCAGCTCAGCCTCTCCTCACCATCGCCTGTGAGTATCAGCCCCGCCTTTCCTCCCAATTGCCTGAAAGTATAAGATCAGCCTCTCATCACCATCGCCTGTATCAGCCCAGCCTCTCTTCACCATCACCTGAAAGCATCAGACTCGCCTCTCCTCACCATTGCTTGGAAGTATCAGCCGTGCTTCTCCTCACCATCATATGGAAGTATCAGCCACACCTCTCCTCACCATTTACTGTAAGTATCAGCCCCGCCTCTCCTCACCATTGCTGGAAGTATCAGCCCTGCCTCTCCTCACCATCAACTGGAGGTATCAGCCCCACCTCTCCTCACCATCACCTGGAAGTATCAGCCCCACCTCTCCTTAGCATCACCTGGAAGATTCAGCCCCACCTTTAATCACCATCACCTGTAAGTATCAGCCCAACCTCTACTCACCATTACCTAGAAGTATCAGCCCTGTCCCTCCTTACCATCACCTGGAAGTATCAGCCCCGCCTCTCCTCGCCATCAACTGGAAGTATCATCCCTGCCTCTCCTCACCATCACTTGGAAGTATCATCCCCACCTCTAATCACCATCACCTGGAAGTATTAGCCCTAACCTCTCCTCAACATCAACTGGAAGTATTAGCCCTACCTCCCCTCATCATCACGTGGAAGTATCAGCCCTACCTCTCCTCACCATCACATGGAAGTATCTGCCCCGCCTCTTCTCACCATCACCTGGAAGTATCAGGCCAGCCTCTTCTCACCATTACCTAAAAGTATTAGTACTGCCCCTCCTCACCATCACCTGGAAGTATCAGCCGCGGCTCTCCTCGCCATCAACTGCAGGTATCATCCCCTCCTCTCCTCACCTTCACCTAGAAGTATCATCCCCGCCTCTAATCACCATCACCTGAAAGTGTCAGCCAAGTCTCTCCTCACCATTACCTGGAAGTATCAGCACTGCCTCTCGTCACCATCAACTGGAAGTATCAGCCCCACCTCTCCTCTCCATCACCTGGAAGTATCAGCCCCTCTTCTCCTCACCATCACCTGGAAGTATCAGCCCCTCCTCTCCTCACCATCAACTGGAAGTATCAGCACAACCTCTCGTCAGCATCACCTGAATGTATCAGCCCCGCCTCTCTTCACCATCACCTGGAAGTATCAGCCCCGCCTCTTCCCACCATCACCTGGAAGTATAAGCCCAGCCGCACCTCACAATCGCCTGTGAGTATCAGCCCCGCCTCTCCTCACCATCGCTGGGCAGTATCAGCACAGAATCTCCTCACCATCGCCTGTGAGTATCAAATCCGGCTATCCTCACCATTGCCTGGAAGTCTCAGCCCCACCTCTCCTCACCATCGCCTGTAAGTATCAGCCCTACCTCTCCTCACTATCACATGGAAGTATCAGCCCTGCCTCTTCTCACCATCACCTCTAAGAATCAACCCTGCATCTCCTTACCATCATCTGGAAGTATCAGCCCCGCCTCTCCTCACCATCACCTGGAAGTATCAGTCCCACTTCTAATCACCATCACCTGGAAATAACAGCAGCGCCTCTCCTCACCATTACCTGGAAATATTAGCTCTGCCTCCCTTCAACATCACCTGGAAGTATCAGCCTTGACTCTCCTCACCATCAAATGGAGGTATCATCCCCGCCTCTGCTCTCCATCACCTGGAAGTATCAGCCCAGCCTCTACTGACCATCACCTAGAAGTATCAGCCCCGCCTCTCCTCACCATCACATGGAAGTATCACCCACACCTCTCTTCACCATTTCCTGTAAGTTTCAGACCTGCCTCTCCTCACCACATCTTAGAAGTATGACCCCTACCTCTCAACATCATAACCTGTAGGTATTAGCCAAACATGTCCTCACCATCACCTGGAAGTATCAGCTCAGTCACTCTTCACCATCGACTGTGAGTATCAGACCCGCCTCTCCTCACCATCACCTGGAAGTATCAGCCCAGCCTCTCCTCACCATCACCAGGAAGTATCAGCCCCGCCTCTCCTCACCATTGCCACTAAGTATCATCCTAGCGTCTCCTCACCATTGCCGCTAAGTATCATCCCAGCGTCTCCTCACCATCGCCTGTAAGTATCAGCCCAGCCTCTCCTGACTATTGCCTATAAGTATCAGCCCCACCTTTCCCCACCAATACCTGGCAGTATCAGCCCCACCTCTCCTCCCCTTCGCCTGGAAGTATCAACCCAGCCTCAAATCAAAATAACCTGAAAGTATCAGCCACGCCTCTCCTTACCATCACCTGGAAGTATCAGCCCCGCCTCTCCTCACCATCACCTGGAAGTATCAGCCCCGCCTATCCTCACCTTCACCTGGAAGTTTCTGCCCCTCCTCTCCTCACCAGCACCTGTAAGTATAAGCCACAACTCTCCTCACCATTGCATGGAAGTATCAGCAAAGCCTCTAATCAGAATCGCCTGTGAATATCAGCCCCGCCTCTCCTCACCATCGCCTATAAGTATCAGCCCGCCTTTAAACAAAATAACTTGAAGTTAACAGCCACGCCTCTCCTCACCATCACCTGGAAGTATCAGCCACGCCTCTTCTCACCATCACCTGGAAGTATCAACCCCGCCTTTCCTCACCTTCACCTGGAAGTTTCTGCCCCTCCTCTCCTCACCATCACCTGTAAGTATCCGCCTCGCCTCTCCTCACCATGGCATGGAAGTATCAGCCCGCCTCTAAACAAAATAACCTGAAGGTATCAGCCACGCCTCTCCTCACCATTGCATGGAAGTATTAGCCTAGCCTCTCTTCACCATCGCCTGTGAGTATCAGCCCCCCTCTCGTCACCATCGCAGGGAAGTATCAGCCCAGCCTCTCCTTACTATTGCCTGTAAGTATCAGCCATGCATCTCCTTACCACCGCCTGGAAGTATCTGACATGCCTCTTCACAACCGCCTGGAAGTATCAGCATGGCTCTCCTCACCATCACCTGGGAGTATCAACCCCGTCTCTCCTAACCATCACCTGGAAGTATCAGCCCAGCCTCTACTGACCATCACGTGGAAGTATCACCCCCGCCTCTCCTCACCATCACATGGAAGTATCACCCACACCTCTCCTCACATTTTCCTGTAAGTTTCAGACCCGCCTCTCCTCACCATCTCCTAGAAGTATGACCCCTACCTTTCAACATCAAAACCTGGAGGTATAAACCCCGCATGTCCTCACCATCACCTGGAAGTATCAGCTCAGTCTCTCCTCACCATCGCCTGTGAGTATCAGACCCGCCTCTCCTCACATCACCTGGAAGTATCAGGCCCGCCTCTACTCACCATTGCCACTAAGTATCATCCCCGCGTCTCCTCACCATCACCTGTAATTATCAGCCCAGTCTCTCCTCACCATTGCCTATAAGTATCAGCCCCACATTTCCCCACCAATACCTGGCAGTATCAGCCCCGCCTCTCCTCCCCTTCGCCTGGAAGTATCAACCCAGCCTCTAATCAAAATAACCTGAAAGTATCAGCCACGCCTCTCCTTTAAATCACCTGGAAGTATCAGCCCCGCCTCTCCTCACCATCAGCTGGAAGTATCAGCCCCGCCTTTCCTCACCTTCACCTGGAAGTTTCTGCCCCTCCTCTCCTCACCATCACCTGTAAGTATCAGCCGCAACTCTCCTCACCATTGCATGGAAGTATCAGCAAAGCCTCTAATCACAATCGCCTGTGAATATCAGCCCCGCCTTTCCTCACCATCGCCTATAAGAATCAGCCCGCCTCTAAACAAAAAAACTTAAAGGTATCAGCCACGCCTCTATTCACCATCACCTGGAAGTATCAGCCACGCCTCTCCTCACCATCACCTGGAAGTATCAACCCCGCCTTTCCTAACCTTCACCTGGAAGTTTCTTCCCCTCCTCACCTCACTATCACCTGTATGTATCAGGCGCACCTCTCCTCACCATTGCATGGAAGTATCAGCCCAGCCTCTCTTCACCATCGCCTGTGAGTATCAACCCCGCCTCTCCTCACCATCGCAGGGAAGTATCAGCCCAGCCTCTCCTTAGTATTGCCTGTAAGTATCAGCCCCGCCTCTCCTCACCACCGCCTGGAAGTATCAGAACCGCCTCTCCTCACAACCCCCTGGAAGTATCAGCAACGCCTCTCCTCACCATTACGTGGATGTATCAGCCCCGCCTCCCCTCACCATCACCTGGAAGTATCCACCCAGCCTCTCCTCACCATCACTTGGAAGTATCAGCCCCGCCTCTCCTCACCATCACCTGGAAGTATCAACCCTGTCTCCCCTAACCATCACCTGGAAGTTTCAGCCCCGCCTCTTCACACCATCACCTGGAAGTATCAGCCCTGCCTCTCCTCACCATCACCTGAAAGTTTCAGCCCCGCCTCTCCTCACCATTGCCTGGAGGTATCAGATCAGCCTCTCCTCACCATCGCCTGTGAGTATCAGCCCCACCTCTCCTCACCATCCCTTGGAAGTATCAGCCCAGCCTCTCCTCACCATCGCCTGTGAGTATCAGGCCAGCCTCTCTTCACCATCGCCTGGAAGTATCACCCCGCCTCTCCTCACCATTGCCTGTAAGTATCAGCCCCACCTCTCCTCACCATCGCCTGTAAGTATCAGTCCTGCCTCTCCTCACCATCACCTGGAAGTATCAGCCCCACCTCTCCTCACCATCGCCAGGAAGTATGAGCCCTGTCTCTCCTCACCATCAACTGGAAGTATCAGCCCCACCTCTCCTCACCTTCACTTGCAAGTATCAGCCCCGCCTCTCCTCACCATCACCATGAAGTATCAGCTCCACCTCTCCTCATCATCGCCTGTAAGTATCAACCCCGCCTCTACTCACCATTACCTAGAAGTATCAGCCCTGGCCCTCCTCACCATCACCTGGAAGTATCAGCCCCGCCTCTCCTCACCATCACCTAGAAGTATCATCCCCGACTCTAATCACCATCACCTGGAAGTATCAGCCCCACCTCTCCTCACCACCACATGGATGTATCAGACCCTTCTCTCCTCACAACCGCTTGGAAGTATCAGCAATGCCTCTCCTCACCATTACCTGGATGTATCAGCCCCGCCTCTCCTCACCATCACCTGGAAGTATCCGCCCCGCCTATCCTCACCATCACTTGGGTAGTATCATCCCCGCCTCTCTTCACCATCACCTGGAAGTATCAACCCCGTCTCTCCTAACCATCACCTGGAAGTATCAGCCCCGCCTCTTCACTCCATCACCTGAAAGTATCAGCTCTGCCTCTCCTCAACATCACCTGAAAGATTCAGCCCCTCCTCTCCTCTATATCACCTGGAAGTATCAGCCCCGCCCCTCATCACAATCGCCTGGAAGTATCAGCTCAGCCTCTCCTCACCATCGCCTGTGAGTATCAGTCCCGCCTCTCCTCACCATCTCCTGAAAGTATCAACCCAGACTCTCCTCACCATCGCCTTTGAGTATCAGCTCAACCTCTCTTCACCATCTCCTGGAATTATCACCCTGCCTCTCTTCACCATCACCTGTAAGTATCAGCCCCGCCTCTCCTCACCATCGCATGGAAGTATCAGCCCCACCTCTCCTCACCATCGCATGTAAGTATCAGCCCCGCCTTTCCTCACCATCGCCTGGAAGTATCAGCCCTGCCTCTCCTCACCATCACCTGGAAGTATCAGCCCCGCCTCTCCTCACCATCACCAGGAAGTATCAGCCCCGCCTCTCCTCACCATCGCCAGTAAGTATCAGCCCCGCCTCTCCCCACCATCGCCTGTAAGTATCAGCCCAGCCTCTCCTCACCATTGCCTATAACTATCAGCCCCGTCTTTCCCCACCAACACATGGAAATATCAGCCCCGCCTCTCCTCACCATCGCCTGGAAGTATCAACCCAGCCTCTCCTGACCATTGCCTATAAGTATCAGCCCCACCTTTCCCCACCAATACCTGGCAGTATCAGCCCCGCCTCTCCTCCCCTTCGCCTGGAAGTATCAACCCAGCCTCAAATCAAAATAACCTGAAAGTATCTGCCACGACTCTCCTTACCATCACCTGAAAGTCTCAGCCGCGCCTCTCTTCACCATCACCTGGAAGTATCAGCCCGCCTTTCCTCACCTTCACCTGGAAGTTTATGCCCCTCCTCTCCTCACCATCACCTGTAAGTATCAGCCGCGCTTCTCCTCGCCATTGCATGGAAGTATCAGCCCAGCCTCTAATCACAATCGCCTGTGAATATCAGCCGCGCCTCTCCTCAACATCACCTGGAAGTATCAGCCCGACTCTAAACAAAATAACCTGAAGATATCAGCCACGCCTCTCCTCACCATCACCTGGAAGTATCAGCCACGTCTCTTCTCACCATCACGTGGAAGTATCAACCCCGCCTTTCCTCACCTTCACCTGGAAGTTTCTGCCCCTCCTCTCATCACCATCACCTGTAAGTATCAGCCACGCCTCTCCTCACCATGGCATGGAAGTATCAGCCCAGCCTCTAATCACAATCGCCTGTGAATATCAGCCCCGCCTCTCCTCACTATCGCCTGGAAGTATCAGCCCGCCTCTAAACAAAATAACCTGAAGGTATCAGCCACGCCTCTCCTCACCATTGCATGGAAGTATTAGTCAGCCTCTCTTCACCATCGCCTGTGAGTATCAGCCCCCTCTCGTCACCATCGCAGGGAAGTATCAGCCCAGCCTCTCCTTACTATTGCCTGTAAGTATCAGCCATGCTTTTCCTCACCACCGCCTGGAAGTATCTGACATGCCTCTTCTCACAACCGCCTGGAAGTATCAGCAAACCCTCTCCTCACCATTACCTGGATGTATCAGTATGCCTCTCACCATCACCTGGGAGTATCAACCCCGTCTCTCCTAACCATCACCTGGAAGAATCAGCCCCGCCTCTTCACACCATCACCTGGAATTATCATCCCCGCCTCTCCTCACCATCACCTGGAAGAATCATCCCCGCCTCTAATCACCATCACCTGGAAGTATCAGCCGAGCCTCTCCTCACCATTAACTGGAAGTATAAGACCTACCTCTCTTCACCATCACCTGGAAGTATAAGCCCCGCCTCTCCTAACCATCAAATGGAAGTATCATCCCCGCCTCTTCTCACCATCACCTGGAAGTATCAGCCCTCCCTTTCCTCACCATCACCAGTAAATTTCAGCCCCGCCTCTCCTCACCATCACCTGCAAGTATCAGCCTCACCTCTCCTCACCATTTCATTCAAGTATCAGCCCTGCCTCTCCTCACCATCGCCTGGATTTATCACCCCCACATCTCCTCATCATAACCTGTACGTATCAGCCCCGCATCACCTCACCATCACCTGGAAGTATCAGTCCCGCCTATCCTCACATTCACCTGGAAGTATCAGCCTTGTCTTTCCTCACCATCGCCAGGAATTTTTCAGCCCCACCTCTCCTCACCATTGCTAGTAAGTATCAGCCCCGCCTCTCCTCACCATCGCCTGTAAGTATCAGCCCAGCCTCTCCTCACCATGGCCTATAGGTATCAGCCCCGCCTTTCCCCACCAATGCTTGGAAGTACCAGCCTCGCCTCTCCTCACCATCGCCTGGAAGTATCAACCCCGCCTCTAATCAAAATAACCTGAAAATATCAGCCACGCCTCTCTTCACCATCACCTGGAAGTATCAGCCCCGCCTCTCCTCACCATCACCTGGAAGTATCAGCCCCGCCTTTCATCACCTTCACCTGGAAGTTTCTGCCCCTCCTCCCTTCACCATCAGATGTAAGTATCAGCCGCGCCTCTCCTCACCATTGCATGGAAGTATCAGCCCAGCCTCTAATAACAATCGCCTGTGAATATCAGCCCTGCCTCTCCTCACCATCGCCTGGAAGTATCAACCCGCCTCTCATCAAAATAACCTGAAGGTATCAGCCACGCCTCTCCTCACCATCACCTGAAAGTATCAGCCACGCCTCTCCCCACCATCACCTGGAAGTATCATCCCCGCCTCTAATCACCATCACCTGGAAGTATCAGCCGCACCTCTCCTCACCACCACCTGGAAGTATCAGACCCTTCTTTCCTCACATCCGCCTGGAAGTATCAGCAATGCCTCTCCTCACCATTACCTGGATGTATCAGCCCTGCCTCTCCTCACCATCACCTGGAAGTATCCGCCCCGCCTCTCCTCACCATCACTTGGGTAGTATCAGCCCCGCCTCTCCTCACCATCACCTGGAAGTATCAACCCCGTCTCTCCTAACCATCACCTGGAAGTATCAGCCCCGCCTCTTCACACCATCACCTGGAAGTATCAGCTCCGCCACCCCTCACCAAAACCTGAAAGATTCTGCCCCGCCTCTCCTCTACATCACATGGAAGTATCAGCCCCGCCCCTCATCACAATTGCCTGGAAGTATCAGCTCAGCCTCTCCTCACCATCGCCTGTGAGTATCAGTCCCGCCTCTCCTCACCATCGCCTGGAAGTATCAACCCAGACTCTCCTCACCATCGCCTGTGAGTATCAGCTCAACCTCTCTTCACCATCTCCAGGAATTATCACCCTGCCTCTCTTCACCATCACCTGTAAGTATCAGCCCCGCCTCTCCTCAATATCGCATTGAAGTATCAGCCCCACCTCTCCTCACCGTTGCCTGTATGTATCAGCCCCGCCTCTCCTCACCATCGCCTGGAAGTATCAGCCCCGCCTTTCCTCACCATCAACTGGAAGTATCAGCCCCACCACTCGTCATCATCACCTTGATGTATCAGCCCCGCCTCTCCTCACCATCACCTGAAAGTATCAGCCCCGCCTCTCCTCGCCATCGCCTGGAAGTATAAGCCCAGCCTCACCTCACAATCACCTGTGAGTATCAGCCAAGCCTCTCCTCACCATCACCTGGAAGTATCAGCTCAGAATCTCCTCACCATCGCCTGTGAGTTTCAAATAAGGCTATACCCACAATTGCCTGGAAGTATCAGCCCCACCTCTCCTCACCATCGCCTGTAGGTAACAGCCCTGCCTCTCCTCACCATCGCATGGAAGTATCAGCTCCGTCTCTCCTCACCATTACCTCTAAAAATCAACCCTGCATCTCCTCACCATTACCTGGAAGTATCAGCCCCACCTCTCCTATCCATCACCTGGAAGTATCAGCCCCACCTCTCCTCACCATCACCTGGAAGTATCAGCCCCACTTCTAATCACCATCTACCTCGATGTATAAGCCCCGCCTCTCCTCACCATTTCCTTGAAATATAAACCCTGCCTCCCTTCAACATTACCTGGAAGTGTCATCCCCGCCTCTCCTCCCCATCACATGGAAGTATCAGCACAGCCTCTCCTGACTATCACCTGGAAGTATCAGCCCCGCCTCTCCTCACCATCACCTGGAAGTATCACCCAAACCTCTCCTCAATATTTCCTGTAAGTTTCAGACCCGCCTCTATTCACCATCTCCTGGAAGTATGACCACCAACTCTCAACATTATAAACTGTCCTCACCATCACCTGGAAGTATCAGCTCAGCCTTTCCTCACCATTCCCTGTGAGTATCAGCCGTGCCTTTCCTCACAATCGCCTGAAATTATAAGCCCAGCCTCTCATCACCATCGCCTGTAAGTATCAGCCCAGCCTCTCTTCACCATCACCTGGAAGTATCAGACCTGCCTCTCCAAACCATCGCCTTGAAGTATCAGCCCCGCCTCTCCTCACCATCATATGGAATTATCAGCCACACCTCTCCTCACCATTTACTGTAAGTATCAGCCCCACCTCTCCTCACCATTGCCTGGGAGTATCAGCCCTGCCTCTCCTCACCATCAACTGGAAGTATCAGCCCCACCTCTCCTCACCATCACCTGGAAGTATCAGCCCTACCTCTCCTCACCATCACCTGGAAGATTCAGCCCAGCCTTTAATCACCATAACCTGTAAGTATCAGCCCCGCCTCTACTCACCATTACCTAGAAGTATCAGCCCTGTCCCTCCTCACCATCACCTGGAAGTATCAGCCCCGCTTCTCCTCGCCATTAACTGGAAGTATCATCCCTGCCTCTCCTCATCATCACCTGGAAGTATCAGCCCCGCCTCTCCACAACATCAACTGGAAGTATCAGCCCTACCTCCCCTCACCATCACCTGGAAGTATCAGCCCTGCCTCTCCTCACCATCACATGGAAGTATCTGCCCCGCCTCTACTCACCATCATTTGGAAGTATCAGGCCAGCCTCTTCTCACCATTACCTAGAAGTATTAGTCCTGCCCCTCCTCACCATCACCTGGAAGTATCAGCCGCGGCTCTCCTCACCATCTACTGGAGGTATCATCCCCTCCTCTCCTCACCTTCACCTGGAAGTATCATCCCCAACTCTAATCACCATCACCTGAAAGTATCAGAAAAACCTCGCCTCACCATTACCTGGAAGAATCAGCACTGTCTCTCCTCACCATCAACTGGAAGTATCAGCCCCACCTCTCCTCACCATCACCTTGAAGTATCAGCCCCTCCTCTCCTCACCATAACCTGGAAGTATAACCCCCGCCTCTCCTCACCATCAACTGGAAGTATCAGCACCTCCTCTCGTCAGCATCACCTGAATGTATCAGCCCCGCCTCTCTTCACCATCACCTGGAAGTATCAGCCCCACCTCTTCCCACCATCACCTGGAAGTATAAGCCCAGCCGCACCTCACAATCGCCTGTGAGTATCAGCCCCGCCTCTCCTCACCATCGCCTGGAAGTATCAGCAAAGAATCTCCTCACCATCGCCTGTGAGTATCAAATCCGGCTATCCTCACCATTGCCTGGAAGTCTCAGCCCCACCTCTCCTCACCATCGCCTGTAAGTATCAGCCCTACCTCTCCTCACCATCACATGGAAGTATCAGCCCTGCCTCTCCTCACCATCACCTCTAAGAATCAACCCCGCATCTCCTCACCATCATCTGGAAGTATCAGCCCCGCCTCTCCTCACCATCACCTGGAAGTATCAGCCCCACTTCTAATCACCATCACCTGGAAATAACAGCAGCGCCTCTCCTCACCATTACCTGGATATATCAGCCCTGCCTCCCTTCAACATCACCTGGAAGTACCAGCCCTGACTCTTCTCACCATCAAATGGAGGTATCATCCCCGCCTCTGCTCCCCATCACCTGTAAGTATCAGCCCCTCCTCTGCTCACCATCACCTGGAAGTATCAGCCCCGTCTTTCCTCACCTTCACCTGGAAGTTTCTGCCCCTCCTCTCCTCACCATCACCTGTAAGTATCAGCCACAACTCTCCTCACCATTGCATGGAAGTATCAGCAAAGCCTCTAATCAAAATCACCTGTGAATATCAGCCCCGCCTCTCCTCAATATCGCCTATAAGTATCAGCCTGCCTCTAAACAAAAAAACTTGAAGGTATCAGCAACGCCTCTCCTCACCATCACCTGAGGGTATCAGCCACGCCTCTCCTCACCATCACCTGGAAGTATCAACCCCACATTTCCAAACCTTCACCTGGAAGTTTCTTCCCCTCCTCACCTCACAATCACCTGTATGTATCAGCCGCACCTCTCCTCACCATTGCATGGAAGTATCAGCACAGCCTCTCTTCACCATCGCCTGTGAGTATCAGCCCCGCCTCTCCTCACCATCACCTGGAAGTATCATCCCCGCCTCTAATCACCATCACCTGGAAGTATCAGCCCCGCCTCTCCTCACCACCACCTGGAAGTATCAGACCCTTCTCTCCTCACAACCGCCTGGAAGTATCAGCAATGCCTCTCCTCACCATTACCTGGATGCATCAGCCTCGCCTCTGCTCACCATCACCTGGAAGTATCCGCCCCGCCTATCCTCACCATCAGCTTGGTAGTATCAGCCCCGCCTCTCCTCACCATCACCTGGAAGTATCAACCCCGTCTCTCCTAACCATCACCTGGAAGTATCAGCCCCGCCTCTTCACACCATCACCTGGAAGTATCAGCATAGCCTCTCCTCACCATCACCTGAAAAATTCTGCCCCGCCTCTCCTCTACATCACCTGGAAATATCAGCCCCGCCCCTCATCACAATCGCCTGGAAGTATCAGCTCAGCCTCTCCTCACCATCGCCTGTGAGTATCAGTCCCGCCTCTCTTCACCATCGCCTGGAAGTATAACCCAGACTCTCCTCACCATCGCCTGTGAGTATCAGCTCAACCTCTCTTCACCATCTCCTGGAATTATCACCCTGCCTCTCTTCACCATCACCTGTAAGTATCAGCCCCGCCTCTCCTCACCATCGCATGGAAGTATCAGGCCCAAATCTCCTCACCATCGCCTTTAAGTATCAGCCCCGCCTCTCCTCACCATCGCCTGGAAGTATCAGCCCCGACTCTCCTCACCATGAACTGGAAGTATCAGCCCCACCTCTCGTCATCATCACCTGGATGTATCAGCCCCACCTCTCCTCACCATCACCTGAAAGTATCAGCCCTGCCTCTCCTCACCATTGCCTGGAAGTGTAAGCCCAGCCTCACCTCACAATCACCAGTGAGTATCAGCCAAGCCTCTCCTCACCATCACCTGGAAGTATCAGCCCAGAATCTCCTCACCATCGCCTGTGAGTATCAAATCCGGCTATACTCACCATTGCCTGGAAGTATCAGCCCCACCTCTCCTCACCATCGCCTGTAAGTATCAGCCCTGCCTCTCCTCACCATCGCATGGAAGTATCAGGCCCGTCTCTCCTCACCATTACCTCAAAGAATCAACCCCGCATCTCCTCACCATTACCTGGAAGTATCAGCCCCACCTCTCCTCACCATCACCTGGAAGTATCAGCCCTGCCTCTCCTCACCATCACCTGGAAGTATCAGCCCCACTTCTAATCACCATCTACCTGGAAGTATAAGCCCCGCCTCTCTTCAACCTTACCTGGAAGTATCAGCCCTGACTCTCCTAACCATCAAATGGAGGTATCAACCCCGCCTCTACTCCCCATCACCTGGAAGTATCAGCACAGCCTCTCCTGACCATCTCCTGGAAGTATCAGCCCCGCCTCTCCTCACCATCACCTGGAAGTATCACCCAAACCTCTCCTCAATATTTCCTGTAAGTTTCAGACCCGCCTCTCCTCACCATCTCCTGGAAGTATGACCACAACCTCTCAACATTATAACCTGTATGTATCAGCCCCACATGTCCTCACCATCACCTGGAAGGATCAGCTTAGCCTCTCCTCACCATCGCCTGTGAGTATCAGCCCCACCTTTCCTCACAATCGCCTGGAAGTATAAGCCCAGCCTCTCATCACCATCGCCTGTAAGTATCAGCCCAGCCTCTCTTCACCATCACCTGGAAGTATCAGACCCGCCTCTCCTCACCATCGCCTGGAAGTATCAGCCCCGCCTCTCCTCACCATTGTATGGAAGTATCAGACACCTCTCCTCACCATTTACTGTAACTATCAGCCCCGCCTCTCCTCACCATTGCCTGGAAATATCAGCCCTGCCTCTCTTCACCATCAACTGGAAGTATCAGCCCCACATCTCCTCACCATCACCTGGAAGTATCAGCCCCGCCTTTAATCACAATCACCTGTAAGTATCAGCCCCGCCTCAACTCACCATTACCTAGAAGTATCAGCCCTGCCCCTCCTCACCATCACCAGGAAGTATCAGCCCCGCCTCTACTCGCCATCAACTGGAAGTATCATCCCTGCCTCTCCTCACCATCACCTGGAAGTATCATCCCCACCTCTAATCACCATCACCTGGAAGTATCAGCCCCGCCTCTCCTCAACATCAACTGGAAGTATCAGCCCTACCTCCCCTCACCATCACCTGGAAGTATCAGCCTTGCCTCTCCTCACCATCACATGGAAGTATCTGCCCCGCCTCTACTCACCATCACCTGGAAGTATCAGGCCCGCCTCTTCTCAATATTACCTAGAAGTATTAGTCCTGCCCCTCCTCATCATCACCTGGAAGTATCAGCCGCGGCTCTCCTCGCCATCAACTGGAGGTATCATCCCCTCCTCTCCTCACCTTCACCTGGAAGTATCATCCCCGCCTCTAATCACCGTCACCTGAAAGTATCAGCCAAGCCTCTCCTCACCATTACCTGGAAGTATCAGCACTGCCTCTCGTCACCATCAACTGGAAGTATCAGCCCCAACTCTCCTCACCATCACCTGGAAGTATCAGCCCCTCCTCTCCTCACCATCACCTGGAAGTATCAGCACCGCCTCTCCTCATCATCACCTGTAAGTATGAGCCCCACCTCTACTCACCATTACCTAGAAGTATCAGCCCCGTCCCTCCTCACCATCACATGGAAGTATCATCCCCACCTCTAATCACCATCACCTGGAAGTATCAGCTCCGCATCTCCTCACCATTACCTGGAAGTATAAGCCCTACCTCTCTCCACCATCACCTGGAAGTATAAGCCCGACCTCTCCTATCCATCAAATGGAAATATCATCCCTGCCTTTCCTCACCATCACCTGGAAGTGTCAGCTCAGCCTCTCCTCACCATCACCTGGAAGTATCAGCCTCACTTCTCCTCACCATTTCCTGTAAGTATCTCCACCTCCTCTCTTCACCATCGCCTGGAAGTATCACCCCCACATCTCCTCATCATAACCTGTACGTATCAGCCCCGCATCTCCTCACCTTCACCTGGAAGTATCAGCCCTGCCTCTCCTCACCATCACCTGGAAGTATCAGCCCCGCCTCTCCTCACCATCGCCAGGAAGTATCAGCCCTGCCTCTCCTCACCATCGCCAGTTAATATCAGCCCCGCCTCTCCTCACCATCGCCTGTAAGTATCAGCCCAGCCTCTCCTCACCATTGCCTATAACTATCAGCCCCGTCTTTCCCCACCAACACATGGAAGTATCAGCCCCGCCTCTCCTCACCATCGCCTGGAAGTATCAACCCAGCCTCAAATCAAAATAACCTGAAAGTATCTGCCACGCCTCTCCTTACCATCACCTGAAAGTATCAGCCGCGCCTCTCCTCACCATCACCTGGAAGTATCAGCCTCGCCTTTCCTCACCTTTAGCTGAAATTTTCTGCCCCTCCTCTCCTCACCATCACCTGTAAGTATCAGTCGCGCCTCTCCTCGCCATTGCATGGAAGTATCAGCCCAGCCTCTAATCACAATCGCCTGTGAATATCAGCCCCGCCTCTCCTCAACATCACCTGGAAGTATCAGCCCGCCTCTAAACAAAATAACCTGAAGATATCAGTCACGCCTCTCCTCACCATCACCAGGAAGTATCAGCCACGCCTCTTCTCACCATCACCTGGAAGTATCAACCCCGCCTTTCCTCACCTTCACCTGCAAGTTTCTGCCCCTCCTCTCATCACCATCACCTGCAAGTATCAACCGCGCCTCTCCTCTCCATGGCATGGAAGTATCAGCCCAGCCACTAATCACAATCGCCTGTGAATATCAGCCCCGCCTCTCCTCACTATCGCCTGGAAGTATCAGCCCGCCTCTAAACAAAATAACCTGACGGTATCAGCCACGCCTCCTCTCACCATTGCATGGAAGTATTAGCCCAGCCTCTCTTCACCATCGCCTGTGAGTATCAGCCCCCCTCTCGTCACCATCGCAGGGAAGTATCAACCCTGCCTCTCCTTACTATTGCCTGTAAGTATCAACCATGCCTCTCCTCACCACCGCCTGGAAGTATCTGACATGCCTCTTCTCACAACTGCCTGGAAGTATCAGCTAAGCCTCTCCTCACCATTACCAGGATGTATCAGCATGCCTCTCCTCACCATCACCTGGGAGTATCAACCCCGTCTCTCCTAACCATCACCTGGAAGTATCAGCCCCGCCTCTTCACACCATCACCTGGAAGTATCATCCCCGCCTCTCCTCACCATCACCTTGAAGAATCATCCCCGCCTCTAATCACCATCACTTGGAAGTATCAGCCCAGCCTCTCCTCACCATTACCTGGAAGTATAAGACCTACCTCTCTTCACCATCACCTGGAAGTATAAGCCCCGCCTCTCCTAACCATCAAATGGAAGTATCATCCCCGCCTCTTCTCACCATCACCTGGAAGTATCAGCCCTGCCTCTCCTCAGCATCAATAGTAAGTTTCAGCCCCGCCTCTCCTCACCATCACCTGCAAGTATCAGCCTCACCTCTCCTCACCATTTCCTTTAAGTATCAGCCCCGCCTCTGCTCACCATCGCCTGGAAGTATCACCCCCACATCTCCTCATCTTAACCTGTACGTATCAGCCCCGCATCTCCTCACCATCACCTGGAAGTATCAGCCCTGCCTATCTTCACCATCACCTGGAAGTATTAGCCCTGTCTTTCCTCACTATCGCCAGGAATATATCAGCCCCACCTCTCCTCACCATCGCTAGTAAGTATCAGCCCCGCCTCTCCTCACCATCACCTGTAAGTATCAGCCCAGCCTCTCCTCACCATGGCCTATAGGTATCAGCCCCCCCTTTCCCCACCAACGCTTGGAAGTATCAGCCCCGACTCTCCTCACCATCGACTGGAAGTATCAACCCCGCCTCTCCTCAACATCACCTGGAAGTATCACCCCGCCTTTCATCACCTTCACCTGGAAGTTTCTGCCCCTCCTCCCCTCACCATCACCTGTAAGTATCAGCCGCGCCTCTCCTCGCCATTGCATGGAGGTATCAGCCCAGCCTCTAATTACAATCGCCTGTGAATATCAGCCCCGCCACTCCTTACCATCGCCTGGAAGTATCAACCCGTCTCTAATCAAAATAACCTAAAGGTATCAGCCACGCCTCTCCTCACCATCACCTGGAAGTATCAGCCACGCCTCACCTCACCATCACCTGGAAGTATCATCCCCTCCTCCAATCACCATCACCTGGAAGTATCAGCCCCGCCTCTCCTCACCACCACCTGGAAGTATCAGACGCTTCTTTCCTCACAACTGCCTGGAAGTATCAGCAATGCATCTCCTCACCATTACCTGGATGTATCAGCCCCGCCTCTCCTCACCATCACCTGGAAGTATCCGCCCCGCCTCTCTTCACCATAACTTGGGTAGTATCAGGCCCACCTCTCCTCACCATCACCTGGAAGTATCAACCCCGTCTCTCCTAACCATCACCTGGAAGTATCAGCCCCGCCTCAGCACACCATCACCTGGAAGTATCAGCTCCGCCTCTCCTCACCATAACCTGAAAGATTCAGCCCCGCCTCTCCTCTACATCACCTGGAAGTATCAGCCCCGCCCCTCATCACAATCGCCTGGAAGTATCAGCTCAGCCTCTCCTCACCATCGCCTGTGAGTATCAGTCCCGCCTCTCCTCACCATCGCCTGGAAGTATCATCCCAGTCTCTCCTCACCATCGCCTGTGAGTATCAGCTCAACCTCTCTTCACCATCTCCTGGAATTATCACCCTGCCTCTCTTCACCATCACCTGTAAGTATCAGCCACGCCTCTCCTCACCATCGCATGGAAGTATCAGCCCCACCTCTACTCACCATCGCCTGTAAGTATCAGCCCCGCATCTCCTCACCATCGCCTGGAAGTATCAGCCCCGCCTCTCCTCACCATCAACTTGAAGTATCATCCCCACCTCTCGTCATGATCACCTGGATGTATCAGCCCCGCCTCTCCTCACCATCACCTGGAAGTATCAGCCCCGCCTCTCCTCAACATCGCCTAGAAGTATAAGCCCAGCCTCAAATCACAATCACCTGTGAGTATCAGCCAAGCCTCTCCTCACCATCACCTGGAAGTATCAGCCCAGAATCTCCTCACCATCGCCTGTGAGTATCAAATCCGGCTATGCTCACCATTGCCTGGAAATATCAGCCCAACCTCTCCTCACCATCGCCTGTAGGTATCAGCCCTGCCTCTCCTCACCATTGTATGGAAGTATCAGCCCCGTATCTCCTCACCATTATCTCTAAAAATCAACCCCGCATCTCCTCACCATTACCTGGAAGTATCAGCCCCACCTCTCCTCACCATCACCTGGAAGTATCAGCCCCGCCTCTCCTCACCATCACCTGGAAGTATCAGCCCCACTTCTAATCACCATCTACCTTGAAGTATAAGCCCCGCCTCTCCTCACCATTACCTGGAAATATCAACCCTGCCTCCTTTCAACATTACCTGGAAGTATCAGCCCTGCCTCTCCTAACCATCAAATGGAGGTATCATCCCTGCCTCTCCTCCACATCACCTGTAAGTATCAGCACAGCCTCTCCTGACCATCACCTGGAAGTATCAGCCCCGCCTCTCCTCACCATCACCTGGAAGTATCACCCAAACCTCTCCTCAATATTTCCTGTAAGTTTCAGACCCGCCTCTCTTCACCATCTCCTGGAAGTGTGACCCCGACCTCTCAACATTATAACCTGTAGGTATCAGCCCCTCATGTCCTCACCATCACCTGGAATTTATCAGCTCAGCCTCTCCTCACCATCGCCTGGAAGTATAAGCCCAGCCTCTCATTACCATCGCCTGTAATTATCAGCCCAGCCTCTCTTCACCATCACCTGAAAGTATCAGACCCGCCTCTCCTCACCATCGCCTGGAAGTATCAGCCCCGCCTCTCCTCACCATTGTGTGGAAGTATCAGCCACACCTCTCCTCACCATTTACTGTAAGTATCAGCCCCGCCTCTCCTCACCATTGCCTGGAAGTATCAGCCCTGCCTCTCCTCACCATCAACTGTAAGTATCAGCCCCACCTCTCCTCACCATCACCTGGAAGTATCAGCCCCGCCTCTCCTCACCATCACCTGGAAGATTCAGCCCCGCCTTTAATCACCATCACCTGTAAGTATCAGCCCAGCCTCTACTTACCATTACCTAGAAGTATCAGCCCTGTCCCTCCTCACCATCACCTGGAAGTATCAGCCCCGCCTCTCCTCGCCATCAACTGGAAATATCATCCCTGCCTCTCCTCACCATCACTTGGAAGTATCATCCCCACCTCTAATCACCATCACCTGGAAGTATCAGCCCCGCCTCTCCTCAACATCAACTGGAAGTAACAGCCCTACCTCCCCTCACCATCACCTGGAAGTATCAGCCCTGCCTCTCCTCACCATCACATGGAAGTATCTGCCCCGCCTCTACTCACCATCACCTGGAAGTATCATGCCAGCCTCTTCTCACCATTACCTAGAAGTATTAGTACTGCCCCTCCTCACCATCACCTGGAAGTATCAGCCGCGGCTCTCCTCGCCATCAACTGGAGGTATCCCCTCCTCTCCTCACCTTCACCTGGAAGTATCATCCTCGCCTCTAATCACCATCACCTGAAAGAATCAGCCAAGCCTCTCCTCACCATTACCTGGAAGTATCAGCACTGCCTCTCCTCACCATCAACTGGAAGTATCAGCCCCACCTCTCCTCACTATCACCTGGAAGTATCAGCACCTCTTCTCCTCACCATCAACTGGAAGTATCAGCCCCGCCTCTCCACACCATCAACTGGAAGTATCAGCACCACCTCTCGTCAGCATCACCTGAATGTATCAGCCCCGCCTCTCTTCACCATCACCTGGAAGTATCAGCCCCGCCTCTTCCCACCATCACCTGGAAGTATAAGCCCAGCCGCACGTCACAATCGCCTGTGAGTATCAGCCCCGCCTCTCCTCACCATCGCCGTGAAGTATCAGCACAGAATCTCCTCACCATCGCCTGTGAGTATCAAATCCGGCTATCCTCACCATTGCCTGGAAGTCTCAGCCCCACCTCTCCTCACCATCGCCTGTAAGTATCAGCCCTACCTCAACTCACCATCACATGGAAGTATCAGCCCTGCCTCTCCTCACCATCACCTCTAAGAATCAACCCTGCATCTCCTCACCATCATCTGGAAGTATCAGCCTCGCCTCTCCTCACCATCACCTGGAAGTATCAGCCCCACTTCTTATCACCATCACCTGGATATAACAGCAGCACCTCTCCTCACCATTACCTGGAAATATCAGCCCTGCCTCCCTTGAACATCACCTGGAAGTATCAGCCCTGACTCTCCTCAATATCAAATGGAGGTATCATCCCCGCCTCTGCTCTCCATCACCTGGGAGTATCAGCCCAGCCTCTACTGACCATCACCTGGAAGTATCAGCCTCGCCTCTCTTCACCATCACATGGAAGTATCACCCACACCTCTCCTCACCATTTCCTGTAAGTTTCAGACCCGCCTCTCCTCACCATCTCCTAGAAGTATGACCCCTACCTCTCAACATCATAACCTGTAGGTATCAGCCCCGCATGTCCTCACCATCACCTGGAAGTATCAGCTCAGCCTCTCCTCACCATCGCCTGCGAGTATCAGACCCGCCTCTCCTCACCATCACCTGGAAGTATCAGCCCAGCCTCTCCTCACCATCACCAGTAAGTATCAGCCCTGCCTCTCCTCACCATTGCCATTAAAGTATCATCCCCGCGTCTCCTCACCATCGCTTGTAAGTATCAGCCCAGCCTCTCCTCACCATTGCCTATAAGTATCAGCCCCACCTTTCCCCACCAATACCTGCCAGTATCAGCCCCGCCTCTCCTCCCCTTCGCCTGGAAGTATCAACCCAGCCTCTAATCAAAATAACTTGAAAGTATCAGCCACGCCTCTCCTTACCATCACCTGGAAGTATCAGCCCCGCCTCTCCTCACAATCATCTCGAAATATCAGCCCCGCCTATCTTCACCTTCACCTGGAAGTTTCTGCCCCTCCTCTCCTCACCATCACCTGTAAGTATCAGCCGCAACTCTCCTCACCATTGCATGGAAGTATCAGCAAAGCCTCTAATCACAATTGCCTGTGAATATCAGCCCCGCCTCTCCTCACCATCGCCTATAACTATCAGCCCGCCTCTAAACAAAAAAATTTGAAGTTATCAGCCACGCCTCTCCTCACCATCACCTTGAAGTATCAGCCACGCCTCTCCTCACCACCACCTGGAAGTATCAACCCCGCCTTTCCTAACCTTCACCTGGAAGTTTCTGCCCCTCCTCTCCTCACCATCACCTGTAAGTATCAGCCGCAACTCTCCACACCATTGCATGGAAGTATCAGCAAAGCCTCTAATCACAATTGCCTGTGAATATCAGCCCCGCCTCTCCTCACCATCGCCTATAACTATCAGCCCGCCTCTAAACAAAAAAATTTGAAGTTATCAGCCACGCCTCTCCTCACCATCACCTTGAAGTATCAGCCACGCCTCTCCTCACCACCACCTGGAAGTATCAACCCCGCCTTTCCTAACCTTCACCTGGAAGTTTCTTCCCCTCCTCACCTCACCATCACCTGTATGTATCAGCCGCACCTCTCCTCACCATTGCATGGAAGTATCAGCCCAGCCTCTCTTCACCATCGCCTGTGAGTATCAGCCCAGCCTCTCCTCACCATCGCAGGGAAGTATCAGCCCAGCCTCTCCTTAGTATTGCCTGTAAGTATCAGCCCCGCCTCTCCTCACCACCGACTGGAAGTTTCAGAACCGCCTCTCCTCACAACCGCCTGGAAGTATCAGCAACGCCTCTTCTCACCATTACCTGGATGTATCAGCCCTGCCTCCCCTCACCATCACCTGGAAGTTTCCGCCCTGCCTATCCTCACCATCACTTGGAAGTATCAGCCCTGCCTCTCCTCACCATCACCTGGAAGTATCAACCCCGTCTCTCCTAACCATCACCTGGAAGTATCAGCCCCGCCTCTTCACACCATCACCTGGAAATATCAGCCCCGCCTCTCATCACCATTGCCTGGAAGTATCAGATCAGCCTCTCCTCACCATCGCCTGTGAGTATCAGCCCCACCTCTCCTCACCATCCCCTGGAAGTATCAGAATAGCCTCTCCTCACCATCGCCTGTGAGTATCAGCGCAGCCTCTCTTCACCATCGCCTGGAAGTATCACCCCGCCTCTCCACACCATTGCCTGTAAATATCAGCCCCGCCTCTCCTCACCATCGCCTGTAAGTATCAGCCCTGCCTCTCCTCACCATCACCTGGAAGTATCAGCTCCGCCTCTCCTCACCATCACCTGGAAGTATCAGCCCTGCCTCTCCTCTCCATCAACTGGAAGTATCAGCCCCACCTCTCCTCACCTTCACTTGGAAGTATCAGCCCCGCCTATCCTCACCATCACCATGAAGTATCAGCTACACCTCTCCTCACCATCGCCTGTAAGTATCAACCCCGCCTCTACTCACCATTGCCTAGAAGTATCAGCCCTGTCCCTCCTCACCATCACCTGGAAGTATCAGCCCCGCCTCTCCTCACCATCACCTGGAAGTATCATCCCCGCCTCCAATCAACATCACCTGGAAGTATCAGCCCCGCCTCTCCTCACCACCACCTGGAAGTATCAGACCCTTCTCTCCTCACAACCGCCTGGAAGTATCAGCAATGCCTCTCCTCACCATTACCTGAATGTATCAGCCCCGCCTCCCCTCACCATCACCTGGAATTATCCGCCCCGACTATCCTCACCATCACTTGGGTAGTATCATCCCCGCCTCTCCTCACCATCACCTGGAAGTATCAACCCGTCTCTCCTAACGATCACCTGGAAGTATCAGCCCCGCCTCTTCACACCATCACCTGGAAGTATCAGCTCCGCTTCTCCTCAACATCACATGAAAGATACAGCCCCGCCTCTCCTCTACATCACCTGGAAGTATCAGCTCCGCCCCTCATCACAATCGCCTGGAAGTATCAGCTCCGCCTCTCCTCACCATCGCCTGTGAGTATCAGTCCCGCCTCTCCTCATCATCGCCTGGAAGTATCAACCCAGACTCTCCTCACCATCGCCTGGAATTATCACCCTGCCTCTCTTCACCATCACCTGTAAGTATCAGCCCTTACTCTACTCACCATCACATGGAAGTATCAGCTCCACCTCTCCTCACCATCGCCTGTAAGTATCAGCCCCGCCTCTCCTCACCATCGCCTGGAAGTATCAGCCCCGCCTCTTCTCACCATCAACTGGAAGTATCACCCCACCTCTCGTCATCATAACCTGGATGTATAAGCCCCGCCTCTCCTCACCATCACCTGGAAGTATCAGCCCCTCCTCTCCTCACCATCGCCTGGAAGTATAAGCCCAGCCTCACCTCACAATCACCTGTGATTATCAGCCAAGCCTCTCCTCACCATCACCTGGAAGTATCAGCCCAGAATCTCCTCACCATCGCCTGTGAATATCAAATCCGGCTATACTCACCATTGCCTGAAAGTATCAGCCCCAGCTATACTCACCATCGCCTGTAGGTATCAGCCCAGCCACTCCTCACCATCGCATGGAAGTATCAACCGAGTCTCTCCTCACCATTACCTCTATGAATCAACCCCGCATCTCCTCACCATTACCTGGAAGTATCTGCCCAACCTCTCTTCACCACCACCTGGAAGTATCAGCCCCGCCTCTCCTCACCATCACCTGGAAGTATCAGCCCCACTTCTAATCACCATCTACCTGGAAGTATAAGCCCCGCCTCTCCTCACCATTACCTGGAAATATCAACCCTGCCTCCCTTTAACATTTCCTGGAAGTATCAGCACAGCCTCTCCTGACCATCACCTGGAAGTATTAGCACAGCCTCTCCTGACCATCACCTGGAAGTATCAGCACAGCCTCTCCTGACCATCACCTGGAAGTATCAGCCCCGCCTCTCCTCACCATCACCTGGAAGTATCAGCCCCGCCTCTCCTCACCATCACCTGGAAGTATCACCCAAACCTCTCCTTAATATTTCCTGTAAGTTTCAGACCCGCATCTCCTCACCATCTCCTGGAAGTATGATCCCCACCTCTCAACATTATAACCTGTACGTATCAGCCCCTCATGTCCTCACCATCACCTGGAAGTATCAGCTCAGCCTCTCCTCACCATTGCCTGTGAGTATCAGCCCCGGCTTACCTCACAATTGCCTGGAAGTATAAGCCCAGCCTATCATCACCATCGCCTGTAAGTATCAGCCCAGCCTCTCTTCACCATCACCTGGAAGTATCAGACTCGCCTCTCCTCACCATCGCCTGGAAGTATCAGCCCCGCCTCTCCTCACCATCTTGTGGAAGTATCAGACACACCTCTCCTCACCATTTACTGTAAGTATCAGCCCCGCCTCTCCTCACCATTGCCTGGAAGTATCAGCCCTGCCTCTCCTCACCATCAACTGGAAGTATCAGCCCCACCTCTCCTCACCATCACCTGGAAGTATCAGCCCCGCCTCTCCTCACCATCACCTGGAAGATTCAGCCCCGCCTTTAATCACCATCACCTGTAAGTCTCTCCCCCGCCTCTACTCACCATTACCTAGAAGTATCAGCCCTGCCCCTCCTCACCATCACCTGGAAGTATCAGCCCCGCCTCTCCTCGCCATCAACTGGAAGTATCATCCCGACCTCTCCTCACCATCACCTGGAAGTATCATCCCCACCTCTAATCATCAGCACCTGGAAGTATCAGCCCCGCCTCTCCTCAACATCAACTGGAAGTATCAGCCCTCCCTCCCCTCACCATCACCTGGAATTATCAGCCCTGCCTCTCCTCACCATCACCTTGAAGTATCAGGCCCGCTTCTTCTCACCATTACCTAGAAGTATTAGTCCTGCCCCTCCTCACCATCACCTGGAAGTATCAGCCGCGGGTCTCCTCGCCATCTACAGGAGGTATCATCCCCTCCTCTCCTCACCTTCACCTGGAAGTATCATCCCCGCCTCTAATCACCATCACCTGAAAGTATCAGCCAAGCCTCTCCTCACCATTACCTGGACGTATCAGCACTGCCTTTCCTCACCATCAACTGGAAGTATCAGCCCCACTTCTCCTCACCATCACCTAGAAGTATCAGCCCCTCCTCTCCTCACCATCACCTGGAAGTATCAGCACCGCCTCTCCTCATCATCACCTGTAAGTATGAGCCCCACCTCTACTCACCATTACCTAGAAGTATCAGTCCCGTCCCTCCTCACCATCACATGGAAGTATCATCCCCACCTCTAATCACCATCACCTGGAAGTATCAGCCCCACATCTCCTCACCATTACCTGGAAGTATAAGCCCTACCTCTCTCCACCATCACTTGGAAGTATAAGCCCCACCTCTCCTATCTATCAAATGGAAGTATCATCCCTGCCTTTCCTCACCATCACCTGGAAGTATCAGCCCAGCCTCTCCTCACCATCACCTGGAATTATCAGCCTCACTTCTCCTCACCATTTCCTGTATCTCCACCTCCTCTCTTCACCATCGCCTGGAGTTATCACCCCCACATCTCCTCAACATAACCTGTACT
Organism: Macrobrachium rosenbergii; assembly: GCA_039081455.1. Lineage (NCBI taxonomy): Eukaryota > Metazoa > Arthropoda > Malacostraca > Decapoda > Palaemonidae > Macrobrachium > Macrobrachium rosenbergii. The sequence continues at coordinate 362,833 of JANJGK010000301.1, read as the reverse complement.
TATCAGCCCCGCATCTCCTCACCATCACCTGGAAATATCAGCCCTGCCTCTCCTCACCATCACCTGGAAGTATCAGCCCTGCCTCTCCTCACCATCGCCAGGAAGTATCAGCCCCGCCTCTCCTCACCATCGTCAGTAAGTATCAGCCCGCCTCTCCTCACCATCGCTGTAAGTATCAGCCCAGCCTCTCCTCACCATTGCCTATAACTATCAGCCCCGTCTTTCCCCACCAACACATGGAAGTATCAGCCCCGCCTCTCCTCACCATCGCCTGGAAGTATCAAGCCAGCCTCAAATCAAAATAACCTGAAAGTATCTGCCACGCCTCTCCTTACCATCACCTGAAAGTATCAGCCGCGCCTCTCCTCACCATCACCTGGAAGTATCAGCCCCACCTTTCCTCACCTTCACCTGGAAATTTCTGCCCCTCCTCTCCTCACCATCACCTGTAAGTATCAGCCTCACCTCTCCTCGCTATTGCATGGAAGTATCAGCCCAGCCTCTAACCACAATCGCCTGTGAATATCAGCCCTGCCTCTCCTCAACTTCACCTGGAAGTATCAGCCCGCCTCTAAACAAAATAACCTGAAGATATCAGCCACGCCTCTCCTCACCATCACCTGGAAGTATCAGCCACGCCTCTTCTCACCATCACCTGGAAGTATCAACCCTGCCTTTCCTCACCTTCACTTGGAAGTTTCTGCCCCTCCTCTCCTCACCATCACCTGTAAGTATCAGCCTCGCCTCTCCTTACCATGGCATGGAAGTATTAGCCCAGCCTCTAATCACAATCGCCTGTGAATATCAGCCCCGCCTCTCCTCACTATCGCCTGGAAGTATTAGCCCGCCTCTAAACAAAATAACCTGAAGGTATCAGCCACGCCTCTCCTCACCATTGCATGGAAGTATTAGCCCAGCCTCTCTTCACCATCGCCTGTGAGTATCAGCCCCCCTCTCGTCACCATCGCAGGGAAGTATCAGCCCAGCCTCTCCTTACTATTGCCTGTAAGTATCAGCCATGCCTCTCCTTACCACCGCCTGGAAGTATCTGACATGCCTCTTCTCACAACCGCCTGGAAGTATCAGCATGCCTCTCCTCACCATCACCTGAGAGTATCAACCCCGTCTCTCCTAACCATCACCTGGAAGTATCAGCCCAGCCTCTACTGACCATCACCTGGAAGTATCAGCCCCACCTCTCCTCACCATCACATGGAAGTATCACCCACACCTCTCCTCACCATTTCCTGAAAGTTTCAGACCCGCCTCTCCTCACCATCTCCTAGAAGTATGACCCCTACCTCTCAACATCATAACCTGTTGGTATCAGCCCCGCATGTCCTCACCATCACCTGGAAGTATCAGCTCAGCCTCTCCTCACCATCGCCTGTGAGTATCAGACCCGCCTCTCCTCACCATCACCTGGAAGTATCAGCCCAGCCTCTCCTCACCATCACCATTAAGTATCAGCCCCGCCTCTCCTCACCATTGCCACTAAGTATCATCCCCGCGTCTCCTCACCATCGCCTGTAAGTATCAGCCCAGTCTCTCCTCACCATTGCCTATAAGTATCAGCCCAACCTTTCCCCACCAATACCTGGCAGTATCAGCCCCGCCTCTCCTCCCCTTCGCCTGGAAGTATTAACCCATCCTCTAATCAAAATAACCTGAAAGTATCAGCCACGCCTTTCCTTACCATCACCTGGAAGTATCAGCCCCGCCTCTCCTCACCATCACTTGGAAGTATCAGCCCCGCCTTTCCTCACCTTCACCTGGAAGTTTCTGCCCCTCCTCTCCTCACCATCACCTGTAAGTATCAGCCGCGCCTCTCCTCGCCATTGCATGGAAGTATCAGCCCAGCCTCTAACTCTTGTTCATGGACGTGGGGTTTACTATTATTAACACGGAGGTGGGGTATGTTTTACCCTGTTTTTGGAAAATAAAATAAAAATAGTTATTAACAAAATTTATTGATTCTGAAAAGATAAACAGAAAATACATATCCTCTAGTGTTGTTTACTTAACCATTTTAATGACTAGCAACTGAAACTCCATATTTCAAGGACAACTTATAAAAAGTATAAAAAAATACTGAAATTTGTACTTGTGTTGCTAAAATAGCGTGTGTACAATCTAATATTCTTGTAAATGACTTGATCCTTGACCCACACACTCTCAGGGTAACGGGGTATCTCAGCTATGGGTATCAGCCTCCTGGCAGCCACACACACTGTATGGGAGACCATAAAAGAATAACTATAAATTCTTTTGTGAAAATAAATGAAGTTTCTGCAAAAAAAAAAAATTTCGTAGAGGTATTCCTGTCTGTGAACACTAAATGATCAAGAAATGTTATGTTTATGTTTTGACAGTCAAAAGACCATATTTGAGCAAAAAAAAAATCTTGTTTTACAATTATTTACCATTGAAAATGGTAATGACCAAATCTGGCAGTTTCAGTGTACAGTACAAACAATTCATATTCTCGGTGATGGATTATGCATGCCCTACGCTTACCAGTATGTAGTAGTAGTAGTAGTAGTAGTAGTAGTAGTAGTAGTAGTAACTAAAGTTCTTACCTGCATTAGTGTGGGCAGTCCACGCACCAAGTGTAGATGTGGCGAGGACACACAGGGCGTTTACAGCCTTGACACCTGTGTCGTGTCTTCCTGTCGCTGGCCCTGTCACACAGTGAGCACTGCACCATGGGAGCCCTGCTGTCTGCCATCACTGTGAGACCTGCTTGATCATCCCTGACAGGTAGAGGAATGTTGCAGACTGTGTTGATCACAGTTTTGATGGTTCTGGGAATCCTTGGGTTGAGCATCCTCTTTCCTGCCCATGCTTTGATAAGGGCCTCTGCCAAATGTTGCATATAGAAGCGTCTCTCAATTGGTTTAGAACCTATTGTCTGCTGATTTTCCTTGTAGATTATCCACGAGTTGATTACACAGGAATTTATGATCCCATAGAAAATACTCATGGGCCACCTGCTTGTCTTGCGTGAAACTGAGTATATTGCACACATTTGATCGAACGCATCTACTCCACCTTTCGTCTCATTATAAAAACAAATGATCTCAGGCTTGCCGTTTGGCATTATGGTTGGCTGTGTGTGCATTGATGATAATAGATACACCAACTTCTTTTTCGTTCTTGAAGTGTCCTTGCAGTATGACACCAACGTCATGTCATTCACGAATAAGAATGCACTTGAACCTACCCTCCTAGTTCTTGTTTCTTTCATTTCCTGAGGAATTTCTTTCTTATTTGCTCTCACAGTGCCAACTAGGGTCGTGCCGCAGTTGTGTAGAAGATCAGTGGCCAGGGGCACAGAACTAAACCAATTGTCGGTGGTTACGTTTCTGTTTCTATTGTGGTAGGGTTCTGTAAGATCCTTTGTGATCTTATGACCAAGGTTTATGCCACCCCGGGCCTGAGGTTGTGTGTCTTCTTTCCCCAGGTAGGGTATTGCACTCAGCATGTACCTGCTTTTACTGTCACATATGAGGAAAAGTTTGATCCCATATTTTCCTGGTTTGCTGGGAATATACATCCGGAATGGGCAATTTCCATGGAAAGCCAGCAGCTGTTCATCCACTGTAACTGTTTCACTTGGGACGTACATTTTCCCACAGTTGCCAATAAAGATGTCCCAGATAACACGAATAGCTGCAAACTTGTCCGTTGTCTGTCTCTGAGCTCTCGTGTCTTTGTCATCAAATCTCAAACAGCTGAGAAGGAAGCAGAAGCGGTCCTCTGACATGGCTGCATGATAAATTGGTGGGCCGGTCTTGGAGCTAAACATTTCCCTAGTGGTCAGGTGGTTATCCCTCTGGCCACCACTGAAGATCAATAGCCCCAAAAGTGCACGTATCTCATCCGGTTCTGTTAGGAATAACCCTCCTTTCCGGTTAGTATACTTGGCTGCCCGTTGAGGAATTATTTTGTTGGTCCACTGCACTATCTCTTTGATATTATCTCCAAAGAACAAGCTCAAGGCTTTTTCTGGGGTGTCTGCACTCCTTGCCTCCGGTGTTGGTCCTGGGGTGATAGGACCAACAATGTTTCGTGCTGGTGTCCTTACTCTACTGGATGAATGTGGTCGACAATTCCACCTATAGCCAGACTTGGATGTCACTGTACTGGTTCCGAAGTCATGCACTCTTGTAGCCTCGTCTTCTTCATTAGCAATGTTCCTTCGTCTTCCCCTGGCAACAGGAGGAGGCACAGCAGGGTCAGCAGAGGGAGCAGGAGGCACAGCAGGGTCAGCAGAGGGAGCAGGAGGCACAGCAGGGTCAGCAGAGGGAGCAGGAGGCACAGCAGGGTCAGCAGAGGGAGCAGGAGGCACAGCAGGGTCAGCATAGGACACAGCTTGTGTAGCACCTCCTCGAGCAGCATTACCACGGCGCCTCTTACTCACCCTATTTACAGCAGGGATAACAGTAGAGGTACCAGGGGTAGGAGAGGCTGGGCGGTGGACAGAGTGGTGCATTGAGGCTAGGGAGGGGGATGGTAGAGAGTCGTCCATGGGTTGGGGGGGAGTGGAGGGAGGGTGAGGCCAGACGTCTATTTGGCTGGCAACACGTGGCTTGCGAGGTGTCGATGTAGTTCGTTTTCTCTTTCGTGCCCTACAATGAAAACCCTGTTCGTCCATAAACTCCTCACTATCATCATCACTGCTAGTTGGTTCTTCATAATCTTTGTCCATATCTGAGTCATCTTCCACCTCATATTCAACATGATCAATCTCACATTCATCATCACTTTCAAATATTGAAGTCACATCTGTTAAGTCTGTCTTGTTCATTATTTCTTCTAATTCTGCCTGAGAATAACAAACTTTCTTTTTTCTATCCATCTTTCACAGTTTATTATGAGTCTGTAGTATCTAGGTAGTCACTGATAACTCTGAAAAGAGAATATTCAATGCCTGAAAAGATAAAAGCATGAAAATACACAAAGAACTAAAAACATTAAAAACACGTCAACACTGCACTGGGGCAAAATATACCCCCATGTTTTAATAGTTTATCACTGCACTGGGGTAAAATATTCCCACACCTATTAGTGTGTTAACAATGCTCTGGGGTACAATATACCCAAACTCCCCTCCACACACCCCCACAAGTGATTGATCACAGAGACACTACCTCCCTCCAATAGACCTGGCAGGAAACTGAAGCTATACAGCTGTTATGCTTGCTAAGTGGCCGGACCACTCAGCCAGGATAAAAGAAAATACGGTGGGGAAAAATATACCCCACGTCCGTGAAGAAGGGCTAATCACAATCGCCTGTGAATATCAGCCCTGCCTCTCCTCAACATCACCTGGAAGTATCAGCCCGCCTCTAAACAAAATAACCTGAAGATATCAGCAACGCCTCTCCTCACCATCACCTGGAAGTATCAGCCACGCCTCTTCTCACCATCACCTGGAAGTATCAACCCTGCCTTTCCTCACCTTCACCTGGAAGTTTCTGCCCCTCCTCTCATCACCATCACCTGTAAGTATCAGCCGCGCCTCTCCTCACCATGGCATGGAAGTATCAGCCCAGCCTCTAATCACAATCGCCTGTGAATATCAGCCCTGCCTCTACTCACTATCGCCTGGAAGTATCAGCCCGCCTCTAAACAAAATAACCTGAAGGTATCAGCCAGGCCTCCTCTCACCATTGCATGGAAGTATTAGCCCAGCCTCTCTTCACCATCGCCTGTGAGTATCAGCCACCCTCTCGTCACCATCGCAGGGAAGTATCAGCCCAGCCTCTCCTTACTATTGCCTGTAAGTATCAGCCATGCCTCTCCTCACCACCGCCTGGAAGTATCTGACATGCCTCTTCTCACAACCGCCTGGAAGTATCAGCAAAGCCTCTCCTCACCATTACCTGGATGTATCAGCATGCCTCTCCTCACCATCACCTGGGAGTATCAACCCCGTCTCTCCTAACCATCACCTGGAAGTATCAGCTCCGCCTCTTCACACCATCACCTGGAAGTATCATCCCCGCCTCTCCTCACCATCACCTGGAAGAATCATCCCCGCCTCTAATCACCATCACCTGGAAGTATCAGCCCAGCCTCTCCTCACCATTACCTGGAAGTATAAGGCCCACTTCTCTTCACCATCACCTGGAAGTATAAGCCCCGCCTCTCCTAACCATCAAATGGAAGTATCATCCCCGCCTCTTCTCACCATCACCTGGAAGTATCAGCCCTGCCTCTCCTCACCATCACCAGTAAGTTTCAGCCCCGCCTCTCCTCACCATCACCTGCAAGTATCAGCCTCACCTCTCCTCACCATTTCCTTTAAGTATCAGCCCTGCCTCTCCTCACCATCGCCTGGAAGTATCACCCCCACATCTCCTCATCATAACCTGTATGTATCAGCCCCGCATCTCCTCACCATCACCTGGAAGTATCAGCCCTGCCTATCCTCACCATCACCTGGAAGTATCAGCCCTGTCTTTCCTCACCATTGCTAGGAATTTATCAGCCCCACCTCTCCTCACCATCGCTAGTAAGTATCAGCCCCGCCACTCCTAACCATCGCCTGTAAGTATCAGCCCAGCCTCTCCTCACCATGGCCTATAAGTACCAGCCCCCCTTTCCCCACCAACGCTTGGAAGTATCAGCCCCGCCTCTCCTCACCATCGCCTGGAAGTATCAAACCCGCCTCTCCTCACCATCACCTGGAAGTATCAGCCCCGCCTTTCATCACCTTCACCTGGAAGTTTCTGCCCCTCCTCCCCTCACCATCACCAGTAAGTATCAACCGAACCTCTCCTCACCATTGCATGGAAGTATCAACCCAGCCTCTAATAACAATCGCCTGTGAATATCAGCCCCGCCTCTCCTCACCATTGCCTGGAAGTATCAACCCGCCTCTAATCAAAATAACCTGAAGGTATCAGCCACGTCTCTCCTCACCATCACCTGGAAGTGTCAGCCACGCATCTCCTAACCATCACCTGGAAGTATCATCCCCGCCTCTAATCACCATCACCTTGAAGTATCAGCCCCACCTCTCCTCACCACCACCTGGAAGTATCAGACCCTTCTTTCCTCACAACCGCCTGGAAGTATCAGCAATGCCTCTCCTTATCATTACCTGGATGTATCAGCCCCGCCTCTCCTCACCATCACCTGGAAGTATCGGCCCCGCCTCTCCTCACCATCACTTGGGTAGTATCAGCCCCGCCTCTCCTCACCATCACCTGGAAGTATCAACCCCGACTCTCCTAACCATCACCTGGAAGTATCAGCCCCGCCTCTTCACACCATAACCTGGAAGTATCAGCTCCGCCTCTCCTCACCATCACCTGAAAGATTCAGCCCCGCCTCTCCTCTATATCACCTGGAAGTATCAGCCCCGCCCCCCTCATCACAATCGCCTGGAAGTATCAGCTCAGCCTCTCCTCACCATCGCCTGTGAGTATCAGTCCCGCCTCTCCTCACCATCGCCTGGAAGTATCAACCCAGACTCTCCTCACCATCGCCTGTGAGTATCAGCTCAACCTCTCTTCACCATCTCCTGGAATTATTACCCTGCCTCTCTTCACCATCACCTGTAAATATCAGCCCCGCCTCTCCTCACTATCGCATGGAAGTATCAGCCCCACCTCTCCTCACCATCGCCTGTAAGTATCAGCCCCGCATCTCCTCACCATCAACTGGAAGTATCAGACCCGCCTCTCCTCACCATCACCTGGAAGTATCCGCCCCGCCTCTCCTCACCATCACTTGGGTAGTATCAGCCCCGCTTCTCCTCACCATCACTTGGAAGTATCAACCCCGTCTCTCCTAACCATCACCTGGAAGTATCAGCCCCGCCTCTTCACACCATCACCTGGAAGTATCAACTCCGCCTCTCCTCACCATCACCTGAAAGATTCAGCCCCGCCTCTCCTCTACATCACCTGAAAGTATCAGCCCCGCCCCCCTCATCACAATCGCCTGGAAGTATCAGCTCAGCCTCTCCTCACCATCGCCTGTGAGTATCAGTCCCGCCTCTCCTCACCATCGCCTGGAAGTATCAACCCAGACTCTCCTCACCATCGCCTGTGAGTATCAGCTCAACCTCTCTTCACCATCTCCTGGAATTATTACCCTGCCTCTCTTCACCATCACCTGTAAATATCAGCCCCGCCTCTCCTCACTATCGCATGGAAGTATCAGCCCCACCCCTCCTCACCATCGCCTGTAAGTATCAGCCCCGCATCTCCTCACCATCAACTGGAAATATCAGTCCCACCTCTTGTCATCATCACCTGGATGTATCAGCCCCGCCTCTCCTCACCATCACCTGGGAGTATCAGCCCCACCTCTCCTCACCATCACCTGGAAGTATAAGCCCAGCCTCACCTCACAATCACCTATGAGTATCAGCCAAACCTCTCCTCACCATCACCTGCAAGTATCAGCCCAGAATCTCCTCACCATCGCCTGTGAGTATCAAATCCGGCTATACTCACCATTGCCTGGAAGTATCAGCCCCACCTCTCCTCACCATCGCCTGTAGGTATCAGCCCTGCCTCTCCTCACCATCGCATGGAAGTATCAGCCCGTCTCTCCTCACCATTATCTCTAAAAATCAACCCCGCATCCCCTCACCATTATTTGGAAGTATCAGCCCCACCTCTCCTCACCATCACCTGGAAGTATCAGCCCCGCCTCTCCTCACCATCACCTGGAAGTATCAGCCCCACTTCTAAATACCATCTACCTGGAAGAATAAGCCCCGCCTCTCCTCACCATTACCTGGAAATATCAACTCTGCCTCCCTTCAACATTACCTGGAAGTATCAGCCCTGCCTCTCCTAGCCATCAAATGGAGGTATCATCCCCGCCTCTCCTCCCCATCACCTGTAAGTATCAGCACAGCCTCTCCTGACCATCACCTGGAAGTATCAGCCCCGCCTCTCCTCACCATCACCTGGAAGTATCACCCAAACCTCTCCTTAATATTTCCTGTAAGTTTCAGACTTGCCTCCCCTCACCATCTCCTGGAAGTATGACCCCCACCTCTCAACATAATAACCTATACGTATCAGCCCCTCATGTCCTCACCATCATCTGGAAGTATCAGCTCAGCCTCTCCTCACCATCGCCGGTGAGAATCAGCCGCGCCTTTCCTCACAATCGCCTGGAAGTAAAAGACCAGCCTCTCATCATCATCGCCTGTAAGTATCAGCCCAGCCTCTCTTCACCATCACCTGGAAGTATCAGACCCGCCTCTCCTCACCATCGCCTGGAAGTATCAGCCCCGCCTCACCTCACCATCACCTGGAAGTATCAGCACCGCCGCTCCTCACCATCAACTGGAAGTATCAGCCCCACCTCTCCTCACCATCACCTGGAAGTATCAGCCCCTCTTCTCCTCACCATTACCTGGAGGTATCAGCACCGCCTCTCCTCATCATCACCTGTAAGTATGAGCCCCACCACTACTCACCATTACCTAGAAGTATAAGCCCCGTCCCTCCTCACCATCACCTGGAAGTATCATCCCCGCCTCTAATCACCATCACCTGGAAGTATCAGCCCAGCATCTCCTCACCATTACCTGGAAGTATAAGCCCTACCTCTCTCCACCATCACCTGGAAGTATAAGCCGCACCTCTCCTATCCATCAAATGGAAGTATCATCCCTGCCTTTCCTCACCATCACCTGGAAGTGTCAGCACAGCCTCTCCTCACCATCACCTGGAAGTATCAGCCTCACTTCTCCTCACCATTTCCTGTAAGTATCTCCACCTCCTCTCTTCACCATCACCTGGAAGTATCACCCCCACATCTCCTCATCATAACCTGTACGTATCAGCCCCGCATCTTCCCACCATCACCTGGAAGTATCAGCCCTGCCTCTCCTCACCATCATCTGGAAGTATCAGCCCCGTCTCTCCTCACCATCACCAGGAAGTATCAGCCCCGACTCTCTTCACCATCGCCAGTAAGTATCAGCCCCGCCTTTCCTCACCATCGCCTGTAAGTATCAGCCCAGCCTCTCCTCACCATTGCCTATAACTATCAGCCCCGTCTTTCCCCACCAACATATGGAAGTATCAGCCCCGCCTCTCCTCACCATCGCCTGGAAGTATCAACCCAGCCTCAAATCAAAATAACCTGAAAGTATCTGCCACGCCTCTCATTATCATCACCTGAAAGTATCAGCCGCCCCTCTCCTCACCATCACCTGAGAGTATCAGCCCCGCCTTTCCTCACCTTCACCTGGAAGTTTCTGAACCTCCTCTCCTCACCATCACCTGTAAGTATCAGCCGCGCCTCTCCTCGCCATTGCATGGAAGTATCAGTCCAGCCTCTAATCACAATCGCCTGTGAATATCAGCCCCGCCTCTCCTCAACATCACCTGGAAGTATCAGCCCGCCTCTAAACAAAATAACCTGAAGATATCAGCCACGCCTCTCCTCACCATCACCTGTAAGTATCAGCCACGCCTCTTCTCTCCATCACCTGGAAGTATCAACCCCGCCTTTCCTCACCTTCACCTGGAAGTTTCTGCCCCTCCTCTCATCACCATCACCTGTAAGTATCAGCCGCGCCTCTCCTCACCATGGCATGGAAGTATCAGCCCAGCCTCTAATCACAATCTGCTGTGAATATCAGCCCCGCCTCTAAAAACTATCGCCTGGAAGTATCAGCCCGCCTCTAAACAAAATAACCTGAAGGTATCAGCCACGCCTCTCCTCACCATTTCATGGAAGTATTAGCCCAGCCTCTCTTCACCATCGCCTGTGAGTATCAGCCCCCCTCTATTCACCATCGCAGGGAAGTATCAGCCCAGCCTCTCCTTACTATTGCCTGTAAGTATCAGCCATGCCTCTCCTCACCACCGCCTGGAAGTATCTGACATGCCTCTTCTCACAACCGCCTGGAAGTAACAGCAAAGCCTCTCCTCACCATTACGTGGATGTATCAGCATGCCTCTCCTCACCATCACCTGGGTGTATCAACCCCGTCTCTCCTAACCATCACCTGGAAGTATCAGCCCCGCCTCTTCACACCATCACCTGGAAGTATCATCCCCGCCTCTCCTCACCATCACCTGGAAGAATCATCCCCACCTCTAATCACCATCACCTGGAAGTATCAGCCCAGCCTCTCCTCACCATTACTTGGAAGTATAAGACCTACCTCTCTTCACCATCACCTGAAAGTATAAGCCCCGCCTCTCCTAACCATCAAATGGAAGTATCATCCCCGACTCTTCTCACCATCACCTGGAAGTATCAGCCCTGCCTCTCTTCACCATCACCAGTAAGTTTCAGCCCCGCCTCTCCTCACCATCACCTGCAAGTATAAGCCTCACCTCTCCTCACCATTTCCTTTAAGTATCAGCCCTGCCTCTCCTCACCATCGCCTGGAAGTATCACCCCCACATCTCCTCATCATAACCTGTACGTATCAGCCCCGCATCTCACCATCACCTAGAAGTATCAGACCTGCCTATCCTCACCATCACCTGGAAGTATCAGCCCTGTCTTTCCTCACCATCGCCAGGAATTTATCAGCCCCACCTCTCCTCACCATCGCTAGTAAGTATCAGCCCCACCTCTCTTCACCATCGCCTGTAATTATCAGCCCAGCCTCTCCTCACCATGGCCTAAAGGTATCAGCCCCCCCTTTCCCCACCAACGCTTGGAAGTATCATCCCCGCCTATCCTCACCATCGCCTGGAAGTATCAACCCTACCTCTCCTCACCATCACCTGGAAGTATCAGCAGCGTCTTTCATCACCTTCACCTGGAAGTTTCTGCCCCTCCTCCCCGCACCATCACCTGTAAGTATAAGCCGCACCTCTCCTCACCATTGCATGGAAGTATCAGCCCAGCCTCTAATAACAATCGCCTGTGAATATCAGCCCCGCCTCTCCTCACCATCGGCTGGAAGTATCAACCCGCCTCTAATCAAAATAACCTGAAGGTATCAGCCACGCCTCTCCTCACCATCACCTGGAAGTATCAGCCACGCCTCTCCTCACCATCACCTGGAAGTATCATCCCCGCCTCTAATCACCATCACCTGGAAGTATCAGCCCCGCCTCTCCTCACCACCATCTGGAAGTATCAGAACTTTCTTTCCTCACAACTGCCTGGAAGTATCAGCAATGCCTCTCCTCACCATTACCAGGATGTATCAGCCCCGCCTCTCCTCACCATCACCTGGAAGTATCTGCCCCGCCTCTCCTCACCATCACTTGGGTAGTATCAGCCCCGCCTCTCCTCACCATCACCTGAAAGTATCAACCCCATCTCTCCTAACATTCACCTGGAAGTATCAGCCCCGCCTCTTCACACCATCATCTGGAAGTATCAGCTCCGCCTCTCCTCATTATCACCTGAAAGATTCAGCCCCGCCTCTCCTCTACATCACCTGGAAGTATAGGCCCCACCCCTCATCACAATCGCGTGGAAGTATCAGCTCAGCCTCTCCTCACCATCGCCTGTGAGTATCAGTCCCGCCTCTCCTCACCATCGCCTGGAAGTATCAACCCAGACTCTCCTCACCATCGCCTGTGAGTATCAGCTCAACCTCTCTTCACCATCTTCTGGAATTATCACCCTGCCTCTCTTCACCATCACCTGTAAGTATCAGCCCCGCCTCTCCTCACCATCGCATGGAAGTATCAGCCAGACCTCTCCTCACCATCGCCTTTAAGTATCAGCCCCGCATCTCCTCACCATCGCCTGGAAGTATCAGCCCCGCATCTCCTCACCATCAACTGGAAGTATCAGCCCTACCTCTCGTCATCATCACCTGGATGTATCAGCCCCGCCTCTCCTCACCATCACCTGGAAGTATCAGCCCCGCCTCTCTTCACCATCGCCTGGAAGTATAAGCCCAGCCTCACCTCACAATCACCTGTGAGTATCAGCCAAGCCTCTCCTCACCATCACCTGGAAGTATCAGCCCAGAATCTCCTCACCATCGCCTGTGAGTATCAAAACCGGCTATACTCACCATTGCCTGGAAGTATCAGCCCAGCCTCTCCTCACCATCGCCTGTAGGTATCAGCCCTGCTTCATCTCACCATCGCATGGAAGAATCAGCCCCGTCTCTCCTCACCAATATCTCTAAAAATCAACCCCCCATCTCCTCACCATTACCTGGTAGTATCAGCCCCACCTCTCCTCACCATCACCTGGAAATATCAGCCCCGCCTCTCCTCACCATCACCTGGAAGTATCAGCCCCACTTCTAATCACCATCTACATGGAAGTATAAGCCCTGCCTCTCCTCAACATTACCTGGAAATATCAACCCTGCCTCCATTCAACATTACCTCGAAGTATCAGCCCCGCATCTCCTAACCATCACCTGAAAGATTCAGCCCCGCCTCTCCTCTACATCACCTGGAAGTATCAGCCCCGCCCCTCATCACAATCGCCTGGAAGTATCAGCTTAGCCTCTCCTCACCATCGCCTGTGAGTATCAGTCCCGCCTCTCCTCACCATCGCCTGGAAATATCAACCCAGACTCTCCTCACCATCGCCTGTGAGTATCAGCTCAACCTCTCTTCACCATCTCTTGGAATTATCACCCTGCCTGTCTTCACCATCACTTGTAAGTATCAGCCCCGCCTCTCCTCTCCATCGCATGGAAGTATCAGCCCCACCTCTCCTCACCATCGCCTGTAAGTATCAGCCCCGCATCTCCTCACCATCGCCTGGAAGTATCAGCCCTGCCTCTCCTCAACATCAACTGGAAGTATCAGCCCCACCTCTCGTCATCATCACCTGGATGTATCAGCCTGCATCTCCTCACTGTCACCTGGTAGTATTAGTCCCGCCTCTCCTCACCATCGCCTGGAATTATAAGCCCAGCTTCACCTAACAATCACCTGTGAGTATCAGCCAAGCCTCTCCTCACCATCACCTGGAATTATCAGCCCAGAATCTCCTCACCATCGCCTGTGAGTATCAAATCCGGCTATACTTACCATTGCCTGGAAGTATCAGCCCCACCTCTCCTCACCATCGCCTGTAGGTATCAGCCCTGCCTCTCCTCACAATCGCATGGAATCATCAGCCCTGTCTCTCCTCACCATTATCTCTAAAAATCAACCCCGCATCTCCTCACCATTACCTGGAAGTATCAGCCCCACCTCTCCTCACCATCACCTGGAAGTATCAGCCCCGCCTCTCCTCACCATCACCTGGAAGTATCAGCCCCACTTCTAATCACCATCTACCTGGAAGTATAAGCCCCGTCTCTCCTCACCATTACATGGAAATATCAACCCTGCCTCCCTTCAACATTACCTGGAAGTATCAGCCCTGCCTCTCCTAACCATCAAATGGAGGTATCATCCCCGCCTCTCCTCCCCATCACCTGGAAGTATCGGCACAGCCTCTCCTGACCATCACCTGGAAGTATCAGCCCCGCCTCTCCTCACCATCACCTGGAAGTATCACCCAAACCTCTCCTCAATATTTCCTGTAAGTTTCAGACCCGCCTCTCCTCACCATCTCCTGGAAGTATGACCCCCACCTCTCAACATTATAACCTGTACGTATCAGCCCCTCATGTCCTCACCATCACCTGGAAATATCAGCTCAGCCTCTCCTCACCATCGCCTGTGAGTATCAGCCCCGCCTTTCCTCACAATCGCCTGGAAGTATAAGCCCAGCCTCTCATCACCATCGCCTGTAGGTATCAGCCCAGCATCTCTTCACCATCACCTGGAAGTATCAGACCCACCTCTCCTCACCATCGCCTGGAAGTATCAGCCCCGCCTCTCCTCACCATCGTATGGAAGTATCAGCCACACCTCTCCTCACCATTTACTGTAAGTATCAGCACCACCTCTCCTCGCCATTGCCTGGAAGTATCAGCCCTGCCTCTCCTCACCATCCACTGGAAGTGTCAGCCCCACCTCTCCTCACCATCACCTGGAAGTATCAGCCCCACCTCTCCTCACCATCACCTGGAAGATTCAGCCCCGCCTTTAATCACCATCACCTGTAAGTATCAGCCCAGCCTATACTTACCATTACCTAGAAGTATCAGCCCTGTCCCTCCTCACCATGACCTGGAAGTATCAGCCCCGCCTCTCCTCGCCATCAACTGGAAGTATCATCCCTGCCTGTCCTCACCATCACCTGGAAGTATCATCCCCACCTCTAATCACCATCACAAGGAAGTATCAGCCGCGCCTCTCCTCAACATCAACTGGAAGTATCAGCCCTACCTCCCCTCACCATCACCTGAAAGATTCAGTTCCGCCTCTCCTCTACATCACCTGGAAGTATCAGCCCCGCCCCTCATCACAATCGCCTGGAAGTATCAGGTCAGCCTCTCCTCACCATCGCCTGTGAGTATCAGTCCCGCCTCTCCCCACCATCGCCTGGAAGAATCAACCCAGACTCTCTTCACCATCGCCTGTGAGTATCAGCTCTACCTCTCTTCACCATCTCCTGGAATTATCACCCTGCCTCTCTTCACCATCACCTGTAAGTATCAACCCCACCTCTCCTCACCATCGTATGGAAGTATCAACCCCACCTCTCATCACCATCGCCTGTAAGTATCAGCCCCGCCTCTCCTCACCATCGCCTGGAAGTATCACCCCGCCTCTCCTCACCATCAACTGGAAGTATCAGCCCCACCTCTCGTCATCATCACCTGGATGTATCAGCCCCGCCTCTCCTCACCATCACCTGATAGTATCAGCCCCGCCTCTCCTCACCATCGCCTGGAAGTATAAGCCCAACCTCACCTCACAATCGCCTGTGAGTATCAGCCAAGCCTCTCCTCACCATCAACTGGAAGTATCAGCCCAGAATCTCCTCACCATCGCCTGTGAGTATCAAATCCGGCTATCCTCACCATTGCCTGGAAGTATCAGCCCCACATATCCTCACCATCACCTGTAAGTATCAGCCCTGCCTCTCCTCACCATCGCATGGAAGTATCAGGCCCGTCTCTCCTCACCATTACCTCTAAGAATCAACCCCGCATCTATTCACCATTACCTGGAAGTATCAGCCCCACCTCTCCTCACCATCACCTGGAAGTAACAGCCCCGCCTCTCCTCACCATCACCTGGAAGTATCAGAACCACTTCTAATCACCATCTACCTGGAAGTATAAGCCCCGCGTCTCCTCACCATTACCTGGAAATATCAACCCTGCCTCCCTTCAACATTACCTGGAAGTATCAGCCCTGCCTCTCCTAACCTTCAAATGGAGGTATCATCCCCGCCTCTCCTCCCCATCACCTGGAAGTATCAGCACAGCCTCTCCTGACCATCACCTGGATGCATCAGACCCGCCTCTCTTCACCATCACCTGGAAGTATCACCCAAACCTCTCCTCAATATTTCCTGTAAGTTTCAGACCCGCCTCTCCTCACCATCTCCTGGAAGTATGACCCCCACCTCTCAACATTATAACCTATACGTATCAGCCCCGCATGTCCTCACCGTCACCTGGAAGTATCAGCTCAGCCACTCCTCATCATCGCTTGTGAGTATCAGCCCCGCCTTTCCTCACAATCGCCTGGAAGTATAAGCCCAGCCTCTCATCACCATCGCCTGTAAATATCAGCCCAGCCTCTCTTCACCGTCACCTGGAAGTATCAGACCCGCCTCTCCTCACCATCGCCTGGAAGTATCAGCCCCGCCTCTCTTCACCATTGTATGGAAGTATCAGCCACACCTCTCCTCACCATTTACTGTAAGTATCAGTCCCGCCTCTCCTCACCATTGCCTGGAAGTATCAGCCCCGCTTCTCCTCACCATCACCTGGAAGTATCAGCCCCACCTCTCCTCACCATCACCTGGAAGTATCAGCCCATCCTCTCCTCACCATCACCTGGAAGATTCAGCCCCGCCTTTAAACACCATCACCTCTAAGTATCAGCCACGCCTCTACTCACCATTACCTAGAAGTATCAGCCCTGCCCCTCCTCACCATCACCTGGAAGTATCAGCCCCGCCTCTCCTCGCCATCAACTGCAAGTATCATCCCTGCCTCTCCTCACCATCACCTGGAAGTATCATCCCAACCTCTAATCACCATAACCTGGAAGTATCAGGCCCGCCTCTCCTCAACATCAACTGGAAGTGTCAACCCTACCTCCCCTCACCATCACCTGGAAGTATCAGCCCCACCTCTCCTCACCATCATATGGAAGTATCAGCCCCACCTCTACTCACCATCACCTGGAAGTATCAGGCCCGCCTCTTCTCACCATTACCTAGAAGTATTAGTCCTGCCCCTTCTCACCATCACCTGGAAGTATCAGCCGCGGCTCTCCTCGCCATCAACTGGAGGTATCATCCCCTCCTCTCCTCACCTTCACCTGGAAGTATCATCCCCGCCTCTAATCACCATGACCTGGAAGTATCAGCCAAGCCTCTCCTCACCATTACCTGGAAGTATCAGCACTGCCTCTCCTCACCATCAACTGGTAGTATCAGCCCAACCTCTCCTCACCATCACCTGGAAGTATCAGCTCCTCCTCTCCTCACCATCACCTGGAAGTATCAGCACCGCCTCTCCTCATCATCACCTGTAAGTATGAGCCCCACCTCTACTCACCATTACCTAGAAGTATCAGCCCCGTCCCTCCTCACCATCACCTGGAAGTATCATCCCTCCTTCTAATCACCATCACCTGGAAGTATCAGCCCCGCATCTCCTCACCATTACCTGGAAGTATAAGCCCTACCTCTCTCCACCATCACCTGGAAGTATAAGCCCCACCTCTCCTATCCATCAAATGGAAGTATCATCCCTGCCTTTCCTCACCATCACCTGGAAGTATCAGCCCAGCCTCTACTCACCATCACCTGGAAGTAACAGCCTCACTTCTCCTTACCATTTCCTGTAAGTATCACCCCCACATCTCCTCATCATAACCTGTACGGATCAGCCCCGAATATCCTCACCATCACCTGGAAGTATCAGCCCTGGCTCTCCTCACCATCACCTGGAAGTATCAGACCCGCCTCTCCTCACCATTGCCAGGAAGTATCAGCTCCGCCTCTCCTCACAATCACCTGTAAGTATCAGCCCAGCCTCTCCTCACCATTGCCTATAAATATCAGCCCCGTCTTTCCCCACCAACACATGGAAGTATCAGCCCCGCCTTTCCTCACCATCGCCTGGAAGTATCAACCCAGCCTCTAATCAAAATAACCTGAAAGTATCTGCCACGCCTCTCCTTACCATCACCTGAAAGTATCAGCACCGTCTTTCCTCACATTCACCTGGAAGTTTCTGCCCCTCCTCTCCTCACCATCACCTGTAAGTATCAGCCACGCCTCTCCTCACCATTGCATGGAAGTATCAGCCCAGCCTCTAATCACAATCGCCTGTGAATATCAGCCCCGCCTCTCCTCACCATCACCTTGAAGTATCAGCCCGCCTCTAAACAAAATAACCTAAAGATATCAGCCACGCCTCTCCTCACCATCACCTGGAAGTATCAGCCACGACTCTTCTCACCATCACCTGGAAGTATCAACCCTGCCTTTCCTCACCTTCACCTGGAAGTTTCTGCCCCTCCTCTCCTCACCATCACCTGTAAGTATCAGCCGCGCCTCTCCTCACCATGGCATGGGAGTATCAGCCCAGCCTCTAATCACAATCGCCTCTGAATATCAGCCCCGCCTCTCCTCACCATCGCCTGGAAGTATCAGCCCGCCTCTAAACAAAATAATCTGAAGATATCAGCCACGCCTCTCCTCAACATTGCATGGAAGTATTAGCCCAGCCTCTCTTCACCATAGCCTGTGAGTATCAGCCCCACCTCTCGTCACCATCGCAGTGAAGTATCAGCCCAGCCTCTCCTTACTATTGCCTGTAAGTATCAGCCGTGCCTCTCCTCACCACCGCCTGGAAGTATCTGACATGCCTCTCCTCACAACCACCTGGAAGTATCAGCAAAGCCTCTCCTCACCATTACCTGGATGTATCAGCATGCCTCTCCTCACCATCACCTGGGAGTATCAACCCCGTCTCTCCTAACCATCACCTGAAGTATCAGCCCCGCCTCTTCACACCACCACCTGGAAGTATCATCCCCACCTCTCCTCACCATCACCTGGAAGAATAATCCCCGCCTCTAATCACCATCACCTGGAAGTATCAGCCCAGCCTCTCCTCACCATAACCTGGAAGTATAAGACCTACCTCTCTTCACCATCACCTGGAAGTATAAGCCCCGCCTTTCCTAACCATCAAGTGGAAGTATCATCCCCGCCTCTTCTCACCATCACCTGGAAGTATCAGCCCTGCCTCTCCTTACCATCACCAGTAAGTTTCAGCCCGGCCTCTCCTCACCATCACCTGCAAGTATCAGCCTCACCTCTTCTCACCATTTCCTTTAAGTATCAGCCCCGCCTCTCCTCACCATCGCCAGAAAGTATCACCCCCACATCTCCTCATCATAACCTGTACGTATCAGCCCCGCATCTCCTCACCATCACTTGGAAGTATCAGCCCTGCCTTTCCTCACCATCACCAGGAAGTATCAGCCACGTCTCTCCTCACCATCACCTGGAAGTATCAGCCACGCCTCTCCTCACCATCAGCTGGAAGTATCAACCCCGCCTTTCCTCATCTTCACCTGAAAGTTTCAGCCACTCCTGTCCTCACCATCAAATGTATGTATCAGCCGCACCTCTCCTCACCATTGCAGGGAAGTATCAGCCCAGCTTCTCTTCACCATCACCTGTGAGTATCAGCCCCGCCTCTCCTCACCATCACAGTTAATTATCAGTCCAGCCTCTCCTTACTATTGCCTATAAGTATCAGCGCCGCCTCTCTTCAAAACCAACTGGAAGTTTCAGACCCACCTCTCCTCACAACCGCCTGGAAGTATCAGCAACGCCTCTCCTCACCTTTACCAGGATGTATCAGACCCGCCTCTCCTCACCATCACCTGGAACTATCCGCCCCGCCTCTCCTCACCATCACTTGGGTAGTATCAGCCCCGCCTCTCCTCACCATCACCTGGAAGTATCAACCCCGTCTCTCCTAACCATCACCTGGAAGTATCAGCCCAGCCTCTTTACACCATCACCTGGAAGTATCAGCCCCGCCTATGCTCACCATCACCTGAAAGTTTCAGCCTTGCCTCTACTCACCATCACCTGAAGTATCAACTCACCTCTCCTCACCATCGCCTGGAAGTATCAGCCCTGCCACTCCACACTATCGCCTATGAGTATCAGCCACGCCTCTCCTCACCATTGCCCGAAAGTATCAGCTCAGCCTCTCCTCACCATCGCCTGTGAGTATCAGCCCCCCTTTCCTCACCATCGCCTGGAAATATCAGCCCAGCCTCTCCTCACCATCACCTGTGGGTATCAGCTCAGCCTCTCTTCACCATCACCTGGAAGTATCATCCCGCCTCTCTTCACCATACCCTGTAAGTATCAGCCCCACCTCTCCTCACCATCGCATGGAAGTATCAGCGCCACCTCTCCTCACCATCACCTTTAAGTATCAGCCCCGCCTCTCCTCACCATAGCCTGGAAGTATCAGCCCTGCCTCTCCTCACCATCAACTGGAAGTATCAGCCCCACCTCTCCTTACCTTCACCTGGAAGTATCAGCCCCGCCTCTCCTCACCATCACCTTGAAGTATCAGCAGCGCCTCTCCTCACCAACACCTGGAAGTATCAGGCAAGCCTCTCATCTTCATCGCCTGTGAGTACCAGCCCAGCCTCTCTTCACCATCGCCTGGAAGTATCACCCCGCCTCTCCTCACCATCGCCTGTAAGTATAAGCCCCACCTCTCCACACCATCGCATAGAAGTATGAGCCCCGCCTCTCCTCACCATCACCTGAAAGTATCAGTCCTGCCTTTCCTCGCCATCAACTGGAAGTATCAGCCCCACCTCTCCTCACCATCACCTATAAGTATCAGCCCCGCCTCTACTCACCATTACATAGAAGTATCAGCCCTGTCTCTCCTCGCCATCACCTGGAAGTATCAGCCCCGCCTCTCCTCGCCATCAACTGGAAGTATCATCCCCACCTCTCATCACCATCACATGGAAGTATCATCCCCGACTCTAATCACCATCACCTGGAAGTATCAGCCCCGCCTCTCCTCACCATTACCAGTAAGTATAAGCAGTACCTCTCTTCACCATCAACTGGAAGTATAAGCCCTGCCTCTCCTAACCATCAAATGGAAGTATCATCCCCGCCTCTTCTCACCATCACCTGGAAGTATCAGCCCCGCCTGTCCTCACCATCTGCAGGAAGTATCAGCCCCGCCTCTCCTCACCATCGCTAGTAAGTATCAGCCCCGCCTCTCCTGACCATCGCTAGTAAGTATCAGCACTGCCTCTCCTCACCATCGCCTGAAAGTATCAGCCCAGCCTCTCCTCACAATCACCTATAAGTATCAGCCCTGCCTTTCCCCACCAACGCTTGGAAGTATCAGCCCCGCCTCTCCTCACCATCGCCTGGAAGTATCAACCCTTCCTCTAATCAAAAGAACCTGAAAATATCAGCCACGCCTCTCCTCACCATCACCTGGAAGTATCAGCCCCGCCTATCCTCACCATCACCTGGAAGTATCAGCCCTGCCTTTCATCACCTTCACCTGGAAGTTTCTGCCTCTCCTCTCCTCACCATCACCCGTAAGTATCAGCCGTGCCTCTCCTCACCATTGCATGGAAGTATCAGCCCAGCCTCTAATAACAGTCGCCTTAGAATATCCGCCCCGCCTCTCCGTACCATCGCCTGGAAGTATCAACCTGTCTTTAATGAAAATAACCTCAAGGTATCAGCCACGCCTCTGCTCACCATCACCTGGAAGTATCAGCCACGCCTTTCCTCACATCAACTGGAAGTAGCAGCCCCTCCTTTCCTCAACTTCATCTGAAAGTTTCTGCCCCTCCTT
Organism: Macrobrachium rosenbergii; assembly: GCA_039081455.1. Taxonomy (NCBI): domain Eukaryota; kingdom Metazoa; phylum Arthropoda; class Malacostraca; order Decapoda; family Palaemonidae; genus Macrobrachium; species Macrobrachium rosenbergii. The sequence goes on along the minus strand of JANJGK010000301.1, from coordinate 340,944 downwards.
TCCTCACCATCACCTGTATGTATCAGCCACGCCTCTCCTCACCAATGCATGGAAGTATCAGCCCAGCCTCTCTTCACCATCGCCTGTGAGTATCAGCCCCACCTCTCCTCACCATCGCAGGGAAGTATCAGCCCAGCCTCTCCTTACTATTGCTTGTAAGTATCAGCACCTCCTCTCCTCACCACCACCTGGAAGTATCAGACCCGCCTCTCCTCACAACCGCCTGTAAGTATCAGCAACGCCTCTCCTCACCATTACCTGGATGTATCAGCCCCGCCTCTCCTCACCATCACCTGGAACTATCCGCCCCGCCTTTCCTCACCATCACTTGGGTAGTATCAGCCCTGCCTCTCCTCCCCATCACCTGGAAGTATCAACCCCGTCTCTCCTAACCATCACCTGGAAGTATCAGCCCCGCCTCTTCACACCATCACCTAGAAGTATCAGCCCCACCTCTCCTCACCATCACCTAAAAGTTTAAGCCCCGCCTCTCCTCACCATCACCTGGAAGTATCAGCCCCGCCTCTCCTCACAATTGCCTGGAAGTATCAGCTCAGCCTCTCCTCACCATCGCCTGTGAGTATCAGCCCCGCCTCTTCATACCATCGCTTGGAATTATCAGCCAAGACTTTCATCACCATCGCCTGTGAGTATCAGCCCAACCTCTCTTCACCATCGCCTGTAAGTATCACCTAGCCTCTCCTCACCATCGCCTGTAAGTATCAGCCCCGCCTCTCCTTACCTTCTCATGGAAGTATCAGCCCCGCCTTTCATCACCTTCACCTGGAAGTTTCTGCCTCTCCTCTCCTCACCATCACCTGTAAGTATCAGCAGCGCCTCTCCTCACCATTGCATGGAAGTATCAGCCCAGCCTCTAATAACAATTGCCTGTGAATATCAGCCCAACCTCTCCTCACCATCACCTATAAGTATCAGCCCCGCCTCTACTCACCATTACCGAGAAGAATCAGCCCTGTCCCTCCTCACCATCACCTTTAAGTATCAGCCCAGCCTCTCCTCACCATCAACTGGAAGTATCATCCCCGCCTCTCCTCACCATCACCTGGAAGTATCATCCCCGCCTCTAATCACCATCACCTGGAAGTATCAGCCCCGCCTCTCCTCACCATTACCTGGAAGTATAAGCCCTACCTCTCTTCACCATCACCTGGAAGTATAAGCCCCGCCAATCCTAACCATTAAATGGAAGGATCATCTCCGCCTCTTCTCACCATCACCTGGACATATCAGCCCTACCTCTCCTCACCACCACCTGTAAGTATCAGCCCCGCCTCTCCTCACCATCACCAGCAAGTATCAGCCTCACCTCTCCTCACCATTTCCTATAAGTATCAGCCCCGCCTCTCCTCACCATTGCCTGGAAGTATCACCACTACATCTCCTCATCATAACCTGTATGTATTAGCCCCAAATCTCCTCACCATCACCTGTAAGTATCAGCCCTGCCTCTCCTCACCATCACCTGGAAGTATCAGCCACCCTCTCCTCACCATCGCTAGTAAGTATCAGCCCCGCTTCTCCTCACCATCACCTGGAAGTATCAGCTCCGCCTCTCCTCACCATCACCTGGAAGTATCAGCCCCACCTCTCCTCACCATCACCTATAAGTATCAGCCCCCCCTCTACTCACCATTACCTAGAAGTATCAGCCCTGTCCCTCCTTACCATCACCTGGAAGTACCAGCCTCGCCTCTCCTCGCCATCAACTGGAAGTATCATCCCCGCCTCTCCTCACTATTACCTGGAAGTATCATCCCCGCCTCTAATCACCATCACCTGGAAGTATCAGCCCAGCCTCTCCTCACCATTACCTGGAATTATAAGCCCTACCTCTCTTCACCATCACCTGGAAGTATAAGCCCCACCTCTCCTAACCATCAAATGGAAGTATCATCCCCGCCTCTTCTCACCATCACCTGGAAGTATCAGCCCTGCCTCACCTCACCATCACCTGCAAGTATCAGCCCCGCCTCTCCTCACCATCACCTGCAAGTATCAGCCTCACCTCTCCTCACCATTTTCTTTAAGTATCACCCCGCCTCTCCTCACCAACGCCTGGAAGTATCACCCCCACATCTCCTAACATAACCTCAACGTATCAGCCCCGCATCTCCTCACCATCACCTGGAAGTATCAGCCCAGCCTCTCTTCACCATCGCCTGGAAGTATCACCCAGCCTCTCCTCACCATCGCCTGTAAGAATCAGCCCCACCTCTCCTTAACTTCTCATGTAAGTATCAGCCCCACCTCTCCTCAACATCGCCTGTAAGTATCAGCCCCGCATCTCCTCACCATCGCCTGGAAGTATCAGCCCTGCCTCTCTTCACCATCAACTGGAAGTATCAGCCCCACCTCATCTCACCATAACCTGGAAGTATCAGCCCCGCCACTCCTCACCATCACCTTGAAGTATCAGCCCCGCCTCTACTCACATTACCTGTAAGTATCAGCCCTGTCTCTACTCACCATTACCTAAAAGTATCAGCCCTGTCCCTCCTCACCATCACCTGGAAGTATCAGCCCCGCCTCTCCTTGCCATCAACTGGAAGTATCATCCCCGCCTCTCCTCACCATCACCTGGAAGTATCATCCCCGCCTCTAATCACCATGACCTGGAAGTATCAGTCCCGCTTCTCCTCACCACCAACTGGAAGTATCAGACCCGCCTCTCCTCTCAATTGCCTGGAAGTATCAGCAACGCCTCTCCTCACCATTACGTGGATGTATCAGCCGCGCCTCTCCTCACCATCACCTGGAAGTATCCAACCCGCCTCTCCTCACCATCACCTGGAAGTATCAGCCCCGCCTCTCCTCACCATCGCCAGGAAGTATCAGCCCCGCCTCTCCTCACCATCGTCAGTAACTATCAGCCCGCCTCTCCTCACCATCGCTGTAAGTATCAGCCCAGCCTCTCCTCACCATTGCCTATAACTATCAGCCCCGTCTTTCCCCACCAACACATGGAAGTATCAGCCCCGCCTCTCCTAACCATCGCCTGGAAGTATCAAGCCAGCCTCAAATCAAAATAACCTGAAAGTATCTGCCACGCCTCTCCTTACCATCACCTGAAAGTATCAGCCGCGCCTCTCCTCACCATCACCTGGAAGTATCAGCCCCACCTTTCCTCACCTTCACCTGGAAATTTCTGCCCCTCCTCTCCTCACCATCACCTGTAAGTATCAGCCGCACCTCTCCTCGCTATTGCATGGAAGTATCAGCCCAGCCTCTAACCACAATCGCCTGTGAATATCAGCCCTGCCTCTCCTCAACTTCACCTGGAAGTATCAGCCCGCCTCTAAACAAAATAACCTGAAGATATCAGCCACGCCTCTCCTCACCATCACCTGGAAGTATCAGCCACGCCTCTTCTCACCATCACCTGGAAGTATCAACCCTGCCTTTCCTCACCTTCACTTGGAAGTTTCTGCCCCTCCTCTCCTCACCATCACCTGTAAGTATCAGCCTCGCCTCTCCTCACCATGGCATGGAAGTATTAGCCCAGCCTCTAATCACAATCGACTGTGAATATCAGCCCCGCCTCTCCTCACTATCGCCTGGAAGTATCAGCCCACCTCTAAACAAAATAACCTGAAGGTATCAGCCACGCCTCCTCTCACCATTGCATGGAAGTATTAGCCCAGCCTCTCTTCACCATCGCCTGTGAGTATCAGCCCCCCTCTCGTCACCATCGCAGGGAAGTATCAACCCTGCCTCTCCTTACTATTGCCTGTAAGTATCAACCATGCCTCTCCTCACCACCGCCTGGAAGTATCTGACATGCCTCTTCTCACAACTGCCTGGAAGTATCAGCTAAGCCTCTCCTCACCATTACCAGGATGTATCAGCATGCCTCTCCTCACCATCACCTGGGAGTATCAACCCCGTCTCTCCTAACCATCACCTGGAAGTATCAGCCCCGCCTCTTCACACCATCACCTGGAAGTATCATCCCCGCCTCTCCTCACCATCACCTTGAAGAATCATCCCCGCCTCTAATCACCATCACTTGGAAGTATCAGCCCAGCCTCTCCTCACCATTACCTGGAAGTATAAGACCTACCTCTCTTCACCATCACCTGGAAGTATAAGCCCCGCCTCTCCTAACCATCAAATGGAAGTATCATCCCCGCCTCTTCTCACCATCACCTGGAAGTATCAGCCCTGCCTCTCCTCAGCATCAATAGTAAGTTTCAGCCCCGCCTCTCCTCACCATCACCTGCAAGTATCAGCCTCACCTCTCCTCACCATTTCCTTTAAGTATCAGCCCCGCCTCTGCTCACCATCGCCTGGAAGTATCACCCCCACATCTCCTCATCTTAACCTGTACGTATCAGCCCCGCATCTCCTCACCATCACCTGGAAGTATCAGCCCTGCCTATCTTCACCATCACCTGGAAGTATTAGCCCTGTCTTTCCTCACTATCGCCAGGAATATATCAGCCCCACCTCTCCTCACCATCGCTAGTAAGTATCAGCCCCACCTCTCCTCACCATCACCTGTAAGTATCAGCCCAGCCTCTCCTCACCATGGCCTATAGGTATCAGCCCCCCCTTTCCCCACCAACGCTTGGAAGTATCAGCCCCGACTCTCCTCACCATCGACTGGAAGTATCAACCCCGCCTCTCCTCAACATCACCTGGAAGTATCACCCCGCCTTTCATCACCTTCACCTGGAAGTTTCTGCCCCTCCTCCCCTCACCATCACCTGTAAGTATCAGCCGCGCCTCTCCTCGCCATTGCATGGAGGTATCAGCCCAGCCTCTAATTACAATCGCCTGTGAATATCAGCCCCGCCACTCCTTACCATCGCCTGGAAGTATCAACCCGTCTCTAATCAAAATAACCTAAAGGTATCAGCCACGCCTCTCCTCACCATCACCTGGAAGTATCAGCCACGCCTCTCCTCACCATCACCTGGAAGTATCATCCCCTCCTCCAATCACCATCACCTGGAAGTATCAGCCCCGCCTCTCCTCACCACCACCTGGAAGTATCAGACGCTTCTTTCCTCACAACTGCCTGGAAGTATCAGCAATGCATCTCCTCACCATTACCTGGATGTATCAGCCCCGCCTCTCCTCACCATCACCTGGAAGTATCCGCCCCGCCTCTCTTCACCATAACTTGGGTAGTATCAGGCCCACCTCTCCTCACCATCACCTGGAAGTATCAACCCTGTCTCTCCTAACCATCACCTGGAAGTATCAGCCCCGCCTCTGCACACCATCACCTGGAAGTATCAGCTCCGCCTCTCCTCACCATAACCTGAAAGATTCAGCCCCGCCTCTCCTCTACATCACCTGGAAGTATCAGCCCCGCCCCTCATCACAATCGCCTGGAAGTATCAGCTCAGCCTCTCCTCACCATCGCCTGTGAGTATCAGTCCCGCCTCTCCTCACCATCGCCTGGAAGTATCATCCCAGTCTCTCCTCACCATCGCCTGTGAGTATCAGCTCAACCTCTCTTCACCATCTCCTGGAATTATCACCCTGCCTCTCTTCACCATCACCTGTAAGTATCAGCCACGCCTCTCCTCACCATCGCATGGAAGTATCAGCCCCACCTCTACTCACCATCGCCTGTAAGTATCAGCCCCGCATCTCCTCACCATCGCCTGGAAGTATCAGCCCCGCCTCTCCTCACCATCAACTTGAAGTATCATCCCCACCTCTCGTCATGATCACCTGGATGTATCAGCCCCGCCTCTCCTCACCATCACCTGGAAGTATCAGCCCCGCCTCTCCTCAACATCGCCTAGAAGTATAAGCCCAGCCTCAAATCACAATCACCTGTGAGTATCAGCCAAGCCTCTCCTCACCATCACCTGGAAGTATCAGCCCAGAATCTCCTCACCATCGCCTGTGAGTATCAAATCCGGCTATGCTCACCATTGCCTGGAAATATCAGCCCAACCTCTCCTCACCATCGCCTGTAGGTATCAGCCCTGCCTCTCCTCACCATTGCATGGAAGTATCAGCCCCGTATCTCCTCACCATTATCTCTAAAAATCAACCCCGCATCTCCTCACCATTACCTGGAAGTATCAGCCCCACCTCTCCTCACCATCACCTGGAAGTATCAGCCCCGCCTCTCCTCACCATCACCTGGAAGTATCAGCCCCACTTCTAATCACCATCTACCTTGAAGTATAAGCCCCGCCTCTCCTCACCATTACCTGGAAATATCAACCCTGCCTCCTTTCAACATTACCTGGAAGTATCAGCCCTGCCTCTCCTAACCATCAAATGGAGGTATCATCCCTGCCTCTCCTCCACATCACCTGTAAGTATCAGCACAGCCTCTCCTGACCATCACCTGGAAGTATCAGCCCCGCCTCTCCTCACCATCACCTGGAAGTATCACCCAAACCTCTCCTCAATATTTCCTGTAAGTTTCAGACCCGCCTCTCTTCACCATCTCCTGGAAGTGTGACCCCGACCTCTCAACATTATAACCTGTAGGTATCAGCCCCTCATGTCCTCACCATCACCTGGAATTTATCAGCTCAGCCTCTCCTCACCATCGCCTGGAAGTATAAGCCCAGCCTCTCATTACCATCGCCTGTAATTATCAGCCCAGCCTCTCTTCACCATCACCTGAAAGTATCAGACCCGCCTCTCCTCACCATCGCCTGGAAGTATCAGCCCCGCCTCTCCTCACCATTGTGTGGAAGTATCAGCCACACCTCTCCTCACCATTTACTGTAAGTATCAGCCCCGCCTCTCCTCACCATTGCCTGGAAGTATCAGCCCTGCCTCTCCTCACCATCAACTGTAAGTATCAGCCCCACCTCTCCTCACCATCACCTGGAAGTATCAGCCCCGCCTCTCCTCACCATCACCTGGAAGATTCAGCCCCGCCTTTAATCACCATCACCTGTAAGTATCAGCCCAGCCTCTACTTACCATTACCTAGAAGTATCAGCCCTGTCCCTCCTCACCATCACCTGGAAGTATCAGCCCCGCCTCTCCTCGCCATCAACTGGAAATATCATCCCTGCCTCTCCTCACCATCACTTGGAAGTATCATCCCCACCTCTAATCACCATCACCTGGAAGTATCAGCCCCGCCTCTCCTCAACATCAACTGGAAGTAACAGCCCTACCTCCCCTCACCATCACCTGGAAGTATCAGCCCTGCCTCTCCTCACCATCACATGGAAGTATCTGCCCCGCCTCTACTCACCATCACCTGGAAGTATCATGCCAGCCTCTTCTCACCATTATCTAGAAGTATTAGTACTGCCCCTCCTCACCATCACCTGGAAGTATCAGCCGCGGCTCTCCTCGCCATCAACTGGAGGTATCCCCTCCTCTCCTCACCTTCACCTGGAAGTATCATCCTCGCCTCTAATCACCATCACCTGAAAGAATCAGCCAAGCCTCTCCTCACCATTACCTGGAAGTATCAGCACTGCCTCTCCTCACCATCAACTGGAAGTATCAGCCCCACCTCTCCTCACTATCACCTGGAAGTATCAGCACCTCTTCTCCTCACCATCAACTGGAAGTATCAGCCCCGCCTCTCCACACCATCAACTGGAAGTATCAGCACCACCTCTCGTCAGCATCACCTGAATGTATCAGCCCCGCCTCTCTTCACCATCACCTGGAAGTATCAGCCCCGCCTCTTCCCACCATCACCTGGAAGTATAAGCCCAGCCGCACGTCACAATCGCCTGTGAGTATCAGCCCCGCCTCTCCTCACCATCGCCGTGAAGTATCAGCACAGAATCTCCTCACCATCGCCTGTGAGTATCAAATCCGGCTATCCTCACCATTGCCTGGAAGTCTCAGCCCCACCTCTCCTCACCATCGCCTGTAAGTATCAGCCCTACCTCAACTCACCATCACATGGAAGTATCAGCCCTGCCTCTCCTCACCATCACCTCTAAGAATCAACCCTGCATCTCCTCACCATCATCTGGAAGTATCAGCCTCGCCTCTCCTCACCATCACCTGGAAGTATCAGCCCCACTTCTAATCACCATCACCTGGATATAACAGCAGCACCTCTCCTCACCATTACCTGGAAATATCAGCCCTGCCTCCCTTGAACATCACCTGGAAGTATCAGCCCTGACTCTCCTAACCATCAAATGGAGGTATCATCCCCGCCTCTGCTCTCCATCACCTGGGAGTATCAGCCCAGCCTCTACTGACCATCACCTGGAAGTATCAGCCTCGCCTCTCTTCACCATCACATGGAAGTATCACCCACACCTCTCCTCACCATTTCCTGTAAGTTTCAGACCCGCCTCTCCTCACCATCTCCTAGAAGTATGACCCCTACCTCTCAACATCATAACCTGTAGGTATCAGCCCCGCATGTCCTCACCATCACCTGGAAGTATCAGCTCAGCCTCTCCTCACCATCGCCTGCGAGTATCAGACCCGCCTCTCCTCACCATCACCTGGAAGTATCAGCCCAGCCTCTCCTCACCATCACCAGTAAGTATCAGCCCTGCCTCTCCTCACCATTGCCATTAAAGTATCATCCCCGCGTCTCCTCACCATCGCTTGTAAGTATCAGCCCAGCCTCTCCTCACCATTGCCTATAAGTATCAGCCCCACCTTTCCCCACCAATACCTGGCAGTATCAGCCCCGCCTCTCCTCCCCTTCGCCTGGAAGTATCAACCCAGCCTCTAATCAAAATAACTTGAAAGTATCAGCCACGCCTCTCCTTACCATCACCTGGAAGTATCAGCCCCGCCTCTCCTCACAATCATCTCGAAATATCAGCCCCGCCTATCTTCACCTTCACCTGGAAGTTTCTGCCCCTCCTCTCCTCACCATCACCTGTAAGTATCAGCCGCAACTCTCCTCACCATTGCATGGAAGTATCAGCAAAGCCTCTAATCACAATTGCCTGTGAATATCAGCCCCGCCTCTCCTCACCATCGCCTATAACTATCAGCCCGCCTCTAAACAAAAAAATTTGAAGTTATCAGCCACGCCTCTCCTCACCATCACCTTGAAGTATCAGCCACGCCTCTCCTCACCACCACCTGGAAGTATCAACCCCGCCTTTCCTAACCTTCACCTGGAAGTTTCTGCCCCTCCTCTCCTCACCATCACCTGTAAGTATCAGCCGCAACTCTCCACACCATTGCATGGAAGTATCAGCAAAGCCTCTAATCACAATTGCCTGTGAATATCAGCCCCGCCTCTCCTCACCATCGCCTATAACTATCAGCCCGCCTCTAAACAAAAAAATTTGAAGTTATCAGCCACGCCTCTCCTCACCATCACCTTGAAGTATCAGCCACGCCTCTCCTCACCACCACCTGGAAGTATCAACCCCGCCTTTCCTAACCTTCACCTGGAAGTTTCTTCCCCTCCTCACCTCACCATCACCTGTATGTATCAGCCGCACCTCTCCTCACCATTGCATGGAAGTATCAGCCCAGCCTCTCTTCACCATCGCCTGTGAGTATCAGCCCAGCCTCTCCTCACCATCGCAGGGAAGTATCAGCCCAGCCTCTCCTTAGTATTGCCTGTAAGTATCAGCCCCGCCTCTCCTCACCACCGCCTGGAAGTTTCAGAACCGCCTCTCCTCACAACCGCCTGGAAGTATCAGCAACGCCTCTTCTCACCATTACCTGGATGTATCAGCCCTGCCTCCCCTCACCATCACCTGGAAGTTTCCGCCCTGCCTATCCTCACCATCACTTGGAAGTATCAGCCCTGCCTCTCCTCACCATCACCTGGAAGTATCAACCCCGTCTCTCCTAACCATCACCTGGAAGTATCAGCCCCGCCTCTTCACACCATCACCTGGAAATATCAGCCCCGCCTCTCATCACCATTGCCTGGAAGTATCAGATCAGCCTCTCCTCACCATCGCCTGTGAGTATCAGCCCCACCTCTCCTCACCATCCCCTGGAAGTATCAGAATAGCCTCTCCTCACCATCGCCTGTGAGTATCAGCGCAGCCTCTCTTCACCATCGCCTGGAAGTATCACCCCGCCTCTCCACACCATTGCCTGTAAGTATCAGCCCCGCCTCTCCTCACCATCGCCTGTAAGTATCAGCCCTGCCTCTCCTCACCATCACCTGGAAGTATCAGCTCCGCCTCTCCTCACCATCACCTGGAAGTATCAGCCCTGCCTCTCCTCTCCATCAACTGGAAGTATCAGCCCCACCTCTCCTCACCTTCACTTGGAAGTATCAGCCCCGCCTATCCTCACCATCACCATGAAGTATCAGCTACACCTCTCCTCACCATCGCCTGTAAGTATCAACCCCGCCTCTACTCACCATTGCCTAGAAGTATCAGCCCTGTCCCTCCTCACCATCACCTGGAAGTATCAGCCCCGCCTCTCCTCACCATCACCTGGAAGTATCATCCCCGCCTCTAATCAACATCACCTGGAAGTATCAGCCCCGCCTCTCCTCACCACCACCTGGAAGTATCAGACCCTTCTCTCCTCACAACCGCCTGGAAGTATCAGCAATGCCTCTCCTCACCATTACCTGAATGTATCAGCCCCGCCTCCCCTCACCATCACCTGGAATTATCCGCCCCGACTATCCTCACCATCACTTGGGTAGTATCATCCCCGCCTCTCCTCACCATCACCTGGAAGTATCAACCCGTCTCTCCTAACGATCACCTGGAAGTATCAGCCCCGCCTCTTCACACCATCACCTGGAAGTATCAGCTCCGCTTCTCCTCAACATCACATGAAAGATACAGCCCCGCCTCTCCTCTACATCACCTGGAAGTATCAGCTCCGCCCCTCATCACAATCGCCTGGAAGTATCAGCTCCGCCTCTCCTCACCATCGCCTGTGAGTATCAGTCCCGCCTCTCCTCATCATCGCCTGGAAGTATCAACCCAGACTCTCCTCACCATCGCCTGGAATTATCACCCTGCCTCTCTTCACCATCACCTGTAAGTATCAGCCCTTACTCTCCTCACCATCACATGGAAGTATCAGCCCCACCTCTCCTCACCATCGCCTGTAAGTATCAGCCCCGCCTCTCCTCACCATCGCCTGGAAGTATCAGCCCCGCCTCTTCTCACCATCAACTGGAAGTATCACCCCACCTCTCGTCATCATAACCTGGATGTATAAGCCCCGCCTCTCCTCACCATCACCTGGAAGTATCAGCCCCTCCTCTCCTCACCATCGCCTGGAAGTATAAGCCCAGCCTCACCTCACAATCACCTGTGATTATCAGCCAAGCCTCTCCTCACCATCACCTGGAAGTATCAGCCCAGAATCTCCTCACCATCGCCTGTGAATATCAAATCCGGCTATACTCACCATTGCCTGAAAGTATCAGCCCCAGCTATACTCACCATCGCCTGTAGGTATCAGCCCAGCCACTCCTCACCATCGCATGGAAGTATCAACCGAGTCTCTCCTCACCATTACCTCTATGAATCAACCCCGCATCTCCTCACCATTACCTGGAAGTATCTGCCCAACCTCTCTTCACCACCACCTGGAAGTATCAGCCCCGCCTCTCCTCACCATCACCTGGAAGTATCAGCCCCACTTCTAATCACCATCTACCTGGAAGTATAAGCCCCGCCTCTCCTCACCATTACCTGGAAATATCAACCCTGCCTCCCTTTAACATTACCTGGAAGTATCAGCACAGCCTCTCCTGACCATCACCTGGAAGTATTAGCACAGCCTCTCCTGACCATCACCTGGAAGTATCAGCACAGCCTCTCCTGACCATCACCTGGAAGTATCAGCCCCGCCTCTCCTCACCATCACCTGGAAGTATCAGCCCCGCCTCTCCTCACCATCACCTGGAAGTATCACCCAAACCTCTCCTTAATATTTCCTGTAAGTTTCAGACCCGCATCTCCTCACCATCTCCTGGAAGTATGATCCCCACCTCTCAACATTATAACCTGTACGTATCAGCCCCTCATATCCTCACCATCACCTGGAAGTATCAGCTCAGCCTCTCCTCACCATTGCCTGTGAGTATCAGCCCCGGCTTTCCTCACAAATGCCTGGAAGTATAAGCCCAGCCTATCATCACCATCGCCTGTAAGTATCAGCCCAGCCTCTCTTCACCATCACCTGGAAGTATCAGACTCGCCTCTCCTCACCATCGCCTGGAAGTATCAGCCCCGCCTCTCCTCACCATCTTGTGGAAGTATCAGACACACCTCTCCTCACCATTTACTGTAAGTATCAGCCCCGCCTCTCCTCACCATTGCCTGGAAGTATCAGCCCTGCCTCTCCTCACCATCAACTGGAAGTATCAGCCCCACCTCTCCTCACCATCACCTGGAAGTATCAGCCCCGCCTCTCCTCACCATCACCTGGAAGATTCAGCCCCGCCTTTAATCACCATCACCTGTAAGTCTCTCCCCCGCCTCTACTCACCATTACCTAGAAGTATCAGCCCTGCCCCTCCTCACCATCACCTGGAAGTATCAGCCCCGCCTCTCCTCGCCATCAACTGGAAGTATCATCCCGACCTCTCCTCACCATCACCTGGAAGTATCATCCCCACCTCTAATCACCAGCACCTGGAAGTATCAGCCCCGCCTCTCCTCAACATCAACTGGAAGTATCAGCCCTCCCTCCCCTCACCATCACCTGGAATTATCAGCCCTGCCTCTCCTCACCATCACCTTGAAGTATCAGGCCCGCTTCTTCTCACCATTACCTAGAAGTATTAGTCCTGCCCCTCCTCACCATCACCTGGAAGTATCAGCCGCGGGTCTCCTCGCCATCTACAGGAGGTATCATCCCCTCCTCTCCTCACCTTCACCTGGAAGTATCATCCCCGCCTCTAATCACCATCACCTGAAAGTATCAGCCAAGCCTCTCCTCACCATTACCTGGACGTATCAGCACTGCCTTTCCTCACCATCAACTGGAAGTATCAGCCCCACTTCTCCTCACCATCACCTAGAAGTATCAGCCCCTCCTCTCCTCACCATCACCTGGAAGTATCAGCACCGCCTCTCCTCATCATCACCTGTAAGTATGAGCCCCACCTCTACTCACCATTACCTAGAAGTATCAGTCCCGTCCCTCCTCACCATCACATGGAAGTATCATCCCCACCTCTAATCACCATCACCTGGAAGTATCAGCCCCACATCTCCTCACCATTACCTGGAAGTATAAGCCCTACCTCTCTCCACCATCACTTGGATGTATAAGCCCCACCTCTCCTATCTATCAAATGGAAGTATCATCCCTGCCTTTCCTCACCATCACCTGGAAGTATCAGCCCAGCCTCTCCTCACCATCACCTGGAATTATCAGCCTCACTTCTCCTCACCATTTCCTGTATCTCCACCTCCTCTCTTCACCATCGCCTGGAGTTATCACCCCCCACATCTCCTCAACATAAGCTGTACTTATCAGCCCCGCATCTCCTCACCATCACCTGGAAATATCAGCCCTGCCTCTCCTCACCATCACCTGGAAGTATCAGCCCTGCCTCTCCTCACCATCGCCAGGAAGTATCAGCCCCGCCTCTCCTCACCATCGTCAGTAAGTATCAGCCCGCTTCTCCTCACCATCGCTGTAAGTATCAGCCCAGCCTCTCCTCGCCATTGCCTATAACTATCAGCCCCGTCTTTCCCCACCAACACATGGAAGTATCAGCCCCGCCTCTCCTCACCATCGCCTGGAAGTATCAAGCCAGCCTCAAATCAAAATAACCTGAAAGTATCTGCCACGCCTCTCCTTACCATCACCTGAAAGTATCAGCCGCGCCTCTCCTCACCATCACCTGGAAGTATCAGCCCCACCTTTCCTCACCTTCACCTGGAAATTTCTGCCCCTCCTCTCCTCACCATCACCTGTAAGTATCAGCCTCACCTCTCCTCGCTATTGCATGGAAGTATCAGCCCAGCCTCTAACCACAATCGCCTGTGAATATCAGCCCTGCCTCTCCTCAACTTCACCTGGAAGTATCAGCCCGCCTCTAAACAAAATAACCTGAAGATATCAGCCACGCCTCTCCTCACCATCACCTGGAAGTATCAGCCACGCCTCTTCTCACCATCACCTGGAAGTATCAACCCTGCCTTTCCTCACCTTCACTTGGAAGTTTCTGCCCCTCCTCTCCTCACCATCACCTGTAAGTATCAGCCTCGCCTCTCCTTACCATGGCATGGAAGTATTAGCCCAGCCTCTAATCACAATCGCCTGTGAATATCAGCCCCGCCTCTCCTCACTATCGCCTGGAAGTATTAGCCCGCCTCTAAACAAAATAACCTGAAGGTATCAGCCACGCCTCTCCTCACCATTGCATGGAAGTATTAGCCCAGCCTCTCTTCACCATCGCCTGTGAGTATCAGCCCCCCTCTCGTCACCATCGCAGGGAAGTATCAGCCCAGCCTCTCCTTACTATTGCCTGTAAGTATCAGCCATGCCTCTCCTTACCACCGCCTGGAAGTATCTGACATGCCTCTTCTCACAACCGCCTGGAAGTATCAGCATGCCTCTCCTCACCATCACCTGAGAGTATCAACCCCGTCTCTCCTAACCATCACCTGGAAGTATCAGCCCAGCCTCTACTGACCATCACCTGGAAGTATCAGCCCCACCTCTCCTCACCATCACATGGAAGTATCACCCACACCTCTCCTCACCATTTCCTGAAAGTTTCAGACCCGCCTCTCCTCACCATCTCCTAGAAGTATGACCCCTACCTCTCAACATCATAACCTGTTGGTATCAGCCCCGCATGTCCTCACCATCACCTGGAAGTATCAGCTCAGCCTCTCCTCACCATCGCCTGTGAGTATCAGACCCGCCTCTCCTCACCATCACCTGGAAGTATCAGCCCAGCCTCTCCTCACCATCACCATTAAGTATCAGCCCCGCCTCTCCTCACCATTGCCACTAAGTATCATCCCCGCGTCTCCTCACCATCGCCTGTAAGTATCAGCCCAGTCTCTCCTCACCATTGCCTATAAGTATCAGCCCAACCTTTCCCCACCAATACCTGGCAGTATCAGCCCCGCCTCTCCTCCCCTTCGCCTGGAAGTATTAACCCATCCTCTAATCAAAATAACCTGAAAGTATCAGCCACGCCTTTCCTTACCATCACCTGGAAGTATCAGCCCCGCCTCTCCTCACCATCACTTGGAAGTATCAGCCCCGCCTTTCCTCACCTTCACCTGGAAGTTTCTGCCCCTCCTCTCCTCACCATCACCTGTAAGTATCAGCCGCGCCTCTCCTCGCCATTGCATGGAAGTATCAGCCCAGCCTCTAACTCTTGTTCATGGACGTGGGGTTTACTATTATTAACACGGAGGTGGGGTATGTTTTACCCTGTTTTTGGAAAATAAAATAAAAATAGTTATTAACAAAATTTATTGATTCTGAAAAGATAAACAGAAAATACATATCCTCTAGTGTTGTTTACTTAACCATTTTAATGACTAGCAACTGAAACTCCATATTTCAAGGACAACTTATAAAAAGTATAAAAAAATACTGAAATTTGTACTTGTGTTGCTAAAATAGCGTGTGTACAATCTAATATTCTTGTAAATGACTTGATCCTTGACCCACACACTCTCAGGGTAACGGGGTATCTCAGCTATGGGTATCAGCCTCCTGGCAGCCACACACACTGTATGGGAGACCATAAAAGAATAACTATAAATTCTTTTGTGAAAATAAATGAAGTTTCTGCAAAAAAAAAAAATTTCGTAGAGGTATTCCTGTCTGTGAACACTAAATGATCAAGAAATGTTATGTTTATGTTTTGACAGTCAAAAGACCATATTTGAGCAAAAAAAAAATCTTGTTTTACAATTATTTACCATTGAAAATGGTAATGACCAAATCTGGCAGTTTCAGTGTACAGTACAAACAATTCATATTCTCGGTGATGGACTATGCATGCCCTACACTTACCAGTATGTAGTAGTAGTAGTAGTAGTAGTAGTAGTAGTAGTAGTAGTAACTAAAGTTCTTACCTGCATTAGTGTGGGCAGTCCACGCACCAAGTGTAGATGTGGCGAGGACACACAGGGCGTTTACAGCCTTGACACCTGTGTCGTGTCTTCCTGTCGCTGGCCCTGTCACACAGTGAGCACTGCACCATGGGAGCCCTGCTGTCTGCCATCACTGTGAGACCTGCTTGATCATCCCTGACAGGTAGAGGAATGTTGCAGACTGTGTTGATCACAGTTTTGATGGTTCTGGGAATCCTTGGGTTGAGCATCCTCTTTCCTGCCCATGCTTTGATAAGGGCCTCTGCCAAATGTTGCATATAGAAGCGTCTCTCAATTGGTTTAGAACCCATTGTCTGCTGATTTTCCTTGTAGATTATCCACGAGTTGATTACACAGGAATTTATGATCCCATAGAAAATACTCATGGGCCACCTGCTTGTCTTGCGTGAAACTGAGTATATTGCACACATTTGATCGAACGCATCTACTCCACCTTTCGTCTCATTATAAAAACAAATGATCTCAGGCTTGCCGTTTGGCATTATGGTTGGCTGTGTGTGCATTGATGATAATAGATACACCAACTTCTTTTTCGTTCTTGAAGTGTCCTTGCAGTATGACACCAACGTCATGTCATTCACGAATAAGAATGCACTTGAACCTACCCTCCTAGTTCTTGTTTCTTTCATTTCCTGAGGAATTTCTTTCTTATTTGCTCTCACAGTGCCAACTAGGGTCGTGCCGCAGTTGTGTAGAAGATCAGTGGCCAGGGGCACAGAACTAAACCAATTGTCGGTGGTTACGTTTCTGTTTCTATTGTGGTAGGGTTCTGTAAGATCCTTTGTGATCTTATGACCAAGGTTTATGCCACCCCGGGCCTGAGGTTGTGTGTCTTCTTTCCCCAGGTAGGGTATTGCACTCAGCATGTACCTGCTTTTACTGTCACATATGAGGAAAAGTTTGATCCCATATTTTCCTGGTTTGCTGGGAATATACATCCGGAATGGGCAATTTCCATGGAAAGCCAGCAGCTGTTCATCCACTGTAACTGTTTCACTTGGGACGTACATTTTCCCACAGTTGCCAATAAAGATGTCCCAGATAACACGAATAGCTGCAAACTTGTCCGTTGTCTGTCTCTGAGCTCTCGTGTCTTTGTCATCAAATCTCAAACAGCTGAGAAGGAAGCAGAAGCGGTCCTCTGACATGGCTGCATGATAAATTGGTGGGCCGGTCTTGGAGCTAAACATTTCCCTAGTGGTCAGGTGGTTATCCCTCTGGCCACCACTGAAGATCAATAGCCCCAAAAGTGCACGTATCTCATCCGGTTCTGTTAGGAATAACCCTCCTTTCCGGTTAGTATACTTGGCTGCCCGTTGAGGAATTATTTTGTTGGTCCACTGCACTATCTCTTTGATATTATCTCCAAAGAACAAGCTCAAGGCTTTTTCTGGGGTGTCTGCACTCCTTGCCTCCGGTGTTGGTCCTGGGGTGATAGGACCAACAATGTTTCGTGCTGGTGTCCTTACTCTACTGGATGAATGTGGTCGACAATTCCACCTATAGCCAGACTTGGATGTCACTGTACTGGTTCCGAAGTCATGCACTCTTGTAGCCTCGTCTTCTTCATTAGCAATGTTCCTTCGTCTTCCCCTGGCAACAGGAGGAGGCACAGCAGGGTCAGCAGAGGGAGCAGGAGGCACAGCAGGGTCAGCAGAGGGAGCAGGAGGCACAGCAGGGTCAGCAGAGGGAGCAGGAGGCACAGCAGGGTCAGCAGAGGGAGCAGGAGGCACAGCAGGGTCAGCATAGGACACAGCTTGTGTAGCACCTCCTCGAGCAGCATTACCACGGCGCCTCTTACTCACCCTATTTACAGCAGGGATAACAGTAGAGGTACCAGGGGTAGGAGAGGCTGGGCGGTGGACAGAGTGGTGCATTGAGGCTAGGGAGGGGGATGGTAGAGAGTCGTCCATGGGTTGGGGGGGAGTGGAGGGAGGGTGAGGCCAGACGTCTATTTGGCTGGCAACACGTGGCTTGCGAGGTGTCGATGTAGTTCGTTTTCTCTTTCGTGCCCTACAATGAAAACCCTGTTCGTCCATAAACTCCTCACTATCATCATCACTGCTAGTTGGTTCTTCATAATCTTTGTCCATATCTGAGTCATCTTCCACCTCATATTCAACATGATCAATCTCACCTTCATCATCACTTTCAAATATTGAAGTCACATCTGTTAAGTCTGTCTTGTTCATTATTTCTTCTAATTCTGCCTGAGAATAACAAACTTTCTTTTTTCTATCCATCTTTCACAGTTTATTATGAGTCTGTAGTATCTAGGTAGTCACTGATAACTCTGAAAAGAGAATATTCAATGCCTGAAAAGATAAAAGCATGAAAATACACAAAGAACTAAAAACATTAAAAACACGTCAACACTGCACTGGGGCAAAATATACCCGCATGTTTTAATAGTTTATCACTGCACTGGGGTAAAATATTCCCACACCTATTAGTGTGTTAACAATGCTCTGGGGTACAATATACCCAAACTCCCCTCCACACACCCCCACAAGTGATTGATCACAGAGACACTACCTCCCTCCAATAGACCTGGCAGGAAACTGAAGCTATACAGCTGTTATGCTTGCTAAGTGGCCGGACCACTCAGCCAGGATAAAAGAAAATACGGTGGGGAAAAATATACCCCACGTCCGTGAAGAAGGGCTAATCACAATCGCCTGTGAATATCAGCCCTGCCTCTCCTCAACATCACCTGGAAGTATCAGCCCGCCTCTAAACAAAATAACCTGAAGATATCAGCAACGCCTCTCCTCACCATCACCTGGAAGTATCAGCCACGCCTCTTCTCACCATCACCTGGAAGTATCAACCCTGCCTTTCCTCACCTTCACCTGGAAGTTTCTGCCCCTACTCTCATCACCATCACCTGTAAGTATCAGCCGCGCCTCTCCTCACCATGGCATGGAAGTATCAGCCCAGCCTCTAATCACAATCGCCTGTGAATAACAGCCCTGCCTCTACTCACTATCGCCTGGAAGTATCAGCCCGCCTCTAAACAAAATAACCTGAAGGTATCAGCCAGGCCTCCTCTCACCATTGCATGGAAGTATTAGCCCAGCCTCTCTTCACCATCGCCTGTGAGTATCAGCCACCCTCTCGTCACCATCGCAGGGAAGTATCAGCCCAGCCTCTCCTTACTATTGCCTGTAAGTATCAGCCATGCCTCTCCTCACCACCGCCTGGAAGTATCTGACATGCCTCTTCTCACAACCGCCTGGAAGTATCAGCAAAGCCTCTCCTCACCATTACCTGGATGTATCAGCATGCCTCTCCTCACCATCACCTGGGAGTATCAACCCCGTCTCTCCTAACCATCACCTGGAAGTATCAGCTCCGCCTCTTCACACCATCACCTGGAAGTATCATCCCCGCCTCTCCTCACCATCACCTGGAAGAATCATCCCCGCCTCTAATCACCATCACCTGGAAGTATCAGCCCAGCCTCTCCTCACCATTACCTGGAAGTATAAGGCCCACTTCTCTTCACCATCACCTGGAAGTATAAGCCCCGCCTCTCCTAACCATCAAATGGAAGTATCATCCCCGCCTCTTCTCACCATCACCTGGAAGTATCAGCCCTGCCTCTCCTCACCATCACCAGTAAGTTTCAGCCCCGCCTCTCCTCACCATCACCTGCAAGTATCAGCCTCACCTCTCCTCACCATTTCCTTTAAGTATCAGCCCTGCCTTTCCTCACCATCGCCTGGAAGTATCACCCCCACATCTCCTCATCATAACCTGTATGTATCAGCCCCGCATCTCCTCACCATCACCTGGAAGTATCAGCCCTGCCTATCCTCACCATCACCTGGAAGTATCAGCCCTGTCTTTCCTCACCATTGCTAGGAATTTATCAGCCCCACCTCTCCTCACCATCGCTAGTAAGTATCAGCCCCGCCACTCCTAACCATCGCCTGTAAGTATCAGCCCAGCCTCTCCTCACCATGGCCTATAAGTACCAGCCCCCCTTTCCCCACCAACGCTTGGAAGTATCAGCCCCGCCTCTCCTCACCATCGCCTGGAAGTATCAAACCCGCCTCTCCTCACCATCACCTGGAAGTATCAGCCCCGCCTTTCATCACCTTCACCTGGAAGTTTCTGCCCCTCCTCCCCTCACCATCACCAGTAAGTATCAACCGAACCTCTCCTCACCATTGCATGGAAGTATCAACCCAGCCTCTGATAACAATCGCCTGTGAATATCAGCCCCGCCTCTCCTCACCATTGCCTGGAAGTATCAACCCGCCTCTAATCAAAATAACCTGAAGGTATCAGCCACGTCTCTCCTCACCATCACCTGGAAGTGTCAGCCACGCATCTCCTAACCATCACCTGGAAGTATCATCCCCGCCTCTAATCACCATCACCTTGAAGTATCAGCCCCACCTCTCCTCACCACCACCTGGAAGTATCAGACCCTTCTTTCCTCACAACCGCCTGGAAGTATCAGCAATGCCTCTCCTTATCATTACCTGGATGTATCAGCCCCGCCTCTCCTCACCATCACCTGGAAGTATCGGCCCCGCCTCTCCTCACCATCACTTTTGTAGTATCAGCCCCGCCTCTCCTCACCATCACCTGGAAGTATCAACCCCGACTCTCCTAACCATCACCTGGAAGTATCAGCCCCGCCTCTTCACACCATAACCTGGAAGTATCAGCTCCGCCTCTCCTCACCATCACCTGAAAGATTCAGCCCCGCCTCTCCTCTATATCACCTGGAAGTATCAGCCCCGCCCCCCTCATCACAATCGCCTGGAAGTATCAGCTCAGCCTCTCCTCACCATCGCCTGTGAGTATCAGTCCCGCCTCTCCTCACCATCGCCTGGAAGTATCAACCCAGACTCTCCTCACCATCGCCTGTGAGTATCAGCTCAACCTCTCTTCACCATCTCCTGGAATTATTACCCTGCCTCTCTTCACCATCACCTGTAAATATCAGCCCCGCCTCTCCTCACTATCGCATGGAAGTATCAGCCCCACCTCTCCTCACCATCGCCTGTAAGTATCAGCCCCGCATCTCCTCACCATCAACTGGAAGTATCAGACCCGCCTCTCCTCACCATCACCTGGAAGTATCCGCCCCGCCTCTCCTCACCATCACTTGGGTAGTATCAGCCCCGCTTCTCCTCACCATCACTTGGAAGTATCAACCCCGTCTCTCCTAACCATCACCTGGAAGTATCAGCCCCGCCTCTTCACACCATCACCTGGAAGTATCAACTCCGCCTCTCCTCACCATCACCTGAAAGATTCAGCCCCGCCTCTCCTCTACATCACCTGAAAGTATCAGCCCCGCCCCCCTCATCACAATCGCCTGGAAGTATCAGCTCAGCCTCTCCTCACCATCGCCTGTGAGTATCAGTCCCGCCTCTCCTCACCATCGCCTGGAAGTATCAACCCAGACTCTCCTCACCATCGCCTGTGAGTATCAGCTCAACCTCTCTTCACCATCTCCTGGAATTATTACCCTGCCTCTCTTCACCATCACCTGTAAATATCAGCCCCGCCTCTCCTCACTATCGCATGGAAGTATCAGCCCCACCCCTCCTCACCATCGCCTGTAAGTATCAGCCCCGCATCTCCTCACCATCAACTGGAAATATCAGTCCCACCTCTTGTCATCATCACCTGGATGTATCAGCCCCGCCTCTCCTCACCATCACCTGGGAGTATCAGCCCCACCTCTCCTCACCATCGCCTGGAAGTATAAGCCCAGCCTCACCTCACAATCACCTATGAGTATCAGCCAAACCTCTCCTCACCATCACCTGCAAGTATCAGCCCAGAATCTCCTCACCATCGCCTGTGAGTATCAAATCCGGCTATACTCAACATTGCCTGGAAGTATCAGCCCCACCTCTCCTCACCATCGCCTGTAGGTATCAGCCCTGCCTCTCCTCACCATCGCATGGAAGTATCAGCCCGTCTCTCCTCACCATTATCTCTAAAAATCAACCCCGCATCCCCTCACCATTATTTGGAAGTATCAGCCCCACCTCTCCTCACCATCACCTGGAAGTATCAGCCCCGCCTCTCCTCACCATCACCTGGAAATATCAGCCCCACTTCTAAATACCATCTACCTGGAAGAATAAGCCCCGCCTCTCCTCACCATTACCTGGAAATATCAACTCTGCCTCCCTTCAACATTACCTGGAAGTATCAGCCCTGCCTCTCCTAGCCATCAAATGGAGGTATCATCCCCGCCTCTCCTCCCCATCACCTGTAAGTATCAGCACAGCCTCTCCTGACCATCACCTGGAAGTATCAGCCCCGCCTCTCCTCACCATCACCTGGAAGTATCACCCAAACCTCTCCTTAATATTTCCTGTAAGTTTCAGACTTGCCTCCCCTCACCATCTCCTGGAAGTATGACCCCCACCTCTCAACATAATAACCTATACGTATCAGCCCCTCATGTCCTCACCATCACCTGGAAGTATCAGCTCAGCCTCTCCTCACCATCGCCGGTGAGAATCAGCCGCGCCTTTCCTCACAATCGCCTGGAAGTAAAAGACCAGCCTCTCATCATCATCGCCTGTAAGTATCAGCCCAGCCTCTCTTCACCATCACCTGGAAGTATCAGACCCGCCTCTCCTCACCATCGCCTGGAAGTATCAGCCCCGCCTCACCTCACCATCACCTGGAAGTATCAGCACCGCCGCTCCTCACCATCAACTGGAAGTATCAGCCCCACCTCTCCTCACCATCACCTGGAAGTATCAGCCCCTCTTCTCCTCACCATTACCTGGAGGTATCAGCACCGCCTCTCCTCATCATCACCTGTAAGTATGAGCCCCACCACTACTCACCATTACCTAGAAGTATCAGCCCCGTCCCTCCTCACCATCACCTGGAAGTATCATCCCCGCCTCTAATCACCATCACCTGGAAGTATCAGCCCAGCATCTCCTCACCATTACCTGGAAGTATAAGCCCTACCTCTCTCCACCATCACCTGGAAGTATAAGCCGCACCTCTCCTATCCATCAAATGGAAGTATCATCCCTGCCTTTCCTCACCATCACCTGGAAGTGTCAGCACAGCCTCTCCTCACCATCACCTGGAAGTATCAGCCTCACTTCTCCTCACCATTTCCTGTAAGTAACTCCACCTCCTCTCTTCACCATCACCTGGAAGTATCACCCCCACATCTCCTCATCATAACCTGTACGTATCAGCCCCGCATCTTCCCACCATCACCTGGAAGTATCAGCCCTGCCTCTCCTCACCATCACCTGGAAGTATCAGCCCCGTCTCTCCTCACCATCACCAGGAAGTATCAGCCCCGACTCTCTTCACCATCGCCAGTAAGTATCAGCCCCGCCTTTCCTCACCATCGCCTGTAAGTATCAGCCCAGCCTCTCCTCACCATTGCCTATAACTATCAGCCCCGTCTTTCCCCACCAACATATGGAAGTATCAGCCCCGCCTCTCCTCACCATCGCCTGGAAGTATCAACCCAGCCTCAAATCAAAATAACCTGAAAGTATCTGCCACGCCTCTCATTATCATCACCTGAAAGTATCAGCCGCCCCTCTCCTCACCATCACCTGAGAGTATCAGCCCCGCCTTTCCTCACCTTCACCTGGAAGTTTCTGAACCTCCTCTCCTCACCATCACCTGTAAGTATCAGCCGCGCCTCTCCTCGCCATTGCATGGAAGTATCAGTCCAGCCTCTAATCACAATCGCCTGTGAATATCAGCCCCGCCTCTCCTCAACATCACCTGGAAGTATCAGCCCGCCTCTAAACAAAATAACCTAAAGATATCAGCCACGCCTCTCCTCACCATCACCTGTAAGTATCAGCCACGCCTCTTCTCTCCATCACCTGGAAGTATCAACCCCGCCTTTCCTCACCTTCACCTGGAAGTTTCTGCCCCTCCTCTCCTCACCATCACCTGTAAGTATCAGCCGCGCCTCTCCTCACCATGGCATGGAAGTATCAGCCCAGCCTCTAATCACAATCTGCTGTGAATATCAGCCCCGCCTCTAATCACTATCGCCTGGAAGTATCAGCCCGCCTCTAAACAAAATAACCTGAAGGTATCAGCCACGCCTCTCCTCACCATTTCATGGAAGTATTAGCCCAGCCTCTCTTCACCATCGCCTGTGAGTATCAGCCCCCCTCTATTCACCATCGCAGGGAAGTATCAGCCCAGCCTCTCCTTACTATTGCCTGTAAGTATCAGCCATGCCTCTCCTCACCACCGCCTGGAAGTATCTGACATGCCTCTTCTCACAACCGCCTGGAAGTAACAGCAAAGCCTCTCCTCACCATTACGTGGATGTATCAGCATGCCTCTCCTCACCATCACCTGGGTGTATCAACCCCGTCTCTCCTAACCATCACCTGGAAGTATCAGCCCCGCCTCTTCACACCATCACCTGGAAGTATCATCCCCGCCTCTCCTCACCATCACCTGGAAGAATCATCCCCACCTCTAATCACCATCACCTGGAAGTATCAGCCCAGCCTCTCCTCACCATTACTTGGAAGTATAAGACCTACCTCTCTTCACCATCACCTGGAAGTATAAGCCCCGCCTCTCCTAACCATCAAATGGAAGTATCATCCCCGACTCTTCTCACCATCACCTGGAAGTATCAGCCCTGCCTCTCTTCACCATCACCAGTAAGTTTCAGCCCCGCCTCTCCTCACCATCACCTGCAAGTATAAGCCTCACCTCTCCTCACCATTTCCTTTAAGTATCAGCCCTGCCTCTCCTCACCATCGCCTGGAAGTATCACCCCCACATCTCCTCATCATAACCTGTACGTATCAGCCCCGCATCTCACCATCACCTAGAAGTATCAGACCTGCCTATCCTCACCATCACCTGGAAGTATCAGCCCTGTCTTTCCTCACCATCGCCAGGAATTTATCAGCCCCACCTCTCCTCACCATCGCTAGTAAGTATCAGCCCCACCTCTCTTCACCATCGCCTGTAATTATCAGCCCAGCCTCTCCTCACCATGGCCTAAAGGTATCAGCCCCCCCTTTCCCCACCAACGCTTGGAAGTATCATCCCCGCCTATCCTCACCATCGCCTGGAAGTATCAACCCTACCTCTCCTCACCATCACCTGGAAGTATCAGCAGCGTCTTTCATCACCTTCACCTGGAAGTTTCTGCCCCTCCTCCCCGCACCATCACCTGTAAGTATAAGCCGCACCTCTCCTCACCATTGCATGGAAGTATCAGCCCAGCCTCTAATAACAATCGCCTGTGAATATCAGCCCCGCCTCTCCTCACCATCGGCTGGAAGTATCAACCCGCCTCTAATCAAAATAACCTGAAGGTATCAGCCACGCCTCTCCTCACCATCACCTGGAAGTATCAGCCACGCCTCTCCTCACCATCACCTGGAAGTATCATCCCCGCCTCTAATCACCATCACCTGGAAGTATCAGCCCCGCCTCTCCTCACCACCATCTGGAAGTATCAGAACTTTCTTTCCTCACAACTGCCTGGAAGTATCAGCAATGCCTCTCCTCACCATTACCAGGATGTATCAGCCCCGCCTCTCCTCACCATCACCTGGAAGTATCTGCCCCGCCTCTCCTCACCATCACTTGGGTAGTATCAGCCCCGCCTCTCCTCACCATCACCTGAAAGTATCAACCCCATCTCTCCTAACATTCACCTGGAAGTATCAGCCCCGCCTCTTCACACCATCATCTGGAAGTATCAGCTCCGCCTCTCCTCATTATCACCTGAAAGATTCAGCCCCGCCTCTCCTCTACATCACCTGGAAGTATAGGCCCCGCCCCTCATCACAATCGCCTGGAAGTATCAGCTCAGCCTCTCCTCACCATCGCCTGTGAGTATCAGTCCCGCCTCTCCTCACCATCGCCTGGAAGTATCAACCCAGACTCTCCTCACCATCGCCTGTGAGTATCAGCTCAACCTCTCTTCACCATCTTCTGGAATTATCACCCTGCCTCTCTTCACCATCACCTGTAAGTATCAGCCCCGCCTCTCCTCACCATCGCATGGAAGTATCAGCCAGACCTCTCCTCACCATCGCCTTTAAGTATCAGCCCCGCATCTCCTCACCATCGCCTGGAAGTATCAGCCCCGCATCTCCTCACCATCAACTGGAAGTATCAGCCCCACCTCTCGTCATCATCACCTGGATGTATCAGCCCCGCCTCTCCTCACCATCACCTGGAAGTATCAGCCCCGCCTCTCTTCACCATCGCCTGGAAGTATAAGCCCAGCCTCACCTCACAATCACCTGTGAGTATCAGCCAAGCCTCTCCTCACCATCACCTGGAAGTATCAGCCCAGAATCTCCTCACCATCGCCTGTGAGTATCAAAACCGGCTATACTCACCATTGCCTGGAAGTATCAGCCCAGCCTCTCCTCACCATCGCCTGTAGGTATCAGCCCTGCTTCATCTCACCATCGCATGGAAGAATCAGCCCCGTCTCTCCTCACCAATATCTCTAAAAATCAACCCCCCATCTCCTCACCATTACCTGGTAGTATCAGCCCCACCTCTCCTCACCATCACCTGGAAGTATCAGCCCCGCCTCTCCTCACCATCACCTGGAAGTATCAGCCCCACTTCTAATCACCATCTACATGGAAGTATAAGCCCTGCCTCTCCTCAACATTACCTGGAAATATCAACCCTGCCTCCCTTCAACATTACCTCGAAGTATCAGCCCCGCATCTCCTAACCATCACCTGAAAGATTCAGCCCCGCCTCTCCTCTACATCACCTGGAAGTATCAGCCCCGCCCCTCATCACAATCGCCTGGAAGTATCAGCTCAGCCTCTCCTCACCATCGCCTGTGAGTATCAGTCCCGCCTCTCCTCACCATCGCCTGGAAGTATCAACCCAGACTCTCCTCACCATCGCCTGTGAGTATCAGCTCAACCTCTCTTCACCATCTCTTGGAATTATCACCCTGCCTCTCTTCACCATCACTTGTAAGTATCAGCCCCGCCTCTCCTCTCCATCGCATGGAAGTATCAGCCCCACCTCTCCTCACCATCGCCTGTAAGTATCAGCCCAGCATCTCCTCACCATCGCCTGGAAGTATCAGCCCTGCCTCTCCTCAACATCAACTGGAAGTATCAGCCCCACCTCTCGTCATCATCACCTGGATGTATCAGCCTGCATCTCCTCACTGTCACCTGGTAGTATCAGTCCCGCCTCTCCTCACCATCGCCTGGAATTATAAGCCCAGCTTCACCTAACAATCACCTGTGAGTATCAGCCAAGCCTCTCCTCACCATCACCTGGAATTATCAGCCCAGAATCTCCTCACCATCGCCTGTGAGTATCAAATCCGGCTATACTTACCATTGCCTGGAAGTATCAGCCCCACCTCTCCTCACCATCGCCTGTAGGTATCAGCCCTGCCTCTCCTCACAATCGCATGGAATCATCAGCCCTGTCTCTCCTCACCATTATCTCTAAAAATCAACCCCGCATCTCCTCACCATTACCTGGAAGTATCAGCCCCACCTCTCCTCACCATCACCTGGAAGTATCAGCCCCGCCTCTCCTCACCATCACCTGGAAGTATCAGCCCCACTTCTAATCACCATCTACCTGGAAGTATAAGCCCCGCCTCTCCTCACCATTACATGGAAATATCAACCCTGCCTCCCTTCAACATTACCTGGAAGTATCAGCCCTGCCTCTCCTAACCATCAAATGGAGGTATCATCCCCGCCTCTCCTCCCCATCACCTGGAAGTATCGGCACAGCCTCTCCTGACCATCACCTGGAAGTATCAGCCCCGCCTCTCCTCACCATCACATGGAAGTATCACCCAAACCTCTCCTCAATATTTCCTGTAAGTTTCAGACCCGCCTCTCCTCACCATCTCCTGGAAGTATGACCCCCACCTCTCAACATTATAACCTGTACGTATCAGCCCCTCATGTCCTCACCATCACCTGGAAGTATCAGCTCAGCCTCTCCTCACCATCGCCTGTGAGTATCAGCCCCGCCTTTCCTCACAATCGCCTGGAAGTATAAGCCCAGCCTCTCATCACCATCGCCTGTAAGTATCAGCCCAGCATCTCTTCACCATCACCTGGAAGTATCAGACCCACCTCTCCTCACCATCGCCTGGAAGTATCAGCCCCGCCTCTCCTCACCATCGTATGGAAGTATCAGCCACACCTCTCCTCACCATTTACTGTAAGTATCAGCACCACCTCTCCTCGCCATTGCCTGGAAGTATCAGCCCTGCCTCTCCTCACCATCCACTGGAAGTGTCAGCCCCACCTCTCCTCACCATCACCTGGAAGTATCAGCCCCACCTCTCCTCACCATCACCTGGAAGATTCAGCCCCGCCTTTAATCACCATCACCTGTAAGTATCAGCCCAGCCTATACTTACCATTACCTAGAAGTATCAGCCCTGTCCCTCCTCACCATGACCTGGAAGTATCAGCCCCGCCTCTCCTCGCCATCAACTGGAAGTATCATCCCTGCCTGTCCTCACCATCACCTGGAAGTATCATCCCCACCTCTAATCACCATCACAAGGAAGTATCAGCCGCGCCTCTCCTCAACATCAACTGGAAGTATCAGCCCTACCTCCCCTCACCATCACCTGAAAGATTCAGTTCCGCCTCTCCTCTACATCACCTGGAAGTATCAGCCCCGCCCCTCATCACAATCGCCTGGAAGTATCAGGTCAGCCTCTCCTCACCATCGCCTGTGAGTATCAGTCCCGCCTCTCCCCACCATCGCCTGGAAGAATCAACCCAGACTCTCTTCACCATCGCCTGTGAGTATCAGCTCTACCTCTCTTCACCATCTCCTGGAATTATCACCCTGCCTCTCTTCACCATCACCTGTAAGTATCAACCCCACCTCTCCTCACCATCGTATGGAAGTATCAACCCCACCTCTCATCACCATCGCCTGTAAGTATCAGCCCCGCCTCTCCTCACCATCGCCTGGAAGTATCAGCCCCGCCTCTCCTCACCATCAACTGGAAGTATCAGCCCCACCTCTCGTCATCATCACCTGGATGTATCAGCCCCGCCTCTCCTCACCATCACCTGGTAGTATCAGCCCCGCCTCTCCTCACCATCGCCTGGAAGTATAAGCCCAGCCTCACCTCACAATCGCCTGTGAGTATCAGCCAAGCCTCTCCTCACCATCAACTGGAAGTATCAGCCCAGAATCTCCTCACCATCGCCTGTGAGTATCAAATCCGGCTATCCTCACCATTGCCTGGAAGTATCAGCCCCACATATCCTCACCATCACCTGTAAGTATCAGCCCTGCCTCTCCTCACCATCGCATGGAAGTATCAGGCCCGTCTCTCCTCACCATTACCTCTAAGAATCAACCCCGCATCTATTCACCATTACCTGGAAGTATCAGCCCCACCTCTCCTCACCATCACCTGGAAGTAACAGCCCCGCCTCTCCTCACCATCACCTGGAAGTATCAGAACCACTTCTAATCACCATCTACCTGGAAGTATAAGCCCCGCGTCTCCTCACCATTACCTGGAAATATCAACCCTGCCTCCCTTCAACATTACCTGGAAGTATCAGCCCTGCCTCTCCTAACCTTCAAATGGAGGTATCATCCCCGCCTCTCCTCCCCATCACCTGGAAGTATCAGCACAGCCTCTCCTGACCATCACCTGGATGCATCAGACCCGCCTCTCTTCACCATCACCTGGAAGTATCACCCAAACCTCTCCTCAATATTTCCTGTAAGTTTCAGACCCGCCTCTCCTCACCATCTCCTGGAAGTATGACCCCCACCTCTCAACATTATAACCTATACGTATCAGCCCCGCATGTCCTCACCGTCACCTGGAAGTATCAGCTCAGCCACTCTTCATCATCGCTTGTGAGTATCAGCCCCGCCTTTCCTCACAATCGCCTGGAAGTATAAGCCCAGCCTCTCATCACCATCGCCTGTAAATATCAGCCCAGCCTCTCTTCACCGTCACCTGGAAGTATCAGACCCGCCTCTCCTCACCATCGCCTGGAAGTATCAGCCCCGCCTCTCTTCACCATTGTATGGAAGTATCAGCCACACCTCTCCTCACCATTTACTGTAAGTATCAGCCCCGCCTCTCCTCACCATTGCCTGGAAGTATCAGCCCCGCTTCTCCTCACCATCACCTGGAAGTATCAGCCCCACCTCTCCTCACCATCACCTGGAAGTATCAGCCCATCCTCTCCTCACCATCACCTGGAAGATTCAGCCCCGCCTTTAAACACCATCACCTCTAAGTATCAGCCACGCCTCTACTCACCATTACCTAGAAGTATCAGCCCTGCCCCTCCTCACCATCACCTGGAAGTATCAGCCCCGCCTCTCCTCGCCATCAACTGCAAGTATCATCCCTGCCTCTCCTCACCATCACCTGGAAGTATCATCCCAACCTCTAATCACCATAACCTGGAAGTATCAGGCCCGCCTCTCCTCAACATCAACTGGAAGTGTCAACCCTACCTCCCCTTACCATTACCTGGAAGTATCAGCCCCACCTCACCTCACCATCATATGGAAGTATCAGCCCCACCTCTACTCACCATCACCTGGAAGTATCAGGCCCGCCTCTTCTCACCATTACCTAGAAGTATTAGTCCTGCCCCTTCTCACCATCACCTGGAAGTATCAGCCGCGGCTCTCCTCGCCATCAACTGGAGGTATCATCCCCTCCTCTCCTCACCTTCACCTGGAAGTATCATCCCCGCCTCTAATCACCATGACCTGGAAGTATCAGCCAAGCCTCTCCTCACCATTACCTGGAAGTATCAGCACTGCCTCTCCTCACCATCAACTGGTAGTATCAGCCCAACCTCTCCTCACCATCACCTGGAAGTATCAGCTCCTCCTCTCCTCACCATCACCTGGAAGTATCAGCACCGCCTCTCCTCATCATCACCTGTAAGTATGAGCCCCACCTCTACTCACCATTACCTAGAAGTATCAGCCCCGTCCCTCCTCACCATCACCTGGAAGTATCATCCCTCCTTCTAATCACCATCACCTGGAAGTATCAGCCCCGCATCTCCTCACCATTACCTGGAAGTATAAGCCCTACCTCTCTCCACCATCACCTGGAAGTATAAGCCCCACCTCTCCTATCCATCAAATGGAAGTATCATCCCTGCCTTTCCTCACCATCACCTGGAAGTATCAGCCCAGCCTCTACTCACCATCACCTGGAAGTAACAGCCTCACTTCTCCTTACCATTTCCTGTAAGTATCACCCCCACATCTCCTCATCATAACCTGTACGGATCAGCCCCGAATATCCTCACCATCACCTGGAAGTATCAGCCCTGGCTCTCCTCACCATCACCTGGAAGTATCAGACCCGCCTCTCCTCACCATTGCCAGGAAGTATCAGCTCCGCCTCTCCTCACAATCACCTGTAAGTATCAGCCCAGCCTCTCCTCACCATTGCCTATAAATATCAGCCCCGTCTTTCCCCACCAACACATGGAAGTATCAGCCCCGCCTTTCCTCACCATCGCCTGGAAGTATCAACCCAGCCTCTAATCAAAATAACCTGAAAGTATCTGCCACGCCTCTCCTTACCATCACCTGAAAGTATCAGCACCGTCTTTCCTCACATTCACCTGGAAGTTTCTGCCCCTCCTCTCCTCACCATCACCTGTAAGTATCAGCCACGCCTCTCCTCACCATTGCATGGAAGTATCAGCCCAGCCTCTAATCACAATCGCCTGTGAATATCAGCCCCGCCTCTCCTCACCATCACCTGGAAGTATCAGCCCGCCTCTAAACAAAATAACCTAAAGATATCAGCCACGCCTCTCCTCACCATCACCTGGAAGTATCAGCCACGACTCTTCTCACCATCACCTGGAAGTATCAACCCTGCCTTTCCTCACCTTCACCTGGAAGTTTCTGCCCCTCCTCTCCTCACCATCACCTGTAAGTATCAGCCGCGCCTCTCCTCACCATGGCATGGGAGTATCAGCCCAGCCTCTAATCACAATCGCCTCTGAATATCAGCCCCGCCTCTCCTCACCATCGCCTGTAAGTATCAGCCCGCCTCTAAACAAAATAATCTGAAGATATCAGCCACGCCTCTCCTCAACATTGCATGGAAGTATTAGCCCAGCCTCTCTTCACCATAGCCTGTGAGTATCAGCCCCACCTCTCGTCACCATCGCAGGGAAGTATCAGCCCAGCCTCTCCTTACTATTGCCTGTAAGTATCAGCCGTGCCTCTCCTCACCACCGCCTGGAAGTATCTGACATGCCTCTCCTCACAACCACCTGGAAGTATCAGCAAAGCCTATCCTCACCATTACCTGGATGTATCAGCATGCCTCTCCTCACCATCACCTGGGAGTATCAACCCCGTCTCTCCTAACCATCACCTGGAAGTATCAGCCCCGCCTCTTCACACCACCACCTGGAAGTATCATCCCCACCTCTCCTCACCATCACCTGGAAGAATAATCCCCGCCTCTAATCACCATCACCTGGAAGTATCAGCCCAGCCTCTCCTCACCATAACCTGGAAGTATAAGACCTACCTCTCTTCACCATCACCTGGAAGTATAAGCCCCGCCTTTCCTAACCATCAAGTGGAAGTATCATCCCCGCCTCTTCTCACCATCACCTGGAAGTATCAGCCCTGCCTCTCCTTACCATCACCAGTAAGTTTCAGCCCGGCCTCTCCTCACCATCACCTGCAAGTATCAGCCTCACCTCTTCTCACCATTTCCTTTAAGTATCAGCCCCGCCTCTCCTCACCATCGCCAGAAAGTATCACCCCCACATCTCCTCATCATAACCTGTACGTATCAGCCCCGCATCTCCTCACCATCACTTGGAAGTATCAGCCCTGCCTTTCCTCACCATCACCAGGAAGTATCAGCCACGTCTCTCCTCACCATCACCTGGAAGTATCAGCCACGCCTCTCCTCACCATCAGCTGGAAGTATCAACCCCGCCTTTCCTCATCTTCACCTGAAAGTTTCAGCCACTCCTGTCCTCACCATCAAATGTATGTATCAGCCGCACCTCTCCTCACCATTGCAGGGAAGTATCAGCCCAGCTTCTCTTCACCATCACCTGTGAGTATCAGCCCGGCCTCTCCTCACCATCACAGTTAATTATCAGTCCAGCCTCTCCTTACTATTGCCTATAAGTATCAGCAACGCCTCTCTTCAAAACCAACTGGAAGTTTCAGACCCACCTCTCCTCACAACCGCCTGGAAGTATCAGCAACGCCTCTCCTCACCTTTACCAGGATGTATCAGACCCGCCTCTCCTCACCATCACCTGGAACTATCCGCCCCGCCTCTCCTCACCATCACTTGGGTAGTATCAGCCCCGCCTCTCCTCACCATCACCTGGAAGTATCAACCCCGTCTCTCCTAACCATCACCTGGAAGTATCAGCCCAGCCTCTTTACACCATCACCTGGAAGTATCAGCCCCGCCTATGCTCACCATCACCTGAAAGTTTCAGCCTTGCCTCTACTCACCATCACCTGAAGTATCAACTCACCTCTCCTCACCATCGCCTGGAAGTATCAGCCCTGCCACTCCACACTATCGCCTATGAGTATCAGCCACGCCTCTCCTCACCATTGCCCGAAAGTATCAGCTCAGCCTCTCCTCACCATCGCCTGTGAGTATCAGCCCCCTTTCCTCACCATCGCCTGGAAATATCAGCCCAGCCTCTCCTCACCATCACCTGTGGGTATCAGCTCAGCCTCTCTTCACCATCACCTGGAAGTATCATCCCGCCTCTCTTCACCATACCCTGTAAGTATCAGCCCCACCTCTCCTCACCATCGCATGGAAGTATCAGCGCCACCTCTCCTCACCATCACCTTTAAGTATCAGCCCCGCCTCTCCTCACCATAGCCTGGAAGTATCAGCCCTGCCTCTCCTCACCATCAACTGGAAGTATCAGCCCCACCTCACCTCACCTTCACCTGGAAGTATCAGCCCCGCCTCTCCTCACCATCACCTTGAAGTATCAGCAGCGCCTCTCCTCACCAACACCTGGAAGTATCAGGCAAGCCTCTCATCTTCATCGCCTGTGAGTACCAGCCCAGCCTCTCTTCACCATCGCCTGGAAGTATCACCCCGCCTCTCCTCACCATCGCCTGTAAGTATAAGCCCCACCTCTCCACACCATCGCATAGAAGTATGAGCCCCGCCTCTCCTCACCATCACCTGAAAGTATCAGTCCTGCCTTTCCTCACCATCAACTGGAAGTATCAGCCCCACCTCTCCTCACCATCACCTATAAGTATCAGCCCCGCCTCTACTCACCATTACATAGAAGTATCAGCCCTGTCTCTCCTCGCCATCACCTGGAAGTATCAGCCCCGCCTCTCCTCGCCATCAACTGGAAGTATCATCCCCACCTCTCATCACCATCACATGGAAGTATCATCCCCGACTCTAATCACCATCACCTGGAAGTATCAGCCCCGCCTCTCCTCACCATTACCAGTAAGTATAAGCAGTACCTCTCTTCACCATCAACTGGAAGTATAAGCCCTGCCTCTCCTAACCATCAAATGGAAGTATCATCCCCGCCTCTTCTCACCATCACCTGGAAGTATCAGCCCCGCCTGTCCTCACCATCTGCAGGAAGTATCAGCCCCGCCTCTCCTCACCATCGCTAGTAAGTATCAGCCCCGCCTCTCCTGACCATCGCTAGTAAGTATCAGCACTGCCTCTCCTCACCATCGCCTGAAAGTATCAGCCCAGCCTCTCCTCACAATCACCTATAAGTATCAGCCCTGCCTTTCCCCACCAACGCTTGGAAGTATCAGCCCCGCCTCTCCTCACCATCGCCTGGAAGTATCAACCCTTCCTCTAATCAAAAGAACCTGAAAATATCAGCCACGCCTCTCCTCACCATCACCTGGAAGTATCAGCCCCGCCTATCCTCACCATCACCTGGAAGTATCAGCCCCGCCTTTCATCACCTTCACCTGGAAGTTTCTGCCTCTCCTCTCCTCACCATCACCCGTAAGTATCAGCCACGCCTCTCCTCACCAATGCATGGAAGTATCAGCCCAGCCTCTCTTCACCATCGCCTGTGAGTATCAGCCCCACCTCTCCTCACCATCGCAGGGAAGTATCAGCCCAGCCTCTCCTTACTATTGCTTGTAAGTATCAGCACCTCCTCTCCTCACCACCACCTGGAAGTATCAGACCCGCCTCTCCTCACAACCGCCTGTAAGTATCAGCAACGCCTCTCCTCACCATTACCTGGATGTATCAGCCCCGCCTCTCCTCACCATCACCTGGAACTATCCGCCCCGCCTTTCCTCACCATCACTTGGGTAGTATCAGCCCTGCCTCTCCTCCCCATCACCTGGAAGTATCAAACCCGTCTCTCCTAACCATCACCTGGAAGTATCAGCCCCGCCTCTTCACACCATCACCTAGAAGTATCAGCCCCACCTCTCCTCACCATCACCTAAAAGTTTAAGCCCCGCCTCTCCTCACCATCACCTGGAAGTATCAGCCCCGCCTCTCCTCACAATTGCCTGGAAGTATCAGCTCAGCCTCTCCTCACCATCGCCTGTGAGTATCAGCCCCGCCTCTCCATACCATCGCTTGGAATTATCAGCCAAGACTTTCATCACCATCGCCTGTGAGTATCAGCCCAACCTCTCTTCACCACCGCCTGTAAGTATCACCTAGCCTCTCCTCACCATCGCCTGTAAGTATCAGCCCCGCCTCTCCTTACCATCTCATGGAAGTATCAGCCCCGCCTTTCATCACCTTCACCTGGAAGTTTCTGCCTCTCCTCTCCTCACCATCACCTGTAAGTATCAGCAGCGCCTCTCCTCACCATTGCATGGAAGTATCAGCCCAGCCTCTAATAACAATTGCCTGTGAATATCAGCCCAACCTCTCCTCACCATCACCTATAAGTATCAGCCCCGCCTCTACTCACCATTACCTAGAAGAATCAGCCCTGTCCCTCCTCACCATCACCTTTAAGTATCAGCCCAGCCTCTCCTCACCATCAACTGGAAGTATCATCCCCGCCTCTCCTCACCATCACCTGGAAGTATCATCCCCGCCTCTAATCACCATCACCTGGAAGTATCAGCCCCGCCTCTCCTCACCATTACCTGGAAGTATAAGCCCTACCTCTCTTCACCATCACCTGGAAGTATAAGCCCCGCCAATCCTAACCATTAAATGGAAGGATCATCTCCGCCTCTTCTCACCATCACCTGGACATATCAGCCCTACCTCTCCTCACCACCACCTGTAAGTATCAGCCCCGCCTCTCCTCACCATCACCAGCAAGTATCAGCCTCACCTCTCCTCACCATTTCCTATAAGTATCAGCCCCGCCTCTCCTCACCATTGCCTGGAAGTATCACCACTACATCTCCTCATCATAACCTGTATGTATTAGCCCCAAATCTCCTCACCATCACCTGTAAGTATCAGCCCTGCCTCTCCTCACCATCACCTGGAAGTATCAGCCACCCTCTCCTCACCATCGCTAGTAAGTATCAGCCCCGCCTCTCCTCACCATCACCTGTAAGTATCAGCATAGCCTCTCCTCACCATCGCCTATAGGTATGAGCCCCGCCTTTCCCCACCAACATTTGGAAGTATCAGCCCCGCTTCTCCTCACCATCACCTGGAAGTATCAGCTCCGCCTCTCCTCACCATCACCTGGAAGTATCAGCCCCACCTCTCCTCACCATCACCTATAAGTATCAGCCCCCCCTCTACTCACCATTACCTAGAAGTATCAGCCCTGTCCCTCCTTACCATCACCTGGAAGTACCAGCCTCGCCTCTCCTCGCCATCAACTGGAAGTATCATCCCCGCCTCTCCTCACTATTACCTGGAAGTAACATCCCCGCCTCTAATCACCATCACCTGGAAGTATCAGCCCAGCCTCTCCTCACCATTACCTGGAATTATAAGCCCTACCTCTCTTCACCATCACCTGGAAGTATAAGCCCCACCTCTCCTAACCATCAAATGGAAGTATCATCCCCGCCTCTTCTCACCATCACCTGGAAGTATCAGCCCTGCCTCACCTCACCATCACCTGCAAGTATCAGCCCCGCCTCTCCTCACCATCACCTGCAAGTATCAGCCTCACCTCTCCTCACCATTTTCTTTAAGTATCAGCCCCGCCTCTCCTCACCAACGCCTGGAAGTATCACCCCCACATCTCCTAACATAACCTCAACGTATCAGCCCCGCATCTCCTCACCATCACCTGGAAGTATCAGCCCAGCCTCTCTTCACCATCGCCTGGAAGTATCACCCAGCCTCTCCTCACCATCGCCTGTAAGTATCAGCCCCACCTCTCCTTAACTTCTCATGTAAGTATCAGCCCCACCTCTCCTCAACATCGCCTGTAAGTATCAGCCCCGCATCTCCTCACCATCGCCTGGAAGTATCAGCCCTGCCTCTCTTCACCATCAACTGGAAGTATCAGCCCCACCTCATCTCACCATAACCTGGAAGTATCAGCCCCGCCACTCCTCACCATCACCTTGAAGTATCAGCCCCGCCTCTACTCACATTACCTGTAAGTATCAGCCCTGTCTCTACTCACCATTACCTAAAAGTATCAGCCCTGTCCCTCCTCACCATCACCTGGAAGTATCAGCCCCGCCTCTCCTTGCCATCAACTGGAAGTATCATCCCCGCCTCTCCTCACCATCACCTGGAAGTATCATCCCCGCCTCTAATCACCATGACCTGGAGGTATCAGCCCCGCTTCTCCTCACCACCAACTGGAAGTATCAGACCCGCCTCTCCTCTCAATTGCCTGGAAGTATCAGCAACGCCTCTCCTCACCATTACGTGGATGTATCAGCCGCGCCTCTCCTCACCATCACCTGGAAGTATCCAACCCGCCTCTCCTCACCATCACCTGGAAGTATCAGCCCCGCCTCTCCTCACCATCGCCAGGAAGTATCAGCCCCGCCTCTCCTCACCATCGTCAGTAAGTATCAGCCCGCCTCTCCTCACCATCGCTGTAAGTATCAGCCCAGCCTCTCCTCACCATTGCCTATAACTATCAGCCCCGTCTTTCCCCACCAACACATGGAAGTATCAGCCCCGCCTCTCCTCACCATCGCCTGGAAGTATCAAGCCAGCCTCAAATCAAAATAACCTGAAAGTATCTGCCACGCCTCTCCTTACCATCACCTGAAAGTATCAGCCGCGCCTCTCCTCACCATCACCTGGAAGTATCAGCCCCACCTTTCCTCACCTTCACCTGGAAATTTCTGCCCCTCCTCTCCTCACCATCACCTGTAAGTATCAGCCGCACCTCTCCTCGCTATTGCATGGAAGTATCAGCCCAGCCTCTAACCACAATCGCCTGTGAATATCAGCCCTGCCTCTCCTCAACTTCACCTGGAAGTATCAGCCCGCCTCTAAACAAAATAACCTGAAGATATCAGCCACGCCTCTCCTCACCATCACCTGGAAGTATCAGCCACGCCTCTTCTCACCATCACCTGGAAGTATCAACCCTGCCTTTCCTCACCTTCACTTGGAAGTTTCTGCCCCTCCTCTCCTCACCATCACCTGTAAGTATCAGCCTCGCCTCTCCTCACCATGGCATGGAAGTATTAGCCCAGCCTCTAATCACAATCGACTGTGAATATCAGCCCCGCCTCTCCTCACTATCGCCTGGAAGTATCAGCCCACCTCTAAACAAAATAACCTGAAGGTATCAGCCACGCCTCTCCTCACCATTGCATGGAAGTATTAGCCCAGCCTCTCTTCACCATCGCCTGTGAGTATCAGCCCCCCTCTCGTCACCATCACAGGGAAGTATCAGCCCAGCCTCTCCTTACTATTGCCTGTAAGTATCAGCCATGCCTCTCCTTACCACCGCCTGGAAGTATCTGACATGCCTCTTCTCACAACCGCCTGGAAGTATCAGCATGCCTCTCCTCACCATCACCTGAGAGTATCAACCCCGTCTCTCCTAACCATCACCTGGAAGTATCAGCCCAGCCTCTAATGACCATCACCTGGAAGTATCAGCCCCACCTCTCCTCACCATCACATGGAAGTATCACCCACACCTCTCCTCACCATTTCCTGAAAGTTTCAGACCCGCCTCTCCTCACCATCTCCTAGAAGTATGACCCCTACCTCTCAACATCATAACCTGTTGGTATCAGCCCCGCATGTCCTCACCATCACCTGGAAGTATCAGCTCAGCCTCTCCTCACCATCGCCTGTGAGTATCAGACCCGCCTCTCCTCACCATCACCTGGAAGTATCAGCCCAGCCTCTCCTCACCATCACCATTAAGTATCAGCCCCGCCTCTCCTCACCATTGCCACTAAGTATCATCCCCGCGTCTCCTCACCATCGCCTGTAAGTATCAGCCCAGTCTCTCCTCACCATTGCCTATAAGTATTAGCCCAACCTTTCCCCACCAATACCTGGCAGTATCAGCCCCGCCTCTCCTCCCCTTCGCCTGGAAGTATCAACCCATCCTCTAATCAAAATAACCTGAAAGTATCAGCCACGCCTTTCCTTACCATCACCTGGAAGTATCAGCCCCGCCTCTCCTCACCATCACCTGGAAGTATCAGCCCCGCCTTTCCTCACCTTCACCTGGAAGTTTCTGCCCCTCCTCTCCTCACCATCACCTGTAAGTATCAGCCGCGCCTCTCCTCGCCATTGCATGGAAGTATCAGCCCAGCCTCTAACTCTTGTTCATGGACGTGGGATTTACTATTATTAACACGGAGGTGGGGTATGTTTTACCCTGTTTTTGGAAAATAAAATAAAAATAGTTATTAACAAAATTTATTGATTCTGAAAAGATAAACAGAAAATACATATCCTCTAGTGTTGTTTACTTAACCATTTTAATGACTAGCAACTGAAACTCCATATTTCAAGGACAACTTATAAAAAGTATAAAAAAATACTGAAATTTGTACTTGTGTTGCTAAAATAGCGTGTGTACAATCTAATATTCTTGTAAATGACTTGATCCTTGACCCACACACTCTCAGGGTAACGGGGTATCTCAGCTATGGGTATCAGCCTCCTGGCAGCCACACACACTGTATGGGAGACCATAAAAGAATAACTATAAATTCTTTTGTGAAAATAAATGAAGTTTCTGCAAAAAAAAAAAATTTCGTAGAGGTATTCCTGTCTGTGAACACTAAATGATCAAGAAATGTTATGTTTATGTTTTGACAGTCAAAAGACCATATTTGAGCAAAAAAAAAATCTTGTTTTACAATTATTTACCATTGAAAATGGTAATGACCAAACCTGGCAGTTTCAGTGTACAGTACAAACAATTCATATTCTCGGTGATGGACTATGCATGCCCTACGCTTACCAGTATGTAGTAGTAGTAGTAGTAGTAGTAGTAGTAGTAGTAGTAACTAAAGTTCTTACCTGCATTAGTGTGGGCAGTCCACGCACCAAGTGTAGATGTGGCGAGGACACACAGGGCGTTTACAGCCTTGACACCTGTGTCGTGTCTTCCTGTCGCTGGCCCTGTCACACAGTGAGCACTGCACCATGGGAGCCCTGCTGTCTGCCATCACTGTGAGACCTGCTTGATCATCCCTGACAGGTAGAGGAATGTTGCAGACTGTGTTGATCACAGTTTTGATGGTTCTGGGAATCCTTGGGTTGAGCATCCTCTTTCCTGCCCATGCTTTGATAAGGGCCTCTGCCAAATGTTGCATATAGAAGCGTCTCTCAATTGGTTTAGAACCTATTGTCTGCTGATTTTCCTTGTAGATTATCCACGAGTTGATTACACAGGAATTTATGATCCCATAGAAAATACTCATGGGCCACCTGCTTGTCTTGCGTGAAACTGAGTATATTGCACACATTTGATTGAACGCATCTACTCCACCTTTCGTCTCATTATAAAAACAAATGATCTCAGGCTTGCCGTTTGGCATTATGGTTGGTTGTGTGTGCATTGATGATAATAGATACACCAACTTCTTTTTCGTTCTTGAAGTGTCCTTGCAGTATGACACCAACGTCATGTCATTCACGAATAAGAATGCACTTGAACCTACCCTCCTAGTTCTTGTTTCTTTCATTTCCTGAGGAATTTCTTTCTTATTTGCTCTCACAGTGCCAACTAGGGTCGTGCCGCAGTTGTGTAGAAGATCAGTGGCCAGGGGCACAGAACTAAACCAATTGTCGGTGGTTACGTTTCTGTTTCTATTGTGGTAGGGTTCTGTAAGATCCTTTGTGATCTTATGACCAAGGTTTATGCCACCCCGGGCCTGAGGTTGTGTGTCTTCTTTCCCCAGGTAGGGTATTGCACTCAGCATGTACCTGCTTTTACTGTCACATATGAGGAAAAGTTTGATCCCATATTTTCCTGGTTTGCTGGGAATATACATCCGGAATGGGCAATTTCCATGGAAAGCCAGCAGCTGTTCATCCACTGTAACTGTTTCACTTGGGACGTACATTTTCCCACAGTTGCCAATAAAGATGTCCCAGATAACACGAATAGCTGCAAACTTGTCCGTTGTCTGTCTCTGAGCTCTCGTGTCTTTGTCATCAAATCTCAAACAGCTGAGAAGGAAGCAGAAGCGGTCCTCTGACATGGCTGCATGATAAATTGGTGGGCCGGTCTTGGAGCTAAACATTTCCCTAGTGGTCAGGTGGTTATCCCTCTGGCCACCACTGAAGATCAATAGCCCCAAAAGTGCACGTATCTCATCCGGTTCTGTTAGGAATAACCCTCCTTTCCGGTTAGTATACTTGGCTGCCCGTTGAGGAATTATTTTGTTGGTCCACTGCACTATCTCTTTGATATTATCTCCAAAGAACAAGCTCAAGGCTTTTTCTGGGGTGTCTGCACTCCTTGCCTCCGGTGTTGGTCCTGGGGTGATAGGACCAACAATGTTTCGTGCTGGTGTCCTTACTCTACTGGATGAATGTGGTCGACAATTCCACCTATAGCCAGACTTGGATGTCACTGTACTGGTTCCGAAGTCATGCACTCTTGTAGCCTCGCCTTCTTCATTAGCAATGTTCCTTCGTCTTCCCCTGCAACAGGAGGAGGCACAGCAGGGTCAGCAGAGGGAGCAGGAGGCACAGCAGGGTCAGCAGAGGGAGCAGGAGGCACAGCAGGGTCAGCAGAGGGAGCAGGAGGCACATCAGGGTCAGCATAGGACACAGCTTGTGTAGCACCTCCTCGAGCAGCATTACCACGGCGCCTCTTACTCACCCTATTTACAGCAGGGATAACAGTAGAGGTACCAGGGGTAGGAGAGGCTGGGCGGTGGACAGAGTGGTGCATTGAGGCTAGGGAGGGGGATGGTAGAGAGTCGTCCATG
This sequence comes from Macrobrachium rosenbergii, assembly GCA_039081455.1. Taxonomy (NCBI): domain Eukaryota; kingdom Metazoa; phylum Arthropoda; class Malacostraca; order Decapoda; family Palaemonidae; genus Macrobrachium; species Macrobrachium rosenbergii. The sequence goes on along the minus strand of JANJGK010000301.1, from coordinate 298,612 downwards.
GGTTGGGGGGGAGTGGAGGGAGGGTGAGGCCAGACGTCTATTTGGCTGGCAACACGTGGCTTGCGAGGTGTCGATGTAGTTCGTTTTCTCTTTCGTGCCCTACAATGAAAACCCTGTTCGTCCATAAACTCCTCACTATCATCATCACTGCTAGTTGGTTCTTCATAATCTTTCTCCATATCTGAGTCATCTTCCACCTCATATTCAACATGATCAATCTCACCTTCATCATCACTTTCAAATATTGAAGTCACATCTGTTAAGTCTGTCTTGTTCATTATTTCTTCTAATTCTGCCTGAGAATAACAAACTTTCTTTTTTCTATCCATCTTTCACAGTTTATTATGAGTCTGTAGTATCTAGGTAGTCACTGATAACTCTGAAAAGAGAATATTCAATGCCTGAAAAGATAAAAGCATGAAAATACACAAAGAACTAAAAACATTAAAAACACGTCAACACTGCACTGGGGCAAAATATACCCGCATGTTTTAATAGTTTATCACTGCACTGGGGTAAAATATTCCCACACCTATTAGTGTGTTAACAATGCTCTGGGGTACAATATACCCAAACTCCCCTCCACACACCCCCACAAGTGATTGATCACAGAGACACTACCTCCCTCCAATAGACCTGGCAGGAAACTGAAGCTATACAGCTGTTATGCTTGCTAAGTGGCCGGACCACTCAGCCAGGATAAAAGAAAATACGGTGGGGAAAAATATACCCCACGTCCGTGAAGAAGGGCTAATCACAATCGCCTGTGAATATCAGCCCTGCCTCTCCTCAACATCACCTGGAAGTATCAGCCCGCCTCTAAACAAAATAACCTGAAGATATCAGCAACGCCTCTCCTCACCATCACCTGGAAGTATCAGCCACGCCTCTTCTCACCATCACCTGGAAGTATCAACCCTGCCTTTCCTCACCTTCACCTGGAAGTTTCTGCCCCTCCTCTCATCACCATCACCTGTAAGTATCAGCCGCGCCTCTCCTCACCATGGCATGGAAGTATCAGCCCAGCCTCTAATCACAATCGCCTGTGAATATCAGCCCTGCCTCTACTCACTATCGCCTGGAAGTATCAGCCCGCCTCTAAACAAAATAACCTGAAGGTATCAGCCAGGCCTCTCCTCACCATTGCATGGAAGTATTAGCCCAGCCTCTCTTCACCATCGCCTGTGAGTATCAGCCACCCTCTCGTCACCATCGCAGGGAAGTATCAGCCCAGCCTCTCCTTACTATTGCCTGTAAGTATCAGCCATGCCTCTCCTCACCACCGCCTGGAAGTATCTGACATGCCTCTTCTCACAACCGCCTGGAAGTATCAGCAAAGCCTCTCCTCACCATTACCTGGATGTATCAGCATGCCTCTCCTCACCATCACCTGGGAGTATCAACCCCGTCTCTCCTAACCATCACCTGGAAGTATCAGCTCCGCCTCTTCACACCATCACCTGGAAGTATCATCCCCGCCTCTCCTCACCATCACCTGGAAGAATCATCCCCGTCTCTAATCACCATCACCTGGAAGTATCAGCCCAGCCTCTCCTCACCATTACCTGGAAGTATAAGGCCCACTTCTCTTCACCATCACCTGGAAGTATAAGCCCCGCCTCTCCTAACCATCAAATGGAAGTATCATCCCCGCCTCTTCTCACCATCACCTGGAAGTATCAGCCCTGCCTCTCCTCACCATCACCAGTAAGTTTCAGCCCCGCCTCTCCTCACCATCACCTGCAAGTATCAGCCTCACCTCTCCTCACCATTTCCTTTAAGTATCAGCCCTGCCTCTCCTCACCATCGCCTGGAAGTATCACCCCCACATCTCCTCATCATAACCTGTATGTATCAGCCCCGCATCTCCTCACCATCACCTGGAAGTATCAGCCCTGCCTATCCTCACCATCACCTGGAAGTATCAGCCCTGTCTTTCCTCACCATTGCCAGGAATTTATCAGCCCCACCTCTCCTCACCATCGCTAGTAAGTATCAGCCGCGCCACTCCTAACCATCGCCTGAGGGTATCAGCCCAGCCTCTCCTCACCATGGCCTATAAGTACCAGCCCCCCTTTCCCCACCAACGCTTGGAAGTATCAGCCCCGCCTCTCCTCACCATCGCCTGGAAGTATCAAACCCGCCTCTCCTCACCATCACCTGGAAGTATCAGCCCCGCCTTTCATCACCTTCACCTGGAAGTTTCTGCAGCTCCTCCCCTCACCATCACCAGTAAGTATCAGCCGAACCTCTCCTCACCATTGCATGGAAGTATCAACCCAGCCTCTAATAACAATCGCCTGTGAATATCAGCCCCGCCTCTCCTCACCATTGCCTGGAAGTATCAACCCGCCTCTAATCAAAATAACCAGAAGGTATCAGCCACGTCTCTCCTCACCATCACCTGGAAGTATCAGCCACGCATCTCCTAACCATCACCTGGAAGTATCATCCCCGCCTCTAATCACCATCACCTTGAAGTATCAGCCCCACCTCTCCTCACCACCACCTGGAAGTATCAGACCCTTCTTTCCTCACAACCGCCTGGAAGTATCAGCAATGCCTCTCCTTATCATTACCTGGATGTATCAGCCCCGCCTCTCCTCACCATCACCTGGAAGTATCCGCCCCGCCTCTCCTCACCATCACTTGGGTAGTATCAGCCCCGCCTCTCCTCACCATCACCTGGAAGTATCAACCCCGACTCTCCTAACCATCACCTGGAAGTATCAGCCCCGCCTCTTCACACCATAACCTGGAAGTATCAGCTCTGCCTCTCCTCACCATCACCTGAAAGATTGAGCCCCGCCTCTCCTCTATATCACCTGGAAGTATCAGCCCCACCCCCCTCATCACAATCGCCTGGAAGTATCAGCTCAGCCTCTCCTCACCATCGCCTGTGAGTATCAGTCCCGCCTCTCCTCACCATCGCCTGGAAGTATCAACCCAGACTCTCCTCACCATCGCCTGTGAGTATCAGCTCAACCTCTCTTCACCATCTCCTGGAATTATTACCCTGCCTCTCTTCACCATCACCTGTAAATATCAGCACCGCCTCTCCTCACTATCGCATGGAAGTATCAGCCCAGCCTCTCCTCACCATCACCTGTAAGTATCAGCCCCGCATCTCCTCACCATCAACTGGAAGTATCAGACCCGCCTCTCCTCACCATCACCTGGAAGTATCCGCCCCGCCTCTCCTCACCATCACTTGGGTAGTATCAGCCCCGCCTCTCCTCACCATCACTTGGAAGTATCAACCCCGTCTCTCTTAACCATCACCTGGAAGTATCAGCCCCGCCTCTTCACACCATCACCTGGAAGTATCAGCTCCGCCTCTCCTCACCATCACCTGAAAGATTCAGCCCCGCCTCTCCTCTACATCACCTGAAAGTATCAGCCCCGCCCCCCTCATCACAATCGCCTGGAAGTATCAGCTCAGCCTCTCCTCACCATCGCCTGTGAGTATCAGTCCCGCCTCTCCTCACCATCGCCTGGAAGTATCAACCCACACTCTCCTCACCATCGCCTGTGAGTATCAGCTCAACCTCTCTTCACCATCTCCTGGAATTATTACCCTGCCTCTCTTCACCATCACCTGTAAATATCAGCCCCGCCTCTCCTCACTATCGCATGGAAGTATCAGCCCTACCCCTCCTCACCATCGCCTGTAGGTATCAGCCCCGCATCTCCTCACCATCAACTGGAAGTATCAGACTCACCTCTTGTCATCATCACCTGGATGTATCAGCCCCGCCTCTCCTCACCATCACCTGGGAGTATCAGCCCCACCTCTCCTCACCATCGCCTGGAAGTATAAGCCCAGCCTCACATCACAATCACCTATGAGTATCAGCCAAGCCTCTCCTCACCATCACCTGGAAGTATCAGCCCAGAATCTCCTCACCATGGCCTGTGAGTATCAAATCCAGCTATACTCACCATTGCCTGGAAGTATCAGCCCCACCTCTCCTCACCATCGCCTGTAGGTATCAGCCCTGCCTCTCCTCACCATCGCATGGAAGTATCAGCCCGTCTCTCCTCACCATTATCTCTAAAAATCAACCCTGCATCCCCTCACCATTATTTGGAAGTATCAGCCCCACCTCTCCTCACCATCACCTGGAAGTATCAGCCCCGCCTCTCCTCACCATCACCTGGAAGTATCAGCCCCACTTCTAAATACCATCTACCTGGAAGTATAAGCCCCGCCTCTCCTCACCATTACCTGGAAATATCAACTCTGCCTCCCTTCAACATTACCTGGAAGTATCAGCCCTGCCTCTCCTAGCCATCACATGGAGGTATCATCCCCGCCTCTCCTCCCCATCTCCTGTAAGTATCAGCACAGCCTCTCCTGACCATCACCTGGAAGTATCAGCCCCGCCTCTCCTCACCATCACCTGGAAGTATCACCCAAACCTCTCCTTAATATTTCCTGTAAGTTTCAGACTTGCCTCTCCTCACCATCTCCTGGAAGTATGACCCCCACCTCTCAACATTATAACCTATATGTATCAGCCCCTCATGTCCTCACCATCACCTGGAAGTATCAGCTCAGCCTCTCCTCACCATCGCCGGTGAGAATCAGCCCCGCCTTTCCTCACAATCGCCTGGAAGTAAAAGACCAGCCTCTCATCATCATCGCCTGTAAGTATCAGCCCAGCCTCTCTTCACCATCACCTGGAAGTATCAGACCCGCCTCTCCTCACCATCGCCTGGAAGTATCAGCCCCGCCTCTCCTCACCATCACCTGGAAGTATCAGCACCGCCGCTCCTCACCATCAACTGGAAGTATCAGCCCCACCTCTCCTCTCCATCACCTGGAAGTATCAGCCCCTCTTCTCCTCACCATTACCTGGAAGTATCAGCACCGCCTCTCCTCATCATCACCTGTAAGTATGAGCCCCACCACTACTCACCATTACCAAGTAGTATCAGCCCTGTCCCTCCTCACCATCACCTGGAAGTATCTTCCCCGCCTCTAATCACCATCACCTGGAAGTATCAGCCCCGCATCTCCTCACCATTACCTGGAAGTATAAGCCCTACCTCTCTCCACCATCAACTGGAAGTATAAGCCCCACCTCTCCTATCCATCAAATGGAAGTATCATTCCTGCCTTTCCTCACCATCACCTGGAAGTGTCAGCCCAGCCTCTCCTCACCATCACCTGGAAGTATCAGCCTCACTTCTCCTCACCATTTCCTGTAAGTATCTCCACCTCCTCTCTTCACCATCACCTGGAAGTATCACCCCCACATCTCCTCATCATAACCTGTACGTATCAGCCCCGCATCTTCCCACCATCACCTGGAAGTATCAGCCCTGCCTCTCCTCACCATCACCTGGAAGTATCAGCCCCGTCTCTCCTCACCATCACCAGGAAGTATCAGCCCCGCCTCTCTTCACCATCGCCAGTAAGTATCAGCCCCGCCTCTCCTCACCATCGCCTGTAAGTATCAGCCCAGCCTCTCCTCACCATTGCCTATAACTATCAGCCCCGTCTTTCCCCACCAACATATGGAAGTATCAGCCCCGCCTCTCCTCACCATCGCCTGGAAGTATCAACCCAGCCTCAAATCAAAAGTATCTGCCACGCCTCTCATTATCATCACCTGAAAGTATCAGCCGCCCCTCTCCTCACCATCACCTGAAAGTATCAGCCCCGCCTTTCCTCACCTTCACCTGGAAGTTTCTGAACCTCCTCTCCTCACCATCACCTGTAAGTATCAGCCGCGCCTCTCCTCGCCATTGTATGGAAGTATCAGTCCAGCCTCTAATCACAATCGCCTGTGAATATCAGCCCCGCCTCTCCTCAACATCACCTGGAAGTATCAGCCCGCCTCTAAACAAAATAACCTGAAGATATCAGCCACGCCTCTCCTCACCATCACCTGTAAGTATCAGCCACGCCTCTTCTCTCCATTACCTGGAAGTATCAACCCCGCCTTTCCTCACCTTCACCTGGAAGTTTCTGCCCCTCCTCTCATCACCATCACCTGTAAGTATCAGCCGCGCCTCTCCTCACCATGGCATGGAAGTATCAGCCCAGCCTCTAATCACAATCTGCTGTGAATATCAGCCCCGCCTCTAATCACTATCGCCTGGAAGTATCAGCCCGCCTCTAAACAAAATAACCTGAAGGTATCAGCCACGCCTCTCCTCACCATTTCATGGAAGTATTAGCCCAGCCTCTCTTCACCATCGCCTGTGAGTATCAGCCCCCCTCTATTCACCATCGCAGGGAAGTATCAGCCCAGCCTCTCCTTACGATTGCCTGTAAGTATCAGCCATGCCTCTCCTCACCACCGCCTGGAAGTATCTGACATGCCTCTTCTCACAACCGCCTGGAAGTAACAGCAAAGCCTCTCCTCACCATTACGTGGATGTATCAGCATGCCTCTCCTCACCATCACCTGGGAGTATCAACGCCGTCTCTCCTAACCATCACCTGGAAGTATCAGCCCCGCCTCTTCACACCATCACCTGGAAGTATCATCCCCGCCTCTCCTCACTATCACCTGGAAGAATCATCCCCACCTCTAATCACCATCACCTGGAAGTATCAGCCCAGCCTCTCCTCACCATTACTTGGAAGTATAAGACCTACCTCTCTTCACCATCACCTGGAAGTATAAGCCCCGCCTCTCCTAACCATCAAATGGAAGTATCATCCCCGCCTCTTCTCACCATCACCTGGAAGTATCAGCCCTGCCTCTCTTCACCATCACCAGTAAGTTTCAGCCCCGCCTCTCCTCACCATCACCTGCAAGTATAAGCCTCACCTCTCCTCACCATTTCCTTTAAGTATCAGCCCTGCCTCTCCTCACCATCGCCTGGAAGTATCACCCCCACATCTCCTCATCATAACCTGTACGTATCAGCCCCGCATCTCACCATCACCTAGAAGTATCAGACCTGCCTATCCTCACCATCACCTGGAAGTATCAGCCCTGTCTTTCCTCACCATCGCCAGGAATTTATCAGCCCCTCCTCTCCTCACCATCGCTAGTAAGTATCAGCCCCACCTCTCCTCACCATCGCCTGTAAGTATCAGCCCAGCCTCTCCTCACCATGGCCTAAAGGTATCAGACCCCCCTTTCCCCCCAATGCTTTGAAGTATCAGCCCCGCCTATCCTCACCATCGCCTGGAAGTATCAACCCCGCCTCTCCTCACCATCACCTGGAAGTATCAGGAGCGTCTTTCATCACCTTCACCTGGAAGTTTCTGCCCCTCCTCCCCGCACCATCACCTGTAAGTATAAGCCGCGCCTCTCCTCACCATTGCCTGGAAGTATCAGCCCAGCCTCTAATAACAATCGCCTGTGAATATCAGCCCCGCCTCTCCTCACCATCTGCTGGAAGTATCAACCCGCCTCTAATCAAAATAACCTGAAGGTATCAGCCACGCCTCTCCTCACCATCACCTGGAAGTATCAGCCACGCCTCTCCTCACCATCACCTGGAAGTATCATCCCCGCCTCTAATCACCATCACCTGGAAGTATCAGCCCCGCCTCTCCTCACCACCACCTGGAAGTATCAGAACCTTCTTTCCTCACAACTGCCTGGAAGTATCAGCAATGCCTCTCCTCACCATTACCAGGATGTATCAGCCCCGCCTCTCCTCACCATCACCTGGAAGTATCCGCCCCGCCTCTCCTCACCATCACTTGGGTAGTATCAGCCCCGCCTCTCCTCACCATCACCTGAAAGTATCAACCCCATCTCTCCTAACATTCACCTGGAAGTATCAGCCCCGCCTCTTCACACCATCATCTGGAAGTATCAGCTCCGCCTCTCCTCACTATCACCTGAAAGATTCAGCCCCGCCTCTCCTCTACATCACCTGGAAGTATCAGCCCCGCCCCTCATCACAATCGCCTGGAAGTATCAGCTCAGCCTCTCCTCACCATCGCCTGTGAGTATCAGTCCCGCCTCTCCTCACCATCGCCTGGAAGTATCAACCCAGACTCTCCTCACCATCGCCTGTGAGTATCAGCTCAACCTCTCTTCACCATCTTCTGGAATTATCACCCTGCCTCTCTTCACCATCACCTGTAAGTATCAGCCCCGCCTCTCCTCACCATCGCATGGAAGTATCAGCCAGACCTCTACTCACCATCGCCTTTAAGTATCAGCCCCGCATCTCCTAACCATCGCCTGGAAGTATCAGCCCCGCCTCTCCTCACCATCAACTGGAAGTATCAGCCCCACCACTCGTCATCATCACCTGGATGTATCAGCCCCGCCTCTCCTCACCATCACCTGGAAGTATCAGCCCCGCCTCTCTTCACCATCGCCTGGAAGTATAAGCCCAGCCTCACCTCACAATCACCAGTGAGTATCAGCCAAGCCTCTCCTCACCATCACCTGGAAGTATCAGCCCAGAATCTCCTCACCATCGCCTGTGAGTATCAAAACCGGCTATACTCACCATTGCCTAGAAGTATCAGCCCAGCCTCTCCTCACCATCGCCTGTAGGTATCAGCCCTGCTTCTCCTCACCATCGCATGGAAGTATCAGCCCCGTCTCTCCTCACCAATATCTCTAAAAATCAACCCCCCATCTCCTCACCATTACCTGGTAGTATCAGCCCCACCTCTCCTCACCATCACCTGGAAGTATCAGCCCCGCCTCTCCTCACCATCACCTGGAAGTATCAGCCCCACTTCTAATCACCATCTACATGGAAGTATAAGCCCCGCCTCTCCTCAACATTACCTGGAAATATCAACCCTGCCTCCCTTCAACATTACCTCGAAGTATCAGCCCCGCATCTCCTAACCATCACCTGAAAGATTCAGCCCCGCCTCTCCTCTACATCACCTGGAAGTATCAGCCCCGCCCCTCATCACAATCGCCTGGAAGTATCAGCTGAGCCTCTCCTCACCATCGCCTGTGAGTATCAGTCCCGCCTCTCCTCACCATCGCCTGGAAGTATCAACCCAGACTCTCCTCACCATCGCCTGTGAGTATCAGCTCAACCTCCCTTCACCATCTCTTGGAATTATCACCCTGCCTCTCTTCACCATCACCTGTAAGTATCAGCCCCGCCTCTCCTCACCATCGCATGGAAGTATCAGCCCCACCTCTCCTCACCATCGCCTGTAAGTATCAGCCCCCCGCATCTCCTCACCATCGCCTGGAAGTATCAGCCCTGCCTCTCCTCAACATCAACTGGAAGTATCAGACCCCCCTCTCGTCATCATCACCTGGATGTATCAGCCCCGCCTCTCCTCACTATCACCTGGTAGTATCAGCCCCGCCTCTCCTCACCATCGCCTGGAATTATAAGCCCAGCCTCACCTAACAATCACCTGTGAGTATCAGCCAAGCCTCTCCTCACCATCACCTGGAATTATCAGCCCAGAATCTCCTCACCATCGCCTGTGAGTATCAAATCCGGCTATACTTACCATTGCCTGGAAGTATCAGCCCCACCTCTCCTCACCATCGCCTGTAGGTATCAGCCCTGCCTCTCCTCACAATCGCATGGAAGCATCAGCCCTGTCTCTCCTCACCATTATCTCTAAAAATGAACCCCCCATCTCCTCACCATTACCTGGAAGTATCAGCCCCACCTCTCCTCACCATCACCTGGAAGTATCAGCCCCGCCTCTCCTCACCATCACCTGGAAGTATCAGCCCCACTTCTAATCACCATCTACCTGGAAGTATAAGCCCCGCCTCTCCTCACCATTACATGGAAATATCAACCCTGCCTCCCTTCAACATTACCTGGAAGTATCAGCCCTGCCTCTCCTAACCATCAAATGGAGGTATCATCCCCGCCTCTCCTCCCCATCACCTGGAAGTATCGGCACAGCCTCTCCTGACCATCACCTGGAAGTATCAGCCCCGCCTCTCCTCACCATCACCTGGAAGTATCACCCAAACCTCTCCTCAATATTTCCTGTAAGTTTCAGACCCGCCTCTCCTCACCATCTCCTGGAAGTATGACCCCCACCTCTCAACATTATAACCTGTACGTATCAGCCCCTCATGTCCTCACCATCACCTGGAAGTATCAGGTCAGCCTCTCCTCACCATCTCCTGGAAGTATGACCCCTCCCTCTCAACATTATAACCTGTACGTATCAGCCCCTCATGTCCTCACCATCACCTGGAAGTATCAGCTCAGCCTCTCCTCACCATCGCCTGTGAGTATCAGCCCCGCCTTTCCTCACAATCGCCTGTAAGTATAAGCCCAGCCTCTCATCACCATCGCCTGTAAGTATCAGCCCAGCATCTCTTCACCATCACCTGGAAGTATCAGACCCACCTCTCCTCACCATCGCCTGGAAGTATCAGCCCCGCCTCTCCTCACCATCGTATGGAAGTATCAGCCACACCTCTCCTCACCATTTACTGTAAGTATCAGCACCACCTCTCCTCACCATTGCCTGGAAGTATCAGCCCTGCCTCTCCTCACCATCCACTGGAAGTGTCAGCCCCACTTCTCCTCACCATCACCTGGAAGTATCAGCCCTACCTCTCCTCACCATCACCTGGAAGATTCAGCCCCGCCTTTAATCACCATCACCTGTAAGTATCAGCCCAGCCTCTACTCACCATTACCTAGAAGTATCAGCCCTGTCCCTCCTCACCATGACCTGGAAGTATCAGCCCCGCCTCTCCTCGCCATCACTGAAAGTATCATCCCCGCCTCTCCTCAACATCACCTGGAAGTATCATCCCCGCCTCTAATCACCATCACCTGGAAGTATCAACCCAGCCTCTCCTTACCATTACCAGGAAGTATAAGCGTTACCTCTCTTCACCATCACCTTGGAAGTATAAGCCCCGTCTCTCCTAACCATCAAATGGAAGTATCATCCCCGCCTTTTCTCACCATCACCTGGAAGTATCAGCCCTGCCTCTTCTCACCATCACCTGTAAGTATCTGCCCCGTCTCTCCTCACCATCACCTGCAAGTATTTGCCTCACCTCTCCTCATCATTTCCTTTAAGTATCAGCCCCGCCATTCCTCACCATCGCAAAGAAGTATCACCCCCACATCTCCTCATCATAACCTCTATGTATCATCCCCGCATCTCCTCACCATCACCTGGAAGTATCAGCCCTGCCTCTCCTCACCATCACCTGGAAGTATCAGCCCCGACTGCCCTCACTATCACCGGGAAGTATCAGCCACTCCTCTCCTCACCATCGCTAGTAAGTATCAGCCCCGCCTCTCCTCACAATCGCCTATAAGTATCAGCCCCCGCCTTTCCCCACAACGCTTGGAAGTATCAGCCCGCCTCTCCTCACCATCGCCTGGAAGTATCAACCCCTCCTCTAATCAAAATAACCTGAAAATATCAGCCACGCCTCTCCTCACCATCACCTGGAAGTATCAGCCGCGCCTCTCCTCACCATCACCTGGAAGTATCAGCCCCGCCTTTCATCACCTCCGCCTGGAAGTTTCTGCCTCTCCTCTCCTCACCAAGACCTGTAAGTATCAGCCGCGCCTCTCCTCACCATTGCATGGAAGTATCAGCCCAGTCTCTAATAACAATCGCCTGTGAATATCAGCCCCTCCTCTCCTCACCATCAGATGGAAGTATCAACCCACCTCTAATCAAAATAACCTAAAGATATCAGCCACGCCTCTCCTCACCATCACCTGGAAGTATCAGCCACACCTCTCCTCACCTTCAGCTGGAAGTATCAGCCCTGCCTTTACTCAACTTCACCTGAAAGTTTCTGCCCCTCCTGTCCTCACCATCACCTGTATGTATCAGACGCGCCTCTCCTCTCCAATGCATGGAAGTATCAGCCCAGCCTCTCTTCACCATCGCCTGTGAATATCAGCCCCGCCTCTCCTCACCATCGCAGGGAAGTATCAGCCCAGCCTCTCCTTACTATTGCCTGTAAGTATCAGCCCCGCCTCTCCTAACCACCACCTGGAAGTATCAGACCCGCCTCTCCTCACAACCGCCAGGATGTATCAGCCCCGCCTCTCCTCACCATCACTTGGAACTATCCGCCCCGCCTTTCCTCACCATCACTTGGGTAGTATCAGCCATGCGTCTCCTCACCATCACCTGGAAGTATCAACCCCGTCTCTCCTAACCATCACCATGAAGTATCAGCCCAGCCTCTTCACACCATCACCTGGAAGTATCAGCCCCGCCTCTCCTCACCATCACCTGAAAGTTTAAGCCCCGCCTCTCCTCACCATCACCTGGAAGTATCAGACCTGCCTCTTCTCACAATTGCCTGGAAGTATCAGCTCAGCCTCTCCTCACCATCGCCTGTGAGTATCAGCCCCGCCTCTCCTTCCCATCGCCTGGAACTATCAGACCAGCCTTTCATCACCATCGCCTGTAGGAATCAGCCCAGCCTCTCTTCACCATCGCCTGGAAGTATCACCCAGCCTCTCGCCACCTTCGCCTCTAAGTATCAGCCACGCCTCTCATTAACATTTTATGTGAGTATCAGCCCCACCTCTCCTCACCATCGCCTGTAAGTATCAGCCCCGCCTCTCCTCACCATTGCCTCTAAGTATCAGCCCTGCCTCTCCTCACCATCAACTGGAAGTATCAGCCCCACCTCTCCTCACCATAACCTTTAAGTATCAGCCGCGCCACTACTAACCATCACCAGGAAGTATCAGCCCCGCCTCTCCTCACCATTACCTAGAAGTATCAGCCCTGTCCCTCCTCACCATCACCTGGAAGTATCAGCCCCACCTCTCCTTGCCATCAACTGGAAGTATCATCCCCGCCTCTCCTCACCATCTCCTGGAAGTATCATCCCCGCCTCTAATCACCCTGACCTGGAAGTATCAGCCCCGCCTCTCATCACCTCCAACTGGAAGTATCAGACCCGCCTCTCCTCTCAACTGCCTGGAAGTATAAGCAACGCCTCTCCTTACTATTACCTGGATGTATCAGCCGCGCCTCTCCTCACCATCACCTGGATAATATCCGACCCGCCTCTCCTCATTATCACTTGGGTAGTATCAGCCCAGCCTCTCCTCACCACCACCTGGAAGTATCAAACCCGTCTCTCCTATCCATCACCTGGAAGTATCAGCCCCGCCTCTTCACACCATCACCAGGAGGTATCAGCCCCGCCTCTCCTCACCATCACCTGAAAGTTTCAGCCCCGCCTCTCCTCTCCATCAATTGGAAGTATCAGCCCTGCCTCTCCTCACAATCGCCTGGAAGTATCAGCTCAGCCTCTCCTCACCATCGCCTGTGAGTATCAGCCCCGCCTCTCCTCACCATCACCTGGAAGTATCAGCCACGCCTCTCCTCACCATCGCTTGTGAGTATCAGCCCAGCCTCTCTTCACCATCGCATGGAAGTATCAGCCCAGCGTCTTCTTACTAATGCCTGTAAGTATCAGCCGTGCTCTCTCCTCACCACCGCCTGGAAGTATCTGACCCCCTCTCCTCACAACCGCCTGGAAGTATCAGCCATACCTCTCCTGACCATCACCTGGAAGTATCAGCCCCGCCTCTCCACACCATCGCTTGGAAGTATCAGCCCCGCCTCTCCTCACCACCAACTGGAAGTATCAGAACCGCCTCTCATATCAACTGCCTGGAAGAATAAGCAACGCCTTTCCTCACCATTACCTGGATGTATCAGCCGCGCCTCTCCTCACCATCACCTGGAAATATTCGACACGCCTCTCCTCATCATCACTTGGGTAGTAATAGCCCAGCCTCTCCTCACCACCACTTGGAAGTATCAAACCCGTCTCTCCTATCCATCACCTGGAAGTATCAGCCCCGCCTCTTCACACCAACACCAGGAAGTATCAGCCCCGCCTCGCCTCACCATCACCTGAAAGTTTCAGCCCCGCCTCTCCTCTCCATCAATTGGAAGTATCAGCCCTGCCTCTCCTCACAATCGCCTGGAAGTATCAGCTCAGCCTCTCCTCACCATCGCCTGTGAGTATCAGCCCCGCCTCTCCTCACCATCGCCTGGAATTATGAGCCCAACCTCTCCTACCCATCGCCTGTGAGTATCAGCCCAGCCTCTCTTCACCATCGCATGGAAGTATCAGCCCAGCGTCTCCTTACTATTGCCTGTAAGTATCAGCCGCGCCTCTCCTCAAAACCGCCTGGAAGTATCTGAACCGCCTCTCCTCACAACCACCTGGAAGTATCAGCCATGCCTCTCCTGACCATCACCTGGAAGTATCAGCCCCGCCTGCCCTACCCATCGCTAGGGAGTATCAGTCCTGCCTCTCTTCACTATCGCTAATAAGTATCAGCCCCGCCTCTCCTCACCATCGCCTGTAAGTATCAGCCCAGCCTCTCCTCACCATCGCCTATAAGTATCAGACCCGTCTTTCCCCACCAACGCTTGGAAGTATCAGCCCCTCCTCTCCTCACCATCGCCTGGAAGTATCAACCCCGCCTCTAATCAAAATAACCTGAAAATATCAGCCACGCCTCTCCTCACCATCACCTGGAAGTATCAGCCCGGCCTCTCCTCACCATCACCTGGAAGTATCAGCCAAGCCTTTCATCACCTTCACCTGGAAGTTTCTGCCCCTCCTCTCCTCACCATCACCTGTAAGTATCAGCCGCGCCTCTCCTCACCATTGCTTGGAAGTATCAGCCCAGCCTCTAATAACAATTGCCTGTGAATATCAGCCCCGCCTCTCCTCACCATCGCCTGGAAGTATCAAACCGCCTCTAATCAAAATAACCTGAAGGTATCAGCCACGCCTCTCCTCACCATCACCTGGAAGTATCAGCCACGCCTCTCCTCACCATCACCTGGAAGTATCAACCCCGCCTTTCTTCAACTTCACCTGAAAGTTTCTGCCGTTCCTGTCCTCACCTTCACCTGTATGTACCAGCCGCGCCTCTCCTCACCATTGCATGGAAGTATCAGCCCAGCCTCTCTTCACCGTCGCCTGTGAGTATCAGCCCCGCCTCTCCTCACCATAGCAGTTAAGTATCAGCCCAGCCTCTCCTTACTATTGCCTGTAAGTATCAGCCCCGCCTCTCCTCACCACCACCTGGAAGTATCAGAACCGCCTCTCCTCACAACCGCCTGGAAGTATCAGCAACGCCTCTCCTCACCATTTCCTGAATGTATCAGCCCCGCCTCTCCTCACCATCACCTGGAACTATCTGCTCCACCTCTGCTCACCATCACTTGGGTAGTATCAGCCCCGCCTCTCCTCACCAGCACCTGGAAGTATCAAACCCGTCTATCCTAACCATCACCTGAAAGTATCATCCCCGACTCTTCACAACATCACCTGGAAGTATCAGCTACGCCTCTCCACACCATCAACTGAAAGTTTCAGCCTTGCCTCTCCTCACCATCACCTGGAAGTATCAGTCCGCCTCTCCTCACCATCGCCTGGAAGTATCAGCCCTGCCACTCTTCACCATCGCCTATCAGTATCAGCCACGCCTCTCCTCACCATTGCCTGGAAGTTTCAGCTCAGACTCTCCTCACCATCGCCTGTGAGTATCATCCCCGCCTTTCCTCACCATCGCCTGGAAGTATCAGCCCAGCCTCTCCTCACCATCGCCTATTAGTTTCAGCTCAGCCTCTCTTCACCATCGCCTGGAAGTATCACCCCGCCTCTCCTCACCATCGCCTGGAAGTATCAGCCCCGCCTCTCCTCACCATCGCATGGAAGTATCCGCCCCACCTCTCCTCCCCATCGCCTGTAAGTATCAGCCCTGCCTCTACTCACCATCGCCTGGAAGTATCAGCCCTGCCTCTCCTCACCATCAACTGGAAGTATCAGCCCCACCTCTCCTCACCTTCACCTGGAATTATCAGCCCCGCCTTTCCTCACCATCACCTTGAAGTATCAGCCCCGCCTCTCCTCACCAACGCCTGGAATTAACAGGCTAGCCTCTCATCACCATCGCCTGGAAGTATCAGCCCAGCCTCTCCTCACCATCAACTGGAAGTATAAGCCCCATCTCTCCTCACCATCACCTGAAAGTATCAGCCCCGCCTCTCCTCACCATCCCCTGGAAGTATCAGCCCGGCCTATCCTCACCATCACCTATAAATATCAGCCTGCCTCTACTCACCATTACC
This sequence comes from Macrobrachium rosenbergii, assembly GCA_039081455.1. NCBI lineage: Eukaryota > Metazoa > Arthropoda > Malacostraca > Decapoda > Palaemonidae > Macrobrachium > Macrobrachium rosenbergii. The sequence goes on along the minus strand of JANJGK010000301.1, from coordinate 282,570 downwards.
TAGAAGTATCAGCCCTGTCCCTCCTCACCATCAACTGGATGTATCATCCCCGCCTCTCCTCACCATCACCTGGAAGTATCATCCCCGCCTCTAATCAAGATCACCTGGAAGTATCAGCCCCGCCTCTCCTCACCATTACCTGGAAGCATAATCCCTACCTCTCTTCACCATTGGCTGGAAATATAAGCCCCACCTCTCCTAACCATCAAATGGAAATTTCATCCCCGCCTCTTCTCACCATCACCTGGGAGTATCAGCCCTGCATCTCCTCACCATCACCTGTAAATATCAGCCCGGCCTCTCCTCACCATCACCTGCAAGTATCAGCCTCACCTCTCCTCACCATTTCCTGTAAGTATCAGCCCCGCCTCTCCTCACCATCGCCTGGAAGTATCACGCCCACATCACCTCATCATAACCTGTAGGTATCAGCCCCGTATCTCCTCACCATCACCTGGAAGTATCAGCCCCACCTGACCTCACCACCGCCAGGAAGTATCAGCCCTGCCTCTCCTCACCATCGCTAGTAAGTATCAGCCCCGCCTCTCCTCACCACTGCCTTTAAGTATCAGCCCAGCCTCTAAACACCATCGCCTATAAGTATCAGCCCCGCCTTTCCCCACCAATGCTTGGAAGTATCAGCCCCGCCTCTCCTTACCATCACCTGGAAGAATCAGCCCCGCCTCTCCTCACCATCACCTGGAAGTATCAGCCCCGCCTCTCCTCACCATCAGCTATAAGTAACAGCCGCGCCTCTACTCACCATTACCTAGAAGTATCAGCCCTGTACCTCCTCACCATCACCTGGATTTATCAGCCCCGCCTCTCCTCGCCATCAACTGGAAGTATCATCCCCGCCTCTCCTCACCATCACCTGGAAGTATCGTCCCCCCCTCTAATCACCATCACCCATAAGTATAAGCCCCGCCTCTCCTAACCATCAAATGGAAGTATCATCCCTGCATCTTCTCACCATCACCTGGAAGTATCAGCCCTGCCTCTCCTCACCATCACCTCTAAGTATCAGCCCCGCCTCTCCTCACCATCACCTGCAAGTATCTGCCTCACCTCTCTTCACCATTTCCTTTAAGTATGAGCCCCGCCATTCCTCACCATCGCCTGGAAGTATCACCCCCACATCTTCTCATCATAACTTATAAGTATCAGCCCCGCCTCTCCTCACCATCACATGGAAGTATCAACCTGCCTCTCCTCACCATCACCTTGAAGTATCAGCCCCGTCTTTCCTCACCATCGCCAGGAGGTATCAGCCCCGCCTCTCCTCACCATCGCTATTAAGTATCAGCCCCACCTCTTCTCACCATCACCTGCAAGTATCTGCCTCACCTCTCTTCACCATTTCCTTTAAGTATCAGCCCAGCCATTCCTCACCATCGCCTGGAAGTATCATCCCCACATCTCCTCATCATAACCTGTAAGAATCAGCCCCGCATCTCCTCACCATCACCTGGAAGTATCAGCCTGCCTCTTCTTACCATCACCTGGAAGTATCAGCCCCACCTTTCCTCACCATCACCAGGAAGTATCAGCCCCGCCTGTCCTCACCATCGCTAGTAAGTATCAGCCCCACCTCTATCTCACCATTGCCTGTAAGTATCAGCCCAGCCTCTCCTCACAATTGCCTATAAGTATTAGCCCTGCCTTTCCCCACCAACGCTTGGAAGTATGAGCCCCGCCTCTCCTCACCATCGCCTGGAAGTATCAACCCTTCCTCTAATCAAAATAACCTGAAAATATCAGCCACGCCTCTCCTCACCATCACCTGGAAGTATCAGCCCCGCCTCTCCTCACCATCACCTGGAAGTATCAGCCCCACCTTTCATCACCTTCACCTGGAAGTTTCTGCCTCTCCTCTCCTCACCATCACCTGTAAGTATCAGCCGCGCCTCTCCTCACCATTGCATGGAAGTATCAGCCCAGCCTCTCATAACAATCGCCTGTGAATATCAGCCCCGCTTCTCCTCACCATCGCCTGGAAGTATCAACCCGCCTCTAATCAAAATAACCTGAAGGTATCAGCCACGCCTCTCCTCACCATCACCTGGAAGTATCAGCCACGCCTCTCCTCACCATCAGCTGGAAGTATCAGCCCCGCCTTTCCTCAACTTCACCTGAAAGTTTCTGCACCTCCTGTCCTCACCATCACCTGTATGTATCACCATAGCCTGTGAGTATCAGCCCCGCCTCTCCTCACCATTGCAGGGAAGTATCAGCCCAGCCTCTCCTTACTATTGCCTGTAAGTATCAGCCCCGCTCCTCCTTACCACCACCTGGAAGTATCAGACCCGCCTCTCCTCACAACCACCTGGAAGTATCAGCAACACCTCTCCTCACCATTACCTGGATGTATCAGCCCCGACTCTCCTCACCATCACCTGGAACTATCTGCCCCGCCTTTCCTCACCAACACTTGGGTAGTATCAGCCCCGCCTCTCCTCACCATCACCTGGAAGTATCAGCCACGCCTCTCCTCACCATCACCTGGAAGTATCAGCCACGCCTCTCCTCACCATCAGCTGGAAGTATCAGCCCCGCCTTTCCTCAACTTCACCTGAAAGTTTCTGCACCTCCTGTCCTCACCATCACCTGTATGTATCACCATAGCCTGTGAGTATCAGCCCCGCCTCTCCTCACCATTGCAGGGAAGTATCAGCCCAGCCTCTTCTTACTATTGCCTGTAAGTATCAGCCCCGCTTCTCCTTACCACCACCTGGAAGTATCAGACCCGCCTCTCCTCACAACCACCTGGAAGTATCAGCAACACATCTCCTCACCATTACCTGGATGTATCAGCCCCGACTCTCCTCACCATCACCTGGAACTATCTGCCCCGCCTTTCCTCACCAACACTTGGGTAGTATCAGCCCCGCCTCTCCTCACCATCACCTGGAAGTATCAACACCGTCTCTCCTAACCATCACCTGGAAGTATCAGCCCTGCCTCTTCACACCATCACCTAGAAATATCAGCCACGCCTCTCCTCACCATCACCTAACAGTGTAAGCCCTGCCTCTCCTCACCCTCACCTGTAAGTATCAGCCCCGCCTCTCCTCACAATTGCCTGGAAGTATCAGCTCAGCCCCTCCTCACCATCGCCTGTGAGTATTAGCCCTGCCTCTCCTTACCATCGCCTGGAAGTATCAGCCCAGCCTTTCATCACCATCGCCTGTGAGTATCAGCCCAGGATCTCTTCACCATCGCCTGGAATTATCACCCAACCTCTCCTCACCATCGCCTGTAAGTATCAGCCCCGCCTCTCCTTACCATCTCATGGAATTATCAGCCTCACCTCTCCTCACCATCGAATGTAAGTATCAGCCCCGCCTCTCCTCATCATCGCCTGAAAGTATCAGCCCTGCCTCTCCTTACCATCAACTGGAAGTATCAGCCCCACCTCTCCTCACCATAACCTGGAAGTATCAGCCCCGCCACTCCTCACCACCACCTGGAAGTATCAGCCCCGCCTCTCCTCACCATCACCTGTAAGTATCAGCCCCGCCTCTACTCACCATTACCTAGAAGTATCAGCCCTGTCCCTCCTCATCATCACCTGGAATTATCAGCCCCGCCTCCCCTTGCCATCAACTGGAAGTCTAATCCCCGCCTCTCCTCACCATCATCTGGAAGTATCATCCCCACCTCTAATCACAATGACCTGGAAGTATCAGTCCCGCCTCTCCTCACCACCACCTGGAAGTATCAGACCCGCCTCTCCTCACAACTGCCTGGAAGTATCACCAACGCCTCTCCTCACAATTATCTGGATGTATCAGCCCCGCCTCTCCTCACCATCACCTGGAAGAATCAGACCCGCCTCTCCTCACGATCACTCGGGTATTATCAGCCCCGCCTCTCCTCACCACCTCCTAGAAGTATCAAACCCGTCTCTCCTAACCATCACCTGGAAGGATCAGCCCCGACTCTTCACACCATCACCTGGAAATATCAGCCCCGCCTCTCCTCACCATCACCTGAAAGTTTCAGCCCCGCCTCTCCTCTCCATCAATAGGAAGTATCAGCCCCGCCTCTCCTCACAATCGCCTGGAAGTGTCAGCTCAGCCTCTCCTCACCATCGCCTGTGAGTATCAGCCCCGCCTCTCCTCACCATCGCCTATAACTATCAACCCAGCCTCTCCTCACCAACGCCTGTGAGTATAAGCCCAACCTCTCTTCACCATCGCATGGAAGTATCAGCCAGCATCTCCTTACTATTGCCTGTAAGTATCAGCCGTGCCTCTCCTCACCACCGCCTGGAAGTATCTGACCCACCTCTCCTCACAACCGCCCGGAAATATCAGCCCTGCCTCTCCTCAACATCACCTGGAAGTATCAGCCCCCCTGTCCTTACCATCGCCTGTGAGTTTCAGATCAGCCTCTCTTCACAATTGCCTGGAAGTATCTCCCCGCCTCTCCTCACCATAGCCTGTAAGAATCAGCCCAACCTCTCCTCACAATCGCCTGTGAGTTGCAGCTCAGCCTCTCTTCACCATCGCCTGGAAGTATCACCCCGCCTCTCCTCACCATAGCCTGTAAGTATCAGCCCCGCCTCTCCTCACCATCGCATGGAAGTATCAGCCCCACCTCTCCTCACCATCGCCTGTAAGTATCAGCCCCGCCTCTACTCACCATCGCCTGGAAGGATCAGCCCTGCCTCTCCTCACCATCAACTGGAAGTATCAGCCCCACCTCTCCTCACCTTCACCTGGAAGTGTCAGCCCCGCCTCTCCTCACCATCACCTTGAAGTATCAGCCCCGCCTCTCCTCACCAACGCATGGAAGTATCAGGCTAGCCTCTCAACACCATCGCCTTTGAGTATCAGCCCAGCCTCTCTTCACCATCGCCTGGAAGTATCAGCCCTGCCTCTCCTCACCACCAACTGGAAGTATAAACCCCACCTCTCCTCAACATCACCTGGAAGTATCAGCCCCATCTCTCCTCACCATCACCTTGAAGTATCAGCCCCACATCTCCTCACCATCACCAGGAAGAATCACAAATGCCTCTCCTCATATCACCTGGAAATATCAGGCCCGCCTCTACTCACCATCAGCTAGAAGTATCAACCCTGCCTCTCCTCACCACCACCTAAAAGTATCAATCCGGTCTCTCCTAACCACCACCTGGAAGTATCAGCCCCGCCTATTCTCTCCATCACTTGGAAGTATCAGCCCCGCCTCTGCTCACCATCGCCTGGAAGTATTGGATCAGCCTCTCCTCACCGTCGCCTGTGATTATCAGCCCCGCCTCTCCTCACCAATGCCTGGAAGTATCAGGCCAGCCTCTCCTCACCATCGCCAGTGAGTATCAGCCCAGCCTCTCTTCACTATCACCTGGAAGTATCACCCCGCCTCTCCTCACCATCGCCTATAAGTATCAGCCCGCTTCTCCTCACCATCAACTGGAAGTATCAACCCTGCCTCACCTCACCATCGCCTGGAAGTATCAGCAACGCCTCTCCTCACCATTGCCTCTAAGTATCAGCCCCACCTCTCATCACCACCGCTTGGAAATATCAGCCCCGCCTCTCTTCACCATCACCTGGAAGTATCAGCCCCGCCTCTCCTCACCATCACCTGGAAGTATCAGCCCCGCCTCTACTCACCATTACCTAGAAGTATCAGCCCTGCCCCTCCTCACCATCACCCGGAAGTATCAGCCCCGCCTCTCCTCGCCATCAACTGGAAGTATCATCCCCGCCTCTCCTCACCATCACCTGGAAGTATCATCCACGACTCTAATCATAATCACCTGGAAGTATCAGCCCCGCCTCTCATCACCATTACCTGGAAGTATAAGCCCTACCTCTCTTCACCATCACCTGGAAGTATAAGCCCAGCCTCTTCTAACTATCAAATGGAAGTATCATCCCAGTCATTTCTCACCATTACTTGGAAGTGCCAGCCCTGGCTCTCTTCACCATCACCTTGAAGTATCAGCCCGCCTCTCCTCACCATCACCTGGAATTATCAGCCCCACCTCTGCTCACCATTTCCTGTAGGTATCAGCCCGGCCTCTCCTCACCATCGCCTGGAAGTATCACACCCACATCTCCTCATCATAACCTAAACGTATCAGCCCCACATCTCCTCACCATCACCTGGAAGCATCAGCCTTGCCTTTCTTCACCATCACCTGGAAGTATCAGCCCCGCCTCTCCTCACCATCACCAGTAAGTATCAACCCCGTCTCTCCTCACCATCACCTGTAAGTATCAGACCAGCCTCTACTCACCATTGCCTATAAGTATCAGCCCCGCCTTTCCCCACCAACGCCTGGAAGTATCAGCCCCGCCTCTCCTCACCATCGCCTGGAAGTATCAACCTTGCCTCTAATCAAAATAACCTGAAAGTATCAGCCACGCCTCTCCTGACCATCACCTGGAAGTATCAGCCCCACCTCTCCTCACCATCACCTGGAAGTATCAACCCCACCTTTAATCACCTTCACCTGGAAGTTTCTGCCTCTACTCTCCTCGCCATCACCTGTATGTATCAGCCGCACCTCTCCTCACCATTGCATGGAAGTATCAGCCCAGCCTCTCTTCACCATCGCCTGTGAGTATCATCCCCGCCTCTCTTCACCATCACAGGGAAGTATCAGCCCAGCCTGTCCTTACTATTGCCTGTAAGTATCAGCCCTGCCTCTCGTCACCACCGCCTGGAAGTATCAGACCTGCCTCTCCTCACTACCGCCTGTAAGTATCTGCAACGCCTCTCCTCACCATTACCTGGATGTACCAGCCCCGCCTCTCCTCACCATCACCTGGAAGTATCCGCCCCCCCTCTCCTAACCATCACTTATGTAGTATCAGCCCCGCGTCTGCTCACCATCACCTGGAAGTATCAACCACGTCTCTCCTAACCATCACCTGCAAGTATCAGCCACGCCCCTTCACACCATTACCTGGAAGTATCAGCCCCGCCTCTCCTCACCATCACCTGAAAGTATCAGCCCCGCCTCTCCTCACCATCACCTGGAAGTATCAGCCCTGCCTCTCCTCACCATCGCCTGGAAGTATCAGCTCAGCTTCTCCTCACCATCGCCTGTGAGTATCAGCCCCGCCTCTCCTCAACATCGCCTGGAATTATCAGAGAAGACTCTCCTCACCATCGCCTGTAAGTATCAGCCCAGCATCTCTTCACCATCACCTGAAAGTATCACCCCGCCTCTCCTCACCATCGACTGTAATTATCAGCCATGCCTCTCCTCACCATCGCATGGAAGTGTCAGCCCCACCTCTCCTCACCATCGACTGGAAATATCAGCCCTGCCTCTCCTCATCATCAACTGGAAGTATCAGCCCACCTCTCCTCACCATAACCTGGAGGTATCAGCAACGTCTCTACTAACCATTACCTGGATGTATCAGCCCCGCCTCTCCTCACCATAACCTAGAACTATCAGGCCGGCCTCTCCTCACCATCACTTGGGTAGTATCAGTCCCGCATCTCCTCACCATCACCTGGAAGTATCAGCCCCACCTCTACTCACCATCACATGGAAGAATCAGCCCCGCCTCTCTTCACAATTGCCTGGAAGTATCAGCTCAGCCTCTCCTCACCATCGCCTGTGAGTATCAGCCCCGCCTCTCCTAACCATCGCCTGGAAGTATCAGCCCAGCCTTTCCTCACCAACGCCTGTGAGTATCAACCCAGCCTCTCTTCACCATTGCCTGGAGTTATCCCCCAGCCTCTCCTCACCATCGCCTGTAAGTATCAGCCCCGCCTCTCCTTACCATCTCATTGAAGAATCAGCCACACCTCTAGTCACCATCGCCTGTAAGTATCAGCCCCGTCTCTCCTCACCAACGCCTGGAAGTATCAGCCCTGCCTCTCCTCGCCATCAACTGGAAGTATCAGCCCAACCACTCCTCACCATAACCTGGAAATATCAGCCCTGCCTCGTCTCTCCATCACCTGGAAGTATCAGCCCCGCCCCTCCTCACCATCACCTGTATGTATCAGCCCCGCCTCTACTCACCATTACCTAGAAGTATCAGCCCTATCCCTCCTAACCATGACCTGGAAGTATCATCCCCGCCTCTCCTCACCATCACCTGGGAGTATCATCCCCGCCTCTAATCACCATCACCTGGAAGTATCAGCCCCGTCTCTCCTCACCACCAACTGGAAGTATAAGACCCGCCTCTCCTCATAACTGCCTGGAAGTATCAGCAACGCCTCTCCTCACCATTACCTGGATGTATCAGCCCTGCCTCTCCTCACCATCACCTTTAAGTATCCGACCCGCCTTTCCTCACCATCACTCGGGTAGTATGAGCCCCGCCTCTCCTCACCATCACCTGGAAGTATCAAACCCGTCTCTCCTAACCATCACCTGGAAGTATCAGCGCCACCTCTTCAAACCATCACCTGGAAGTATCAGCCCCACCTCTCCTCACCATCACCTGAAAGTTTCAGCCCCGCCTCTCCTCTCCATCACCTGGAAGTATCATCCCCGCCTCTCCTCACAATTGCCTGGAAGTATCAGCTGAGCCTCTCCTCACCATCGCCTGTGAGTATTAGCCCCGCCTCTCCTTGCCATCGCCTGGAAGTATCAGCCCAGCCTCTTCTCACCATTGCCTGTGAGTATCAGCACAGCCTCTCTTCACCACCGCCTGGAAGTATCACCCCGCCTCTCCTCACCATCCCCTGTAAGTATCAGCCCCGCCTCTCCTCATCATCGCATGGAAGTATCAGGCCCATCTCTACTCACCATCGACTGTAAGTATCAGCCCCGCCTCTCTTCACCATTGCCTGGAAGTATCAGCCCTGCCTCTCCTCACCAACGCCTGGAAGTATCAGGCTAGCCTCTCATCACCATCGCCTTTGAGTATCAGCCCAGCCTCTCTTCACCATCGCCTGGAAGTATCAGCCCTGCCTCTCCTCACCACTAACTGGAAGTATAAACCCCACCTCTCCTCAACATCACCTGCAAGTATCAGCCCCGTCTCTCCTCACCATCACCTTGAAGTATCAGCCCCATATCTCCTCACCATCACCAGGAAGTATCACAAACACCTCTCCTCATATCACCTGGAAATATCAGGCCCGCCTCTACTCACCATCAGCTAGAAGTATCAACCCTGCCACTCCTCACCACCACCTAAAAGTATCAATCCGGTCTCTCCTAACCACCACCTGGAAGTATCAGCCCCGCCTATTCTCTCCATCACTTGGAAGTATCAGCCCCGCCACTACTCACCATTGCCTGGAAGTATTGGATCAGCGTCTCCTCACCGTCGCCTGTGATTATCAGCCCCGCCTCTCCTCACCAATGCCTGGAAGTATCAGGCCAGCCTCTCCTCACAATCGCCAGTGAGTATCAGCCCAGCCTCTCTTCACCATCACCTGGAAGTATCACCCCGCCTCTCCTCACCATCGCCTATAAGTATCAGCCCGCTTCTCCTCACCATCAACTGGAAGTGTCAACCCTGCCTCTCCTCACCATCGCCTGGAAGTATCAGCAACGCCTCTCCTCACCATTGCCTCTAAGTATCAGCCCCGCCTCTCATCACCACCGCTTGGAAATATCAGCCCCGCCTCTCTTCACCATCACATGGAAGTATCAGCCCCGCCTCTCCTCACCATCACCTGGAAGTATCAGCCCCGCCTCTCCTCACCATCACCTGTAAGTATCAGCCCCGACTCTACTCACCATTACCTAGAAGTATCAGCCCTGTCCCTCCTCACCATCACCCGGAAGTATCAGCCCCGCCTCTCCTCGCCATCAACTGGAAGTATCATCCCCGCCTCTACTCACCATCACCTGGAAGTATCATCCCCGACTCTAATCATAATCACCTGGAAGTATCAGCCCCGCCTCTCATCACCATTACCTGGAAGTATAAGCCCTACCTCTCTTCACCATCACCTGGAAGTATAAGCCCCGCCTCTTCTAACTATCAAATGAAAGTATCATCCCCGTCATTTCTCACCATTACTTGGAAGTGCCAGCCCTGGCTCTCCTCACCATCACCTTGAAGTATCAGCCCCGGCTCTCCGCACCATCACCTGGAATTATCAGCCCCACCTCTCCTCACCATTTCCTGTAGGTATCAGCCCCGCCTCTCCTCACCATCGCCTGGAAGTATCATACCCACATCTCCTCATCATAACCTAAACGTATCAGCCCCACATCTAACACCATCACCTGGAAGTATCAGCCCTGCCTTTCCTCACCATCACCTGGAAGTATCAGCCCCGCCTCTCCTCACCATCACCAGTAAGTATCAACCCCGTCTCTCCTCACCATCACCTGTAAGTATCAGACCAGCCTCTCCTCACCATTGACTATAAGTATCAGCCCCGCCTTTCCCCACCAACGCCTGGAAGTATCAGCCCCGCCTTTCCCCACCATCGCCTGGAAGTATCAACCTTGCCTCTAATCTTAATAACCTGAAAGTATCAGCCACGCCTCTCCTCACCATCACCTGGAAGTATCAGCCCCACCTCTCCTCACCATCACCTGGAAGTATCAACCCCGCCTTTAATCACCTTCACCTGGAAGTTTCTGCCTCTACTCTCCTCGCCATCACCTGTATGTATCAGCCACACCTCTCCTCACCATTGCATGGAAGTATCAGCCCAGCCTCTCTTCACCATCGCCTGTGAGTATCAGCCCCGCCTCTCTTCACCATCACAGGGAAGTATCAGCCCAGGCTCTCCTTACTATTGCCTGTAAGTATCAGCCCTGCCTCTCGTCACCACCGCCTGGAAGTATCAGACCTGCCTCTCCTCACTACCGCCAGTAAGTATCTGCAACGCCTCTCCTCACCATTACCTGGATGTACCAGCCCCGCCTCTCCTCACCATCACCTGGAAGTATCCGCCCCGCCTCTCCTAACCATCACTTAGGTAGTATCAGCCCCGCGTCTGCTCACCATCAACTGGAAGTATCAACCATGTCTCTCCTAACCATCACCTGCAAGTATCAGCCCCGCCCCTTCACACCATCACCTGGAAGTATCAGCCCCACCTCTCCTCACCATCACCTGAAAGTTTCAGCCCCGCCTCTCCTCACCATCACCTGGAAGTATCAGCCCTGCCTCTCCTCACCATCGCCTTGAAGTATCAGCTCAGCTTCTCCTCACCATCGCCTCCGAGTATCAGCCCCACCTCTCCTCAACATCGCCTGGAAGTATCAGAGAAGACTCTCCTCACCATCGCCTGTAAGTATCAGCCCAGCATCTCTTCACCATCACCTGAAAGTATCACCCCGCCTCTCCTCACCATCAACTGTAAGTATCAGCCATGCCTCTCCTCACCATCGCATGGAAGTGTCAGCCCCACCTCTCCTCACCATCGACTGGAAATATCAGCCCTGCCTCTCCTCATCATCAACTGGAAGTATCAGCCCACCTCTCCTCACCATAACCTGGAGGTATCAGCAACGTCTCTCCTAACCATTACCGGGATGTATCAGCCCCGCCTCTCCTCACCATAACCTAGAACTATCAGGCCGGCCTCTCCTCTCCATCACTTGGTTAGTATCAGTCCCGCCTCTCCTCACCATCGCTAGTAAGTATCAGCCCCGCCTCTCCTCACCATCGCCTGTAAATATCAGCCCAGCCTTTCCTCGCCATCGCCTATAAGTATCAGCCCCGCCTTTCGCCACCAAAGCTAGGAAGTATCAGCCCCGCCTCTCCTCACCATCACCTGGAGGTATCAGCCCCGCCTCTCCTCACCATCACCTGGAAGTATCAGCCCCGCCTTTCATCACCTTCACCTGGAGGTTTCTGCCTCTCCTCTCCTCACCATCACCTGTAAGTATCAGCCGCGACTCTCCTCACCATTGCATGGAAGTATCAGCCTAGCCTCTAATAACAAATGCCTGTGAATATCAGCCCGGCTCTCCTCACCATCGCCGGGAAGTATCAACCCGCCTCTAATCAAAATAACCTGAAGATATCAGCCACGCCTCTCCTCACCATCACCTGGAAGTATCAGCCACGCCTCTCCTCACCATTGCATGGAAGTATCAGCATAGCCTCTCATCACCATCGCCTGTGAGTATCAGCCCCGCCTCTCCTCACCATCGCAGTTAAGTATCAGCCTAGCCTCTCCTTACTATTGCCTGTAAGTATCAGCCCCGCCTCTCCTCACCACCACCTGGAAGTATCAGACCCGCCTCTCCTCACAACAGCCTGGAAGTATCAGCAACGCCTCTCCTTGCCATTACCTGGATCTATCAGCCCCGCCTCTCCTCACCATCACCTGGAACTATCCGCCCCGCCTCTGCTCACCATCATTTGGTTATTATCAGCCACGCCTCTCGTCACCATCACCTGGAAGTATCAAACCCGTCTCTCCTAACCATCACCTGAAAGTATCAGCCCCGCCTCTTCGCACCATCACCTGGAAGTATCAGTACCGCCTCTCCTCACCATCACCTGAAAGTTTCAGCCTTGCCTCTCCTCACCATCACCTGCAAGTATCAGCCCGCTTCTCCTCACCATCGCCTTTAAGTATCAGCCCTGCCACTCCTCACCATCGCCTATGAGTATCAGCCACGCATCTCCTCAACATTGCCTGGAAGTATCAGCTCAGCTTCTCCTAACCACCGCCTGTGAGTATCAGCCCTGCCTTTACTCACCATCGCCTGGAAGTATCAGCCCAGCCTCTCCTCACCATCACCTGTGAGTTTCAGCTCAGTCTCTCTTCACAATCGCCTGGAAGTATCACCACGCCTCTCCTCACCATAGCCTGCAAGTATCAGCCCTGCCTCTCCTCACCATCGCATTTAAGTATCAGCCCCACCTCTCCTCACCATCGCCTGTAAGAATCAGCCCTGCCTCTACTCACCATCGCCTGGAAGTATCAGCCCTGCCTCTCCTCACCATCAACTGGAAGTATCAGCCCAACCTCTCCTCACCTTCACCTGGAAGTATCAGCCCCGCCTCTCCTCACCATCACCTTGAAATATCAACCCCGCCTCTCCTCATTAATGCCTGGAAGTATCAGGCTAGCCTCTCATCACCATCGCATTTGAGTATCAGCCCAGCCTCTCTTCACCATCTCCTGGAAGTATCAGCCCTGCCTCTCCTCACCATCACCTATAAGTATCAACCCCGCCTATCCTCACCATCACCTATAAGTATCAACCCGCCTCTACTCACCATTACCTAGAAGTATCAGCCTTGTCCCTCCTCGCCATCACCTGGAAGTATCAGTGCCGCCTCTCCTCGCCATCAACTGGATGTATCATCCCCGTCTCTCCTCACCATCACCTGGAAGTATCATCCCCGCCTCTAATCAAGATCACCTGGAAGTATCAGCCCCGCCTCTCCTCACCATTACCTGGAAGTATAAGCCCTACCTCTCTTCACCATCACCTGGAAGTATAAGCCCCGCCTCTCCTAACCATCAGATGGAAATATCATCCCCGCCTCTTCTCACCATCACCTGGAAATATCAGCACTGCATCTCCTCACCATCACCTGTAAGTATCAGCCCCGCCTCTCCTCACCATCACCTGCAAGTATCAGCCTCACCTCTCCTCACCATTTCCTGTAAGTATCAGCCCCGCCCCTCCTCACCATCGCCTGGAAGTATCACCACCAAATCTCCTCATCATAACCTGTAGGTATCAGCCCCGTATCTCCTCACCATCACCTGGAAGTATCAGCCCTGCCTGCCCTCACCATCACCAGGAAGTATCAGCCCCGCCTCTCCTCACCATCGCTAGTAAGTATCAACCCCGACTCTCCTCACCACCGCCTTTAATTATCAGCCCAGCCTCTCCACACCATCGCCTATAAGTATCAGCCCCGCCTTTCCCCACCAATGCTTGGAAGTATCAGCCCCGCCTCTCCTTACCATCACCTGGAAGTATCAGCCCCGCCTCTCCTCACCATCACCTGGAAGTATCAGCCCCGCCTCTCCTCACCATCACCTATAAGTATCAGCCGCGCCTCTACTCACCATTACCTAGAAGTATCAGCCCTGTCCCTCCTCACCATCACCTGGATTTATCAGCCCCACCTCTCCTCGCCATCGACTGGAAGTCTCATCCCCGCCTCTCCTCACCATCACCTGGAAGTATCATCCCCACCTCTAATCACCATCACCTGGAAGTATCAGCCCAGCCTCTCCTCACCATTACCTTGAAGTATAATCCCTACCTCTCTTCACCATCACCTGGAAGTATAAACCCCGCCTCTCCTAACCATCAAATGGAAGTATCATTCCCGCCTCTTTTCACCATCACCTTGAAGTATCAGCCCTGCCTCTCCTCACAATCACCTGTAAGTATCAGGCCCGCCTCTCCTCACCATCACCTGCAAGTATCAGCCTCACCTCTCCTCACCATTTCCTTTAAGTATCAGCCCCGCCATTCCTTACCATCACCTGGTAGTATCACCCCCACATCTCTTCATCATAACCTGTACATATCAGCCCTGCATCTCCTCACCATCACCTGAAAGTATCAGCCCTGCCTCTCCTCACCATCACCTGGAAGTATCAGCCCCGCCTGTCCTCATCATTGCCAGGAAGTATCAGCCCCGCCTCTCCTCACCATCATTAGTAAGTATCAGCCCCGCCTCTCCTCACCATCGCCTGTAAGTATCAGCGCAGCCTCTCCTCACAATCGCCTATAAGTATCAGCCCCGCCTTTCTCCACCAATGCTTGGAAGTATCAGCCCCGCCTCTCCTCACCATCGCCTGGAAGTATCAACCCTTCCTCTAATCAAAATAACCTGAAAAAATCAGCCACGCCTCTCCTCAACATCACCTGGAAGTATCAGCCCCGTCTCTCCTCACCAACACCTGGAAGTATCAGCCCCGCCTTTCGTCACCTTCACCTGGAAGTTTCTGCTTCTCCTCTCCTCACCATCACCTGTAAGTATGAGCCGCGCCTCTCCTCACCATTGCATGGAAGTATCAGCCCAGCCTCTAATAACAATCGCCTGTGAATATCAGCCCCGCCTCTCCTCACCATCGCCTGGAAATATCAACCCGCCTCTAATCAAAATAACCTGAAGGTATCAGCCACGCCTCTCCTCACCATCACCTGGAAGTATCAGCCATGCCTCTCCTCACCATCACCTGGAAGTATCAACCCCGCCTTTCCTCAACTTCACCTAAAAGTTTCTGCCCCTCCTGTCCTAACCTTTACCTGTATGTACCAGCCGCGCCTCTCCTCACCATTGCATGGAAGTATCAGCCCAGCCTCTCTTCACCATCACATGTGAGTATCAGCCCCGCCTCTCCTCACCACCACCTGGAAGTATCGGCCCAGCCTCTCCTTACTATTGCCTGTAACTATCAGCCCCGCCTCTCCTCACCAATGCATGGAAGTATCAGCCCAGCCTGTCTTCACCATCGCCTGTGAGTATCAGCCCCGCCTCTCCTCACCATCGCAGGGAAGTATCAGCCCAGCCTCTCCTTACTATAGCCTGTAAGTATCAGCCCCGCCTCTCCTCACTACCACCTGGAAGAATCAGACCCGCCTCTCCTCACAACCACCTGGAAGTATCAGCAACGCTTCTCCTCACCATTACCACGATGTATCAGCCCCGCCTCTCCTCACCATCACCTGGAACTATCCGCCACGCCTTTCCTCACCATCACTTGGGTAGTATCAGCCCTGCCTCTCCTCACCATCACCTGGAAGTATCAACCCCATCTCTCCTAACCATCACCTGGAAGTATCAGCCCCACCTCTTCACACCGTCACCTAGAAGTATCAGCCCCGCCTCTCCTCACCATCACCTAAATGTTTAAGACCCGCCTCTCCTCACCATCACCTGGAAGTATCAGCCCCGCCTCTCCTCACAATTGCCTGGAAGTATCAGCTCAGCCTCTCCTCACCATCGCCTGTGAGTATCAGCCCAGCCTTTCATCACCATCGCCTGGAAGTATCAGCCCAGCCTTTCATCACCATCGCCTGTGAGTATCAGCCCAGCCTCTCTTCACCATCGCCTGGAAGTATCACCACGCCTCTCCTCACCATCGCCTGTAAGTATCAGCCCCGCCTCTCCTTACCATCTCATGGAAGTATCAGCCCCGCCTTTGATCACCTTCACCTGGAAGTTTCTGCCTCTCAACTCCTCACCATCACCTGTAAGTATCAGCCGCGCCTCTCCTCACCATTGCATGGAAGTATCAGCCCAGCTTCTAAAAACAATCGCCTGTGAATATCAGCCCCACCTCTCATCACCATCACCTATAAGTATCAGCCCCGCCTCTACTCACCATTACCTAGAAGAATCAGCCCTGTCCCTCCTCACCATCACCTATAAGTATCAGCCCCGCCTCTCCTCGCCATCAACTGGAAGTATCATCCCCGCCTCTCCTCACCATCACCTGGAAGTATCATCCCCGCCTCTAATCACCATCACCTGGAAGTATCAGCCATGCCTCTCCTTACCATTACCTGGAAGTATAAGCCCTACCTCTCTTCCTCATCACCTGGAAGTATAAGCCCCGCCACTCCTAACCATCAAATGGAAGTATCATCTCCGCCTCTTCTCACCATCACCTGGAAGTATCAGCCCTACCTCTCCTCACCATCACCTGTAAGTATCAGCCCCGCCTCTCCTCACCATCACCTGCAAGTATCAGTCTCACCTCTTCGCACCATTTCCTGTAAGTATCAGCCCCGCCTCTCCTCACCATCCCCTGGAAGTATCACCCCTACATCTCCTCATCATAACCTGTATGTATCAGCCCCGAATCACCACACCATCACCTGGAAGTATCAGCCCTGCCTCTACTCACCCTCACCTGGAAGTATCAGCCCCGCCTCTCCTCACCATCGCTAGTAATTATCAGCCCTGCCTCTCCTCACCATCACCTGTAAGTATCAGCATAGCCTCTCCTCACCATCGCCTATAAGTATCAGCCCCGCCTTTCCCCACCAACCCTTGGAAGTATCAGCCCTACATCTCCTCACCATCACCTGGAAGTATCAGCCCCGCCTCTCCTCACCACCACCTGGAAGTATCAGCCCCGCCTCTCCTCACCATCACCTATAAGTATCAGCCCGCCTCTACTCACCATTACCTAGAAGTATCAGCCCTGTCCCTCCTCACCATCACCTGGATTTATCAGCCCCAACTCTCCTCGCCATCGACTGGAAGTCTCATCCCCGCCTCTCCTCACCATCACCTGGAAGTATCATCCCCGCCTCTAATCACCATCACCTGGAAGTATCAGCCCAGCCTCTCCTCACCATTACCTTGAAGTATAAGCCCTACCTCTCTTCACCATCACCTGGAAGTATAAACCACGCCTCTCCTAACCATCAAATGGAAGTATCATTCCCGCATCTTTTCACCATCACCTTGAAGTATCAGCACTGCCTCTCCTCACAATCACCTGTAAGTATCAGGCCCGCCTCTCCTCACCATCACCTGCAAGTATCAGCCTCACCTCTCTTCACCATTTCCTTTAAGTATCAGCCCCACCATTCCTCACCATCACCTGGTAGTATCACCCCCACATCTCTTCATCATAACCTGTACATATCAGCCCTGCATCTCCTCACCATCACCTGGAAGTATCAGCCCTGCCTCTCATCACCATCACCTGGAAGTATCAGCCCCGCCTGTCCTCATCATTGCCAGGAAGTATCAGCCCCGCCTCTCCTCACCATCATTAGTAAGTATCAGCCCCGCCTCTCCTCACCATCGCCTGTAAGTATCAGCGCAGCCTCTCCTCACAATCGCCTATAAGTATCAGCCCCGCCTTTCTCCACCAATGCTTGGAAGTATCAGCCCCGCCTCTCCTCACCATCGCCTGGAAGTATCAACCCTTCCTCTAATCAAAATAACCTGAAAAAATCAGCCACGCCTCTCCTCAACATCACCTGGAAGTATCAGCCCCGTCTCTCCTCACCAACACCTGGAAGTATCAGCCCCGCCTTTCGTCACCTTCACCTGGAAGTTTCTGCTTCTCCTCTCCTCACCATCACCTGTAAGTATGAGCCGCGCCTCTCCTCACCATTGCATGGAAGTATCAGCCCAGCCTCTAATAACAATCGCCTGTGAATATCAGCCCCGCCTCTCCTCACCATCGCCTGGAAGTATCAACCCGCCTCTAATCAAAATAACCTGAAGGTATCAGCCACGCCTCTCCTCACCATCACCTGGAAGTATCAGCCATGCCTCTCCTCACCATCACCTGGAAGTTTAATCCCTTTTTTAATCACCATCACCTGGAAGTATCAGCCCAGCCTCTCTCAATATTACCTGGAATTATAAACCCTACTTCTCTTCACCATCACCTGGAAGTATAATCCCCACCTCTCCTAACCATCAAATGGAAGTATCATCCCCGTCTCTTCTCACCATCACCTGGAAGTATCAGCCCTGCCTCTCCTCACCATCACCTGCAAGTATCATCCCCGCCTCTCCTCAAAATCACCTGCAAGTATCAGCCTCACCTCTCCTCACCATTTCCTTTAAGTATCAGCCCCGCCTCTCCTCACCATCTCCTGTAAGTATCACCCCCACATCTCCTCATCATAACCTGCATGTATCAGCCCCGCATCTCCTCACCATCACCTGGAAGTATCAGCACAGCCTCTCTTCACCATCACCTGGAAGTATCACCCAGCCTCTCCTCACCATTGCCTGTAAGTATCAGCCCCGCCTCTCCTTAACTTCTCATGTAAGTATCAGCCCCACCTCTCCTCACCATCACCTGTAAGTATCAGCCCCGCCTCTCCTCACCATCGCCTGGAAGTATCAGCCTGCCTCTCCTCACCATCAACTGGAAGTATCAGCCCCACTTCTCCTCACCATATCCTGGAAGTATCAGCAACTCCACTCCTCACCATCACATGGAAGTATCAGAACCGCCTCTCCTCACCATCACCTGTAAGTATCAGCCCCGCCTCTACTCACCATTACCTAAAAGTATCAGCCCTGTCCCTCCTCACCATCACCTGGAAGTATCAGCCCCGCCTCTCTTTGCCACCAACTGGAAGTATCATCCCCGCTTCTCCTCACCATCATCTGGAAGTATCATCCCCGCCTCTAATTGCCATGACCTGGAAGTATCAGCCCCGCCTATCCTCACCACCAACTGGAAGTATCAGACCCGCCTCTCCTGTCAACTGCCTGTAAGTATCAGCAACGCCTCTCCTCACCATTACCTGGATGTATCAGCAGCGCCTCTCCTCACCATCACCTGGAAGTATCCAACCCGCCTCTCATCACCATCACTTGGGTAGTATCAGCTACGCCTCTCCTCACCACCACCTGGAAGTATCAAACCCGCCTCTCCTATCCATCACCTGGTAGTATCAGCCCCTCCTCTTCACACCATCACCTGGAAGTATCATCCCCGCCTCTAATCACCATCACCTGAAAGTTTCAGCCCCGCCTCTCATCTCCATCAATTGGAAGTATCAGCCCCGCCTCTCGTCACAATCGCCTGGAAGTATCAGCTCAACCTCTCCTCACCATCTCCTGTGAGTATCAGCCCCGCCTCTCCTCACCATCGCCTGGAAGTGTCAGCCCAACCTCTCCTCACCATCGCCTGTGAGTATCAGCCCAGCCTCTCTTCACCATCGCATGGAAGTATCAGCCCAGTGTCTCCTTATTATTGCCTGTAAGTATCAGCCGCGCCTCTCCTCATCACCGCCTGGAAGTATCTGACCCACCTCTCCTCACAACCGCCTGGAAGTATCAGCCCTGCCTCTCCTCACCATCACCTGGAGGTATCAGCCCCGCATGTCCTCACCATCGCCAGGAAGTATCAGTCCCGCCTCTCCTCACAATCGCTAGTAAGTATCAGCCCTGCCTCTCCTCACCATCGCCTGTAAGTATCAGCCCAGCCTCTCCTCACCATCGCCTATAAGTATCAGCCCCGCCTTTCCCCATCAACGCTAGGAAGTATCAGCCCCGCCTCTCCTCACCATCGCCTGGAAGTATCAACCCCGCCTCTAATCAAAATAACCTGAAAATATCAGCCACGCCTCTCCTCACCATCTCCTGGAAGTATCAGCCCCGCCTCTCCTCACCATCACCTGGAAGTATCAGCCCGGCTTTTAATCACCTTCACCTGGAAGTTTCTGCCCCTCCTCTCCTCACCATCACCTGTAAGTATCAGCCGCGCCTCTCCTCACCATTGCATGGAAGTATCAGCCCAGCTTCTAATAACAATTGCCTGTGAATATCAGCCACGCCTCTCCTCACCAATGCCTGGAAGTATCAACCAGCCTCTAATCAAAATAACCTGAAGGTATCAGCCACGCCTCTCCTCACCATCACCTGGAAGTATCAGCCACAACTCTCCTCACCATCACCTGGAAGTATCAACCCCGCCTTTCCTCAACTTCACCTGAAAGTTTCTGCCCCTCCTGTCCTCACCTTTACCTGTATGTACCAGCCGCGCCTCTCCTCACCATTGCATGGAAGTATCAGCCCAGCCTCTCTTCACCATCACATGTGAGTATCAGCCCCGCCTCTCCTCACCACCACCTGGAAGTATCGGCCCAGCCTCTCCTTACTATTGCCTGTAACTATCAGCCCCGCCTCTCCTCACCACCACCTGGAAGTATCAGACACGCCTCTCCTCACAACCGCCTGGAAGTATCAAAAACGCCTCTGCTTGCCATCAACTGGAAGTATCATCCCTGCCTCTCCTCACCATCACCTGGAAGTATCATCCCCGCCTCTAATCACCATGACCTGGAAGTATCAGCCCCGCCTCTCCTCACCACCAACTGGAAGTATCAGATCCGCGTCTCCTGTAAACTGCCTGGAAGTATCAGCAACGCCTCTCCTCACCATTACCTGGATGTTTCAGCCGCGCCTCTCCTCACCATCACCTGGAAGTATCGAACCCGCCGCTCCTCACCATCACTTGGGTAATATCAGCCCCGCCTCTCCTCACCACCACCTGGAAGTATCAAACCCGTCTCTCCTATCCGTCACCTGGAAGTATCAGCCCCGCCTCTTCACACCATCACCTGGAAGTATCAGCCCCGCCTCTCCTCACCATCACCTGAAAGTTTCAGCACCGCTTCTCCTCTCCATCAATTGGAAGTATCATCCCCGCCTCTCCTCACAATCGCCTGGAAGTATCAGCTCAGCCTCTCCTCACCATCGCCTGGAAGTATCAGCCCAGCCTCTCCTCACCATCGCCTTTGAGTATCAGCCCAGCCTCTCTTCACCATCGCATGGAAGTATCAGCACAGCGTCTCCTTACTGTTGCCTGTAAGTATCAGTAGCACTTCTCCTCACCACCGCCTAGAAGTATCTGACCCGCCTCTCCTCACAACCGCCTGGAAGTATCAGCCATGCCTCTCCTCACCATCACCTGGAAGTATCAGCCCCGCCTGTCCTCACAATCACCAGGAAGTATCAGTCCCGCCTCTCCACACCATCGCTAGTAAGTATCAGCCCCGCCTCTCCTTGCCATTGTCTGTAAGTATCAGCCCAGCCTTTCCTCACCATCGCCTATAAGTATCAGCCCCGCCTTTCCCCACCAACGCTAGGAAGTATCAGCCGTGCCTCTCCTCACCATCGCATGGAAGTATCAACCCCGCCTCTAATCCAAATAACCTGAAAATATCAGCCACGCCTCTCCTCACCATCACCTGGAAGTATCAGCCCCACAACTCCTCACCATCACCTGGAAGTATCAGCCCCGCCTTTCATCACCTTCACCTGGAATTTTCTGCCCCTCCTCTCCTCACCATCACCTGTAAGTATCAGCCATGCCTCTCCTCACCATTGCATGGAAGTATCAGCCCAGCCTCTAATAACAATTGCCTGTGAATATCAGCCCCGCCTCTCCTCACCATCGCCTGGAAGTATCAACCAGCCTCTAATCAAAATAACCTGAAGGTATCAACCACGCCTCTCCTCACCATCACCTGGAAGTATCAGCCACGCCTCTCCTCACCATCACCTGGAAGTATCAACCCCGCCTTTCCTCAACTTAACCTGAAAGTTTCTACCCCTCCTTTCCTCACCTTACCTGTATGTACCAGCCGCGCCTCTCCTCACCATTGCATAGAAGTATCAGCCCAGCCTCTCTTCACCATAGCCTATGAGTATCAGCCCCGCCTCTCCTCACCATCGCAGTTAAGTATCAGCCTAGCCTCTCCTTACTATTGCCTGTAAGTATCAGCCCTGCCTCTCCTCACCACCACCTGGAAGTATCAGACCCGCCTCTCCTCACAACCGCCTGGAAGTATCAGCAACGCCTCTCCTCACCATTACCTGGATGTATCAGCCCCGCCTCTCCTCACCATCACCTGGAACTATCCGCCCCGCCTCTGCTCACCATCACTTGGTTATTATCAGCCCCGCCTCTCCTCACCATCACCTGGAAGTATCAAACCCGTCTCTCCTAACCATCACCTGAAAGTATCAGCCCCGCCTCTTCACACCATCACCTGGAAGTATCAGCACCGCCTCTCCTCACCATCACCTGAAAGTTTCAGCCTTGCCTCTCCTCACCATCACCTGGAAGTATCAGCCCGCCTCTCCTCACCATCGCCTGGGAGTATCAGCCTTGCCACTCCTCACCATCGCCTATGAGTATCAGCCACGCGTCTCCTCACCATTGCCTGGAAGTATCAGCTCAGCCTCTCCTCACCACCTCCTGTGAGTATCAGCCCCGCCTTTACTCACCATCACCTGGAAGTATCACCCCAGCCTCTCCTCACCATCACCTGTAGTTTCAGCTCAGTCTCTCTTCACAATCGCCTGGAAGTATCACCACGCCCCTCCTCAATATAGCCTGTAAGAATCAGCCCTGCCTCTCCTCACCATCACATGGAAGTATCAGCCCCACCTCTCCTCACCATCGCCTGGAAGTATCAGCCCTGCCCTTCCTCACCATCAACTGGAAGTATCAGCCCAACCTCTCCTCACCTTCACCTGGAAGTATCAGCCCTGCCTCTCCTCACCATCACCTTGAAGTATCAACCCCGCCGCTCCTCATTAACGCCTGGAAGTATCAGGCTAGCCTCTCATCACCATCGCCTTTGAGTATCAGCCCAGCCTCTCTTCACCATCTCCTGGAAGTATCAGCCCTGCCTCTCCTCACCATCAACTGGAAGTATCAGCCCCACCTCTCCTCACCTTCACCTGGAAGTGTCAGCCCCGCCTCTCCTCACCATCACCTTGAAGTATCAACCCCGCCTCTCCTCACCAACGCCTGGAAGTATCAGGGTAGCCTCTCATCACCATCGCCTTTGAGTATCAGCCCAGCCTCTCTTCACCATCGCCTGGAAGTATCAGCCCTGCCTCTCCTCACCACCAACTGGAAGTATAAACCCCACCTCTCCTCAACATCACCTGGAAGTATCAGCCCCGTCTCTCCTCACCATCACCTTGAAGTATCAGCCCCACATCTCCTCACCATCACCAGGAAGTATCACAAACGCCTCTCCTCATATCACCTGGAAATATCAGGCCCGCCTCTACTCACCATCAGCTAGAAGTATCAACCCTGCCTCTCCTCACCACCACCTAAAAGTATCAATCCGGTCTCTCCTAACCACCACCTGGAAGTATAAGCCCCGCCTCTTCTAACTATCAAATGGAAGTATCATCTCCATCATTTCTCACCATTACTTGGAAGTGCCAGCCCTGGCTCTCCTCACCATCACCTTGAAGTATCAGCCCCGCCTCTCCTCACCATCACCTGGAATTATCAGCCCCACCTCTCCTCACCATTTCCTGTAGGTATCAGCCCCGCATCTCCTCACCATCGCCTGGAAGTATCACACCCACATCTCCTCATCATAACCTAAACGTATCAGCCCCACATCTCCTCACCATCACCTGGAAGTATCAGCCCTGCCTTTCCTCACCATCACCTGGAAGTATCAGCCCCGCCTCTCCGTACCATCACCAGTTAGTATCAACCCCGTCTCTCCTCACCATCACCTGTAAGTATCAGACCAGCCTCTACTCACCATTGCCTATAAGTATCAGCCCCGCCTTTCCCCACCAACGCCTGGAAGTATCAGCCCCGCCTCTCCTCACCATCGCCTGGAAGTATCAACCTTGCCTCTAATCAAAATAACCTGAAAGTATCAGCCACGCCTCTCCTGACCATCACCTGGAAGTATCAGCCCCACCTCTCCTCACCATCACCTGGAAGTATCAACCCCGCCTTTAATCACCTTCACCTGGAAGTTTCTGCCTCTACTCTCCTCGCCATCACCTGTATGTATCAGCCGCACCTCTCCTCACCATTGCATAGAAGTATCAGCCCAGCCTCTCTTCACCATCGCCTGTGAGTATCAGCCCCGCCTCTCTTCACCATCACAGGGAAGTATCAGCCCAGCCTCTCCTTACTATTGCCTGTAAGTATCAGCCCTGCCTCTCGTCACCACCGCCTGGAAGTATCAGACCTGCCTCTCCTCACTACCGCCTGTAAGTATCTGCAACGCCTCTCTTCACCATTACCTGGATGTACCAGCCCCGCCTCTCCTCACCATCACCTGGAAGTATCCGCCCCGCCTCTCCTAACCATCACTTAGGTAGTATCAGCCCCGCGTCTGCTCACCATCACCTGGAAGTATCAACCACGTCTCTCCTAACCATAACCTGCAAGTATCAGCCACGCCCCTTCACACCATCACCTGGAAGTATCAGCCCCGCCTCTCCTCACCATCACCTGAAAGTTTCAGCCCCGCCTCTCCTCACCATCACCTGGAAGTATCAGCCCTGCCTCTCCTCACCATCGCCTGGAAGTATCAGCTCAGCTTCTCCTTACCATCGCCTGTGAGTATCAACCCCGCCTCTCCTCAACATCGCCTGGAAGTATCAGAGAAGACTCTCCTCACCATCGCCTGTAAGTATCAGCCCAGCATCTCTTCACCATCACCTGAAAGTATCACCCCGCCTCTCCTCACCATCGACTGTAAGTATCAGCCATGCCTCTCCTCACCATCGCATGGAAGTGTCAGCCCCACCTCTCCTCACCATCGACTGGAAATATCAGCCCTGCCTCTCCTCATCATCAACTGGAAGTATCAGCCCACCTCTCCTCACCATAACCTGGAGGTATCAGCAACGTCTCTCCTAACCATTACCTGGATGTATCAGCACCGCCTCTCCTCACCATAACCTAGAACTATCAGGCCGGCCTCTCCTCACCATCACTTGGGTAGTATCAGTCCCGCATCTCCTCACCATCACCTGGAAGTATCAGCCCCACCTCTACTCACCATCACATGGAAGAATCAGCCCCGCCTCTCTTCACAATTGCCTGGAAGTTTCAGCTCAGCCTCTCCTCACCATCGCCTGTGAGTATCAGCCCCGCCTCTCCTAACCATCGCCTGGAAGTATCAGCCCAGCCTTTCCTCACCAACGCCTGTGAGTATCAGCCCAGCCTCTCTTCACCATTGCCTGGAGTTATCCCCCAGCCTCTCCTCACCATCGCCTGTAAGTATCAGCCCCGCCTCTCCTTACCATCTCATTGAAGAATCAGCCCCACCTCTAGTCACCATCGCCTGTAAGTATCAGCCCCGTCTCTCCCTACCAACGCCTGGAAGTATCAGCCCTGCCTCTCCTCGCCATCAACTGGAAGTATCAGCCCAACCTCTCCTCACCATAACCTGGAAATATCAGCCCCGCCTCGTCTCTCCATCACCTGGAAGTATCAGCCCCGCCCCTCCTCACCATCACCTGTAAGTATCAGCCCTGCCTCTACTCACTATTACCTAGAAGTATCAGCCCTATCCCTCCTCACCATCACCTGGAAGTATCATCCCCGCCTCTCCTCACCATCACCTGGGAGTATCATCCCAGCCTCTAATCACCATCACCTGGAAGTATCAGCCCCGTCTCTCCTCACCACCAACTGGAAGTATAAGACCCGCCTCTCCTCATAACTGCCTGGAAGTATCAACATCGCCTCTCCTCACCATTACCTGGATGTATCAGCCCTGCCTCTCCTCACCATCACCTTTAAGTATCCGACCCGCCTTTCCTCACCATCACTCTGGTAGTATGAGCCCCGCCTCTCCTCACCATCACCTGGAAGTATCAAACCCGTCTCTCCTAGCCATCACCTGGAAGTATCAGCGCCACCTCTTCAAACCATCACCTGGAAGTATCAGCCCCGCCTCTCCTCACCATCACCTGAAAGTTTCAGCCACGCCTCTCCTCTCCATCACCTGGAAGTATCATCCCCGCCTCTCCTCACAATTGCCTGGAAGTATCAGCTGAGCCTCTCCTCACCATCGCCTGTGAGTATTAGCCCCGCCTCTCCTTGCCATCGCCTGGAAGTATCAGCCCAGCCTCTTCTCACCATTGCCTGTGAGTATCAGCACAGCCTCTCTTCACCACCGCCTGGAAGTATTACCCCGCCTCTCCTCACCATCCCCTGTAAGTATCAGCCCCGCCTCTCCTCATCATTGCATGGAAGTATCAGGCCTATCTCTACTCACCATCGACTGTAAGTATCAGCCCCGCCTCTCTTCACCATTGCCTGGAAGTATCAGCCCTGCCTCTCCTCACCAACGCCTGCAAGTATCAGGCTAGCCTCTCATCACCATCGCCTTTGAGTATCAGCCCAGCCTCTCTTCACCATCGCCTGGAAGTATCAGCCCCACCTCTCATCACCACCAACTAGAAGTATAAACCCCACCTCTCCTCAACATCACCTGGAAGTATCAGCCCAGTCTCTCCTCACCATCACCTTGAAGTATCAGCCCCACATCTCCTCACCATCACCAGGAAGTATCACAAACGCCTCTTCTCATATCACCTGGAAATATCAGGCCCGCCTCTACACACCATCAGCTAGAAGTATCAACCCTGCCACTCCTCACCACCACCTAAAAGTATCAATCCCGTCTCTCCTAACCACCACCTGGAAGTATCAGCCCCGCCTATTCTCTCCATCACTTGGAAGTATCAGCCCCGCCTCTACTCACCATTGCCTGGAAGTATTGGATCAGCCTCTCCTCACCGTCGCCTGTGATTATCAGCCCCGCCTCTCCTCACCAACGCCTGGAAGTATCAGGCCAGCCTCTCCTCACCATCGCCAGTGAGTATCAGCCCAGCCTCTCTTCACCATCACCTGGAAGTATCACCCCGCCTCTCCTCACCATCGCCTATAAGTATCAGCACGCTTCTCCTCACCATCAACTGGAAGTGTCAACCCTGCCTCTCCTCACCATCGCCTGGAAGTATCAGCAACGCCTCTCCTCACCATTGCCTCTAAGTATTAGCCGCGCCTCTCATCACCACCGCTTGGAAATATCAGCCCCGCCTCTCTTCACCATCACATGGAAGTATCAGCCCCGCCTCTCCTCACCATCACCTGGAAGTATCAGCCCCGCCTCTCCTCACCATCACCTGTAAGTATCAGCCCCGCCTCTACTCACCATTACCTAGAAGTATCAGCCCTGTCCCTCCTCACCATCACCCGGAAGTATCAGCCCCGCCTCTCCTCGCCATCAACTGGAAGTATCATCCCCGCCTCTACTCACCATCACCTGGAAGTATCATCCCCGACTCTAATCATAATCACCTGGAAGTATCAGCCCTGCCTCTTATCACCATTACCTGGAAGTATAAGCCCTACCTCTCTTCACCATCACCTGGAAGTATAAGCCCCGCCTCTTCTAACTATCAAATGGAAGTATCATCCCCGTCATTTCTCACCATTTCTTGGAAGTGCCAGCCCTGGCTCTCCTCACCATCACCTTGAAGTATCAGCCCCGCCTCTCCTCACCATCACCTGGAATTATCAGCCCCACCTCTCCTCACCATTTCCTGTAGGTATCAGCCCCGCCTCTCCTCACTATCGCCTGGAAGTATCACACCCACATCTCCTCATCATAACCTAAACATATCAGCCCCACATCTAACACCATCACCTGGAAGTATCAGCCCTGCCTTTCCTCACCATCACCTGGAAGTATCAGCTCCGCCTCTCCTCACCATCACCAGTAAGTATCAACCCCGTCTCTCCTCACCATCACCTGTAAGTATCAGACCAGCCTCTCCTCACCATTGACTATAAGTATCAGCCCCGCCTTTCCCCACCAACGCCTGGAAGTATCAGCCCCGCCTCTCCTCACAATCGCCTGGAAGTATCAACCTTGCCTCTAATCTTAATAACCTGAAAGTATCAGCCACGCCTCTCCTCACCATCACCTGGAAGTATCAGCCCCACCTCTCCTCACCATCACCTGGAAGTATCAACCCCGCCTTTAATCACCTTCACCTGGAAGTTTCTGCCTCTACTCTCCTCGCCATCACCTGTATGTATCAGCCGCACCTCTCCTCACCATTGCATGGAAGTATCAGCCCAGCCTCTCTTCACCATCGCCTGTGAGTATCAGCCCCGCCTCTCTTCACCATCACAGGGAAGTATCAGCCCAGGTTCTCCTTACTATTGCCTGTAAGTATCAGCCCTGCCTCTTGTCACCACCACCTGGAAGTATCAGACCTGCCTCTCCTCACTACCCCCTGTAAGTATCTGCAACGCCTCTCCTCACCATTACCTGGATGTACCAGCCCCGCCTCTCCTCACCATCACCTGTAAGTATCCGCCCCGCCTCTCCTAATCATCACTTAGGTAGTATCAGCCCCGCGTCTGCTCTCCATCAACTGGATGTATCAACCATGTCTCTCCTAACCATCACCTGCAAGTATCAGCCCCGCCCCTTCACACCATCACCTGGAAGTATCAGCCCCACCTCTCCTCACCATCACCTGAAAGTTTCAGCCCCGCCTCTCCTCACCATCACCTGGAAGTATCAGCCCTGCCTCTCCTCACCATCGCCTGGAAGTATCAGCTCAGCTTCTCCTCACCATCGCCTGTGAGTATCAGCCCCGCCTCTCCTCAACATCGCCTGGAAGTATCAGAGAAGACTCTCCTCACCATCGCCTGTAAGTATCAGCCCAGCATCTCTTCACCATCACCTGAAAGTATCACCCCGCCTCTCCTCACCATCAACTGTAAGTATCAGCCATGCCTCTCCTCACCATCGCATGGAAGTGTCAGCCCTACCTCTCCTCACCATTGACTGGAAATATCAGCCCTGCCTCTCCTCATCATCAACTGGAAGTATCAGGCCACCTCTCCTCACCATAACCAGGAGGTATCAGCAACGTCTCTCCTAACCATTACCGGGATGTATCAGCCCCGCCTCTCCTCACCATAACCTAGAACTATCAGGCCGGCCTCTCCTCACCATCACTTGGGTAGTATCAGTCCCGCATCTCCTCACCATCACCTGGAAGTATCAGCCCCACCTCTACTCACCATCACCTAGAAGAATCAGCCCCGCCTCTCTTCACAATTGCCTGGAAGTATCAGCTCAGCCTCTCCTCACCATCGCCTGTGAGTATCAGCCCCGCCTCTCCTAACCATCGCCTGGAAGTATCAGCCCAGCCTTTCCTCACCAACGCCTGTGAGTATCAGCCCAGCCTCTCTTCACCATTGCCTGGAGTTATCCCCCAGCCTCTCCTCACCATCACCTGTAAGTATCATCCCCGCCTCTTCTTACCATCTCATTGAAGAATCAGCCCCACCTCTCCTCACCATCGCCTGTAAGTATCAGCCCCGTCTCTCCTCACCAACGCCTGGAAATATCAGCCCTGCCTCTCCTCGCCATCAACTTGAAGTATCAGCCCAACCTCTCCTCACCATAACCTGGAAATATCAGCCCCGCCTCGTCTCTCCATCACCTGGAAGTATCAGCCCCGCCCCTCCTCACAATCACCTGTAAGTATCAGCCCCGCCTCTACTCACCATTACCTAGAAGTATCAGCGCTATCCCTCCTCACCATCACCTGGAAGTATCATCCCCGCCTCTCCTCATCATCACCTGGGAGTATCATCCCCGACTCTAATCACCATCACCTGGAAGTATCAGCCCCGTCTCTCCTCACCACCAACTGGAAGTATCAGACCCGCCTCTCCTCATAACTGCCTGGAAGTATCAGCAACGCCTCTCCTCACCATTACCTGGATGTATCAGTCCTGCCTCTCCTCACCATCACCTTTAAGTATCCGACCCGCCTTTCCTCACCATCACTCGGGTAGTATGAGCCCCGCCTCTCCTCACCATCACCTGGAAGTATCAAACCCGTCTCTCCTAACCATCACCTGGAAGTATCAGCGCCACCTCTTCAAACCATCACCTGGAAGTATCAGCCCCGCCTCTCCTCACCATCACCTGAAAGTTTCAGCCCCGCCTCTCCTCTCCATCACCTGGAAGTATCATCCCCGCCTCTCCTCACAATTGCCTGGAAGTATCAGCTGAGCCTCTCCTCACCATCGCCTGTGAGTATTAGCCCCGCCTCTCCTTGCCATCGCCTGGAAGTATCAGCCCAGCCTCTTCTCACCATTGCCTGTGAGTATTAGCACAGCCTCTCTTCACCACCGCCTGGAAGTATCACCCCGCCTCTCCTCACCATCCCCTGTAAGTATCAGCCCCGCCTCTCCTCATCATCGCATGGAAGTATCAGGCCCATCTCTACTCACCATCGACTGTAAGTATCAGCCCCGCCTCTCTTCACCATTGCCTGGAAGTATCAGCCCTGCCTCTCATCACCATCAACTGGAAGTATCAGCCCCACCTCTCCTCACCATAACCTGGAAGTATCAGCCCCGCCTCTCCTCACCATCACCTGGAAGTATCAGCCCCACCTCTCCTCACCATCACCTGTAAGTATCAGCCCCGCCTCTACTCAACATTACCTAGAAGTATCAGCCCTGTCCCTCCTCACCATCACCTGGAAGTATCAGCCCCAAGTCTCTCCTCGCCATCAACTGGAAGTATCATCCCCGCCTCTCCTCACCATCCCCTGGAAGTATCATCCCCACCTCTAATCACCATCACCCGGAAGTATCACCCCGCCTCTCCTCACCATCGTCTGGAAGTATCAGCCATGCCTCTCCTCACCATCACCTGGAAGAAAGAGTGCCGCCTCTCCTCACCATCACCTGGATGTATCAGCCCCACCTCTCCTCACCATCACCTGGAAGTATCAGCCCTGCCTCTCTTCGCCATCACCTGGAAGTATCAGCCCCGCCTCTCCTAACCATCAAATGGAAGTATCATCCCCGCCTCTCCTCACCATTACCTAGAAGTATCAGCCCAGCCTCTCCTCACCATCACCTGGAAGTATCAGCCCTGCCTCTCCTCACCATCACCTGGAAGTATCAGCCCCACCTCTCGTCACCATCGCCTGGAAGTATCAACCCCACCTCTCCTGATCATAACCTGTATGTATCAGCCCTGCATCCCCTCACCATCACCTGTAAGGATCTGCCCCGCATCTCCTCATCATCACATGGAAGATTCAGCCCCGCCTTTAATCACCATCACCTGTGAGCATCAGCCCCGCCTCTCCTCACCATCGCCTGGAAGTATCAGGTCCGGCTCTCCTAACCATCAAATGGAAGTATCATCCAAGCCCCTCCTCACCATCACATGGAAGTATCAGCCCAGCCTCTCCTCACCATCACCTGGAAGTATTAGCCCCGCCTCTCCTCACCATCACCTAGATGTATCTGCCACACCTCTCCTCACCATTTCCTGTAAGTATCAGCCTAACTCTCCTCACCAATGCCTGGAAGTATCACCCCCACCTCTCCTCATCATACCCTGTACGTATCAGCCCCGCATCTCCTCACCATCACCTGAAAGTATCAGTCACGCCTCTCCTCGCCATCACCTATAAGGATCAGCCCCGCATCTCTTCACCATTACCTGGAAGTATCACCCCAGCATCTCCTCACCATCGCCTGTGACTATCAGCCCCGCATCTAATAACCATCACATGGAAGTATCAGCAACGGCTCTCCTCACCATCGCCTCTAAGTATCAGCCACGCCTCTCCTCACCACCACTTGGAAATATCAACCCCGTCTCTCCTCACCACTGCCTGGAAGTATCAGCCCGCCTCTCCTCACCATCACCTGAAAGTATCAGCCCAGCCCTTCCTCACCATCACCTGGATGTATCAGCCCCACCTCTCCTCACAATCACCAGGAAGTATCAGAAACGCCTCTCCTCATATCACCTGGAAATATCATTCCTGCCTCTACTCACCATCACCTAGAAGTATTAACCCTGCCTCTCCTCACCACCACCTAAAAGTATCAACCTCGTCTCTCCTAACCACCACCTAGAAGTATCAGCCCCGCCTTTCCCCACAAACGCCTGGAAGTATCAGCCCCGCCGCTCCTGACTATCGCCTGGAAGTATCAACCGAGCCTCTAATCAAAATAACCTGAAAGTATCAGCGACACCTCTCCTCACCATCACCTGGGAGTATCAATCCCGCCTTTCCTCACCTTCACCTGGAAGTTTCTGCCCCTACTCTCCTCACCATCACCTGTATCTATCAGCAGCACCTCACCTCACCATTGCATGGAAGTATCAGCCCAGCCTCTCTTCACCATCGCCTGTGAGTATCAGCCCCGCCTCTCTTCACCATCGCAGGGAAGTATCAGCCCAGCCTCTCCTTACTATTGCCTGTAATTATCAGCCCCGCCTCTCCTCACCACCGCCTGGAAGTATCAGATCCGCCTCTCCTCACTACCGCCTGGAAGTATCTGCAACGCGTCTCCTCACCATTACCTGGATGTACCAGCCCCGCCTCTCCTCACCATCACCTGCAAGTATTCGCCCCGCCTCTCCTAACCATCACTTGGGTAGTATCAGCCCCGCCTCTCCTCACCATCACCTGGAAGTATCAACCACGTCTCTCCTAACCCTCACCTGGAAGTATCAGCCCTACCTCTTCACACCATCACCTGAAAGTATCAGCCCCGCCTCTCATCACCATAACCTGAAAGTTTCAGCCCGCCTCTCCTCACCATCTCCTGGAAGTATCAGCCGCACCTCTCCTCACCATCGCCTGGAAGTATCAGCTCAGCCTCTCCTCACCATCGACTGTGAGTATCAGCCCTGCTTCTCCTCAACATCGCCTGGAAGTATCAACCAAGCCTCTCCTCACCATCGCCAGTGAGTATCAGCCCAGCGTCTCTTCACCATCACCTGAAAGTATCACCCCGCCTCTCCTCACCATCGACTGTAAGTATAAGCACCGCCTCTTCTCACCATCGCATGGAAGTATCAGCCCCACCTCTCCTCACCATCGACAAGAAGTATCAGCCCTGCCTCTCCTCATCATCAACTGGAAGTATCAGCCCACCTCTCCTCACCATAACCTGAAAGTATCAGCCCCGTCTCTCCTCACCATTGCCTGGAAGAATCAGCCCTGTCTCTCTTCACCATCACCTGGAAGTATAAGCCCTACCTCTCTTAACCATCACCTCTAAGTATCAGCCCCGCCTCTCCTCACCATCAACTGCAAGTATCAGCCTCACCTCTCCTCACCATTTCCTGTAATTATCAGCCCCGCCTCTCCTCACCATCGCCTGGAAGTATCACCCCCAAATCTCCTCATCATAACCTGAAGGTATCAGCCCCGTATCTCCTCACCATCACCTGGAAGTATCATCCCCTCCTGACCTCACCATCGCCAGGAAGTATCAGCCCCGAATCTCCTCACCATTGCTAGTAAGTATCAGCACCGCCTCTCCTCACCACCACCTTTAAGTATCAGCCCAGCCTCTCCACACCACCGCCTATAAGTATCAGCCCCGCCTTTCTCCTCCAATGCTTGGAAGTATCAGCCCCGCCTTTCTCCTCCAATGCTTGAAAGTATCAGCCCCGCCTCTCCTTACCATCACCTGGAAGTATCAGCCCCGCCTCTCCTCACCATCACCTGGAAGTATCAGCCCTGTCTCTCCTCACCATCATCTTTAAGTATCAGCCCCGCCTCTACTCGCCATAACCTAGAAGTATTAGACCTGTCCCTCCTCACCATCACCTAGAAGTATCAGCCCCGCCTCTCCTCGCCATCAACTGGAAGTGTCATCCCCGCCTCTCCTCACCATCACCTGGAAGTATTATCCCCGCCTCTAATCACCATCACCTGGAAGTATCAGCCCAGCCTCTCCTCACCATTACCTGTAAGTATAAGCCCTACCTCTTCACCATCACCTGGAAGTATAAGCCCCGCCTCTCCTAACCATCAAATGGAAGTATCATCCCTGCCTTTTCTCACCATCACCTGGAAGTATCAGCCCTGCCTCTTCTCACCATCACCTGTAAGTATCAGCCCTGCCTCTCCTCACCATCACCTGCAAGTATCTGCCTCACCTCTCCTCACCATTTCCTTTAATTATCAGCCCCGCCATTCCTCACCATGGCCTGGAAGTGTCACTCCCACATCTCCTCATCATAACCTGTACTTATCATCCCCACATCTCCTCACCATCACCTGGAAGTATCAGCCCTGCCTCTCCTCACCAACACCTGGAATTATCAGCCCAGCCTGTCCTCACCATCGCCAGGAAGTATCAGTCCCACCTCTCCTCACCATCGCTAGTAAGTATCAGCCCCGCCTCTCCTCACCATCGCCTGTAAGTATCAGCCCAGCCTCTCCTCACCTTCGCCTATAAGTATCAGCCCCGCCTTTCCCCGCCAACGCCTGGAAGTATCAACCCCGCCTCTAATCAAAATAACCTGAAAATATCAGCCACGCCTCTCCTCACCATCACCTGGAAGTATCAGCCCCGCCTCTCCTCACCATCACCTGGAAGTATCAGCCCCTCTTTCATCACCTTCACCTGGAAGTTTCTGCCACTCCTCTCCTAACCATCAATTGTAAGTATCAGCCGCGCTTCTCCTTACCATTGCATGGAAGTATCAGCCCAACCTCTAATAACAATCGCCTGTGAATATCAGCCCCTCCTCTCCTCACCATCACCTGGAAGTATCAACCCGCCTCTAATCAAAATAACCCGAAGGTATCAGCCACGCCTCTCCTCACCATCACCTGGAAGTATCAGCCAATCCTCTCCTCACCATCAGCTGGAAGTATCAGCCCCGCCTTTCCTCAACTTCACCTGAAATTTTCTGCCCCTCCTGTCCTTACCATCACCTATATGTATCAGCCACGCCTCTCCTCTCCAATGCATGGAAGTATCAGCCCAGCCTCTCTTCACCATCGCCTGTGAGTATCAGCCCCGCCTCTCCTCACCATCGCAGGCAAGTATCAGCCCAGGCTCTCCTTATTATTGCCTGTAAGAATCAGCCCCGCCTCTCCTCACCACCACCTGGAAGTATCAGACCCGCCTCTCCTCACAACCGCCTGGAAGTATCAGCAACGCCTCTCCTCACCATTAACTGGATGTATCAGCCCCGCCTCTCCTCCCCATCACCTGGAACTATCTGCCCCGCCTTTCCTCACCAAAACTTGGGTAGTATCAGCCCCGCCTCTCCTCACCATCACCTGGAAGTATCAACCCCGTCTCTCCTAACCATCACTTGGAAGTATCAGCCCGGGCTCTTCACACCATCACCTTGAACTATCAGCCCCGCCTCTCCTCACCATCACCTGAAAGTTTAAGCCCCGCCCCTCCTCACAATTGCCTGGAAGTATCAGCTCAGCCTCTCCTCACCATCGCCTGTGAGTATCAGCCCCGCCTCTCCTTACCATCGCCTGGAAGTATAAGCCCAGCCTTTCATCACCATCAACTGTGAGTATCAGCCCAGCCTCACTTCACCATCGCCTGGAAGTATCACCCAGCCTCTCTTCACCATCGCCTGGAATTATCACCCAGCCTCTCTTAACCATCGCCTGTAAGTATCAGCCCCGCCTCTCCTTAACATCTCATGTAAGGATCATCCCAACCTCTCCTCATCATCGCCTGGAAGTATCAGCCCTGCCTCTCCTCACCATCAACTGGAAGTATGAACCTCACCTCTGCTCACCATAACCTGGAAGTATCAGCCCCGCCACTCCACACCATCACCTGGAAGTATCAGTCCCGCCTCTCCTCACCATCACCTGTGAGTATCAGCCCCACTCTACTCACCATTACCTAAAAGTATCAGCCCTGTCCCTCCTCACCATCACCTGGAAGTATCAGCCCCGCCTCTCCTAGCCATCAACTGGAAGTATCATCCCCGCCTCTCCTCACCAACACCTGGAAGTATCATCCCCGCCTCTAATCACCATGACCTGGAAGTATCAGCACGCCTCTCCTCACCACCAACTGGAAGTATCAGACCCGCCTCTCCTCTAAACTGCCTGGAAGTATCAGCAACGCCTCTCCTCACCATTACCTGGATATATCAGCCGCGCCTCTCCTCACCATCACCTGGAAGTATCTAACCCGCCTCTCCTCACCATCACTTGGGTAGTATCAGCCCCGCCTCTCCTCACCACCACCTGGAAGTATCAAACCCGTCTCTCCTATCCATCACCTGGAAGTATCAGCCCCGCCTCTTCACACCATCACCTGGAAGTATCAGCCCCGCCTCTCCTCACCATCACCTGAAAGTTTTAGCCCTGCCTCTCCTCTCCATCAATTGGAAGTATCAGCCCCGCCTCTCCTCACAATCGCCTGGAAGTATCAGCTCAGCCTCTCCTCACCATCGCCTGTGAGTATCAGCCCCGCCTCTCCTCACCATCGCCTGGAAGTATCAGCCCAGCCTCTCCTCACCATCGCATGGAAGTATCAGCACAGCGTCTCCTTACTGTTGCCTGTAAGTATCAGCCGCGCCTCTCCTCACCACCGCCTGGAAGTATCTGACCCGCTTCTCCTCACAACCACCTGGAAGTATCAGCCCTGCCTCTCCTCACCATCACCTGGAAGTATCAGCCCCTCCTGTCCTCACCATCACCAGGAAGTATCAGTCCCGCCTCTCCTCACCATCGCTAGTAAGTATCAGCCCTGCCTCTCCTCACCATCGCCTGTAAATATCAGCCCAGCCTTTCCTCGCCATCGCCTATAAGTATCAGCCCCCCTTTCCCCACCAACGCTAGGAAGTATCAGCCCCGCCTCTCCTCACCATCACCTGGAAGTATCAGCCCCGCCTCTCCTCACCATCACCTGGAAGTATCAGCCCCGCCTTTCATCACCTTCACCTGGAGGTTTCTGCCTCTCCTCTC
Organism: Macrobrachium rosenbergii; assembly: GCA_039081455.1. Taxonomy (NCBI): domain Eukaryota; kingdom Metazoa; phylum Arthropoda; class Malacostraca; order Decapoda; family Palaemonidae; genus Macrobrachium; species Macrobrachium rosenbergii. The sequence continues at coordinate 245,629 of JANJGK010000301.1, read as the reverse complement.
CTCACCATCACCTGTAAGTATCAGCCGCGACTCTCCTCACCAATGCATGGAAGTATCAGCCCAGCCTCTAATAACAAATGCCTGTGAATATCAGCCCTGGCTCTCCTCACCATCGCCTGGAAGTATCAACCCGCCTCTAATCAAAATAACCTGAAGATATCAGCCACGCCTCTCCTCACCATCACCTGGAAGTATCAGCCACACCTCTCCTCACCATCACCTAGAAGTATCAACCCCGCCTTTCCTCAACTTCACCTGAAAGTTTCTGCCCCTCCTGTCCTCACCTTACCTGTATGTACCAGCCGCGCCTCTCCTCACCATTGCATGGAAGTATCAGCATAGCCTCTCTTCACCATCGTCTGTGAGTATCAGCCCCGCCTCTCCTCACCATCGCAGTTAAGTATCAGCCTAGCCTCTCCTTATTATTGCCTGTAAGTATCAGCCCCGCCTCTCCTCACCACCACCTGGAAGTATCAGACCCGCCTCTCCTCACAACCGCCTGGAAGTATCAGCAACGCCTCTCCTTGCCATTACCTGGATGTATCAGCCCCGCCTCTCCTCACCATCACCTGGAACTATTCGCCCCGCCTCTGCTCACCATCATTTGGTTATTATCAGCCACGCCTCTCGTCACCATCACCTGGAAGTATCAAACCCGTCTCTCCTAACCATCACCTGAAAGTATCAGCCCCACCTCTTCACACCATCACCTGGAAGTATCAGCACCGCCTCTCCTCACCATCACCTGAAAGTTTCAGCCTTGTCTCTCCTCACCATCACCTGGAAGTATCAGCCAGCTTCTCCTCACCATCGCCTTTAAGTATCAGCCCTGCCACTCCTCACCATCGCCTATGAGTATCAGCCACGCGTCTCCTCAACATTGCCTGGAATTATCAGCTCAGCTTCTCCTCACCACCGCCTGTGAGTATCAGCCCTGCCTTTACTCACCATCGCCTGGAAGTATCAGCCCAGCCTCTCCTCACCATCACCTGTGAGTTTCAGCTCAGTCTCTCTTCACAATCGCCTGGAAGTATCACCACGCCTCTCCTCACCATAGACTGCAAGTATCAGCCCTGCCTCTCCTCACCATCGCCTGTAAGTATCAGCCCTGCCTCTACTCACCATCACTGGAAGTATCAGCGCTGCCTCTCCTCACCTTCACCTGGAAGTATCAGCCCCGCCTCTCCTCACCATTACCTTGAAGTATCAACCCCGCCTCTCCTCATTAACGCCTGGAAGTATCAGGCTAGCCTCTCATCACCATCGCCTTTGAGTATCAGCCCAGCCTCTCTTCACCATCTCCTGGAAGTATCAGCCCTGCCTTTCCTCACCATCAACTGGAAATATTAGCCCCATCTCTCCTCAGCATCACCTGGAAGTATCAGCCCCGCCTCTCCTAACCATCACCTGGAAGTATCAGCCCCGCCTATCCTCACCATCACCTATAAGTATCAGCCCGCCTCTACTCACCATTACCTAGAAGTATCAGCCTTGTCCCTCCTCGCCATCACCTGGAAGTATCAGCGCCGTTTCTCCTCGCCATCAACTGGATGTATCATCCCTGTCTCTCCTCACCATCACCTGGAAGTATCATCCCCGCCTCTAATCAAGATCACCTGGAAGTATCAGCCCCGCCTCTCCTCACCATTACCTGGAAGTATAAGCCCTACCTCTCTTCACCATCACCTGGAAGTATAATCCCAGCCTCTCCTAACCATCAGATGGAAATATCATCCCCGCCTCTTCTCACCATCACCTGGAAATATCAGCACTGCATCTCCTCACCATCACCTGTAAGTATCAGCCCCGCCTCTCCTCACCATCACCTGCAAGTATCAGCCTCACCTCTCCTCACCATTTCCTGTAAGTATCAGCCCCGCCTCTCCTCACCATCGCCTGGAAGTATCACCACCATATCTCCTCATCATAACCTGTAGGTATCAGCCCCGTATCTCCTCACCATCACCTGGAAGTATCAGCCCCGCCTAACCTCACCATCGCCAGGAAGTATCAGTCCCGCCTCTCCTCACCATCGCTAGTAAGTATCTACCCCGCCTCTCCTCACTACCGCCTTTAATTATCAGCCCAGCCTCTCCACACCATCGCCTATAAGTATCAGCCCCGCCTTTCCCCACCAATGCTTGGAAGTATCAGCCCCGCCTCTCCTTACCATCACCTGGAAGTATCAGCCCCGCCTCTCCTCACCATCACCTGAAAGTATCAGCCCCGCCTCTCCTCACCATCACCTATAAGTATCAGCCGCGCCTTTACTCACCATTACCTAGAAGTATCAGCCCTGTCCCTCCTCACCATTACCTGGATTTATCAGCCCCGCCTCTCCTCGCCATCAACTGGAAGTCTCATCCCCGCCTCTCCTCACCATCACCTGGAAGTATCATCCCCGCCTCTAATCACCATCACTTGGAAGTATCAGCCCAGCCTCTCCTCACCATTACCTGGAAGTATAAGCCCTACCTCTCTTCACCATCACCTGGAAGTATAAGCCCCGCCTCTCCTAATCATCAAATGGAAGTATCATTCCCGCCTCTTTTCACCATCACCTTGAAGTATCAGCCCTGCCTCTCCTCACAATCACCTGTAAGTATCAGGCCCGCCTCTCCTCATCATCACCTGCAAGTATCAGCCTCACCTCTCCTCACCATTTCCTTTAAGTATCAGCCCCGCCATTCCTCACCATCACCTGGTAGTATCACCCCCACATCTCCTCATCATAACCTGTACATATCAGCCCCGCATCTCCTCACCATCACCTGGAAGTATCAGCCCTGCCTCTCCTCACCATCACCTGGAAGTATCAGCCCCGCCTGTCCTCATCATTGCCAGGAAGTATCAGCCCCGCCTCTCCTCACCATCATTAGTAGTTATCAGCCCTGCCTCTCCTCACCATCGCCTGTAAGTATCAGCGCAGCCTCTCCTCACAATCGCCTATAAGTATCAGCCCCGCCTTTCTCCACCAATGCTTGGAAGTATCAGCCCCGCCTCTCCTCACCATCGCCTGGAAGTATCAACCCTTCCTCTAATGAAAATAACCTGAAAAAATCAGCCACGCCTCTCATCACCATCACCTGGAAGTATCAGCCCCGTCTCTCCTCACCATCACCTGGAAGTATCAGCCCCGCCTTTCTTCACCTTCACCTGGAAGTTTCTGCCTCTCCTCTCCTCACCATCACCTGTAAGTATGAGCCGAGCCTCTCCTCACCATTGCATGGAAGTATCAGCCCAGCCTCTAATAACAATCGCCTGTGAATATCAGCCCCGCCTCTCCTCACCATCGCCTGGAAGTATCAACCCACCTCTAATCAAAATAACCTGGAAGTATCAGCCCTGCCTCTCCTCACCATCACCTGGAAGTATCAGCCACGCCTCTCCTCACCATCAGCTGGAAGTATCAACACCGCCTTTCCTCAACTTCATCTAAGAGTTTCTGCCCCTCCTGTCCTCACCATCACCTGTATGTATCAGCCGCGCCTCTCCTCACCAATGCATTGAAGTATCAGCCCAGCCTGTCTTCACCATCGCCTGTGAGTATCAGCCCCGCCTCTCCTCACCATCGCAGGGAAGTATCAGCCCAGCCTCTCCTTAATATTGCCTGTAAGTATCAGCCCCGCCTCTCCTCACTACCACCTGGAAGTATCAGACCTGCCTCTCCTCACAACCACCTGGAAGTATCAGCAACGCTTCTCCTCACCATTACCACTATGTATCAGCCCCGCCTCTCCTCACCATCACCTGGAACTATCCGCCCCACCTTTCCTCACCATCACTTGGGTAGTACCAGCCCTGCCTCTCCTCACCATCACCTGGAAGTATCAACCCCGTCTCTCCTAACCATCACCTGGAAGTATCAGCCCCACCTCTTCACACCATCACCTAGAAGTATCAGCCGCGCCTCTCCTCACCATCACCTAAAAGTTTAAGACCCGCCTCTCCTCACCATCACCTGGAAGTATCAGCCCCGACTCTCCTCACAATTGCCTAGAAGTATCAGCTCAGCCTCTCCTCACCATCGCCTGTGAGTATCAGCCCCGCCTCTCCTTACCATCGCCTGGAAGTATCAGCCCAGCCTTTCATCACCATCGCCTGGAAGTATCAGCCCAGCCTTTCATCACCATCGCCTGTGAGTATCAGCCCAGCCTCTCTTCACCATCGGCTGGAAGTATCACCACGCCTCTCCTCACCATCACCTGTAAGTATCAGCCCCGCCTCTCCTTACCATCTCATGGAAGTATCAGCCCCGCCTTTGATCACCTTCACCTGGAAGTTTCTGCCTCTCCTCTCCACACCATCACCTGTAAGTATCAGCCGCGCCTCTCCTCACCATTGCATGGAAGTATCAGCCCAGCTTCTAAAAACAATCGCCTGTGAATATCAGCCCCACCTCTCCTCACCATCACCTATAAGTATCAGCCCCGCCTCTACTCACCATTACCTAGAAGAATCAGCCCTGTCCCTCCTCACCATCACCTATAAGTATCAGCCTCGCCTCTCCTCGCCATCAATTGGAAGTATCATCCCCGCCTCTCCTCACCATCACCTGGAAGTATCATCCCCGCCTCTAATCACCATCACCTGGAAGTATCAGCCCTGCCTCCCTTACCATTACCTGGAAGTATAAGCCCTACCTCTCTTCCTCATCACCTGGAAGTATAAGCCCCGCCACTCCTAACCATCAAATGGAAGTATCATCTCCGCCTCTTCTCACCATCACCTGTAAGTATCAGCCCTACCTCTCCTCACCATCAACTGTAAGTATCAGCCCCGCCTCTCCTCACCATCACCTGCAAGTATCAGTCTCACCTCTTCGCACCATTTCCTGTAAGTATCAGCACCGCCTCTCCTCACCATCCCCTGGAAGTATCACCCCTACATCTCCTCATCATAACCTGTATGTATCAGCCCCGAATCACCACACCATCACCTGGAAGTATCAGCCCTGCCTCTACTCACCCTCACCTGGAAGTATCAGCCCCGCCTCTCCTCACCATCGCTAGTAATTATCAGCCCTGCCTCTCCTCACCATCACCTGTAAGTATCAGCATAGCCTCTCCTCACCATCGCCTATAAGTATCAGCCCCGCCTTTCCCCACCAACCCTTGGAGGTATTGGCCCTGCATCTCCTCACCATCACCTGGAAGTATCAGCCCCGCCTCTCCTCACCACCACCTGGAAGTATCAGCCCCGCCTCTCCTCACCATCACCTATAAGTATCAGCCCTGCCTCTACTCACCATTACCTAGAAGTATCAGCCCTGTCCCTCCTCACCATCAAGTGGAAGTATCAGCCCCGCCTCTCCTCGCCATCAACTGGAAGTATCATCCCCGCCTCTCCTCACCATCACCTGGAAGTTTAATCCCTTTTTTAATCACCATCACCTGGAAGTATCAGCCCAGCCTCTCTCAATATTACCTGGAATTATAAGCCCTACTTCTCTTCACCATCACCTGGAAGTATAATCCCCACCTCTCCTAACCATCAAATGGAAGTATCATCTCATTCTCTTCTCACCATCACCTGGAAGTATCAGCCCTGCCTCTCCTCACCATCAACTGCAAGTATCATCCCCGCCTCTCCTCAAAATCACATGCAAGTATCAGCCTCACCTCTCCTCACCATTTCCTTTAAGAATCAGCCCCGCCTCTCCTCACCATCGCCTGGAAGTATCACCCCCACATCTCCTCATCATAACCTGTATGTATCAGCCCCGCATCTCCTCACCATCACCTGGAATTATCAGCACAGCCTCTCTTCACCATCACCTGGAAGTATCACCCAGCCTCTCCTCACCATCGCCTTTAAGTATCAGCCCCGCCTCTCCTTAACTTCTCATGTAAGTATCAGCCCCACCTCTCCTCACCATCGCCTGTAAGTATCAGCCCCGCCTCTCCTCACCATCGCCTGGAAGTATCAGCCTGCCTTTCCTCACCATCAACTGGAAGTATCAGCCCCACCTCTCCTCACCATATCCTGGAAGTATCAACAACTCCACACCTCACCATCACATGGAAGTATCAGCCCCGCCTCTCCTCACCATCACCTGTAAGTATCAGCCCCGCCTCTACTCACCATTACCTAAAAGTATCAGCCCTGTCCCTCCTCACCATCACCTGGAAGTATCAGCCCCGCCTCTCTTTGCCACCAACTGGAAGTATCATCCCCGCTTCTCCTCACCATCATCTGGAAGTATCATCCCCGCCACTAATTGCCATGACCTGGAAGTATCAGCCCCGCCTCTCCTCACCACCAACTGGAAGTATCAGACCCGCCTCTCCTGTCAACTGCCTGTAAGTATCAGCAACGCCTCTCCTCACCATTACCTGGATGTATCAGCCGCGCCTCTCCTCACCATCACCTGGAAGTATCCAACCCGCCTCTCATCACCATCACTTGGGTAGTATCAGCTACGCCTCTCCTCACCACCACCTGGAAGTATCAAACCCGCCTCTCCTATCCATCACCTGGTAATATCAGCCCCGCCTCTTCACACCATCACCTGGAAGTATCATCCCCGCCTCTAATCACCATCACCTGAAAGTAACAGCCCCGCCTCTCCTCTCCATCAATTGGAAGTATCAGCCCCGCCTCTCCTCACCATCGCCTGGAAGTGTCAGCCCAACCTCTCCTCACCATCGCCTGTGAGTATCAGCCCAGCCTCTCTTCACCATCGCATGGAAGTATCAGCCCAGTGTCTCTTTATTATTGCCTGTAAGTATCAGCCGCGCCTCTCCTCATCACCGCCTGGAAGTATCTGACCCGCCTCTCCTCACAACCGCCTGGAAGTATCAGCCCCGCCTCTCCTCACCATCACCTGGAGGTATCAGCCCCGCCTGTCCTCACCATCGCCATGAAGTATCAGTCCCGCCTCTCCTCACAATCGCTAGTAAGTATCAGCCCTGCCTCTCCTCACCATCGCCTGTAAGTATCAGCCCAGCCTCTCCTCACCATCGCCTATAAGTATCAGCCCCGCCTTTCCCCATCAACGCTAGGAAGTATCAGCCCCGCCTCTCCTCGCCATCGCCTGGAAGTATCACCCCCAAATCTCCTCATCATAACCTGAAGGTATCAGCCCCGTATCTCCTCACCATCACCTGGAAGTATCATCCCCTCCTGACCTCACCATCGCCAGGAAGTATCAGCCCCGAATCTCCTCACCATTGCTAGTAAGTATCAGCACCGCCTCTCCTCACCACCACCTTTAAGTATCAGCCCAGCCTCTCCACACCACCGCCTATAAGTATCAGCCCCGCCTTTCTCCTCCAATGCTTGGAAGTATCAGCCCCGCCTTTCTCCTCCAATGCTTGAAAGTATCAGCCCCGCCTCTCCTTACCATCACCTGGAAGTATCAGCCCCGCCTCTCCTCACCATCACCTGGAAGTATCAGCCCTGTCTCTCCTCACCATCATCTTTAAGTATCAGCCCCGCCTCTACTCGCCATAACCTAGAAGTATTAGACCTGTCCCTCCTCACCATCACCTAGAAGTATCAGCCCCGCCTCTCCTCGCCATCAACTGGAAGTGTCATCCCCGCCTCTCCTCACCATCACCTGGAAGTATTATCCCCGCCTCTAATCACCATCACCTGGAAGTATCAGCCCAGCCTCTCCTCACCATTACCTGTAAGTATAAGCCCTACCTCTTCACCATCACCTGGAAGTATAAGCCCCGCCTCTCCTAACCATCAAATGGAAGTATCATCCCTGCCTTTTCTCACCATCACCTGGAAGTATCAGCCCTGCCTCTTCTCACCATCACCTGTAAGTATCAGCCCTGCCTCTCCTCACCATCACCTGCAAGTATCTGCCTCACCTCTCCTCACCATTTCCTTTAATTATCAGCCCCGCCATTCCTCACCATGGCCTGGAAGTGTCACTCCCACATCTCCTCATCATAACCTGTACTTATCATCCCCACATCTCCTCACCATCACCTGGAAGTATCAGCCCTGCCTCTCCTCACCAACACCTGGAATTATCAGCCCAGCCTGTCCTCACCATCGCCAGGAAGTATCAGTCCCACCTCTCCTCACCATCGCTAGTAAGTATCAGCCCCGCCTCTCCTCACCATCGCCTGTAAGTATCAGCCCAGCCTCTCCTCACCTTCGCCTATAAGTATCAGCCCCGCCTTTCCCCGCCAACGCCTGGAAGTATCAACCCCGCCTCTAATCAAAATAATCTGAAAATAGCCACGCCTCTCCTCACCATCCCCTGGAAGTATCAGCCCCGCCTCTCCTCACCATCACCTTTAAGTATCAGCCCGGCTTTTAATCACCTTCACCTGGAAGTTTCTGCCCCTCCTCTCCTCACCATCACCTGTAAGTATCAGCCGCGCCTCTCCTCACCATTGCATGGAAGTATCAGCCCAGCTTCTAATAACAATTGCCTGTGAATATCAGCCACGCCTCTCCTCACCAATGCCTGGAAGTATCAACCAGCCTCTAATCAAAATAATCTGAAGGTATCAGCCACGCCTCTCCTCACCATCACCTGGAAGTATCAGCCACGCCTCTCCTCACCATCACCTGGAAGTATCAACCCCGCCTTTCCTCAACTTCACCTGAAAGTTTCTGCCCCTCCTGTCCTCACCTTTACCTGTATGTACCAGCCGCGCCTCTCCTCACCATTGCATGGAAGTATCAGCCCAGCCTCTCTTCACCATCGCATGTGAGTATCAGCCCTGCCTCTCCTCACCACCACCTGGAAGTATCGGCCCAGCCTCTCCTTACTATTGCCTGTAACTATCAGCCCCGCCTCTCCTCACCACCACCTGGAAGTATCAGACCCGCCTCTCCTCACAACCGCCTAGAAGTATCAACAACGCCTCTCCTTGCCATCAACTGGAAGTATCATCCCTGCCTCTCCTCACCATCACCTGGAAGTATCATCCCCGCCTCTAATCACCATGACCTGGAAGTATCAGCCCTGCCTCTCCTCACCAATAACTGGAAGTATCAGATCCGCCTCTCCTGTAAACTGCCTGGAAGTATCAGCAACGCCTCTCCTCACCATTACCTGGTTGTATCAGCCGCGCCTCTCCTCACCATCACCTGGAAGTATCCAACCCGCCTCTCCTCACCATCACTTGGGTAGTATCAGCCCCGCCTCTCCTCACCACCACCTGGAAGTATCAAACCCGTCTCTCCTATCCGTCACCTGGAAGTATCAGCCCCGCCTCTTCACACCATCACCTGGAAGTATAAGCCCCGCCTCTCCTCACCATCACCTGAAAGTTTCAGCCCCGCCTCTCCTCTCCATCAATTGGAAGTATCAGCCCCGCCTCTCCTCACAATCGCCTGGAAGTATCAGCTCAGCCTCTCCTCACCATCGCCTGCGAGTATCAGCCCTGCCTCTCCTCACCATCGCCTGGAAGTATCAGCCCAGCCTCTCCTTACCATCGCCTTTGAGTATCAGCCCAGCCTCTCTTCACCATCGCATGGAAGTATCAGCACAGCGTCTCCTTACTGTTGCCTGTAAGTATCAGCCGCACCTCTCCTCACCACCGACTAGAAGTATCTGACCCGCCTCTCCTCACAACCGCCTGGAAGTATCAGCCCTGCCTCTCCTCACCATCACCTGGAAGTATCAGCCCCGCCTGTCCTCACAATCACCAGGAAGTATCAGTCCCGCCTCTCCACACCATCGCTAGTAAGTATCAGCCCCGCCTCTCCTCGCCATCGTCTGTAAGTATCAGCCCAGCCTTTCCTCACCATCCCCTATAAGTATCAGCCCCGCCTTTCCCCACCAACGCTAGGAAGTATCAGCCCTGCCTCTCCTCACCATCGCATGGAATTATCAACCCCGCCTCTAATCCAAATAACCTGAAAATATCAGCCACGCCTCTCCTCACCATCACCTGGAAGTATCAGCCCCGCCACTCCTCACCATCACCTGGAAGTATCAGCCCCGCCTTTCATCACCTTCACCTGGAATTTTCTGCCCCTCCTCTCCTCACCATCACCTGTAAGTATCAGCCATGCCTCTCCTCACCATTGCATGGAAGTATCAGCCCAGCCTCTAATAACAATTGCCTGTGAATATCAGCCCCGCCTCTCCTCACCATCGCCTGGAAGTATCAACCTGCCTCTAATCAAAATAACCTGAAGGTATCAGCCACGCCTCTCCTCACCATCACCTGGAAGTATCAACCCCGCCTTTCCTCAATTCACCTGAAAGTTTCTTCCCCTCCTTTCCTCACCTTACCTGTATGTACCAGCCGCGCCTCTCCTCACCATTGCATGGAAGTATCAGCCCAGCCTCTATTCACCATAGCCTGTGAGTATCAGCCCCGCCTCTCCTCACCATCGCAGTTAAATATCAGCCTAGCCTCTCCTTACTATTGCCTGTAAGTATCAGCCCCGCCTCTCCTCACCACCACCTGGAAGTATCAGACCCGCCTCTCCTCACAACCGCCTGGAAATATCAGCAACGCCCCTCCTCACCATTACCTGGATGTATCAGCCCCGCCTCTCCTCACCATCACCTGGAACTATCCGCGCCGCCTCTGCTCACCATCACTTGGTTATTATCAGCCCCGCCTCTACTCACCATCACCTGGAAGTATCAAACCAGTCTCTCCTAACCATCACCTGAAAGTATCAGCCCCGCCTCTTCACACCATCACCTGGAAGTATCAGCACCGCCTCTCCTCACCATCACCTGAAAGTTTCAGTCTTGCCTCTCCTCACCATCACCTGGAAGTATCAGCCCGCCTCTCCTCACCATCGCCTGGAAGTATCAGCCTTGCCACTCCTAACCATAGCCTATGAGTATCAGCCACGCGTCTCCTCACCATTGCCTGGAAGTATCAGCTCAGCCTCTCCTCACCACCGCCTGTGAGTATCAGCCCCGCCTTTACTCACCATCACCTGGAAGTATCACCCCAGCCTCTCCTCACCATCACCTGTAGTTTCAGCTCAGTCTCTCTTCACAATCGCCTGGAAGTATCACCACGCCTCTCCTCACCATCGCCTGTAAGTATCACACCCGCCTCTACTCACCATCGCCTGGAAGTATCAGCCCTACCCTTCCTCACCATCAACTGGAAGTATCAGCCCAACCTCTCCTCACCTTCACCTGGAAGTATCAGCCCTGCCTCTCCTCACCATCACCTTGAAGTATCAACCCCGCCTCTCCTCATTAACGCCTGGAAGTATCAGGCTAGCCTCTCATCACCATCGCCTTTGAGTATCAGCCCAGCCTCTCTTCACCATCTCCTGGAAGTATCAGCCCCGCCTCTCCTCACCATCAACTGGAAGTATAAGCCCCACCTCTCCTCACCATCACCTGGAAGTATCAGCCCCGCCTCTCCTCACCATCACCTGGAAGTATCAGCCCCGCGTATCCTCACCATCACCTATAAGTATCAGCCCGCCTATACTCACCATTACCTAGAAGTATCAGCCCTGTCCCTCCTCGCCATCACTAGGAAGTATCAGCCCCGCCTCTCCTCGCCATCAACTGGATGTATCATCCCCGCCTCTCTTCACCATCACCTGGAAGTATCATCCCCACCTCTAATCAAGATCACCTGGAAGTATCAGCCCCGCCTCTCCTCACCATTACCTGGAAGTATAAGCCCTACCTCTCTTCACCATCACCTGGAAGTATAAGCCCCGCCTCTCCTAACCATCAGATGGAAATATCATCCCCGCCTCTTCTCACCATCACCTGTAAGTATCAGCCCCGCCTCTCCTCACCATCACCTGCAAGTATCAGCCTCACCTCTCCTCACCATTTCCTGTAAGTAACAGCCCCGCCTCTCCTCACCATCACCTGGAAGTATCACCCCCATATCTCCTCATCATAACCTGTAGGTATCAGCCCCGTATCTCCTCACCATCACCTGGAAGTATCAGTGCCGCCTGACCTCACCATCGCCAGGAAGTATCAGCCCAGCCTCTCCTCACCACCGCCTTTAAGTATCAGCCCAGCCTCTCCACACCATCGCCTATAAGTATCAGCCCCGCATTTCCCCACCAATGCTTGGAAGTATCAGCCCATCCTCTCCTTACCATCACCTGGAAATATCAGCCCCACCTCTCCTCACCATCACCTGGAAGTATCAGCCCCGCCTCTCCTCACCATCACCTATAAGTATCAGCCGCGCCTCTACTCACCATTACCTAGAAGTATAAGCCCTGTCCCTCCTCACCATCACCTGGATTTATCAGCCCCGCCTCAGCTCGCATCAACTGGAAGTATCATCCCCGCCTGTCCTCACCATCACCTGGAAGTATCATCCCCGCCTCTAATCACAATCACCTGGAAGTATCAGCCCAGCCTCTCCTCACCATTACCTGGAAGTATAAGCCCTTCCTCTCTTCACCATCACCTGGAAGTATAAGCCCCTCCTCTCCAAACCATCAAATAGAAGTATCATCCCCGCCTCTTTTCACCATCACCTGGAAGTATCAGCCCTGCCTCTCCTCCCAATTACCTGTAAGTATCAGCACCGCCTCTCCTCACCATCACCTGCAAGTATCAGCCTCACCTCTCCTGACCATTTCCTCACCATCGCCTGGAAGTATCACCCCCACATCTCCTCATCATAACCTTTACATATCAGCCCCGCATCTCCTCACCATCACCTGGAAGTATCAGCCCTGCCTCTCCTCACCATCACCTGGAAGTATCAGCCCCGCTTGTCCTCATCATTGCCAGGAAGTATCAGCCCCGCCTCTCCTCACCATCATTAGTACGTATCAGCCCCGCCGCTCCTCACCATCGCCTGTAAGTATCAGCCCAGCCTCTCATCACAATCGCCTATAAGTATCAGCCCCGCCTTCCTCCACCAATGCTTGGAAGTATCAGCCCTGCCTCTCCTCACCATCGCCTGGAAGTATCAACCCTTCCTCTAATCAAAATAACCTGAAAATATTAGCCACGCCTCTCCTCACCATCACCTGGAAGTATCAGCCCCGCCTCTCCTCACCATCACCTGGAAGTATCAGCCCCGCCTTTCATCACCTTCACCTGGAGGTTTCTGCCTCTCCTCTCCTCACCATCACCTGTAAGTATCAGCCGCGCCTCTCCTCACCATTGCATAGAAGTATCAGCCCAGCCTCTAATAACAATCGCCTGTGAATATCAGCCCTGCCCCTCCTCACCATCACCTGGAAGTATCAACCCGCCTCTAATCAAAATAACCTGAAGGTATCAGCCATGCCTCTCCTCACCATCACCTGGAAGTATCAGCCACGCCTCTCCTCACCATCAGCTGGAAGTATCAACCCAGCCTTTCCTCTACTTCACCTGAAAGTTTCTGCCCCTCCTGTCCTCACCATCACCTGTATGTATCAGCCGCGCCTCTCCTCACCAATGCATGGAAGTATCAGCCCAGCCTCGCTTCACCATCGCCTGTGAGTATCAGCCCCGCCTCTCCTCACCATCGCAGGGAAGTATCAGCCCAGCCTCTCCTTACTATTGCCTGTAAGTATCAGCCCCGCCTCTCCTCACAACCACCTGGAAGTATCAGACCCGCCTCTCCTCACAACCACCTGGAAGTATCAGCAACGCTTCTCCTCACCATTACCACGATGTATCAGCCCCGCCTCTCCTCACCATCACCTGGAACTATCCGCCCCGCCTTTCCTCACCATCACTTGGGTAGTATCAGCCCTGCCTCTCCTCACTATCACCTGGAAGTATCAACCCCGTCTCTCCTAACCATCACCTGGAAGTATCAGCCCCACCTCTTCACACCATCACCTAGAAGTATCAGCCCCGCCTCTCCTCACCATCACCTAAAAGTTTAATCCACGCCTCTCCTCACCATCACCTGGAAGTATCAGAACCGCCTCTCCTCACAATTGCCTGGAAGTATCAGCTCAGCCTCTCCTCACCATCGCCTGTGAGTATCAGCCCCGCCTCTCCTTACCATCGCCTGGAAGTATCAGCCCAGCCTCTCTTCACCATCGCCTGGAAGTATCACCTAGCCTCTCCTCACCATCGCCTGTAAGTATCAGCCCCGCCTCTCCTTACCATCTCATGGAAGTATCAGCCCCGCCTTTCATCACCTTCACTTGGAAGTGTCTGCCTCTCCTCTCCTCACCATCACCTGTAAGTATCAGCCGCGCCTCTCCTCACCATTGCATGGAAGTATCAGCCCAGCTTCTAATAACAATCGCAGTGAATATCAGCCCCACCTCTCCTCACCATCACCTATAAGTATCAACCCCACCTCTACTTACCATTACCTAGAAGAATCAGCCCTGTCCCTCCTCGCCATCACCTATAAGTATCAGCTCCGCCTCTCCTCGCCATCAACTGGAAGTATCATCCCCTCCTCTCCTCACCATCACCTGGAAGTATCATCCCCGCCTCTAATCACCATCACCTGGAAGTATCAGCCCCGCCTGTCCTCACCATTACCTGGAAGTACAAGCCCTACCTCTCTTCACCATCACCTGGAAGTATAAGCCCCGCCTCTCCTAACCATCAAATGGAAGTATCATCTCCGCCTCTTCTCACCATCACCTGGAAGTATCAGCCCTACCTCTCCTTACCATCACCTGTAAGTATCAGCCCCGCCTCTCCTCACCATCACCTGCAAGTATCAGCCTCACCTCTCCTCACCATTTCCTGTAAGTATCAGCCCCGCCTCTCCTCACCATCGCCTGAAAGTATCACCCCTACATCTCCTATTCATAACCTGTATGTATCAGCCCCGAATCTCCACACCATCACCTGCAAGTATCAGCCCTGCCTCTACTCACCATCACCTGGAAGTACCAACCCCCCCTCTCCTCACCATCGCTAGTAATTATCAGCCCTACCTCTCCTCACCATCACCTGTAAGTATCAGCATAGCCTCTCCTCACCTTCGCCTATAAGTATCAGCCCCGCCTTTCCCCACCAGCCCTTGGAAGTATCAGCCCCGCCTCTCCTCACCATCACTTGAAAGTATCAGCCCCGCCTCTCCTCACCATCACCTGGAAGTATCAGCCCCGCCTCTCCTCACCATCACCTATAAGTATCAGCCCCGCCTCTACTCATCATTACCTAAAAGTATCTGCCCTGTCCCTCCTCACCATTACCTGGAAGTATCAGCCGCGCCTCTCCTCGCCATCAATTGGAAGTATCATCCCCGCCTCTCCTCACCATCACCTGGAAGTATCATCCCCGCCTTTAATCACCATCACCTCGAAGTATCAGCCCAGCCTCTCCTCACCATTACCTGGAAGTATAAGCCCTACCTCTCCTAACCATCAAATGGAAGTATCATCCCCGTCTCTTCTCACCATCACCTGGAAGTATCAGCCCTGCCTCTCCTCACCATCACCTGCAAGTATCATACCCGCCTCTCCTCACCATCACCTGCAATTATCAGCCTCACCTCTCCTCACCATTTCCTTTAAGTATCAGCCCCGACTCTCCTCACCATCTCCTGGAAGTATCACCCCTACATCTCCTCATCATAACCTGTACGTATCAGCCCCGCATCTCCTCACCATCACCTGGAAGTATCAGCCCAGCCTCTCTTCACCATCGCCTGGAAGTATCACCCAGCCTCTCCTCACCATCGCCTGTAAGTATCAGCCCCGCCTCTCCTTAACTTCTCATGTAAGTATCAGCCCTACCTCTCCTCACCATCACCTGTAAGTATCAGCCCCGCCTCTCCTCACCATCGCCTGGAAGTATCAGCCTGCCTCTCCTCACCATCAACTGGAAGTATAAGCCCCACCTCTCCTCACCATGACCTGGAAGTATCACCCCCGCCACTACTCACCATCACCTGGAAGTATCAGCCCCGCCTCTCCTCACCATCACCTGTAAGTATCAGCCCCGCCTCTACTCAACATTACCTAAAAGTATCAGCCCTGTCCCTCCTCACCATAACCTGGAAGTATCAGCCCCGCCTCTCCTTGCCACCAACTGGAAGTATCATCCCCGCCTCTCCTCACCATCACCTGGAAGTATCATCCCCGCCTCTAATTGCCATGACCTGGAAGTATCAGCCCTGCCTCTCCTCACCACCAACTGGAAGTATCAGACCCGCCTCTCCTGTCAACTGCCTGTAAGTATCAGCAACGCCTCTCCTCACCATTACCTGGATGTATCAGCCACGCCTCTCCTCACCATCACCTGGAAGTATCCAACCCGCCTATCCTCACCATCACTTGGGTGGTATCAGCCCCGCCTCTCCTCACCACCACCTGGAAGTATCAAACCCGCCTCTCCTATCCATCACCTGGAAGTATCAGCCCCGCCTTTTCACACCATCACCTGGAAGTATCAGCCCCGCCTCTCCTCACCATCACCTGAAAGTTTCAGCCCCACCTCTCCTCTCCATCAATGGGAAGTATCAGCCCCGCCTCTCCTCACAATCGCCTGGAACTATCAGCTCAACCTCTCCTCACCATCACCTGTGAGTATCAGCCCCGCCTCTCCTCACCATCGCCTGGAAGTATCAGCCCAACCTCTCCTCACCATCGCCTGTGAGTAACAGCCCAGCCTCTCTTCACCATCGCATGGAAGTATCAGCCCAGCGTTTCCTTACTATTTCCTGTAAGTATCAGCCGCGCCTCTCCTCACCACCGCCTGGAAGTATCTGACCCGCCTCTCCTCACAACCGCCTGGAAGTATCAGCCCTGCCTCTCCTCACCATCTCCTGGAGGTATCAGCCCCGCCTGTCCTCACCATCGCCAGGAAGTATCAGTCCCACCTCTCCTCACCATCGCTAGTAAGTATCAGCCCTGCCTCTCCTCACCATCGCCTGTAAGTATCAGCCCAGCCTCTCCTCACCATCGCCTATAAGTATCAGCCCCGCCTTTCCCCACCAACGCTAGGAAGTATCAGCCCCGCCTCTCCTCACCATCACCTGGAAGTATCAACCCCGCCTCTAATCAAAATAATCTGAAAATATCAGCCACACCTCTCCTCACCATCTCCTGGAAGTATCAGCCCTACTTCTCCTCACCATCACCTTTAAGAATCAGCCCGGCTATTCATCACCTTCACCTGGAAGTTTCTGCCCCTCCTCTCCTCACCATCACCTGTAAGTATCAGCCGCACCTCTCCTCACCATTGCATGGAAGTATCAGCCCAGCCTCTAATAACAATTGCCTGTGAATATCAGCCATGCCTCTCCTCACCATCACCTCGAAGTATAAGCCATGCCTCTCCTCACCATCACCTGGAAGTATCAACCAACCTCTAAACAAAATAACCTGAAGGTATCAGCCACGCCTCTCCTCACCATCACCTCGAAGTATCAGCCACGCCTCTCCTCACCATCACCTGGAAGTATCAACCCCGCCTTTCCTCAACTTCACCTGAAAGTTTCTGCCCCTCCTGTCCTCACCTTACCTGTATGTACCAGCCGTGCCTCCCCTCACCATTGCATGGAAGTATCAGCCCAGCCTCTCTTCACCATCGCCTGTGAGTATCAGCCCCGCCTCTCCTCACCATCAGAGTTAAGTATCAGCCTAGCCTCTCCTTACTATTACCTGTAAGTATCAGCCCCGCCTCTCCTCACCATCACCTGGAAGTATCAACCCCGCCTTTCCTCAACTTCACCTGAAAGTTTCTACCCCTCCTTTCCTCACCTTACCTGTATGTACCAGCCGCGCCTTCCCTCACCATTGCATGGAAGTATCAGCCCAGCCTCTCTTCACCATCGCCTGTGAGTATCAGCCCCGCCTCTCTCACCATCGCAGTTAAGCATCGGCCCAGCCTCTCCTTACTATTGCCTGTAATTATCAAACCCGCCTCTCCTCACCACCACCTGGAATTATCAGACCCGCCTCTCCTCACAACCGCCTGGAAGTATCAGCAACGCCTCTCCTTGCCATCAACTGGAAGTATCATCCCCGCCTCTCCTCACCATCACCTGGAAGTATCATCCCCGCCTCTAATCACCATGACCTGGAAGTATCAGCCCCGCCTCTCCTCACCACCAACTGGAAGTATCAGACCGGCCTCTCCTCTAAACTGCCTGGAAGTATCAGCAACGCCTCTCCTCACCATTACCTGGATGTATCAGCCGCGCCTCTCCTCACCATCACCTGGAAGTATCCAACCCGCCTCTTCTCACCATCACTTGGGTAGTATCAGCCCCGCCTCTCCTCACCTCCACCTGGAAGTATCAAACCCGTCTCTCCTATCCATCACCTGGAAGTATCAGCAACGCCTCTTCACACCATCACCTGGAAGTATCAGCCCCGCATCTCCTCACCATCACCTGAAAGTTTCAGCACCGCCTCTCCTCTCCATCAATTGGAAGTATCAGCCGCGCCTCTCCTCACAATCGCCTGGAAGTATCAGCTCAGCCTCTCCTCACCATCGCCTGTGAGTATCAGCCCCGCCTCTCCTCACCATTACCTGGATGTATCAGCCACGCCTCTCCTCACCATCACCTGGAAGTATCCAACCTGCCTCTCCTCACCATCACTTGGGTAGTATCAGCCCCGCCCCTCCTCACCACCACCTGGAAGCATCAAACCCGTCTCTCCTATCCATCACCTGGAAGTATCAGCCCCTCCTCTTCACACCATCACCTGGAAGTATCAGCCCCGCCTCTCATCACCATCACCTGAAAGTTTCAGCCCCGCCTCTCCTCTCCATCAATTGGAAGTATCAGCCCCGCCTCGCCTCACAATCGCCTGGAAGTATCAGCTCAGCCTCTCCTCACCAACACCTGTGAGTATCAGCCCCGCCTCTCCTCACCATCACCTGGAAGTATCAGCCCAGCCTCTCCTCACCATCGCCTTTGAGTATCAGCCCAGCCTCTCTTCACCATCGCATGGAAGTATCAGCTCAGAGTCTCCTTACTGTTGCCTGTAAGTATCAGCCGCGCCTCTCCTCACCACCGCCTGTAAGTATCTGACCCGCCTCTCCTCACAACCGCCTGGAAATATCAGCCCTGCCTCTCCTCACCATCACCTGGAAGTATCAGCCCCGCCTCTCCTCATCATCACCAGGAAGTATCAGTCCCGCCTCTCCTCACCATCGCTAGTAAGTATCATCCCCGCCTCTCCTCACCATCGCCTGTAAGTATCAGCCCAGCCTTTCCTCACCATCGCCTATAAGTATCAGTCCTGCCTCTCCCCACCAACGCTAGGAAGTATCAGCCCCGCCTCTCCTCACCATCGCATGGAAGTATTAGCCCCGCCTCTCCTCACCATCACCTGGAAGTATAAGCCCCGCATTTCATCACCTTCACCTGGAAATTTCTGCCCCTCCTCTCCTCACCATCACCTGTAAGTATCAGTCGCACCTCTCCTCACCATTGCATGGAAGTATCAGCCCAGCCTCTAATAACACTTGCCTGTGAATATCAGCCCCGCCTCTCCTCACCATCGCTTGAAAGTATCAACCCGCCTCTAATCAAAATAACCTGAAGGTATCAGCCACGCCTCTCCTCACCATCACCTGGAAGTATCAGCCACGCCTCTCCTCACCATCACCTGAAAGTATCAACCCCGCCTTTCCTCAACTTCACCTGAAAGTTTCTGCCCCTCCTGTCCTCACCATCACCTGGAAGTATCAGCCCCGCCTGTCCTCACCATCACCAGGAAGTATCAGTCCCGCCTCTCCTCACCATCGCTAGTAAGTATCAGCCCCGCCTCTCCTCACCATCGCCTGTAAATATCAGCCCAGCCTTTCCTCGCCATCGCCTATAAGTATCAGCCCCGCCTTTCCCCACCAACGCTAGGAAGTATCAGCCCCGCCTCTCCTCACCATCACCTGGAAGTATCAGCCCCGCCTCTCCTCACCATCACCTGGAAGTATCAGCCCCGCCTTTCATCACTTTCACCTGGAGGTTTCTGCCTCTCCTCTCCTCACCATCACCTGTAAGTATCAGCCGCAACTCTCCTCACCATTGCATGGAAGTATCAGCCCAGCCTCTAATAACAAATACCTGTGAATATCAGCCCCGCCTCTCCTCACCATCGCCTGGAAGTATCAACCCGCCTCTAATCAAAATAACCTGAAGATATCAGCCACGCCTCTACTCACCATCACCTGGAAGTATCAGCCACACCTCTCCTCACCATCACCTAGAAGTATCAACCCCGCCTTTCCTCAACTTCACCTGAAAGTTTCTGCCCCTCCTGTCCTCACCTTACCTGTATGTACCAGCCGCGCCTCCCCTCACCATTGCATGGAAGTATCAGCCCAGCCTCTCTTCACCATCGCCTGTGAGAATCAGCCCCGCCTCTCCTCACCATCACAGTTAAGTATCAGCCTAGCCTCTCCTTACTATTACCTGTAAGTATCAGCCCCGCCTCTCCTCACCACCACCTGGAAGTATCAGACCCGCCTCTCCTCACAACCGCCTGGAAGTATCAGCAACGCCTCTCCTCGCCATTACCTGGATGTATCAGCCCCGCCTCTCCTCACCATCACCTGGAACTATCCGCCCAGCCTCTGCTCACCATCACTTGGTTATTATCAGCCCCGCCTCTCATCACCATCACATGGAAGTATCAAACCCATCTCTCCTAACCATCACCTGAAAGTATCAGCCCCGCCTCTTCACACCATCACCTGGAAGTATCAGCACCGCCTCTCCTCACCATCACGTGAAAGTTTCAGCCTTGCCTCTCCTCACCATCACCTGGAAGTATCAGCCCGCCTCTCCTCACCATCGCCTGGAAGTATCAGCCCTGCCACTCCTCACCATCGCCTATGAGTATCAGCCACGCGTCTCCTCACCATTGCCTGGAAGTATCAGCATAGCCTCTCCTCACCACTGCCTGTGAGTATCAGCCCCGCCTTTACTCACCATCGCCTGGAAGTATCTGCCCAGCCTCTCCTCACCATCACCTTTGAGTTTCAGCTCAGTCTCTCTTCACAGTCGCCTGGAAGTATCACCACGCATCTCCTAACCATAGCCTGTAAGTATCAGCCCTGCCTCTCCTCACCATCGCATGGAAGTATCAGCCCCACCTCTCCTCACCATCACCTGTAAGTGTCAGCCCCGCCTCTACTCACCATCGCCTGGAAGTATCAGCCCTGCCTCTCCTCACCATCAACTGGAAGGATCAGCCCAACCTCTCCTCACCTTCACCTGGAAGTATCAGCATCGCCTCTCCTCACCATCACCTTGAAGTATCAACCCCGCCTCTCCTCATTAACGCCTGGAAGTATCAGGCTAGCCTCTCATCACCATCGCCTTTGAGTACCAGCCCAGCCCTTCTTCACCATCTCCTGGAAGTATCAGCCCTGCCTCTCCTCACCATCAACTGGAAGTATAAGCCCCACCTCTCCTCACCATCACCTGGAAGTATCAGCCCCGCCTCTCCTCACCATCACCTGGAAGTATCAGCCCCGCATATCCTCACCATCACCTATAAGTATCAGCCCGCCTATACTCACCATTGCCTAGAAGTATCAGCCCTGTCCCTCCTCGCCATCATCTGGAAGTATCAGCCCCGCCTCTCCTCGCCATCAACTGGATGTATCATCCCCGCCTCTCCTCACCATCACCTGGAAGTATCATCCCCATCTCTAATCAAGATCACCTGGAAGTATCAGCCCAGCCTCTCCTCACCATTACCTGGAAGTATAAGCCCTACCTCTCTTCACCATCTCCTGGAAGTATATGCCCCGCCTCTCCTAACCATCAGATGGAAATATCATCCCCGCCTCTTCTCACCATCACCTGGAAGTATCAGCACTGCATCTCCTCAATATCACCTGTAAGTATCAGCCCCGCCTCTCCTCACCATCACCTGCAAGTATCAGATTCACCTCTCCTCACCATTTCCTGTAAGTATCAGCCCCGCCTCTCCTCACCATCACCTGGAAGTATCACCCCCATATCTCCTCATCATAACCTGTAGGTATCAGCCCCGTATCTCCTCACTATCACCTGGAAGTATCAGCCCCGCCTGACCTCACCATCGCCAGGAAGTACCAGCCCCGCCTCTCGTCACCATCGCTAGTAAGTATCAGCCCTGCCTCTCCTCACCACCACCTTTAAGTATCAGCCCAGCCTCTCCCCACAATCGCCTAAAAGTATCAGCCCCGTCTTTCCCCACCAATGCTTGGAATTATCAGCCCAGCCTCTCCTTACCATCACCTAGAAGTATCAGCCCTACCTCTCCTCACCATCACCTGGAAGTATCAGCCCCGCCTCTCCTCACCATCGCCTATAAGTATCAGCCGCGCCTCTACTCACCATTACCTAGAAGTATCAGCCCTGTCCCTCCTCACCATCACCTGGATTTATCAGCCCCGCCTCTCCTCGCCATCAACTGGAAGTATCATCCCTGCCTCTCCTCACCATCACCTGGAAGTATCATCCCCGCCTCTAATCACCATCACCTGGAAGTATCAGCCCAGCCTCTCCTCACCATTACCTTTAAGTATAAGCCCTACCTCTCTTCACCATCACCTGGAAGTATAAGCCCCGCCTCTCCTAACCATCAAATGGAAGTATCATCCCCGCCTCTTTTCACCATCACCTGGAGGTATCAGCCCAGCCTCTCCTCACCATTATCTAGAAGTATAAGCCCTACCTCTCTTCACCATCTCCTGGAAGTATAAGCTCCGCCTCTCCTAACCATTAGATGGAAATATCATCCCCACCTCTTCTCACCATCACCTGGAAGTATCAGCACTGCATCTCCTCACTATCACCTGTAAGTATCAGCCCCGCCTCTCCTCACCATCACCTGCAAGTATCAGCCTCACCTCTCCTCACCATTTCCTGTAAGTATCAGCCCCGCCTCTCCTCACCATCACCTGGAAGTATCACCCACATATCTCCTCATCATAACCTGTAGGTATCAGCCCCGTATCTCCTCACCATCACCTGGAAGTATCAGCCCCGCCTGACCTCACCATCGCCAGGAAGTATCAGCCCCGCCTCTCTTCACCATTGCTAGTAAGTATCAGCCCCGCCTCTCCTTACCACCACCTTTAAATATCAGCCCAGCCTCTCCCCACCATCGCCTATAAGTATCAGCCCCGCCTTTCCCCACCAATGCTTGGAAGTATCAGCCCAGCCTCTCCCTACCATCACCTAGAAGTATCAGCCCTACCTCTCCTCACCATCACCTGGAAGTATCAGCTCCGCCTCTCCTCACCATCACCTATAAGTATCAGCCGCGCCTCTACTCACCATTACCTAGAAGTATCAGCCCTGTCCCTCCTCACCATCACCTGGATTTATCAGCCCCGCCTCTCCTCGCCATCAACTGGAAGTATCATCCCCGCCTCTCCTCACCATCACCTGGAAGTATCATCCCCGCCTCTAATCACCATCACCTGGAAGTATCAGCTCAGCCTCTCCTCACCATTACCTGGAAGTATAAGCCCTACCTCTCTTCACCATCACCTGGAAGTATAAGCCCCGCCTCTCCTAACCATCAAATGGAAGTATCATCCCCGCCTCTTTTCACCATCACCTGGAAGTATCAGCCCTGCCTTTCCTCACAATCATCTGTAAGTATCAGCCCCGCCTCTCCTCACCATCACCTGCAAGTATCAGTCTCACCTCTACTCACCATTTCCTTTAATTATCAGCCCCCGCCATTCCTCACCATCGTCTGGAACTATCACCCCCACATCTCCTCATCATAACCTGTATATATCAGCCCCGCATCTCCTCACCATCACCTGGAAGTATCAGCCCTGCCTCTCCTCTCCATCACCTGGAAGTATCAGCCCCACCTGTCCTCATCATTACCAGGAAGTATCAGCCCGGCCTCTCTTCACCATCATTAGTAAGTATCAGCCCCGCCTCTACTCACCATCGCCTGTAAGTATCAGCCCAGCCTTTCCTCACAATTGCCTATAAGTGTCAGCCCCGCCTTTCTCCACCAATGCTTGGAAGTATCAGCCCCGCCTCTCCTCACCATCGCCTGGAAGTATCAACCCTTCCTCTAATCAAAATAACCTGAAAAAATCAGCCACGCCTCTCCTCACCATCACCTGGAAGTATCAGCCCTACCTCTCCTCACCATCACCTGGAAGTATCAGCCCCGCCTTTCATCACCTTCACCTGGAAGTTTCTGCCATTCCTCTCCTCACCATCACCTGTAAGAATCAACCACGCCTTTCCTCACCATTGCATGGAAGTATCAGCCCAGCCTCTAATAACAATCGCCTGTGAATATCAGCCCCGCCTCTCCTCACCATCGCCTGGATGTATCAACCCGCCTCTAATCAAAATAACCTGAAGGTATCAGCCACGCCTCTCCTCACCATCACCTGGAAGTATCAGCCACGCCTCTCCTCACCATCAGCTGGAAGTATCAGCCCTGCCTTTCCTAAACTTCACCTGAAAGTTTCTGCCCCTCCTGTCCTCACCATCACCTGTATGTATCAGACGCGCCTCTCCTCACCAATGCATGGAATTATAAGCCCAGCCTCTCTTCACCATCGCCTGTGAGTATCAGCCCCGCCTCTCCTCACCATCACAGGGAAGTATCAGCCCAGCCTCTCCTTACTATTGCCTGTAAGTATCAGCCCCGCCTCTCCTCACCACCATTTGGAAGTATCAGACCCGCCTCTCCTCACAACCACCTGGAAGTATCAGCAACGCTTCTCCTCACGATTACCACGATGTATCAGCCCCGCCTCTCCTCACCATCACCTGGAACTATCCGCCCCGCCTTTCCTCACCATCACTTGGGTAGTATCAGCCCTGCCTCTCCTCACCATCACCTGGAAGTATCAACCCCGTCTCTCCTAAAAATCACCTGGAAGTATCAGCCCCGCCTCTTCACACCATCACCTAGAAGTATCAGCCCCGCCTCTCCTCACCATCACCTAAAAGTTTAAGCCCCGCCTCTCCTCACCATCACCTGGAAGTATCAGTCCCGCCTCTCCTCACAATTGCCTAGAAGTATCAGCTCAGCCTCTCCTCACCATCGCCTGTGAGTATCCGCCCCGCCTCTCCTTACCATCGCCAGGAAGTATCAGCCCAGCCTTTCATCATTATCGCCTGTGAGTATCAGCCCAGCCTCTCTTCACCATCGCCTGGAAGTATCACCTAGCCTCTCCTCACCATCGCCTGTAAGTATCAGCCCCGCCTCTCCTTACCACCTCATGGAAGTATCAGCCCCCCTTTCATCACCTTCACCTGGATGTTTCTGCCTCTCCTCTCCTCACCATCACCTGTAAGTATCAGCCGCGCCTCTCCTCACCCTTGCATGGAAGTATCCGCCCAGCTTCTAATAACAATCGCCTGAGAATATCAGCCCCACCTCTCCTCACCATCACCTATAAGTATCAGCCCCGCCTCTACTCACCATTACCTAGAAGAATCAGCCCTGTCCCTCTTCACCATAACCTATAAGTATCAGCCCCGCCTCTCCTCGCCATCAACTGGAAGTATCATCCCCGCCTCTCCTCACCATCACCTGGAAGTATCAATCCCGCCTCTAATCACCATCACCTGGAAGTATCAGCCCCGCCTCTCCTCACCATTAAATGGAAGTATAAGCCCTACCTCTCTTCACCATCACCTGGAAGTATAAACCCCGCCTCTCCTAACCATCAAATGGAAGTATCATCTCCGCCTCTTCTCACCATCACCTGGAAGTATCAGCCCTACCTCTCCTCACCATCACCTGTAAGTATCAGCCCCACCTCTCCTCACCATCACCTGCAAGTATCAGCCTCACCTCTCCTCACCATTTCCTGTAAGTATCAGCCCCGCCTCTCCTCACCATCACCTGGAAGTATCACCCCTACATCTTCTCATCATAACCTGTATGTATTAGCCCCGAATCCCCACACCATCACCTGGAAGTATCAGCCGTGCCTCTTCTCACCATCACCTGGAAGTATCAGCCCCGCCTCTCCTCACCATCGCTAGTAATTATCAGCCCCGCCTCTCCTCACCATCACCTGTAAGTATCAGCATAGCCTCTCCTCTCCATCGCCTATAAGTATCAGCCCCGCCTTTCCCCAGCAACCCTTGGAAGTATCAACCCCGCCTCTCCTCAACATCACCTGGTAGTATCAGCCCCGCCTTTCCTCACCATCACCTGTAAGTATCAGCCGCTCCTCTACTCACCATCACCTATAAGTATCAGCCCGCCTCTACTCACCATTACCTAGAAGTATCAGCCCCGTCCCTCCTCACCATCACCTGGAAGTATCAGCCCCGCCTCTCCTCGCCATCAACTGGAATTATCATTCCCGCCTCTCCTCACCATCACCTGGAAGTATCATCCCCACCTTTAATCACCATCACCTGGAAGTATCAGCCCAGCCTCTCCTCAATATTAACTGGAATTATAAGCCCTACCTCTCTTCACCATCACCTGGAAGTATAAGCCCCACCTCTCCTAACCATCAAATGGAAGTATCATCCCCGCCTCTTTTCACCATCACCTGGAAGTATCAGCCCTGCCTCTCCTCACAATCACCTTTAAGTATCAGCCCCGCCTCTCCTCACCAACACCTGCAAGTATCAGCCTCACCTCTCCTCACCATTTCCTTTAAGTATCAGCCCCGCCATTCCTCACCATCGTCTGGAAGTATCACCCCCACATCTCCTCATCATAACCTGTACATATCAGCCCTGCATCTCCTCACCATCACCTGGAAGTATCAGCCCTGCCTCTCCTCACCATCGCCTGTAAGTATCAGCCCCGCCTCTACTCACCATCGCCTGGAAGTATCAGCCCTGCCTCTCCTCACCATCAACTGGAAGTATCAGCCCAACCTCTCCTCATCTTCACCTGGAAGTATCAGCCCAGCCTCTCCTAACCATCACCTTGAAGTATCAACCCCCCTCTCCTCATTAACGCCTGGAAGTATCAGGCTAGACTCTCATCACCATCGCCTTTGAGTATCAGCCCAGCCTCTCTTCACCATCTCCTGGAAGTATCAGCCCTGCCTCTCCCCACCATCAACTGGAAGTATAAGCCCCACCTTTCCTCACCATCACCTGGAAGTATCAGCCCCGCCTCTCCTCACCATCACCTGGAAGTATCAGCCCCGCATATCCTCATCATCACCTATAAGTATCAGCCCGTCTATACTCACCATTACCTAGAAGTATCAGCCCTGTCCCTCCTCGCCATCACCTGGAAGTATCAGCCCCGCCTCTCCTCGCCATCAACTGGATGTATCATCCCCGCCTCTCCACACCATCACCTGGAAGTATCATCCCCGCCTCTAATCAAGATCACCTGGAAGTATCAGCCCCGCCTCTCCTCACCATTACCTGGAAGTATAAGCCCTACCTCTCTTCACCATCTCCTGGAAGCATAAGCCCCGCCTCTCCTAACCATCAGATGGAAATATCATCCCCGCCTCTTCTCACCATCACCTGGAAGTATCAGCACTGCATCTCCTCACCATCACCTGTAAGTATCAGCCCCGCCTTTCCTCACCATCACCTGCAAGTATCAGCCTCACCTCTCCTCACCATTTCCTGTAAGTATCAGCCCCGCCTCTCCTCACCATCACCTGGAAGTATCACCCCCATATCTCCTCATCATAACCTGTAGGTATCAGCCCCGTATCTCCTCACCATCACCTGGAAGTATCAGCCCCGCCTGACCTCACCATCGCCAGGAAGTATCAGCCCCGCCTCTCCTCACCATCGCTAGTAAGTATCAGCCCTGCCTCTCCTCACCACCGCCTTTAAGTATCAGCCAAGCCTCTCCACACCATCGCCTATAAGTATCAGCCCCGCCTTTCCCCACCAATGCTTGGAAGTATCAGCCCCGCCTCTCCTTACCATCACCTAGAAGTATCAGCCCTACCTCTCCTCACCATCACCTGGAAGTATCAGCCCCGTCTCTCCTCACCATCACCTATAAGTATCAGCCGCGCCTCTATTCACCATTACCTAGAAGTATCAGCCCTGTCCCTCCTAACCATCACCTGGATTTATCAGCCCCGCCTCTCCTCGCCATCAACTGGAAGTATCATCCCCGCCTCTCCTCACCATCACCTGGAAGTATCATCCCCGCCTCTAATCACCATCACCTGGAAGTATCAGCCCAGCCTCTCCTCACCATTACCTGGAAGTATAAGCTCTACCTCTCTTCACCATCACCTGGAAGTATAAGCCCTGCCTCTCCTAACCATCAAATGGAAGTATCATCCCCGCCTCTTTTCACCATCACCTGGAAGTATCAGCCCTGCCTCTCCTCACAATCACCTGTAAGTATCAGCCCCGCCTCTCCTCACCATCACCTGCAAGTATCAGCCTCACCTCTCCTCACCATTTCCTTTAAGTATCAGCCCCCCCATTCCTCACCATCGTCTGGAAGTATCAGCCCCACATCTCCTCATCATAACCTCTACATATCAGCCCCGCATCTCCTCACTATCACCTGGAAGTATCAGCCCTGCCTCTCCTCACCATCACCTGGAAGTATCAGCCACGCCTGTCCTCATCATTACCAGGAAGTATCAGCCCCGCCTCTCCTTACCATCATTAGTAAGTATCAGCCCCGCCTGTCCTCACCATCGCCTGTAAGTATCAGCCCAGCCTTTCCTCACAATCGCCAATAAGTATCAGCCCCGCCTTTCTCCACCAATGCTTGGAAGTATTAGCCCCGCCTCTCCTCACCATCGCCTGAAAGTATCAACCCTTCCTCTAATCAAAATAACCTGAAAATATCAGCCACGCCTCTCCTCACCATCACCTGGAAGTATCAGCCCCGCCTCTCCTCACCATCACCTGGAAGTATCAGCCCCGCCTTTCATCACCTTCACCTGGAAGTTTCTGCCTCTCCTCTCCTCACGATCACCTGTAAGAATCAACCACTCCTCTCCTCACCATTGCATGGAAGTATCAGCCCAGCCTCTAATAACAATCGCCTGTGAATATCAGCCCCGCCTCTCCTCACCATCGCCTGGAAGTATCAACCCGCCTCAAATCAAAATAACCTGAAGGTATCAGCCACACCTCTCCTCACCATCACCTGGAAGTATCAGCCACGCCTCTCCTCATCATCAGCTGGAAGTATCAGCCCTGCCTTTCCTAAACTTCACCTGAAAGTTTCTGCCTCTCCTGTCCTCAACATCACCTGTATGTATCAGCCGCGCCTCTCCTCACTAATGCATGGAAGTATCAGCCCAGCCTCTCTTCACCATCGCCTGTGAGTATCAGCCCCGCCTCTCCTCACCATCACAGGGAAGTATCAGCCCAGCCTCTCCTTACTATTGCCTGTAAGTATCAGCCCCGCCTCTCCTCACCACCATTTGGAAGTATCAGACCCGCCTCTCCTCACAACCACCTGGAAGTATCAGCAACGCTTCTCCTCACCATTACCACGATGTATCAGCTCCGCCTCTCCTCACCATCACCTGGAACTATCCGCCCCGCCTTTGCTCACCATCACTTGGGTAGTATCAGCCCTGCCTCTCCTCACCATCACCTGGAAGTATCAACCCCGTTTCTCCTAACCATCACCTGGAAGTATCAGCCCCGCCTCTTCACACCATCACCTAGAAGTATCAGCCCCGCCTCTCCTCACCATCACCTAAAAGTTTAAGCCCCGCCTCTCCTCACCATCACCTGGAAGTATCAGTCCCGCCTCTCCTCACAATTGCCTGGAAGTATCAGCTCAGCCTCTCCTCACCATCGCCTATGAGTATCAGCCCCGCCTCTCCTTACCATCGCCTGGAAGTATCAGCCATGCCAGTCATCACCATCGCCTGTGAGTATCAGCCCAGCCTCTCTTCACCATCGCCTAGAAGTATCACCTAGCCTCTCCTCACCATCGCCTGTAAGTATCAGCCCCGCCTCTCTTTACCATCTCATGGAAGTATCAGCCCCGCCTTTCGTCACCTTCACCTGGATGTTTCTGCCTCTCCTCTCCTCACCATAACCTGTAAGTATCAGCCGCGCCTCTCCTCACCATTGCATGGAAGTATCAGCCCAGCTTCTACTAAGAATCGCCTGTGAATATCAGCCCCACCTCTCCTCACCATCACCTATAAGTATCAGCCCCGCCTCTACTCACCATTACCTAGAAGAATCAACCCTGTCCCTCCTCGCCATCACCTATAAGTATCAGCCCCGCCTCTCCTCGCCATCAACTGGAAGTATCTTCCCCGCCTCTCCTCACCATCACCTGGAAGAATCATCCCCGCCTCTAATCACCATCACCTGGAAGTATCAGCCACGCGTCTCCTCACCATTACCTGGAAGTATAAGCCCTACCTCTCTTCACCATCACCTAGAAGTATAAGCCCCGCCTCTCCTAACCATCAAATAGAAGTATCATCTCCGCCTCTTCTCACCATCACCTGGAAGTATCAGCCCTACCTCTCCTCACCATCACCTGTAAGTATTAGCCCCGCCTCTCCTCACCATCACCTGCAAGTATCAGCCTCACCTCTCCTCACCATTTCCTGTAAGTATCAGCCCTGCCTCTCCTCACCATCGCCTGGAAGTATCACCCCTACATCTCCTCATCATAACCTGTATGTATCAGCCCCGAATCTCCACACCATCACCTGGAAGTATCAGCCCTGCCTCTTCTCACCATCACCTGGAAGTATCAGCCCCGCCTCTCCTCACCATCGCTAGTAATTATCAGCCCCGCCTCTCCACACCATCACCTGTAAGTATCAGCATAGCCTCTCCTCTCCATCGCCTATAAGTATCAGCCCCGCCTTTCCCCACCAACCCTTGGAAGTATCAGCCCCGCCTCTCCTCACCATCACCTGGAAGTATCAGCCCCGCCTCTCCTCACCATCACCTGGAAGTATCAGCCCCTCCTCTACTCACCATCACCTATAAGTATCAGCCCGCCTCTACTCACCATTACCTAGAAGTATCAGCCCCGTCATTCCTCACCATCACCTGGAAGTATCAGCCCCGCCTCTCCTCACCATCAACTGGAAGTATTATCTCCGCCTCTCCTCACCATCACCTGGAAGTATCATCCCCGCCTTTAATCACCATCACCTGGAAGTATCAGCCCAGCCTCTCCTCAATATTAACTGGAATTATAAGCCCTACCTCTCTTCACCATCACCTGGAAGTATAAGCCCCACCTCTCCTAACCATCAAATGGAAGTATCATCCCTGCCTCTTTTCACCATCACCTGGAAGTATCAGCCCTGCCTCTCCTCACAATCACCTGTAAGTATCAGCCCCGCCTCTCCTCACCAACACCTGCAAGTATCAGCCTCACCTCTCCTCACCATTTCCTTTAAGTATCAGCCCCGCCATTCTTCACCATCGTCTGGAAGTATCACCCCCACATCTCCTCATCATAACCTGTACATATCAGCCCAGCATCTCCACACCATCACCTGGAAGTATCAGCCCAGCCTCTCACCATCGCCTGGAAGTATCAGCCCTGCCTCTCCTCACCATCAACTGGAAGTATCAGCCCAACGTCTCCTCACCTTCACCTGGAAGTACCAGCCCAGCCTCTCCTCACCATCACCTTGAAGTATCAACACCGCCTCTCCTCATTAACGCCTGGAAGTATCAGGCTAGCCTCTCATCACCATCGCCTTTGAGTATCAGCCCAGCCTCTCTTCACCATCTCCTGGAAGTATCAGCCCTGCCTCTCCTCACCATCAACTGGAAGTATAAGCCCCACCTCTCCTCACCATCACCTGGAAGTATCAGCCCCGCCTCTCCTCACCATCACCTGGAAGTATCAGCCCCACATATCCTCACCATCCCCTATAAGTATCAGCCCGCCTATACTCACCATTACCTAGAAGTATCAGCCCTGTCCCTCCTCGCCATCACCTGGAAGTATCAGCCCCGCCTCTCCTCGCCATCAAATGGATGTATCATCCCCGCCTCTCCTCACCATCACCTGGAAGTATCATCCCCGCCTCTAATCAAGATCACCTGGAAGTATCAGCCCCGCCTCTCCTCACCATTACCTGGAAGTATAAGCCCTACTGCTCTTCACCATCTCCTGGAAGTATAAGCCCCGCCTCACCTAACCACCAGATGGAAATATCATCCCCGCCTCTGCTCACCATCACCTGGAAGTATCAGCACTGCATCTCCTCACCATCACCTGTAAGTATCAGCCCCGCCTCTCCTCACCATCACCTGCAAGTATCAGCCTCACCTCTCCTCACAATTTCCTGTAAGTATCAGCCCTGCCTCTCCTCATTATCACCTGGAAGTATCACCCCCATATCTCCTCATCATAACCTGTAGGTATCAGCCCTGTATCTCCTCATCATCACCTGGAAGTATCAGCCCCGCCTCTCCTCACCATCGCTAGTAAGTATCAGCCCTGCCTCTCCTCACCACCGCCTTTAAGTATCAGCCCTGCCTCTCCACACCATCACCTATAAGTATCAGCGCCGCCTTTCCCCACCAATGCTTGGAAGTATCAGCCCCGCCTCTCCTTACCATCACCTAGAAGTATCAGCCCTACCTCTCCTCACCATCACCTGGAAGTATCAGCCCCGCCTCTCCTCACCATCACCTATAAGTATCAGCCGCGCCTCTACTCACCATTACCTAGAAGTATCAGCCCTGTTACTCCTCACCATCACCTGGATTTATCAGCCCCGCCTCTCCTCGCCATCAACTGGAAGTATCATCCCCGCCTCTCCTCACCATCACCTGGAGTAATCATCCCCGCCTCTAATCACCATCACCTGGAAGTATCAGCCCAGCCTCTCCTCACCATTACCTGGAAGTATAAGCCCTACCTC
Organism: Macrobrachium rosenbergii; assembly: GCA_039081455.1. NCBI lineage: Eukaryota > Metazoa > Arthropoda > Malacostraca > Decapoda > Palaemonidae > Macrobrachium > Macrobrachium rosenbergii. The sequence continues at coordinate 213,042 of JANJGK010000301.1, read as the reverse complement.
TCTACACCATCACCTGGAAGTATAAGCCCCGCCTCTCCTAACCATCAAATGGAAGTATCATCCCCGCCTCTTTTCACCATCACCTGGAAGTATCAGCCCTGCCTCTCCTCACAATCACCTGTAAGTATCAGCCCCGCCTCTCCTCACCATCACCTGCAAGTATCAGCCTCACCTCTCCTCACCATTTCCTTTAAGTATCAGCCCAGCCATTCCTCACCATCGTCTGGAAGTATTAGCTCCACATCTCCTCATCATAACCTGTACATATCAGCCCCGCATCTCCTCACCATCACCTGGAAGTATCAGCCCTGCCTCTCTTCACCATCACCTGGAAGTATCAGCCCCGCCTGTCCTCATCATTACCAGGAAGTATCAGCCCCGCCTCTCCTCACCATCATTAGTAAGTATCAGCCCCGCCTCTCCTCACCATCGCCTGTAAGTATCAGCCCAGCCTTTCCTCACAATCGCCTATAAGTATCAGCATCGCCTTTCTCCACCAATGCTTGGAAGTATCAGCCACGCCTCTCCTCGCCATCGCCTGGAAGTATCAACCCTTCCTCTAATCAAAATAACCTGAAAATATCAGCCACGCCTCTCCTCACCATCACCTGGAAGTATCAGCCCCGCCTCTCCTCACCATCACCTGGAAGTATCAGCCCCGCCTTTCATCACCTTCACCTGGAAGTTTCTGCTTCTCCTCTCCTCATCATCACCTGTAAGAATCAACCACGCCTTCCGTCACCATTGCATGGAAGTATCAGCCCAGCCTCTAATAACAATCGCCTGTGAATATCAGCCCCGCCTCTCCTCACCATCGCCTGGAAGTATCAACCAGCCTCTAATCAAAATAACCTGAAGGTATCAGCCACGCCTCTCCTCACCATCACCTGGAAGTATCAGCCACGCCTCTCATCACCATCAGCTGGAAGTATCAGCCCAGCCTTTCCTAAACTTCAGCTGAAAGTTTCTGCCCCTCCTATCCTCACCATCACCTGTATGTATCAGCCGCGCCTCTCCTCACCAATACATGGAAGTATCAGCCCAGCCTCTCTTCACCATCGCCTGTGAGTATCAGCCCCGCCTCTCCTCACCATCACAGGGAAGTATCAGCCCAGCCTCTCCTTACTATTGCCTGTAAGTATCAGCCCCGCCTCTCCTCACCACTATTTGGAAGTATCAGACCCGCCTCTCCTCACAACCACCTGGAAGTATCAGCAACGCTTCTCCTCACCATTACCACGATGTATCTGCCCCGCCTCTCCTCACCATCACCTGGAACTATCCGCCCCGCCTTTCCTCACCATCACTTGGCTAGTATCAGCCCTGCCTCTCCTCACCATCACCTGGAAGTATCAACCCCGTCTCTCCTAACCATCACCTGGAAGTATCAGCCCCGCCTCTTCACACCATCACCTAGAAGTATCAGCCCCGCCTCTCCTCACCGTCACCTAAAAGTTTAAGCCACGCCTCTCCTCACCATCACCTGGAAGTATCAGCCCCGCCTCTCCTCACAATTGCCTGGAAGTATCAGCTCAGCCTCTCCTCACCATCGCCTGTGAGTATCAGCCCCGCCTCTCCTCACCATTACCTGGAAGTATAAGCCCTACCTCTCTTCACCATCACCTGGAAGTATAAGCCCCGCCTCTCCTAACCATCAAATGGAAGTATCATCTCCGCCTCTTCTCACCATCACCTGGATGTATCAGCCCTACCTCTCCTTACCATCACCTGTAAGTATCAGCCCCGCCTCTCCTCACCATCACCTGCAAGTATCAGGCTCACCTCTCCTCACCATTTCCTGTAAGTATCAGCCCCGCCTCTCCTCACCATCGCCTGGAAGTATAACCCCTACATCTCCTCATCATAACCAGTATGTATCATCCCCGAATCTCCACACCATCACCTTGAAGTATCAGCCCTGCCTCTTTTCACCATCACCTGGAAGTATCAGCCCCGCCTCTCCTCACCATCGGTAGTAATTATCAGCCCCGCCTCTCCTCACCATCACCTGTAAGTATCAGCATAGCCTCTCCTCTCCATCGCCTATAAGTATCAGCCCTGCCTTTCCCCACCAACTCTTGGAAGTATCAGCCCCGCCTCTCCTCACCATCACCTGGAAGTATCAGCCCCGCTTCTCCTCACCATCACCTGGAAGTATCAGCCCCTCCTCTACTCACCATCACCTATAAGTATCAGCCCGCCTCTACTCACCATTACCTAGAAGTATCAGCCCCGTCCCTCCTCACCATCACCTAGAAGTATCAGCCCCGCCTCTCCTCACCATCAACTGGAAGTATCATCCCCGCCTCTCCTCACCATCACCTGGAAGTATCATCCCCGCCTTTAATCACCATCACCTGGAAGTATCAGCCCAGCCTCTCCTCAATATTAACTGGAATTATAAGCCCTACCTATCTTCACCATCACCTGGAAGTATAAGCCCCACCTCTCCTAACCATCAAATGTAAGTATTATCCCCGCCTCTTTTCACCATCACCTGGAAGTATCAGCCCTGCCTCTCCTCACAATCACCTGTAAGTATCAGCCCCGCCTCTCCTCACCAACACCTGCAAGTATCAGCCTCACCTCTCCTCACCATTTCCTTTAAGTATCAGCCCCGCCATTCTTCACCATCGTCTGGAAGTATCACCCCCACATCTCCTCATCATAACCTGTACATATCAGCCCCACATCTCCTCACCATCACCTGGAAGTATCAGCCCTGCCTCTCCTCACCATCGCCTGTAAGTATCAGCCCCGCCTCTACTCACCATCGCCTGGAAGTATCAGCCCTGCCTCTCCTCACCGTCAACTGGAAGTATCAGCCCAACCTCTCCTCACCTTCACCTGGAAGTATCAGCCCAGCCTCTCCTCAATATCACCTTGAAGTATCAACCCCGCCTCTCCTCATTAACGCCTGGAAGTATCTGGCTAGCCTCTCATCATCATCGCCTTTGAGTATCAGCCCAGCCTCTCTTCACCATCTCCTGGAAGTATCAGCCCTGCCTCTCCTCACCATCAACTGGAAGTATAAGCCCCACCTCTCCTCACCATCACCTGGAAGTATCAGCCCCGCCTCTCTTCACCATCACCTGGAAGTATCAGCCCCGCATATCCTCACCATCACCTATAAGTATCAGCCCGCCTATACTCACCATTACCTAGAAGTATCAGCCCTCTCCCTCCTCGCCATCACCTGGAAGTATCAGCCCCGCCTCTCCTCGACATCAACTGGATGTATCATCCCCGCCTCTCCTCACCATCACCTGGAAGTATCATCCCCGCCTTAATCAAGATCACCTGGAAGTATCAGCCCCGCCTCTCCTCACCATTACCTGGAAGTATAAGCCCTACCTCTCTTCACCATCTCCTGGAAGTATAAGCCCCGCCTCTCCTAACCATTAGATGGAAATATCATCCCCGCCTCTTCTCACCATCACCTGGAAGTATCAGCACTGCATCTCCTCACCATCACCTGTAAGTATCAGCCCAAGCCTCTCCTCACCATCACCTGCAAGTGTCAGCCTCACCTCTCCTCACCATTTCCTGTAAGTATCAGCCCCGCCTCTCCTCACCATCACCTGGAAGTATCACCCCCATATCTCCTCATCATAACCTGTAGGTATCAGCCCCGTATCTCCTCATCATCACCTGGAAGTATCAGCCATGCCTGACCTCACCATTGCCAGGAAGTATCAGCCCCGCCTCTCCTCACCATCGCTATTAAGTATCAGCCCCGCCTCTCCCCACCACCGCCTTTAAGTATCAGCCCTGCCTCTCAACACCATCGCCTATAAGTACCAGCCCCACCTTTCCCCACCAATGCTTGGAAGTATCAGCCCCGCCTCTCCTTACCATTACCTAGAAGTATCAGCCCTACCTCTCCTCACCATCACCTGGAAGTATCAGCCCTGCCTCTCCTCACCATCACCTATAAGTATCAGCCGCGCCTCTACTCACCATTATCTAGAAGTATCAGCCCTGTTACTCCTCACCATCACCTGGATTTATCAGCCCCGCCTCTCCTCGCCATCAACTGGAAGTATCATCCCTGCCTCTCCTCACCATCACCTGGAAGTATCATCCCCGCCTCTAACCACCATCACCTGGAAGTATCAGCCCAGTATCTCCTCACCATTACCTGGAAGTATAAGCCCTACCTCTCTTCACCATCACCTGGAAGTATAAGCCCCGCCTCTCCTAACCATGAAATGGAAGTATCATCCCCGCCTCTTTTCACCATCACCTGGAAGTATCACCCCTGCCTCTCCTCACACTCACCTGTAAGTATCAGCCCCGACTCTCCTCACCATCACCTGCAAGAATCAGCCTCACCTCTCCTCACCATTTCCTTTAAGTATCAGCCCAGCCATTCCTCACCATCGTCTGGAAGTATCAGCCCCACATCTCCTCATCATAACCTGTACATATCAGCCCCGCATCTCCTCACCATCACCTGGAAGTATCAGCCCTGCCTCTCCTCACCATCACCTGGAAGTATCAGCCCCACCTGTCCTCATCATTACCAGGAAGTATCAGCCCTTCCTCTCCTCACCATCATTACCAAGTATCAGCCCCGCCTCTCCTCACCATCCCCTGTAAGTATCAGCCCAGCCTTTCCTCACAATCGCCTATAAGTATCAGCACCGCCTTTCTCCACCAATGCTTGGAAGTATTAGCCCCACCTCTCCTCACCATCGCCTGGAAGTATCAACCCTTCCTCTAATCAAAATAACCTGAAAATATCAGCCACGCCTCTCCTCACCATCTTCTGGAAGTATCAGCCCCGCCTCTCCTCACCATTACCTGGAAATATCAGCCCCACCTTTCATCACCTTCACCTGGAAGTTTCTGCCTCTCCTCTCCTCACCATCACCTGTAAGTATCAACCGCGCCTCTCCTCACCATTGCATGGAAGTATCAGCCCAGCCTTTCATCATTATCGCCTGTGAGTATCAGCCCAGCCTCTCTTCACCATCGCCTGGAAGTATCACCTAGCCTCTCCTCACCATCGCCTGTAAGTATCAGCCCCGCCTCTCCTTACCACCTCATGGAAGTATCAGCCCCCCTTTCATCACCTTCACCTGGATGTTTCTGCCTCTCCTCTCCTCACCATCACCTGTAAGTATCAGCCGCGCCTCTCCTCACCCTTGCATGGAAGTATCCGCCCAGCTTCTAATAACAATCGCCTGAGAATATCAGCCCCACCTCTCCTCACCATCACCTATAAGTATCAGCCCCGCCTCTATTCACCATTACCTAGAAGAATCAGCCCTGTCCCTCTTCACCATAACCTATAAGTATCAGCCCCGCCTCTCCTCGCCATCAACTGGAAGTATCATCCCCGCCTCTCCTCACCATCACCTGGAAGTATCAATCCCGCCTCTAATCACCATCACCTGGAAGTATCAGCCCCGCCTCTCCTCACCATTACCTGGAAGTATAAGCCCTACCTCTCTTCACCATCACCTGGAAGTATAAACCCCGCCTCTCCTAACCATCAAATGGAAGTATCATCTCCGCCTCTTCTCACCATCACCTGGAAGTATCAGCCCTACCTCTCCTCACCATCACCTGTAAGTATCAGCCCCACCTCTCCTCACCATCACCTGCAAGTATCAGCCTCACCTCTCCTCACCATTTCCTGTAAGTATCAGCCCCGCCTCTCCTCACCATCACCTGGAAGTATCACCCCTACATCTTCTCATCATAACCTGTATGTATTAGCCCCGAATCCCCACACCATCACCTGGAAGTATCAGCCGTGCCTCTTCTCACCATCACCTGGAAGTATCAGCCCCGCCTCTCCTCACCATCGCTAGTAATTATCAGCCCCGCCTCTCCTCACCATCACCTGTAAGTATCAGCATAGCCTCTCCTCTCCATCGCCTATAAGTATCAGCCCCGCCTTTCCCCAGCAACCCTTGGAAGTATCAACCCCGCCTCTCCTCAACATCACCTGGTAGTATCAGCCCCGCCTTTCCTCGCCATCACCTGTAAGTATCAGCCGCTCCTCTACTCACCATCACCTATAAGTATCAGCCCGCCTCTACTCACCATTACCTAGAAGTATCAGCCCCGTCCCTCCTCACCATCACCTGGAAGTATCAGCCCCGCCTCTCCTCGCCATCAACTGGAATTATCATTCCCGCCTCTCCTCACCATCACCTGGAAGTATCATCCCCACCTTTAATCACCATCACCTGGAAGTATCAGCCCAGCCTCTCCTCAATATTAACTGGAATTATAAGCCCTACCTCTCTTCACCATCACCTGGAAGTATAAGCCCCACCTCTCCTAACCATCAAATGGAAGTATCATCCCCGCCTCTTTTCACCATCACCTGGAAGTATCAGCCCTGCCTCTCCTCACAATCACCTTTAAGTATCAGCCCCGCCTCTCCTCACCAACACCTGCAAGTATCAGCCTCACCTCTCCTCACCATTTCCTTTAAGTATCAGCCCCGCCATTCCTCACCATCGTCTGGAAGTATCACCCCCACATCTCCTCATCATAACCTGTACATATCAGCCCTGCATCTCCTCACCATCACCTGGAAGTATCAGCCCTGCCTCTCCTCACCATCGCCTGTAAGTATCAGCCCCGCCTCTACTCACCATCGCCTGGAAGTATCAGCCCTGCCTCTCCTCACCATCAACTGGAAGTATCAGCCCAACCTCTCCTCATCTTCACCTGGAAGTATCAGCCCAGCCTCTCCTAACCATCACCTTGAAGTATCAACCCCCCCTCTCCTCATTAACGCCTGGAAGTATCAGGCTAGACTCTCATCACCATCGCCTTTGAGTATCAGCCCAGCCTCTCTTCACCATCTCCTGGAAGTATCAGCCCTGCCTCTCCCCACCATCAACTGGAAGTATAAGCCCCACCTTTCCTCACCATCACCTGGAAGTATCAGCCCCGCCTCTCCTCACCATCACCTGGAAGTATCAGCCCCGCATATCCTCATCATCACCTATAAGTATCAGCCCGTCTATACTCACCATTACCTAGAAGTATCAGCCCTGTCCCTCCTCGCCATCACCTGGAAGTATCAGCCCCGCCTCTCCTCGCCATCAACTGGATGTATCATCCCCGCCTCTCCACACCATCACCTGGAAGTATCATCCCCGCCTCTAATCAAGATCACCTGGAAGTATCAGCCCCGCCTCTCCTCACCATTACCTGGAAGTATAAGCCCTACCTCTCTTCACCATCTCCTGGAAGCATAAGCCCCGCCTCTCCTAACCATCAGATGGAAATATCATCCCCGCCTCTTCTCACCATCACCTGGAAGTATCAGCACTGCATCTCCTCACCATCACCTGTAAGTATCAGCCCCGCCTTTCCTCACCATCACCTGCAAGTATCAGCCTCACCTCTCCTCACCATTTCCTGTAAGTATCAGCCCCGCCTCTCCTCACCATCACCTGGAAGTATCACCCCCATATCTCCTCATCATAACCTGTAGGTATCAGCCCCGTATCTCCTCACCATCACCTGGAAGTATCAGCCCCGCCTGACCTCACCATCGCCAGGAAGTATCAGCCCCGCCTCTCCTCACCATCGCTAGTAAGTATCAGCCCTGCCTCTCCTCACCACCGCCTTTAAGTATCAGCCAAGCCTCTCCACACCATCGCCTATAAGTATCAGCCCCGCCTTTCCCCACCAATGCTTGGAAGTATCAGCCCCGCCTCTCCTTACCATCACCTAGAAGTATCAGCCCTACCTCTCCTCACCATCACCTGGAAGTATCAGCCCCGTCTCTCCTCACCATCACCTATAAGTATCAGCCGCGCCTCTATTCACCATTACCTAGAAGTATCAGCCCTGTCCCTCCTAACCATCACCTGGATTTATCAGCCCCGCCTCTCCTCGACATCAACTGGAAGTATCATCCCCGCCTCTCCTCACCATCACCTGGAAGTATCATCCCCGCCTCTAATCACCATCACCTGGAAGTATCAGCCCAGCCTCTCCTCACCATTACCTGGAAGTATAAGCTCTACCTCTCTTCACCATCACCTGGAAGTATAAGCCCTGCCTCTCCTAACCATCAAATGGAAGTATCATCCCCGCCTCTTTTCACCATCACCTGGAAGTATCAGCCCTGCCTCTCCTCACAATCACCTGTAAGTATCAGCCCCGCCTCTCCTCACCATCACCTGCAAGTATCAGCCTCACCTCTCCTCACCATTTCCTTTAAGTATCAGCCCCCCCATTCCTCACCATCGTCTGGAAGTATCAGCCCCACATCTCCTCATCATAACCTCTACATATCAGCCCCGCATCTCCTCACTATCACCTGGAAGTATCAGCCCTGCCTCTCCTCACCATCACCTGGAAGTATCAGCCACGCCTGTCCTCATCATTACCAGGAAGTATCAGCCCCGCCTCTCCTTACCATCATTAGTAAGTATCAGCCCCGCCTGTCCTCACCATCGCCTGTAAGTATCAGCCCAGCCTTTCCTCACAATCGCCAATAAGTATCAGCCCCGCCTTTCTCCACCAATGCTTGGAAGTATTAGCCCCGCCTCTCCTCACCATCGCCTGAAAGTATCAACCCTTCCTCTAATCAAAATAACCTGAAAATATCAGCCACGCCTCTCCTCACCATCACCTGGAAGTATCAGCCCCGCCTCTCCTCACCATCACCTGGAAGTATCAGCCCCGCCTTTCATCACCTTCACCTGGAAGTTTCTGCCTCTCCTCTCCTCACGATCACCTGTAAGAATCAACCACTCCTCTCCTCACCATTGCATGGAAGTATCAGCCCAGCCTCTAATAACAATCGCCTGTGAATATCAGCCCCGCCTCTCCTCACCATCGCCTGGAAGTATCAACCCGCCTCAAATCAAAATAACCTGAAGGTATCAGCCACACCTCTCCTCACCATCACCTGGAAGTATCAGCCACGCCTCTCCTCATCATCAGCTGGAAGTATCAGCCCTGCCTTTCCTAAACTTCACCTGAAAGTTTCTGCCTCTCCTGTCCTCAACATCACCTGTATGTATCAGCCGCGCCTCTCCTCACTAATGCATGGAAGTATCAGCCCAGCCTCTCTTCACCATCGCCTGTGAGTATCAGCCCCGCCTCTCCTCACCATCACAGGGAAGTATCAGCCCAGCCTCTCCTTACTATTGCCTGTAAGTATCAGCCCCGCCTCTCCTCACCACCATTTGGAAGTATCAGACCCGCCTCTCCTCACAACCACCTGGAAGTATCAGCAACGCTTCTCCTCACCATTACCACGATGTATCAGCTCCGCCTCTCCTCACCATCACCTGGAACTATCCGCCCCGCCTTTGCTCACCATCACTTGGGTAGTATCAGCCCTGCCTCTCCTCACCATCACCTGGAAGTATCAACCCCGTTTCTCCTAACCATCACCTGGAAGTATCAGCCCCGCCTCTTCACACCATCACCTAGAAGTATCAGTCCCGCCTCTCCTCACCATCACCTAAAAGTTTAAGCCCCGCCTCTCCTCACCATCACCTGGAAGTATCAGTCCCGCCTCTCCTCACAATTGCCTGGAAGTATCAGCTCAGCCTCTCCTCACCATCGCCTATGAGTATCAGCCCCGCCTCTCCTTACCATCGCCTGGAAGTATCAGCCATGCCAGTCATCACCATCGCCTGTGAGTATCAGCCCAGCCTCTCTTCACCATCGCCTAGAAGTATCACCTAGCCTCTCCTCACCATCGCCTGTAAGTATCAGCCCCGCCTCTCTTTACCATCTCATGGAAGTATCAGCCCCGCCTTTCGTCACCTTCACCTGGATGTTTCTGCCTCTCCTCTCCTCACCATAACCTGTAAGTATCAGCCGCGCCTCTCCTCACCATTGCATGGAAGTATCAGCCCAGCTTCTACTAAGAATCGCCTGTGAATATCAGCCCCACCTCTCCTCACCATCACCTATAAGTATCAGCCCCGCCTCTACTCACCATTACCTAGAAGAATCAACCCTGTCCCTCCTCGCCATCACCTATAAGTATCAGCCCCGCCTCTCCTCGCCATCAACTGGAAGTATCTTCCCCGCCTCTCCTCACCATCACCTGGAAGTATCATCCCCGCCTCTAATCACCATCACCTGGAAGTATCAGCCACGCGTCTCCTCACCATTACCTGGAAGTATAAGCCCTACCTCTCTTCACCATCACCTAGAAGTATAAGCCCCGCCTCTCCTAACCATCAAATAGAAGTATCATCTCCGCCTCTTCTCACCATCACCTGGAAGTATCAGCCCTACCTCTCCTCACCATCACCTGTAAGTATTAGCCCCGCCTCTCCTCACCATCACCTGCAAGTATCAGCCTCACCTCTCCTCACCATTTCCTGTAAGTATCAGCCCTGCCTCTCCTCACCATCGCCTGGAAGTATCACCCCTACATCTCCTCATCATAACCTGTATGTATCAGCCCCGAATCTCCACACCATCACCTGGAAGTATCAGCCCTGCCTCTTCTCACCATCACCTGGAAGTATCAGCCCCGCCTCTCCTCACCATCGCTAGTAATTATCAGCCCCGCCTCTCCACACCATCACCTGTAAGTATCAGCATAGCCTCTCCTCTCCATCGCCTATAAGTATCAGCCCCGCCTTTCCCCACCAACCCTTGGAAGTATCAGCCCCGCCTCTCCTCACCATCACCTGGAAGTATCAGCCCCGCCTCTCCTCACCATCACCTGGAAGTATCAGCCCCTCCTCTACTCACCATCACCTATAAGTATCAGCCCGCCTCTACTCACCATTACCTAGAAGTATCAGCCCCGTCATTCCTCACCATCACCTGGAAGTATCAGCCCCGCCTCTCCTCACCATCAACTGGAAGTATTATCTCCGCCTCTCCTCACCATCACCTGGAAGTATCATCCCCGCCTTTAATCACCATCACCTGGAAGTATCAGCCCAGCCTCTCCTCAATATTAACTGGAATTATAAGCCCTACCTCTCTTCACCATCACCTGGAAGTATAAGCCCCACCTCTCCTAACCATCAAATGGAAGTATCATCCCTGCCTCTTTTCACCATCACCTGGAAGTATCAGCCCTGCCTCTCCTCACAATCACCTGTAAGTATCAGCCCCGCCTCTCCTCACCAACACCTGCAAGTATCAGCCTCACCTCTCCTCACCATTTCCTTTAAGTATCAGCCCCGCCATTCTTCACCATCGTCTGGAAGTATCACCCCCACATCTCCTCATCATAACCTGTACATATCAGCCCAGCATCTCCACACCATCACCTGGAAGTATCAGCCCAGCCTCTCACCATCGCCTGGAAGTATCAGCCCTGCCTCTCCTCACCATCAACTGGAAGTATCAGCCCAACGTCTCCTCACCTTCACCTGGAAGTACCAGCCCAGCCTCTCCTCACCATCACCTTGAAGTATCAACACCGCCTCTCCTCATTAACGCCTGGAAGTATCAGGCTAGCCTCTCATCACCATCGCCTTTGAGTATCAGCCCAGCCTCTCTTCACCATCTCCTGGAAGTATCAGCCCTGCCTCTCCTCACCATCAACTGGAAGTATAAGCCCCACCTCTCCTCACCATCACCTGGAAGTATCAGCCCCGCCTCTCCTCACCATCACCTGGAAGTATCAGCCCCACATATCCTCACCATCCCCTATAAGTATCAGCCCGCCTATACTCACCATTACCTAGAAGTATCAGCCCTGTCCCTCCTCGCCATCACCTGGAAGTATCAGCCCTGCCTCTCCTCGCCATCAAATGGATGTATCATCCCCGCCTCTCCTCACCATCACCTGGAAGTATCATCCCCGCCTCTAATCAAGATCACCTGGAAGTATCAGCCCCGCCTCTCCTCACCATTAAATGGAAGTATAAGCCCTACCGCTCTTCACCATCTCCTGGAAGTATAAGCCCCGCCTCACCTAACCATCAGATGGAAATATCATCCCCGCCTCTGCTCACCATCACCTGGAAGTATCAGCACTGCATCTCCTCACCATCACCTGTAAGTATCAGCCCCGCCTCTCCTCACCATCACCTGCAAGTATCAGCCTCACCTCTCCTCACAATTTCCTGTAAGTATCAGCCCTGCCTCTCCTCATTATCACCTGGAAGTATCACCCCCATATCTCCTCATCATAACCTGTAGGTATCAGCCCTGTATCTCCTCATCATCACCTGGAAGTATCAGCCCCGCCTCTCCTCACCATCGCTAGTAAGTATCAGCCCTGCCTCTCCTCACCACCGCCTTTAAGTATCAGCCCTGCCTCTCCACACCATCACCTATAAGTATCAGCGCCGCCTGTCCCCACCAATGCTTGGAAGTATCAGCCCCGCCTCTCCTTACCATCACCTAGAAGTATCAGCCCTACCTCTCCTCACCATCACCTGGAAGTATCAGCCCCGCCTCTCCTCACCATCACCTATAAGTATCAGCCGCGCCTCTACTCACCATTACCTAGAAGTATCAGCCCTGTTACTCCTCACCATCACCTGGATTTATCAGCCCCGCCTCTCCTCGCCATCAACTGGAAGTATCATCCCCGCCTCTCCTCACCATCACCTGGAGTAATCATCCCCGCCTCTAATCACCATCACCTGGAAGTATCAGCCCAGCCTCTCCTCACCATTACCTGGAAGTATAAGCCCTACCTCTCTACACCATCACCTGGAAGTATAAGCCCCGCCTCTCCTAACCATCAAATGGAAGTATCATCCCCGCCTCTTTTCACCATCACCTGGAAGTATCAGCCCTGCCTCTCCTCACAATCACCTGTAAGTATCAGCCCCGCCTCTCCTCACCAACACCTGCAAGTATCAGCCTCACCTCTCCTCACCATTTCCTTTAAGTATCAGCCCAGCCATTCCTCACCATCGTCTGGAAGTATTAGCTCCACATCTCCTCATCATAACCTGTACATATCAGCCCCGCATCTCCTCACCATCACCTGGAAGTATCAGCCCTGCCTCTCTTCACCATCACCTGGAAGTATCAGCCCCGCCTGTCCTCATCATTACCAGGAAGTATCAGCCCCGCCTCTCCTCACCATCATTAGTAAGTATCAGCCCCGCCTCTCCTCACCATCGCCTGTAAGTATCAGCCCAGCCTTTCCTCACAATCGCCTATAAGTATCAGCATCGCCTTTCTCCACCAATGCTTGGAAGTATCAGCCACGCCTCTCCTCACCATCGCCTGGAAGTATCAACCCTTCCTCTAATCAAAATAACCTGAAAATATCAGCCACGCCTCTCCTCACCATCACCTGGAAGTATCAGCCCCGCCTCTCCTCACCATCACCTGGAAGTATCAGCCCCGCCTTTCATCACCTTCACCTGGAAGTTTCTGCTTCTCCTCTCCTCATCATCACCTGTAAGAATCAACCACGCCTTCCGTCACCATTGCATGGAAGTATCAGCCCAGCCTCTAATAACAATCGCCTGTGAATATCAGCCCCGCCTCTCCTCACCATCGCCTGGAAGTATCAACCAGCCTCTAATCAAAATAACCTGAAGGTATCAGCCACGCCTCTCCTCACCATCACCTGGAAGTATCAGCCACGCCTCTCATCACCATCAGCTGGAAGTATCAGCCCAGCCTTTCCTAAACTTCAGCTGAAAGTTTCTGCCCCTCCTGTCCTCACCATCACCTGTATGTATCAGCCGCGCCTCTCCTCACCAATACATGGAAGTATCAGCCCAGCCTCTCTTCACCATCGCCTGTGAGTATCAGCCCCGCCTCTCCTCACCATCACAGGGAAGTATCAGCCCAGCCTCTCCTTACTATTGCCTGTAAGTATCAGCCCCGCCTCTCCTCACCACTATTTGGAAGTATCAGACCCGCCTCTCCTCACAACCACCTGGAAGTATCAGCAACGCTTCTCCTCACCATTACCACGATGTATCTGCCCCGCCTCTCCTCACCATCACCTGGAACTATCCGCCCCGCCTTTCCTCACCATCACTTGGCTAGTATCAGCCCTGCCTCTCCTCACCATCACCTGGAAGTATCAACCCCGTCTCTCCTAACCATCACCTGGAAGTATCAGCCCCGCCTCTTCACACCATCACCTAGAAGTATCAGCCCCGCCTCTCCTCACCGTCACCTAAAAGTTTAAGCCACGCCTCTCCTCACCATCACCTGGAAGTATCAGCCCCGCCTCTCCTCACAATTGCCTGGAAGTATCAGCTCAGCCTCTCCTCACCATCGCCTGTGAGTATCAGCCCCGCCTCTCCTCACCATTACCTGGAAGTATAAGCCCTACCTCTCTTCACCATCACCTGGAAGTATAAGCCCCGCCTCTCCTAACCATCAAATGGAAGTATCATCTCCGCCTCTTCTCACCATCACCTGGATGTATCAGCCCTACCTCTCCTTACCATCACCTGTAAGTATCAGCCCCGCCTCTCCTCACCATCACCTGCAAGTATCAGGCTCACCTCTCCTCACCATTTCCTGTAAGTATCAGCCCCGCCTCTCCTCACCATCGCCTGGAAGTATAACCCCTACATCTCCTCATCATAACCAGTATGTATCATCCCCGAATCTCCACACCATCACCTTGAAGTATCAGCCCTGCCTCTTCTCACCATCACCTGGAAGTATCAGCCCCGCCTCTCCTCACCATCGGTAGTAATTATCAGCCCCGCCTCTCCTCACCATCACCTGTAAGTATCAGCATAGCCTCTCCTCTCCATCACCTATAAGTATCAGCCCTGCCTTTCCCCACCAACTCTTGGAAGTATCAGCCCCGCCTCTCCTCACCATCACCTGGAAGTATCAGCCCCGCTTCTCCTCACCATCACCTGGAAGTATCAGCCCCTCCTCTACTCACCATCACCTATAAGTATCAGCCCGCCTCTACTCACCATTACCTAGAAGTATCAGCCCCGTCCCTCCTCACCATCACCTAGAAGTATCAGCCCCGCCTCTCCTCACCATCAACTGGAAGTATCATCCCCGCCTCTCCTCACCATCACCTGGAAGTATCATCCCCGCCTTTAATCACCATCACCTGGAAGTATCAGCCCAGCCTCTCCTCAATATTAACTGGAATTATAAGCCCTACCTATCTTCACCATCACCTGGAAGTATAAGCCCCACCTCTCCTAACCATCAAATGTAAGTATTATCCCCGCCTCTTTTCACCATCACCTGGAAGTATCAGCCCTGCCTCTCCTCACAATCACCTGTAAGTATCAGCCCCGCCTCTCCTCACCAACACCTGCAAGTATCAGCCTCACCTCTCCTCACCATTTCCTTTAAGTATCAGCCCCGCCATTCTTCACCATCGTCTGGAAGTATCACCCCCACATCTCCTCATCATAACCTGTACATATCAGCCCCACATCTCCTCACCATCACCTGGAAGTATCAGCCCTGCCTCTCCTCACCATCGCCTGTAAGTATCAGCCCCGCCTCTACTCACCATCGCCTGGAAGTATCAGCCCTGCCTCTCCTCACCGTCAACTGGAAGTATCAGCCCAACCTCTCCTCACCTTCACCTGGAAGTATCAGCCCAGCCTCTCCTCAATATCACCTTGAAGTATCAACCCCGCCTCTCCTCATTAACGCCTGGAAGTATCTGGCTAGCCTCTCATCATCATCGCCTTTGAGTATCAGCCCAGCCTCTCTTCACCATCTCCTGGAAGTATCAGCCCTGCCTCTCCTCACCATCAACTGGAAGTATAAGCCCCACCTCTCCTCACCATCACCTGGAAGTATCAGCCCCGCCTCTCTTCACCATCACCTGGAAGTATCAGCCCCGCATATCCTCACCATCACCTATAAGTATCAGCCCGCCTATACTCACCATTACCTAGAAGTATCAGCCCTCTCCCTCCTCGCCATCACCTGGAAGTATCAGCCCCGCCTCTCCTCGACATCAACTGGATGTATCATTCCCGCCTCTCCTCACCATCACCTGGAAGTATCATCCCCGCCTTAATCAAGATCACCTGGAAGTATCATCCCCGCCTCTCCTCACCATTACCTGGAAGTATAAGCCCTACCTCTCTTCACCATCTCCTGGAAGTATAAGCCCCGCCTCTCCTAACCATTAGATGGAAATATCATCCCCGCCTCTTCTCACCATCACCTGGAAGTATCAGCACTGCATCTCCTCACCATCACCTGTAAGTATCAGCCCCGCCTCTCCTCACCATCACCTGCAAGTGTCAGCCTCACCTCTCCTCACCATTTCCTGTAAGTATCAGCCCCGCCTCTCCTCACCATCACCTGGAAGTATCACCCCCATATCTCCTCATCATAACCTGTAGGTATCAGCCCCGTATCTCCTCATCATCACCTGGAAGTATCAGCCATGCCTGACCTCACCATTGCCAGGAAGTATCAGCCCCGCCTCTCCTCACCATCGCTATTAAGTATCAGCCCCGCCTCTCCCCACCACCGCCTTTAAGTATCAGCCCTGCCTCTCAACACCATCGCCTATAAGTACCAGCCCCACCTTTCCCCACCAATGCTTGGAAGTATCAGCCCCGCCTCTCCTTACCATTACCTAGAAGTATCAGCCCTACCTCTCCTCACCATCACCTGGAAGTATCAGCCCTGCCTCTCCTCACCATCACCTATAAGTATCAGCCGCGCCTCTACTCACCATTATCTAGAAGTATCAGCCCTGTTACTCCTCACCATCACCTGGATTTATCAGCCCCGCCTCTCCTCGCCATCAACTGGAAGTATCATCCCTGCCTCTCCTCACCATCACCTGGAAGTATCATCCCCGCCTCTAACCACCATCACCTGGAAGTATCAGCCCAGTATCTCCTCACCATTACCTGGAAGTATAAGCCCTACCTCTCTTCACCATCACCTGGAAGTATAAGCCCCGCCTCTCCTAACCATGAAATGGAAGTATCATCCCCGCCTCTTTTCACCATCACCTGGAAGTATCACCCCTGCCTCTCCTCACACTCACCTGTAAGTATCAGCCCCGACTCTCCTCACCATCACCTGCAAGAATCAGCCTCACCTCTCCTCACCATTTCCTTTAAGTATCAGCCCAGCCATTCCTCACCATCGTCTGGAAGTATCAGCCCCACATCTCCTCATCATAACCTGTACATATCAGCCCTGCATCTCCTCACCATCACCTGGAAGTATCAGCCCTGCCTCTCCTCACCATCACCTGGAAGTATCAGCCCCACCTGTCCTCATCATTACCAGGAAGTATCAGCCCTTCCTCTCCTCACCATCTTTAGCAAGTATCAGCCCCGCCTCTCCTCACCATCCCCTGTAAGTATCAGCCCAGCCTTTCCTCACAATCGCCTATAAGTATCAGCACCGCCTTTCTCCACCAATGCTTGGAAGTATTAGCCCCGCCTCTCCTCACCATCGCCTGGAAGTATCAACCCTTCCTCTAATCAAAATAACCTGAAAATATCAGCCACGCCTCTCCTCACCATCTTCTGGAAGTATCAGCCCCGCCTCTCCTCACCATTACCTGGAAATATCAGCCCCACCTTTCATCACCTTCACCTGGAAGTTTCTGCCTATCCTCTCCTCACCATCACCTGTAAGTATCAACCGCGCCTCTCCTCACCATTGCATGGAAGTATCAGCCCAGCCTCTAATAACAATCGCCTGTAAATATCAGCCCTGCCTCTCCTCACCATCCCCTGGAAGTATCAACCCGCCTCTAATCAAAATAACCTGAAGGTATCAGCCACGCCTCTCCTCACCATCACCTGGAAGTATCAGCCACGCCTCTCCTCACCATCAGCTGGAAGTATCAGCCCCGCCTTTCCTAAACTTCACCTGAAAGTTTCTGCCCCTCCTGTCCTCACCATCACCTGTATGTATCAGCCGCGCCTCTCCTCACCAATGCATGGAAGTATCAGCCCAGCCTCTTTTCACCATCGCCTGTGAGTATCAGCCCCGCCTCTCCTCACCATCACATGGAAGTATCAGCCCAGCGTCTCCTTACTATTGCCTGTAAGTATCAGCCCCGCCTCTCCTCACCACCATTTGGAAGTATCAGACCCGCCTCTCCTCACAACCACCTGGAAGTATCAGCAACGCTTCTCCTCACCATTACCACGATGTATCAGCCCCGCCTCTCCTCACCATCACCTGGAACTATCTGCCCCGCCTTTCCTCACCATCACTTGGGTAGTATCAGCCCTGCCTCTCCTCACCATCACCTGGAAGTACCAACCCCGTCTCTCCTAACCATCACCTGGAAGTATCAGCCCCGCCTCTTCACACCATCACCTAGAAGTATCAGCCCCGCCTTTCCTCACCATCACCTAAAAGTTTAAGCCCCGCCTCTCCTTACCATCACCTGGAAGTATCAGCCCCGCCTCTCCTCACAATTGCCTGGAAGTATCATCTCAGCCTCTTCTCACCATCGCCTGTGAGTATCAGCCCCGCCTCTCCTTACCATCGCCTGGAAGTATCAGCCCAGCCTTTCATCACCATCGCCTGTGAGTATCAGCCCAGCCTCTCTTCACCATCGCCTGGAAGTATCACCTAGCCTCTCCTCACCATCTCCTGTAAGTATCAGCCCCGCCTCTCCTTTCCATCTCATGGAAGTATCAGCCCCGCCTTTCATCACCTTCACCTGGAAGTTTCTGCCTCTCCTCTCCTCACCATCACCTGTAAGTATCAGCCGTGCCTCTCCTCACCATTGCATGGAAGTATCAGCCCAGCTTCTAATAACAATCGCCTGTGAATATCAGCCCCACCTTTCCTCACCATCACCTATAAGTATCAGCCCCGCCTCTACTCACCATTACCTAGAAGAATCAGCCCTGTCCCTCCTCGCCATCACCTATAAGTATCAGCCCGGCCTCTCCTCGCCATCAACTGGAAGTATCATCCCCTCCTCTCCTCACCATCACCTGGAAGTATCATTCCCGCCTCTAATCACCATCACCTGGAAGTATCAGCCCAGCCTCTCCTCACCATTACCTGGAAGTATAAGCCCTACCTCTCTTCACCATCACCTGGAAGTATAAGCCCCGCCTCTCCTAACCATCAAATGGAAGTATCATCTCCGCCTCTTCTCACCATCACCTGGAAGTATCAGCCCTACCTCTCCTCACCATCACCTGTAAGTATCAGCCCCGCCTCTCCTCACCATCACTTGCAAGTATCAGCCTCACCTCTCCTCACCATTTCCTGTAAGTATCAGCCCCGCCTCTCCTCACCATCGCCTGGAAGTATCACCCCTACATCTCCTCATCATAACCTGTATGTATCAGCCCCGAATCTCCAAACCATCACCTGGAAGTATTAGCCCTGCCTCTTTTCACCATCACCTGGAAGTATCAACCCCGCCTCTCCTCACCATTGCTAGTAATTATCAGCCCCGTCTCTCCTCACCATCACCTGTAAGTATCAGCATAGCCTCTCCTCTCCATCGCCTATAAGTATAAGCCCCGCCTTTCCCCACCAACCCTTGGAAGTATCAGCCCCGCCTCTCCTCACCATCACCTGGAAGTATCAGCCCCGCCTCTCCTCACCATCACCTGGAAGTATCAGCCCCTCCTCTACTCACCATCACCTATAAGTATCAGCCCGCCTCTACTCACCATTACCTCGAAGTATCAGCCCTGTCCCACCTCACCATCACCTGGAAGTATCAGCCCCGCCTCTCCTCGCCATCAACTGGAAGTATCATCCCCGCCTCTCCTCACCATGACCTGGAAGTATCATCCCCGCCTTTAATCACCATCACCTGTAAGTATCAGCCCAGCCTCTCCTCAATATTAACTGGAATTATAAGCCCTACCTCTCTTCACCATCACCTGGAAGTATAAGATCCACCTCTCCTAACCAGCAAATGGAAGTATCATCCCCGCCTCTTTTCACCATCACCTGGAAGTATCAGCCCTGCCTCTCCTCACAATCACCTGTAAGTATCAGCCCCGCCTCTCCTCACCAACACCTGCAAGTATCAGCCTCACCTCTCCTCACCATTTCCTTGAAGTATCAGCCCTGCCATTCCTCACTTCGTGTGGAAGTATCACCCCCACATCTCCTCATCATAACCTGTACATATCAGCCCCGCATCTCCTCACCATCACCTGGAAGTATCAGCCCTGCCTCTCCTCACCATCACCTGGAAGTATCAGCCCCGCCTGTCCCCATCAGTACCAGGAAGTATCAGCCCTGCCTCTCCTCACCATCATTAGTAAATATCAGCCCCGCCTCTCCTCACCATTGCCTGTAAGTATCAGCCCACCCTTTCCTCACAATCGCCTATAAGTATCAGCCCCGCCTTTCTCCACCAATGTTTGGAAGTATCAGCCCGCCTCTCCTCACCATCGCCTGGAAGTATCAACCCTTCCTCTAATCAAAATAACCTGAAAATATCAGCCACGCCTCTCCTCACCATCACCTGGAAGTATCAGCCCCGCCTCTCCTCACCATTACCTGGAAGTATCAGCCCCGCCTTTCATCGCCTTCACCTGGAAGTTTCTGCCTCTCCTCTCCTCACCATCACCTGTAAGTATCAACCGCGCCTCTCCTCACCATTGCATGGAAGTATCAGCCCAGCCTCTAATAACAATCGCCTGTGAATATCAGCCCCGCCTCTCCTCACCATCCCCTGGAAGTATCAACCCGCCTCTAATCAAAATAACCTGAAGGTATCAGCCACGCCTCTCCTAACCATCACCTGGAAGTATCAGCCACGCCTCTCCTCACCATCAGCTGGAAGTATCAGCCCCGCTTTCCTCAACTTCACCTGAAAGTTTCTGCCCCTCATGTCCTCACCATCACCTGTATGTATCAGCCGTGCCTCTCCTCACCAATGCATGGAAGTATCAGCCCAGCCTCTCTTCACCATCGCCAGTGAGTATCAGCCCCGCCTCTCCTCACCATCACAGGGAAGTATCAGCCCAGCCTCTCCTTACTATTGCCTGTAAGTATCAGCCCCGCCTTTCCTCACCACCATTTGGAAGTATCAGACCCGCCTCTCCTCAAAACCACCTGGAAGTATCAGCAACGCTTCTCCTCACCATTACCACGATGTATCAGCCCCGCCTCTCCTCCCCATCACCTGGAACTATCCGCCCCGCCTTTCCTCACCATCGCTTGGGTAGTATCAGCCCTGCCTCTCCTCCCCATTACCTGGAAGTATCAACCCCGTCTCTCCTAACCATCACCTGGATGTATCAGCCCCGCCTCTTCACACCATCACCTAGAATTATCAGCCCCGCCTCTCCTCACCATCACCTAAAAGTTTAAGCCCCGCCTCTCCTCACCATCACCTGGAAGTATCAGCCCGCCTCTCCTCACAATTGCCTGGAAGTATCAGCCCCGCCTCTCCTTACCATCGCCTGGAAGTATCAGCCCAGCCTTTCATCACCATCGCCTGTGAGTATCAGCCCAGCCTCTCTTCACCATCGCCTGGAAGTATCACATAGCCTCTCCTCACCATCACCTGTAAGTATCAGCCCCGCCTCTCCTTACCATCTCATGGAAGTATCAGCCCCGCCTTTCATCACCTTCACCTGGAAGTTTCTGCCTCTCCTCTCCTCACCATCACCTGTAAGTATCAGCCACACCTCTCCTCACCATTGCATGGAAGTATCAGCCCAGCTTCTAATAACAATCGCCTGTGAATATCAGCCCCACCTCTCCTCACCATCACCTATAGGTATCAGCCCGGCCTCTACTCACCATTACCTAGAAGAATCAGCCCTGTCCCTCCTCACCATCACCAATAAGTATCAGCCACGCCTCTCCTCACCATCAACTGGAAGTATCATCCCCGCCTCTCCTCACCATCACCTGGAAGTATCATCCCCGCCTCTAATCACCATCACCTGGAAGTATCAGCCCCGCCTCTCCTCACCATTACCTGGAATTATAAGCCCTACCTCTCTTCCCCATCACCTGGAAGTATAAGCCCCGCCTCTCCTAACCATCAAATGGAAGTATCATCTCCGCCTCTTCTCACCATCACCTGGAAGTATCAGCCCTACCTCTCCTCACCATCACCTGTAAGTATCAGCCCCGCCTCTCCTCACCATCACTTGCAAGTATCAGCCTCACAACTCCTCACCATTTCCTGTAAGTATCATTCCCTCCTCTCCTCACCATCGCCTGGAAGTATCACCCCTACATCTCCTCATCATAACCTGTATGTATCAGCCCCGAATCTCCACACCATCACCTGGAAGTATCAGCCCTGACTCTATTCACCATCACCTGGAAGTATCAGCCCCGCCTCTCCTCACCATCGCTAGTAATTATCAGCCCCGCCTCTCCTCACCATCACCTGTAAGTATCAGCATAGCCTTTCCTCACCATCGCCTATAAGTATCAGCCCCTCCTTTCCTCACCAACCCTTGGAAGTATCAGCCCCACCTCTCCTCACCATCACCTGGAAGTATCAGCCCCGCCTCTCCTCACCATCACCTGGAAGTATCAGCCCCGCCTCTCCTCACCATCACCTATAAGTATCAGCCCGCCTCTACTTACCATTACCTAGAAGTATCAGCCCTGTCCCTCCTCACCATCACCTGGAAGTATCAGCCCCGCCTCTCCTCGCCATCTACTGGATGTATCATCCCCGCCTCTCCTCACCATCACCTGGAAGTATCATCCCCGCCTTTAATCACCATCACCTGGAAGTATCAGCCCAGCCTCTCCTCAATATTACCTGGAATTATAAGCCCTACCTCTCTTTACCATCACCTGGAAGTATACGCCCCACCTCTCCTAACCATCAAATGGAAGTATCATCCCCTTCTCTTCTCACAATCACCTGGAAGTATCAGCCCTGCCTCTCCTCACCATCACCTGCAAGTATCATCACCGCCTCTCCTCACCATCACCAGCAAGTATCAGCCTCACCTCTCCTCACCATTTCCTTTAAGTATCAGCCACACCTCTCCTCACCATCGCCTGGAAGTATTACCCCCACATCTCCTCATCATAACCTGTACGTATCAGCCCCGCATCTCCTCACCATCACCTGGAAGTATCAGCCCAGCCTCTCTTCACCATCGCCTGGAAGTATCACCCAGCCTCTCCTCACCATCGCCTGTAAGTATCAGCCCCGCCTCTCCTTAACTTCTCATGTAAGTATCAGCCCCACCTCTCCTCACCATCGCCTGGAAGTATCTGCCTGCCTCTCCTCACCATCAACTGGAAGTATCAGCCCCATCTCTCCTCACCATAACCTGGAAGTATCAGCCCCGCCACTCCTCACTATCACCTGGAAGTATCAGCCCCGCCTCTCCTCACCATCACCTGTAAGTATCAGCCCCGCCTCTACTCACCATTACCTAAAAGTATCAGCCCTGACCCTCCTCACCATAACCTGGAAGTATCAGCCCCGCCTCTCCTTGCCACCAACTGGAAGTATCATCCCCTCCTCTCCTCACCATCACCTTGAAGTATCATCCCCGCCTCTAATTGCCATGACCTGGAAGTATCAGCCCCGCCTCTCCTCACCACCAACTGGAAGTATCAGACCCGCCTCTCCTTTCAACTGACTGTAAGTATCAGCAACGCCTCTCCCCACCATTACCTGGATGTATCAGCTGCGCCTCTCCTCACCATCACCTGGAAGTATCCAACCCGCCTCTCCTCACCATCACTTGGGTAGTATCAGCCCCGCCTCTCCTCACCACCACCTGGAAGTATCAGCAACGCTTCTCCTCACCATTACCACGATGTAACAGCCCCGCCTCTCCTCACCATCACCTGGAACTATCTGCCCCCCCTTTCCTCACCATCACTTGGGTAGTATCAGCCCTGCCTCTCCTCACCATCACCTGGAAGTATCAACCCCGTCTCTCCTAACCATCACCTGGAAGTATCAGCCCCGCCTCTTCACACCATCACCTAGAAGTATCAGCCCCGCCTCTCCTCACCATCACCTAAAAGTTTAAGCCCCGCCTCTCCTTACCTTCACCTGGAAGTATCAGCCCCGCCTCTCCTCACAATTGCCTGGAAGTATCATCTCAGCCTCTTCTCACCATCGCCTGTGAGTATCAGCCCCGCCTCTCCTTACCATCGCCTGGAAGTATCAGCCCAGCCTTTCATCACCATCGCCTGTGAGTATCAGCCCAGCCTCTCTTCACCATCGCCTGGAAGTATCACCTAGCCTCTCCTCACCATCTCCTGTAAGTATCAGCCCCGCCTCTCCTTTCCATCTCATGGAAGTATCAGCCCCGCCTTTCATCACCTTCACCTGGAAGTTTCTGTCTCTCCTCTCCTCACCATCTCCTGTAAGTATCAGCCGCGCCTCTCCTCACCATTGCATGGAAGTATCAGCCCAGCTTCTAATAACAATCGCCTGTGAATATCAGCCCCACCTCTCCTCAACATCAGCTATAAGTATCAGCCTCGCCTCTACTCACCATTACCTAGAAGAATCAGCCCTGTCCCTCCTCGCCATCACCTATAAGTATCAGCCCCGCCTCTCCTCGCCATCAACTGGAAGTATCATCCCCTTCTCTCCTCACCATCACCTGGAAGTATCATCCCTGCCTCTAATCACCATCACCTGGAAGTATCAGCCCCGATTCTCCTCACCATTACCTGGAAGTATAAGCCCTACCTCTCTTCACCATCACCTGGAAGTATAAGCCCCGCCTCTCCTAACCATCAAATGGAAGTATCATCTCCGCCTCTTCTCACCATCACCTGGAAGTATCAGCCCCACCTCTCCTCACCATCACCTGTAAGTATCAGCCCCGCCTCTCCTCACCATCACTTGCAAGTATCAGCCTCACCTCTCCTCACCATTTCCTGTAAGTATCAGCCCGCCTCTCCTCACCATCGCCTGGAAGTATCACCCCTACATCTCCTCATCATAACCTGTATGTATCAGCCCCGAATCTCCAAACCATTACCTGGAAGTATTAGCCCTGCCTCTTCTCACCATCACCTGGAAGTATCAACCCCGCCTCTCCTCACCATTGCTAGTAATTATAAGCCCCGTATCTCCTCACCATCACCTGTAAGTATCAGCATAGCCTCTCCTCTCCATCGCCTATAAGTATAAGCCCCACCTTTCCCCACCAACCCTTGGAACTATCAGCCCCGCCTCTCCTCACCATCACCTGGAAGTATCAGCCCCGCCTCTCCTCACCATCACCTGGAAGTATCAGCCCCTCCTCTACTCACCATCACCTATAAGTATCAGCCCGCCTCTACTCACCATTACCTCGAAGTATCAGCCCTGTCCCTCCTCACCATCACCTGGAAGTATCAGCCCCGCCTCTCCTCGCCATCAACTGGAAGTATCATCCCCGCCTCTCCTCACCATCACCTGGAAGTATCATCCCCGCCTTTAATCACCATCACCTGGAAGTATCAGCCCAGCCTCTCCTCAATATTAACTGGAATTATAAGCCCTACCTCTCTTCACCATCACCTGGAAGTATAAGATACACCTCTCCTAACCATCAAATGGAAGTATCATCCCCGCCTCTTTTCACCATCACCTGGAAGTATCAGCCCTGCCTCTCCTCACAATCACCTGTAAGTATCAGCCCCGCCTCTCCTCACCAGCACCTGCAAGTATCAGCCTCACCTCTCCTCACCATTTCCTTGAAGTATCAGCCCTGCCATTCCTCACCATCGTGTGGAAGTATCACCCCCACATCTCCTCATCATAACCTGTACATATCAGCCCCGCATATCCTCACCATCACCTGGAAGTATCAGCCCTGCCTCTCCTCACCATCACCTGGAAGTATCAGCCCCGCCTGTCATCATCAGTACCAGGAAGTATCAGCCCCGCCTCTCCTCACCATCATTAGTAAACATCAGCCCCGCCTCTCCTCACCATCGCCTGTAAGTATCAGCCCAGCCTTTCCTCACAATCGCCTATAAGTATCAGCCACGCCTTTCTCCACCAATGTTTGTAAGTATCAGCCCGCCTCTCCTCACCATCGCCTGGAAGTATCAACCCTTCCTCTAATCAAAATAACCTTAAAATATCAGCCACGCCTCTCCTCACCATCACCTGGAAGTATCAGCCCCGCCTCTCCTCACCATTACCTGGAAGTATCAGCCCCGCCTTTCATCACCTTCACCTGGAAGTTTCTGCCTCTCCTCTCCTCACCATCACCTGGAAGTATCAGCCCCGCCTCTCCTCACCATTACCTGGAAGTATCAGCCCCGCCTTTCATCACCTTCACCTGGAAGTTTCTGCCCCGCCTCTCCTCACCACCATTTGGAAGTATCAGACCCGCCTCTCCTCACAACCACCTGGAAGTATCAGCAACGCTTCTCCTCACCATTACCACGATGTATCAGCCCCGCCTCTCCTCCCCATCACCTGGAACTATCCGCCCCGCCTTTCCTCACCATCGCTTGGGTAGTATCAGCCCTGCCTCTCCTCCCCATTACCTGGAAGTATCAACCCCGTCTCTCCTAACCATCACCTGGAAGTATTAGCCCCGCCTCTTCACACCATCACCTAGAATTATCAGCCCCGCCTCTCCTCACCATCACCTAAAAGTTTAAGCCCCGCCTCTCCTCACCATCACCTGGAAGTATCAGCCCGCCTCTCCTCACAATTGCCTGGAAGTATCAGCCCCGCCTCTCCTTACCATCGCCTGGAAGTATCAGCCCAGCCTTTCATCACCATCGCCTGTGAGTATCAGCCCAGCCTCTCTTCACCATCGCCTGGAAGTATCACCTAGCCTCTCCTCACCATCACCTGTAAGTATCAGCCCCGCCTCTCCTTACCATCTCTTGCAAGTATCAGCCCCGCCTTTCATCACCTTCACCTGGAAGTTTCTGCCTCTCCTCTCCTCACCATCACCTGTAAGTATCAGCCGCGCCTCTCCTCACCATTGCATGGAAGTATCAGCCCAGCTTCTAATAACAATCGCCTGTGAATATCAGCCCCACCTCTCCTCACCATCACCTATAAGTATCAGCCCGGCCTCTACTCACCATTACCTAGAAGAATCAGCCCTGTCCCTCCTCACCATCACCATCAGCCCCGCCTCTCCTCGCCATCAACTGGAAGTATCATCCCCGCCTCTCCTCACCATCACCTGGAAGTATCATCCCCGCCTCTAATCACCATCACCTTGAAGTATCATCCCCGCCTCTAATTGCCATGACCTGGAAGTATCAGCCCCGCCTCTCCTCACCACCAACTGGAAGTATCAGACCCGCCTCTCCTTTCAACTGACTGTAAGTATCAGCAACGCCTCTACCCACCATTACCTGGATGTATCAGCTGCGCCTCTCCTCACCATCACCTGGAAGTATCCAACCCGCCTCTCCTCACCATCACTTGGGTAGTATCAGCCCCGCCTCTCCTCACCACCACCTGGAAGTATCAAACCCGCCTCTCCTATCCATCACCTGGAAGTATCAGCCCCGCCTCTTCACACCATCACCTGGAAGTATCAGTCCCGCCTCTCCTCACCATCACCTGAAAGTTTCAGCCCCACCTCTCCTCTCCATCAATTGGAAATATCAGCCCTGTCTCTCCTCACAATCACCTGGAACTATCAGCTCAACCTCTCCTCACCATCGCCTTTGAGTATCAGCCCCGCCTCTCCTCACCATCGCCTGGAAGTATCAGCCCAACCTCTCCTCACCATCGCCTGTCAGTATCAGCCCAGCCTCTCTTCACCATCGCATGGAAGTATCAGCATAGCGTCTCCCTACTATTGCCTGTAAGTATCAGCTGCGCCTCTCCTCACCACCGCCTGCAAGTATCTGACCCGCCTCTCCCCACAACCGCGTGGATGTATCAGCCCTGCCTCTCCTCACCATCACCTGGAGGTATCAGCCCCGCCTGTCCTCACCATCGCCAGGAAGTATCAGTCCCGCCTCTCCTCACCATCGCTAGTAAGTATCAGCCCTGCCTCTCCTCACCATCGCCTGTAAGTATCAGCCCAGGCTCTCCTCACCATCGCCTATAAGTATCAGCCCCGCCTTTCCCCACCAATGCTAGGAAGTATCAGCCCCACCTCTCCTCATTATCGCCTGGAAGTATCAACCCCGCCTCTAATCAAAATAACCTGAAAATATCAGCCAAGCCTCTCCTCACCATCTCCTGGAAGTATCAGCCCCGCCTCTCCTCATCATCACCTGAAAGTATCAGCCCGGTTTTTTATCACCTTCACCTGGAAGTTTCTGCCCCTCCTCTCCTCATCATCACCTGTAAGTATCAGCCGTGCCTCTCCTCACCATTGCATGGAAGTATGAGCCCAGCCTCTAATAACAATAGCCTGTGATTATCAGCCACGCCTCTCCTCACCATCGCCTGGAAGTATCAACCAGCCTCTAATCAAAATAACCTGAAGGTATCAGCCACGCCTCTCCTCACCATCACCTGGAAGTATCAGCCACGCCTCTTCTCACCATCACCTAGAAGTATCAACCCCGCCTTTCCTCAACTTCACCTGAAAGTTTCTGCCCCTCCTGTCCTCACCTTCACCTGAATGTACCAGCCGCGCCTCTCCTCACCATTGCATGGAAGTATCAGCCCAGCCTCTCTTCAGCATCGCCTGTGAGTATCAGCCCCGCCTCTCCTCACCATCGCAGTTAAGTATCGGCCCAGCCTCTCCTTACTATTGCCTGTAAGTATCAGCCCCGCCTCTCCTCACCACCACCTGAAAGTATCAGACCCGCCTATCCTCACAACCGCCTGGAAGTATCAGGAACGCCTCTCCTTGCCATCAACTGGAAGTATCAACCCCGCCTCTCCTCACCATCACCTGGAAGTATCATCCCCGCCTCTAATCACAATGACCTGGAAGTATCAGCCCCGCCTCTCCTCACCACCAACTGGAAGTATCAGACCCGCCTCTCCTCACCACCAACTGGAAGTATCAGACCCGCCTCTCCTCTAAACTGCCTGGAAGTATCAGCAACACCTCTCCTCACCATTACCTGGATGTATCAGCCGCGCCTCTCCTCACCATCACCTGGAAGTATCCAACCCGCCTCTCCTCACCATCACCTGGAAGTATCAGCCCCGCCTGTCCTCACTATCACCAGGAAGTATCAGTCCCGCCTCTCCTCACCATCGCTAGTAAGTATCAGCCCCGCCTCTCCTCACCATCACCTGTAAGTATCAGCCCAGCCTTTCCTCACCATCGCCTATAAGTATCAGCCCCGCCTTTCCCCACCAACGCTAGGAAGTATCAGCCTCGCCTCTCCTCACCATCGCATGGAAGTATCAACCCCGCCTCTAATCAAAATAACCTGAAAATATCAAACCCGTCTCTCCTAACCATCACCTGAAAGTATCAGCCCCGCCTCTTCACACCATCACCTGGAAGTATCAGCACCACCTCTCCTCACCATCACCTGAAAGTTTCAGCCTAACCTCTCCTCACCATCACCTGGAAGTATCAGCCCGCCTCTCCTCACCATCGCCTGGAAGTATCAGCCCTGCCACTCCTCACCATCGCCTATGAGTATCAGCCATGCGTCTCCTCACCATTGCCTGGAAGTATCAGCTCAGCCTCTCCTCACCAACGCCTGTGAGTATCTGCCCCGCCTTTACTCACCATCGCCTGGATGTATCAGCCCTGCCTATCTTCACCATCACCTGTGAGTTTCAGCTCAGTCTCTCTTCACAATCGCCTGGAAATATCACCACGCCTCTCCTCACCATAGCCTGTAAGTATCAGCCCTGCCTCTCCTCACCATAGCATGGAAGTATCAGCCCCACCTCTCCTCACCATCGCCTGTAAGTATCAGCCCCGCCTCTACTCACCATCTCCTGGAAGTATCAGCCCTGCCTCTCCTCACCATCAACTGGAAGTATCAGCCCAACCTCTCCTCACCTTCACCTGGAAGTATCAACCCCGCCTCTCCTCACCATCACCTTGAAGTATCAACCCCGCCTCTCCTCATTAATGTCTGGAAGTATCAGGCTAGCCTCTCATAACTATCGCCTTTGAGTATCACCCCAGCCTCTCTTCACCATCTCCTGGAAGTATCAGCCCTGCCTCTCCTCACCATCAACTGGAAGTATAAGCCCCACCTCTCCTCACCATCACCTGGAAGTATCAGCCCCGCCTCTCCTCACCATCACCTGGAAGTATCAGCCCCGCCTTTCCTCACCATCACATATAAGTATCAGCCCACCTATACACACCATTACTTAGAAGTATCAGCCCTGTCCCTCCTCGCCATCACCTGGAAGTATCAGCCCCGCCTCTCCTCGCCATCAACTGGATGTATCATCCCTGCCTCTCCTCACCATCACCTGGAAGTATCATCCCCGCCTCTAATCAAGATCACCTGGAAGTATCAGCCCCGCCTCTCCTCACCATTACCTGGAAGAATAAGCCCTACCTCTCTTCACCATCACCTGGAAGAATAAGCCCTACCTCTCCTAACCATCAGATGGAAATATCATCCCCGCCTCTTCTCACCATCACCTGGAAGTATCAACACTGCATCTCCTCACCATCACCTGTAAGTATCAGCCCCGCCTCTCCTCACCATCACCTGCAAGTATCAGATTCACCTCTCCTCACCATTTCCTGTAAGTATCAGCCCTGCCTCTCCTCACCATCACCTAGAAGTATCACCCCCATATCTCCTCATCATAACCTGTAGGTATCAGCCCCGTATCTCCTCACCATCACCTGGAAGTATCAGCCCCGCCTGACCTCACCATCGCCAGGAAGTATCAGCCCCGCCTCTCCTCACCACCACCTGGAAGTATCAAACCCGCCTCTCCTATCCATCACCTGGAAGTATCAGCCCCGCCTCTTCACACCATTACCTGGAAGTATCAGTCCCGCCTCTCCTCACCATCACCTGAAAGTTTCAGCCCCGCCTCTCCTCTCCATCTATTGGAAGTATCAGCCCCGCCTCTCCTCACAATCGCCTGGAACTATCAGCTCAACCTCTCCTCACCATCACCTGTGAGTATCAGCCCGGCCTCTCCTCACCATCGCCTGGAAGTATCAGCCCAACCTCTCCTCACCATCACCTGTGAGTATCAGCCCAGCCTCTCTTCACCATCGCATGGAAGTATCAGCCCAGCGTCTCCTTACTACTACCTGTAAGTATCAGCCGCGCCTCTCCTCACCACCGCCTGCAAGTATTTGACCCGCCTCTCCTCACAAATGCGTGGAAGTATCAGCCCTGCCTCTCCTCACCATCACCTGAAGGTATCAGTCCCGCCTCTCCTCACCATCGCTAGTAAGTATCAGCCCTGCCTCTCCTCACCATCGCCTGTAAGTATCAGCCCAGGCTCTACTCACCATCGCCTATAAGTATCAGCCCCGCCTTTCACCACCAACGCTAGGAAGTATCAGCCCCGCCTCTCCTCACCAACACCTGGAAGTATCAACCCCGCCTCTAATCAAAATAACCTGAAAATATCAGCCAAGCCTCTCCTCACCATCTCTACTCCTGGAAGTATCAGCCCCGCCTCTCCTCATCATCACCTGGAAGTATCAGCCCGGCTTTTCATCACCTTCACCTGGAAGTTTCTGCCCCTCCTCTCCTCACCATCACCTGTAAGTATCAGCCGAGCCTCTCCTCCCCATTGCATGGAAGTATCAGCCCAGCCTCTAATAACAATTGCCTATGAATATCAGCCACGCCTCTCCTCACCATCACCTGGAAGTATCAACCAGCCTCTAATCAAAATAACCTGAAGGTATCAGCCACTCCTCTCGTCACCATCACCTGGAAGTATCAGCCACGCCTCTCCTCACCATCACCTGGAAGTATCAACCCCGCCTTTCCTCAACTTCACCTGAAAGTTTCTGTCCCTCCTGTACTCACCTTCACCTGAATGTACCAGCCGCGCCTCTCCTCATCATTGCATGGAAGTATCAGCCCAGCCTCTCTTCAGCATCGCCTGTGAGTATCAGCCCCGCCTCTCCTCACCATCGCAGTTAAGTATCGGCCCAGCCTCTCCTTACTATTGCCTGTAAGTATCAGCCCCGCCTCTCCTCACCACCACCTGGAAGTATCAGACCCGCCTCTCCTCACAACCGCCTGGAAGTATCAGGAACGCCTCTCCTTGCCATCAACTGGAAGTATCATCCCCGCCTCTCCTCACCATCACCTGGAAGTATCATCCCCGCCTCTAATCACCATGACCTGGAAGTATCAGCCCCGCCTCTCCTCACCACAACTGGAAGTATCAGACCCGCCTCTCCTCTAAACTGCCTGGAAGTATCAGCAACACCTCTCCTCACCATTACATGGATGTATCAGCCGCGCCTCTCCTCAACATCACCTGGAAGTATCCAACCCGCCTCTCCTCACCATCATTTGGGTAGTATCAGCCCCGCCTCTACTCACCACCACCTGGAAGTATCAAACCCATCTCTCCTATCCATCACCTGGAAGTATCAGCCTCGCCTCTTCACACCATCACCTGGAAGTATCAGCCCCGCCTCTCCTCACCATCACCTGAAAGTTTCAGCCCCGCCTCTCCTCTCCATCAATTGGAAGTATCAGCCCCGCCTCTCCTCACAATCCCCTCTAAGTATCAGCTCAGCCTCTCCTCACCATCGCCTGTGAGTATCAGCCCCGCCTCTCCTCACCATCGCCTGGAAGTATCAGCCCAGCCTCTCCTCACCATCGCCTTTGAGTATCAGCCCAGCCTCTCTTCACCATCGCATGGAAATATCAGCACAGCGTCTCCTTACTGTTGCCTGTAAGTATCAGCCGCGCCTCTCCTCACCACCGCCTGGAAGTATCTGACCCGCCTCTCCTCACAACCGCCTGGAAGTATCAGCCCTGCCTCTCCTCACCATCACATGGAAGTATCAGCCCTGCCTGTCCTCACTATCACCAGGAAGTATCAGTCCCGCCTCTCCTCACCATCGCTAGTAAGTATCAGCCCCGCCTCTCCTCACCAACACCTGTAAGTATCAGCCCAGCCTTTCCTCACCATCGCCTATAAGTATCAGCCCCGCCTTTCCCCACCAACGCATAGGAAGTATCAGCCCCGCCTCTCCTCACCATCGCATGGAAGTATCAACCCCGCCTCTAATCAAAATAACCTGAAAATATCAGCCACGCCTCTCCTCACCTTCACCTGGAAGTATCAGCCCTGCCTCTCCTCACCATCACCTGGAAATATCAGCCCCGCCTTTCATCACCTTCACCTGGAAGTTTCTGCCACTCCTCTCCTCACCATCACCTGTAAGTATCAGCCGCTTCTCTCCTCTACAATGCATGGAAGTATCAGCCCAGCCTCTAATAACAATTGCCTGTGAATATCAGCCACGCCTCTCCTCACCATCGCCTGGAAGTATCAACCCGCCTCTAATCAAAATAACCTGAAGGTATCAGCCACGCCTCTCCTCACCATCACCTGGAAGTATCAGCCACACCTCTCCTCACCATCACCTGGAAGTATCAAGCCCGCCTTTCCTCAACTTCACCTGAAAGTTACTGCCCCTCCTGTCCTCACCTTACCTGTATGTACCAGCCGCGCCTCTCCTCACCATTGCATGGAAGTATCAGCCCAGCCTCTCATCACCATCGCCTGTGAGTATCAGCCTAGCCTCTCCTTACTATTGCCTGTAAGTATCAGCCCCACCTCTCCTCACCACCACCTGGAAGTATCAGACCCGCCTCTCCTCACAACCGCCTGGAAGTATCAGCAACGCCTCTCCTCACCATCACCTGGAAGTATCAGACCCGCCTCTCCTCACAACCGCCTGGAAGTATCAGCCACGCCTCTCCTCACCATCACCTGGAAGTATCAGCCACACCTCTCCTCACCATCACCTGGAAGTATCAAGCCCGCCTTTCCTCAACTTCACCTAAAAGTTTCTGCCCCTCCTGTCCTCACCTTACCTGTATGTACCAGCCGCGCCTCTCCTCACCATTGCATGGAAGTATCAGCCCAGCCTCTCATCACCATCGCCTGTGAGTATCAGCCTAGCCTCTCCTTACTATTGCCTGTAAGTATCAGCCCCACCTCTCCTCACCACCACCTGGAAGTATCAGACCCGCCTCTCCTCACAACCGCCTGGAAGTATCAGCAACGCCTCTCCTCACCATTACGTGGATGTATCAGCCCCGCCTCTCCTCACCATCACCTTGAAGTATCAAACCCGTCTCTCCTAACCATCACCTGAAAGTATCAGCTCCGCCTCTTCACACCATCACCTGGAAGTATCAGCACCACCTTTCCTCACCATCACCTGAAAGTTTCAGCCTTGCCTCTCCTCACCATCACCTGGAAGTATCATCCCGCCTCTCCTCACCATCGCCTGGAAGTATCAGCCCTGCCACTCCTCACCATCGCCTATGAGTATCAGCCATGCGTCTCCTCACCATTGCCTGGAAGTATCAGCTCAGCCTCTCCTCACCACCGCCTGTGAGTATCAGCCCCGCCTTTACTCACCATCGCCTGGATGTATCAGCCCTGCCTCTCCTCACCATCACCTGTGAGTATCAGCTCAGTCTCTCTTCACAATCGCCTGGAAATATCACCACGCCTCTCCTCACCATAGCCTGTAAGTATCAGCCCTGCCTCTCCTCACCATCGCATGGAAGTATCAGCCCCACCTCCCCTCACCATTGCCTGTAAGTATCAGCCCCGCCTCTACTCACCATCGCCTGCAAGTATCAGCCCTGCCTCTCCTCACCATCAACTGGAAGTATCAGCCCAACCTCTCCTCACCTTCACCTGGAAGTATCAACCCCGCCTCTCCTCACCATCGCCTGCAAGTATCACGTAGCCTCGCCTTACCATCGCCTGTAAGTATCAGCCCCGCCTTTCCTTACCTTCTCATGGAAGTATCAGCCCCGCCTTTCATTACCTTCACCTGAAGTTTCTGCCTCTCCTCTCCTCACCATCACCTGTAAGTATCAGCCGCGCCTCTCCTCACCATTGCAAGGAAGTATCAGCCCAGCTTCTAATAACAATCGCCTGTGAATATCAGCCCCACCTCTCCTCACCATCACCTATAAGTATCATCCTCGCCTCTACTTACCATTACCTCTAAGAATCATCCCTGTCCCTCCTCGCCATCACCTATAAGTATCAGCCCCACCTCTCCTCGCCATCAACTGGAAGTATCATCCCCGCCTCTCCTCACCATCACCTGGAAGTATCTTCCCCGCCTCTAATCACCATCACCTGGAAGTATCAGCCCCGCCTCTCTTCACCATTACCTGGAAGTATGAGCCCTACCTCTCTTCACCATCACCTGGAAATATAAGCCCCGCCTCTCCTAACCATCAAATGGAAGTATCATCTCCGCCTCTTCTCACCATCACCTGGAAGTATCAGCCCTACCTCTCCTCACCATCAACTGTAAGTATCAGCCCCGCCTCTCCTCACCATCACCTGGAAGTATCATCCCCGCCTCTAATCAAGATCACCAGGAAGTATCAGCCCCGCCTCTCCTCACCATTACCTGGAAGAATAAGCCCTACCTCTCTTCACCATCACCTGTAAGTATAAGCCCCGCCTCTCCTAACCATCAGATGGAAATATCATCCCGCCTCTTCTCACCATCACCTGGAAGTATCAGCACTGCATCTCCTCACTATCACCTGTAAGTATCAGCCCCGCCTCTCCTCACCATCACCTGCAAGTATCAGATTCACCTCTCCTCACCATTTCCTGTAAGTATCAGCCCTGCCTCTCCTCACCATTGCCTGGAAGTATCACCCCCATATCTCCTCATCATAACCTGTAGGTATCAGCCCCGTATCTCCTCACCATCACCTGGAAGTATCATCCCCGCCTGACCTCACCATCACCAGGAAGCATCAGCCCCGCCTCTCCTCACCATCGCTAGTAAATATCAGCCCTCCTCTCCTCACCATCGCTAGTAAATATCAGCCCCGCCTCTCCTCACCACCGCCTTTAAGTATCAGCCCAGCCTCTCCACACCATCGCCTATAAGTATCAGCCCCGCCTTTCCCCACCAATGCTTGGAAGTATCAGCCCCGCCTCTCCTTACCATCACCTGGAAGTATCAGCCCTGCCTCTCCTTACCATCACCTGGAAGTATCAGCCCCACCTCTCCTCACCATCACTTATAAGTATCAGCCGCGCCTCTACTCACCATTACCTAGAAGTATCAGCCCTGTCCCTCCTCACCATCACCTGGATTTATCAGCCCCGCCTCTCCTCGCCATCAACTGGAAGTATCATCCCCGCCTCTCCTCACCATCACCTGGAAATATCATCCCCGCCTCTAATCACCATCATTTGGAAGTATCAGCCCAGCCTCTCCTCACCATTACCTGGAAGTATAAGCCCTACCTCTCTTCACCATCACATGGAAGTATAAGCACCGCCTCTCCTAACCATCAAATGGAAGTATCATCCCCGCTTCTTTTCACCATCACCTTGAAGTATCAGCCCTGCCTCTCCTCACAATAACCTGTAAGTATCAGCCCCGCCTCTCCTCACCATCACCTGCAAGTATCAGCCTCACCTCTCCTCACCATTTCCTTTAAGTATCAGCCCCGCATTCCTCAACATAGTCTGGAAGTATCACCCCCACATCTCCTCATCATAACCAGTACATATCAGCCCCGCATCTCCTCACCATCACCTGAAAGTATCAGCCCTGCGTCTCCTAACCATCACCTGGAAGTATCAGCCCCGCCTGTCCTCATCATTGCAAGGAAGTATCAGCCCCGCATCTCCTCACCATCATTAGTAAGTATCAGCCCCGCCTCTCCTCACCATCGCCTGTAAGTATCAGCCCAGCCTCTCCTCACCATCGCCTATAAGTATCAGCCCCGCCTTTCTCCACCAATGCTTGGAAGTATCAGCCCCGCCTCTCCTCACCATCGCCTGGAAGTATCAACCCTTCCTCTAATCAAAATAACCTGAAAATATCAGCCACGTCTCTCCTCACCATCACCTGGAAGTATCAGCCCCGCCTCTCCTCACCATCACCTGGATGTATCAGCCCCGCCTTTCATCACCTTCACCTGGAAGTTTCTGCCTTTCCTCTCCTCACCATCACCTGTAAGTATCAGCCGCGCCTCTCCACACCATTGCATGGAAGTATCAGCCCAACCTCTAATAACAATCGCCTGTGAATATCAGCCCCGCCTCTCCTCACTGTCGCCTGGAAGTATCAACCCGCCTCTAATCAAAATAACCTGAAGGTATCAGCCATGCCTCTCCTCACCTTCACCTGGAAGTATCAGCCACGCCTCTCCTCACCATCAGCTGGAAGTATCAGCCCCGCCTTTCCTCAACTTCACCTGAAAGTTTCTGCCCCTCCTGTCCTCACCATCACCTGTATGTATCAGCCGCGCCTCTTCTCACCAATGCATGGAAGTATCAGCCCAGCCTCTCTTCACCATCGCCTGTGAGTATCAGCCCTGCCTCTCCTCACCATCGCAGGGAAGTATCAGCCCAGCCTCTCCTTACTATTGCCTGTAAGTATCAGCCCCGCCTCTCCTCACCTCCACCTGGAAGTATCAGACCCGCCTCTCCTCACAACCACCTGGAATTATCAGCAACACTTCTCTTCACCATTACCACAATGTATCAGCCCCGCCTCTCCTCACCATCACCTGGAACTATCCGCCCCGCCTTTCCTCACCATCACTTGGGTAGTATCAGCCCTGCCTCTCCTCACCATCACCTGGAAGTATCAACCCCGTCTCTCCTAACTATCACCTGGAAGTATCAGCCCCGCCTCTTCACACCATCACCTAGAGGTATCAGCCCCGCCTCTCCTCACCATCACCTAAAAGTTTAAGCCCCGCCTCTCCTCACCATTACCTGGAAGTATCAGCCCCGCCTCTCCTCACAATTGCCTGGAAGTATCAGCTCAGGCTCTCCTCACCATCGCCTGTGAGTATCAGCCCCGCCTCTACTTACCATCGCCTGGAAGTATCAGCCTAGCCTTAAATCACCATCGCCTGTGAATATCAGCCCAGCCTCTCTTCACCATCGCCTGGAAGTATCACGTAGCCTCTCCTTACCATCGCCTGTAAGTATCAGTCCCGCCTCTCCTTACCTTCTCATGGAAGTATCAGCCCCGCTTTTCATCACCTTCACCTGAAGTTTCTGCCTCTCCTCTCCTCAACATCACCTGTAAGTATCAGCCGCGCCTCTCCTCACCATTGCATGGAAGTATCAGCCCAGCTTCTAATAACAATCGCCTGTGAATATCAGCCCCACCTCTCCTCACCATCACCTATAAGTATCATCCTTGCCTCTACTTACCATTACCTCTAAGAATCAGCCCTGTCCCTCCTCACCATCACCTATAAGTATCAGCCCCACCTCTCCTCGCCATCAACTGGAAGTATCATCCCCGCCTCTCCTCACCATCACCTGGAAGTATCATCCCCGCCTCTAATCACCATCACCTGGAAGTATCAGCCCCGCCTCTCTTCACCATTACCTGGAAGAATAAGCCATACCTCTCTTCACCATCACCTGGAAGTATAAGCCCCGCCTCTCCTAACCATCAAATGGAAGTATCATCTCCGCCTCTTCTCACCATCACCTGGAAGTATCAGCCCTACCTCTCCTCACCATCAACTGTAAGTATCAGCCCCGCCTCTCCTCACCATCACCTGCAAGTATCAGCCTCACCTCTCCTCACCATTTCTTGTAAGTATCAGCCCCGCCTCTCCTCACCATCGCCTGGAAGTATCACCCCCATATCTCCTCATCATAACCTGTATGTATCAGCCCCGAATCTCCACACCAACACCTGGAAGTATCAGCCCTGCCTCTACTCACAATCACCTGGAAGTATCAGCCCCGCCTTTCCTCACCATCGCTAGTAATTATCAGCCCTGCCCCTCCTCACCATCATCTGTAAGTATCAGCATAGCC
The DNA here is from genome assembly GCA_039081455.1 of Macrobrachium rosenbergii. NCBI lineage: Eukaryota > Metazoa > Arthropoda > Malacostraca > Decapoda > Palaemonidae > Macrobrachium > Macrobrachium rosenbergii. The sequence goes on along the minus strand of JANJGK010000301.1, from coordinate 174,344 downwards.
TCTCCTCACCATCGCCTATAAGTATCAGCCTCGCTTTTCCCCACCAACCCTTGGAAGTATCAGCCCCGCCTCTCCTCACCATCACCTGGAAGTATCAGCCCCGCCTCTCCTCACCATCACCTAGAAGTATCAGCCCCGCCTCTCCTCACCATCACCTATAAGTATCAGCCCCGCCTCTACTCACCAATACCTAGAAGTATCAGCCCTGTCCCTCCTCACCATCACCTGGAAGTATCAGCCCCGCCACTCCTCGCCATCAACTGGAAGTATCTTCCCCGCCTCTCCTCACCATCACCTGGAAGTATCATCCCCACCTCTAATCACCATCACCTGGAAGTATCAGCCCAGCCTCTCCTCAATATTACCTGGAATTATAAGTTCTACCTCTCTTCACCATCACCTGGAAGTATAAGCCCCACCTCTCCTAACCATCAAATGGAAGTATCATCCCCGTCTCTTCTCACCATCACCTGGAAGTATCAGCCCTACCTCTCCTCACCATCACCTGCAAGTATCATACCCGCCTCTCCTCACCATCACCTGCAAGTATCAGCCTCAACTCTCCTCACCATTTCCTTTAAGTATCAGCCCCGCCTCTCCTCACCATCGCCTGGAAGTATCACCCCCACATCTCCTCATTTTAACCTGTACGTATCAGCCCCGCATCTCCTCACCATCACCTGGAAGTATCAGCCCAGCCTCTCTTCACCATCGCCTGGAAGTATCACCCAGCCTCTCCTCACCATACCCTGTAAGTATCAGCCACGCCTCTCCTTAACTTCTCATATAAGTATCAGCACCACCTCTCCTCACCATCGCCTGTAAGTATCAGCCCTGCCTCTCCTCACCATCGCCTGGAAGTATCAGCCTGCCTCTCCTCACCATCAACTGGAAGTATCAACCCAACTCTCCTCACCATAATCTGGAAGTATCAGCCCCGCCACTCCTCACCATCACCTGGAGGTATCAGCCCCGCCTCTCCTCACCATCACCTGTAAGTATCAGCCCCGCCTCTACTCACCATTACCTAAAAGTATCAGCCCTGTCCCTCCTCACCATCACCTGGAAGTATCAGCCCCGCCTCTCCTTGCCACCAACTGGAAGTATCATCCCCGCATCTCTTCACCATCACCTGGAAGTATCAACCCCGCCTCTAATTGCCATGACCTGGAAGTATCAGTCTCGCCTCTCCTCACCACCAACTGGAAGTATCAGACCCGCCTCTCCTTTCAACTGCCTGTAAGTATCAGCAACGCCTCTCCTCACCATTACCTGGATGTATCAGCCGCGCCTCTCCTCACCATCACCTGGAAGTATCCAACCCGCCTCTCCTCACCATCACTTGGGTAGTATTAGCCCCGCCTCTCCTCACCACCACCTGGAAGTATCAAACCCGCCTCTCCTATCCATCACCTGGAAGTATCAGCCCCGCCTCTTCACACCATCACCTGGAAGTATCAGCCCTGCATCTCCTCACCATCACCTGAAAGTTTCAGCCCCTCGTCTCCTCTCCATCAATTGGAAGTATCAGCACCGCCTCTCCTAAAAATCGCCTGGAAGTATCAGCTCAGCCTCTCCTCACCATCGCCTGTGAGTATCAGCCCCGCCTCTCCTCACCATCGCCTGGAAGTATCAGCCCAACCTCTTCTCACCATCCCCTGTGAGTATCAGCCCAGCCTCTCTTCACCATCACATGGAAGTATCAGCCCAGCGTCTCCTTACTATTGCCTGTTAGTATCAGCCGCGACTCTCCTCACCACCGATTGCAAGTATCTGACCCGCCTCTCCTCACAACCGCCTGGAAGTATCAGCCCTGCCTCTCCTCACCATAACCTGGAGGTATCAGCCCCGCCTGTCCTCACCATCGCCAGGAAGTATCAGTCCCGCCTCTCCTCACCATCGCTAGTAAGTATCAGCCCTGTCTCTCCTCACCATCGCCTGTAAGTATCAGCCCAGCCTCTAATCACCATCGCCTATTAGTATCAGCAACGCCTTTCCCCACCAACGCATAGGAAGTATCAGCCTCGCCTCTCCTTACCATCGCCTGGAAGTATCAATCCTGCCTCTAATCAAAATAACCTGAAAATATCAGCCACACCTCTCCTCACCATCTCCTGGAAGTATCAGACCCGCCTCTCCTCAACATCACCTGGAAGTATCAGCCTGGCTTTTCATCACGTTCACCTGGAAGTTTCTGCCCCTCCTCTCCTCACCATCACCTGTAAGTATCAGCCGCGCCTCTCTTCACCATTGCATGGAAGTATCAGCCCCGCCTCTAATAACAATTGCCTGTGAATATCAGCCACGCCTCTCCTCACCATCGCCTGGAAGTATCAACCAGCCTCTAATCAAAATAACCTGAAGGTATCAGCCACGCCTCTCCTCACCATCACCTGGAAGTATCAGCCACGCCTCTTCTCACCATCACCTGGAAGTATCAACCCCGCCTTTCCTCAACTTCACCTAAAAGTTTCTGCCCCTCCTGTCCTCACCTTCACCTGAATGTACCAGCCGCGCCTCTCTTCACCATTGCATGGAAGTATCAGCCCAGCCTTTCTTCACCATTGCCTGTGAGTATCAGCCCCGCCACTCCTCACCATCGCAGTTAAGTATCAGCCCAGCCTCTCCTTACTTTTGCCTGTAAGTATCAGCCCCGCCTCTCCTCACCACCACCTAGAAGTATCAGACCCGCCTCTCCTCACAACCGCCTGGAAGTATCAGCAACGCCTATCCTTGCCATCAACTGGAAGTATCATCCCCGCATCTCCTCACCATCACCTGGAAGTATCATCCCCGCCTCTAATTACCATGACCTGGAAGTATCAGCCCCGCCTCTCCTCACCACCAACTGGAAGTATCAGACCCGCCTCTCCTCTAAACTGCCTGGAAGTATCAGCAACGCCTCTCCTCACCATTACCTGGATGTATCAGCCGCGCCTCTCCTCACCATCACCTGGAAGTATCCAACCCGCCTCTCCTCACCATCACCTGGAAGTATCCAACCCGCCTCTCCTCACCATCACCTGGAAGTATCCAACCCACCTCTCCTCACCATCACTTGGGTAGTATCAGCCCCGCCTCTCCTCACCACCACCTGGAAGTATCAAACCCGTCTCTCCTATCCACCACCTGGAAGTATCAGCCCCGCCTCTTCACACCATCACCTGGAAGTATCAGCCCCGCCTCTCCTCACCATCACCTGAAAGTTTCAGCCCCGCCTCTCCTCTCCATCAATTGGAAGTATCAGCCCCGCCTCTCCTCACAATCGCCTTGGAGTATCAGCCCCGCCTCTCCTCACCATCGCCTGGAAGTATCAGCCCAGCCTATCCTCACCATCGCCTTTGAGTAATAGCCCAGCCTCTCTTCACCATCGCATGGAAGTATCAGCACAGCGTCTCCTTACTGTTGCCTGTAAGTGTCAGCCGCGCCACTCCTCACCACCACCTGGAAGTATATGACCCGCCTCTCCTCACAACCACCTGGAAGTATCAGCCCTGCCTCTCCTCACCATCACCTGGAAGTATCAGCCCCGCCTGTCCTCACCATCACCAGGAAGTATCAGTCCCGCCTCTCCTCACCATTGCTAGTAAGTATCAGCCCCGCCTCTCCTCACCATCGCCAGTAAGTATTAGCCCAGCCTTTCCTCACCATCACCTATAAGTATCAGCCCCGCCTTTCCCCACCAATGCAAGGAAGTATCAGCCCCGCCACTCCTCACCATCGCATGGAAGTATCAACCCCGCCTCTAATAAAAATAACCTGAAAATATCAGCCACACCTCTCCTCACCATCACCTGGAAGTATCAGCCCCGCCTCTCCTCACCACCACCTGGAAGTATCAGCCCCTCCTTTTATCACCTTCAAATGGAAGTTTCTACCCCTCCTCTCCTCACCATCACCTGTAAGTATCAGCCGCGCCTCTCCTCACCATTGCATGGAAGTATCAGCCCAGCCTCTAATAACAGTTGCCTGTGAATATCAGCCCTGCCTCTCCTCACCATCGCCTGGAAGTATCAACCCGCCTCTAATCAAAATAACCTGAAGGTATCTGCCACGCCTCTCCTCACCATCACCTGGAAGTATCAGCCACGCCTCTCCTCACCATCACCTGGAAGTATCAACCCCACCTTTCCTCAACTTCACCTGAAAGTTTCTGCCCCTCCTATCCTCACCTTACCTGTATGTACCAGCCGCGCCTCTCCTCACCATTGCATGGAAGTATCAGCCCAGCCTCTCTTCACCATCACCTGTGAGTATCAGCCCCGCCTCTCCTCACCATCGCAGTTAAGTATCAGCGTAGCCTCTCCTTACTATTGCTTGTAATAGTGCAGCAGATTGCTGTAAAAATCGTTCAGATAGTGAAACAAGCATGAAATTTGGCACAAACATTCCTAAGACTACGCTCTCTTAGAAAAGGGCGCTGGCCACCTGAAAATCCAAGATGGCGGCTATTTTTCAAAATGGCCGCCATCTATGTTGAGATTCACTGGTTTGGGAGTATCTATTGGATGGAATATGCCAGTTTTTTTTTTTTAAACCTCGACTTTTAGGTTATAAAAATGTTCCATACCACACATTTTATTGAAAACCCTTACTAAATGAATTGTAACCAAGATGGCGTACAAAATGGTTGCCATAAAAGTTTTTTTTTCTATCCACAGCGCTAGCAGACATAGAGACCAACTGTTTTTATTTAATGGTATATTCATGTGATCAGACAGTTTAACTAATATGCTATTTTCAACTGAAATAGTAATGGTATGGTCACATACAACATTGTGTCTAAGACTGTAACCATAAAAAGAAAAGAAGAGAAATACGGACTAAACGCAACCAATCTATGTATAGGTCTCTCAACCTACACCTTTGAAAAATTCGAGGATAAGAAGGTAGGCATAGCATGACACGTTGGATGCTCAAGCTAGATTATCTACTGAAGAGAGGGCAATATTTATCTAGACTTCACATTTGCAAGTGCACAGAGCTGTGCAGGGAAGACCCAGCTTGTAGCACTTGCACCTTTCCCGACAGCCTGCTTTGCATCCACAATTGGTAAGCTGTTGGCAACTCTTGGCTAAGGGCGAGTTGGTTGTCCAGAGGACTTGCCATGCTTCACCAGACTTTTGCCATCCCCACTCAGCAGGGTTCTCTGGCTGTGGCTGACACTGGGTGGCCTGCCCCCACACACAACCAGCCTGGTACGCAGCACGCTTGGTGTGTTGGAGGAGAGCTCCACTGGTTGGTGGAATGGCCTCATATGCCCTTTGTTTTCTGGCAAACATATCAAGTCTAGCCTCATCCACAGTGCCAGCAGTGCTGGATCTTTCATACATAAGTATGACAAACCTCTCCAGGACCTTCAGGTCACTCTCTTCCACTCTAAGAGGGTAGTGACTCAGTTTGGAGAACACAGTGGAGGCCTCTGGAAAGATGTTCCATGTCTGCCAGGCGGTCTTCTTGCCCTTGCTCCGGAAGGCTGACACTGTATCACAGCCTGTGAACGCATGGAAGAAGAGCATGCCATTCACCTTCTCCTGGCCCAGAGAGTTGCACAGGTCATGCACAGCAATCCAGCGCAGGCTCTGGCCTTGGCCAAATGCCACCCATAGCTTCTCTAGCCCTAGATTGTGGAGAGTGGAGAAAGCACTAACTGCAACGACAAGAACATCTGTGTCATTTGCTTTAACCGTGATGGTCTTGGCTCCATGTTCTGTGGCATATTTGGCATGGAGAAAGATGCGGGTGTCAGCTTCCTCATGAGAGCACTTTTCCAGTCCCTGAAGACTAGCCTCATGAGTGCTGAGGACAGCAGACCCTTTCGTGGCAATGACAACATTTGTGGCAGACATCTGGGCAACTTTGTCTGCCAGGAACTGGAACAACTCTGTCTTGTTGGCATCGTGTCTTAGGAAATTGCGCCAGTTGGATGGAATTGTGTTCTTGTCTGTCACCTTGCGCCTTCCTCCTTGACCACGTTGGAGCCTGGTCTCAGCTTTGAGGCTGGATGTATTGTATACATCAAATACAAGATGTGATGATGTGTACTTGCTGCTATAGGATTGTATCACAGGCAAGAAGTCGCAAAGTGCATAGCCCTCAAAGGTCTTTCCTTTCTTTGGTGGCAAGGCATGGACCAAAGCTGATCCATCTACAATGAGGACATCAGTCTTTGGTTCTTTGTCTTCTAGTGTAACATGACTCTCCAGGACCGAGGTCAGCTGAGACTTCTGACATGTGTACAGCCTACCACCCTCACTAAGGGAAGCTGGGAATGTTTGATTCTCGTGCTGGAAGAATTCCTGCAGATCACATTCACGGCTCTGACAGGATATAAATAGCTTTGAGAAAAGCTGGCAATCCTCCTTCAGAAGTTTCTGCTTTGACTGTTCTACAGGAGCAGCTTCTTGCCTGAAGAAGTCAGTTCTGTTCTTCTTTATCGGCTCATAGAAGGAGACTGCATTGTTTGCCAAAGAGTCTGAAAACTTCTGAAATTTAGTGCGGCCTCTGTCAAGGTGTGTCTGTAGAAGTTCTGCTGAGCTGGGGTGGGCAATGTCTTTGTTGTCAATGGAATACAGATCCTGGCTCTCTTCCTGAAAAGGACTTCCCAAGTGTTGCAAAGCCAATGACAGCTTGCTGACTCTCTCCGAGAATGTCTTCTGCGCATGAGGTGTTTGTTCATGGTGTGTTGTCTGCTCATTAGACTCCTTACTTTGAACCTCTGTTTCGTATGCAGACACCAAGCGGATGATCTCTGGGCCAGCCACCATCCATCTTCTGAGTGCTGACGGATCTTCAGTCAGCCCAATGGCTCCGCCATCAGCCTTTATAAAGGCATTGGTCTGCTCATGAGCTTGGTCAAGAGCCATTGCTGAGAACTGGCGACTGGTCTTGTGCACAACAAAGTTGCCAGCCTTGAACTCCTTGTGCAACTCTGGGTGTGAACTCTCTAGGGTAAGCATGTCCCTGAGGTGAATAGGCAGCCAAAGAGCATAGTTTGTATTATTGTTGGAAAAGAAGTAGGGTATCAGCTCATGCAATGCCTGGCAGTAGAGGACAAAATTGGCCTCACGGAAGGACCTGATCAGTAGGAATATCACAAGTTCCATAGACAACACCATGTGCCAGAAGTGGAACTGTGGACTCTGCTGTCTTCGAAGGTCACACCACTCCTCAAACTCTAATGCCTGCTCATTGTTGTTTGCTTTCTCAGCACAGTAGTCAGTGTATGCTGTCCTCAGGAGTTTGTACAAACTAGAGGCTGTAACCTGGTGCATCTGCCGTGTCCTGGTTACACTTGCAGCTGACAGGAAGGATTCTGCAGTTCCAGATGAAGCAACTCCTGCCTCCACCAGAGCTCCTGTCCAACCACTGCCATGAAGAAGAGTACCAAGAGATGTCATTGCTGCCATCTCAATGTGCAGACCACCAAACATTACCAGATACTTGTCTTCGCCATACTGATCAGGCCACTGCCACTGCACCTGGTTTGCTACGGCATAGATTGGCTGATCAGCTGTGATTATGGGTATCTGGCTCTCCCGCGCTGGCACATCCTGTCTATTCAGGTGCGGCTATAGTTTAGTTTAGTGTCCCAAATGCTTTCTAACAGCCGCTGGTCTGGGGCTGTTAGAAAGCATTTGGGACACTAAACTAAACTATACTACAACTACTAGTCTAAGACTACAGGATTAGTAAAGCTGGATTAGCTGGCACTGAACCCCATGCTGAGTTACACAGCAGTGATGTCACCAGTGTGCCCTGGTTGTGTGCAGACATACACTCTTTTACATTTATTATTTTTCCTTCAAAATTGATGAGTTATTCGAAAGAGATGGCCTCATTAGGATCTAAAACCACAGAAACCAAGATCCATTGCTTAAAACGATAATTGTTGAACGGGCATTATTTCTCATTATAATTATTGTTTCTACCTTTTCTTGGCAGCCATATAGCCCCTATATTTAAAGGTAAACTGTACTGGGAAGCTACAGAAACATAATATTCACAAGAAATAGTATGGAAGAGCTTTACCATATTGCTAGAAGCAAATACATGCCATTCTAGTGAAAAATTAGCCAAAATCTGTCGATACTGGCCGCCATCTTGGAATTTGGCCGCCATATTAAATTTTTTGCGTGGCCAGCGCCCTTTTCTGATAGAGGGAACTTTAAAGAGCACTTGTGCAAAATTTCATGCTTGTTTCACTATCTGAACGATTCTTATGAAAAATGCAATTATCTGCTGCACTATAAGTATCAGCCACGCCTCTCCTCACCACCACCTGGAAGTATCAGACCCGCCTCTCCTCACAACCTCATGGAAGTATCAGCAACGCCTATCCTCACCATTACCTGGATGAATCATCCCCGCCTCTCCTCATCATCACCTGGAACTATACGCCCCGCCTTTCCTCACCATCACTTGGTTATTATCAGCCCCGCCTCTCCTCACCATCACCTGGAAGTATCAAACCCGTCTCTCCTAACCATCACCTGAAAGTTTCAGTCTTGCCTCTCCTCACCATCACCTGGAAGTATCAGCATGCCTCTATTCACCTTCGCCTTGAAGTATCAGCCCTGCCACTCCTCACCATCGCCTATGAGTATCAGCCACGTGTCTCCTCACCATTGCCTGGAAGTATCAGCTCAGCCTCTCCTCACCACCGCCTGTGAGTATCAGCCCCGCCTTTACTCACCATCGCCTGAAATATCAGCCCTGACTCTCCCCACCATCACCTGTGAGTTTCAGCTCAGTCTCTCTTCACCATCGCCTGGAAGTATCACCACGCCTCTCCTCCCCATAGCCTGTAAGTATCAGCCCTGCCTCTCCTCACCATCGCATGGAAGTATCAGCCCTACCTCTCCTCACCATCGCCTGTAAGTATCAGCCACGCCTCTACTCACCATCGCCTGGAAGTATCAGCCCTGCCTCTCCTCACCATCAACTGGAAGTATCAGCCCAACCTCTCCTCACCTTCACCTGGAAGTATCAGCCCCGCCTCTCCTCACCATCACCTTGAACTATCAACCCCGCCTCTCCTCATTAACGCCTGGAAGTATCAGGCTAGCCTCTCATCACCATCGCCTTTGAGTATCAGCCCAGCCTCTCTTCACCATCTCCTGGAAGTATCAGCCCTGCCTCTCCTCACCATCAACTGGAAGTATAAGCCCCACCTCTCCTCACCATCACCTGGAAGTATCAGCCCCGCCTCTCCTCACCATCACCTGGAAGTATCAGCCCCGCCTATCCTCACCATCACCTATAAGTATCAGCCCGCCTATACTCACCATTACCTAGAAGTATCAGCCCTGTCCCTCCTCGCCATCACCTGGAAGTATCAGCCCCGCCTCTTCTCGCCATGAACTGGATGTATCATCCCCGCCTCTCCTCACCATCACCTGGAAGTATCATCCCCGCCTCTAATCAACATCACCTGGAAGTATCAGCCCCGCCTCTCCTCACCATTACCTGGAAGAATATCCCTACCTCTCTTCATCATCACCTGGAAGTATAATCCCCGCCTCTCCTAACCATCAGATGGAAATATCATCCCCGCCTCTTCTCACCATCACCTGGAAGTATCAGCACTGCATCTCCTCACCATCACCTGTAAGTATCAGCCCCGCCTCTCCTCACCATCACCAGCAAGTATCAGATTCACCTCTCCTCACCATTTCCTGTAAGTATCAGCCCCGCCTCTCCTCACCATCGCCTGGAAGTATCACCCCCATATCTCCTCATCATAACCTGTAGGTATCAGCCCCGTATCTCCTCACCATCATCTGGAAGTATCAGCCCCGCCTGACCTCACCATCGCCAGGAAGTATCAGCCCCGCCTCTCCTCACCATCGCTAGTAAGTATCAGCCCCGCCTCTCCTCACCTCCGCCTTTAAGTATCAGCCCAGCCTCTCCACACCATCGCCTATAAGTATCAGCCCCGCCTTTCCCCACCAATGCTTAGAAGTATAAGCCCCGCCTCTCATTACCATCACCTGGAAGTATCAGCCCCGCCTCTCCTTACCATCACCTTGAAGTATCAGCCCCGCCTCTCCTCACCATCACCTATAAGTATCAGCCGCGCCTCTACTCACCATTACCTGGAAGTATCAGCCCTGTCCCTCCTCACCATCACCTGGATTTATCAGCCCCGCCTCTCCTCGCCATCAACTGGAAGTATCATCCCCGCCTCTCCTCACCATCACCTGGAAGTATCATCCCCGCCTCTAATCACCATCACCTGAAAGTATCAGCCCAGCCTCTCCTCACCATTACCTGGAAGTATAAGCCCTACCTCTCTTCACCATCACCTGGAAGTATAAGCCCCGCCTCTCCTAACAATCAAATGGAAGTATCATCCATGCCTCTTTTCACCATCACCTTGAAGTATCAGCCCTGCCTCTCCTCACAATCACCTGTAAGTATCAGCCCCGCCTCTCCTCACCATCACCTGCAAGTATGAGCCTCACCTCTCCTCACCATTTCCTTTAAGTATCAGCCCTGCCAATCCTCACCATCGCCTGGAAGTATCACCCCCACATCTCCTCATCATAACCTGTACATATCAGCCCCGCATCTCCTCACCATCACCTGGAAGTATCAGCCCTGCCTCTCCTCACCATCACCTGGAAGTATCAGCCCCGCCTGTCCTCATCATTGCCAGGAGGTATCAGCCTCGCCTCTCCTCACAATCATTAGTAAGTATCAGCCCCACCTCTCCTCACCATCGCCTGTAAGTATCAGCCCAGCCTCTCCTCACAATCGGATATAAGTATCAGCCCCGCCTTTCTCCACCATTGCTTGGAAGTATCAGCTCTGCCTCTCCTCACCATCGCCTGGAAGTATCAACCCTTCCTCTAATCAAAATAACCTGAAAATATCAGCCACGCCTCTCCTCACCATCACCTGGAAGTATCAGCCCCGCCTCTCCTCATCATCACCTGGAAGTATCAGCCCCTCCTTTCATCACCTTCACCTGGAAGTTTCTGCCTCTCCTCTCCTCACGATCACCTGTAAGAATCAACCACTCCTCTCCTCACCATTGCATGGAAGTATCAGCCCAGCCTCTAATAACAATCGCCTGTGAATATCAGCCCCGCCTCTCCTCACCATCGCCTGGAAGTATCAGCCCTGCCTCTCCTCACCATCAACTGGAAGTATCAGCCACGCCTGTCCTCTCCATTACCAGGAAGTATCAGCCCCGCCTCTCCTTACCATCATTAGTAAGTATCAGCCCCGCCTGTCCTCACCATCGCCTGTAAGTATCAGCCCAGCCTTTCCTCACAATCACCAATAAGTATCAGCCCCGCCTTTCTCCACCAATGCTTGGAAGTATTAGCCCCGCCTCTCCTCACCATCGCCTGAAAGTATCAACCCTTCCTCTAATCAAAATAACCTGAAAATATCAGCCACGCCTCTCCTCACCATCACCTGGAAGTATCAGCCCCGCCTCTCCTCACCATCACCTGGAAGTATCAGCCCCGCCTTTCATCACCTTCACCTGGAAGTTTCTGCCTCTCCTCTCCTCACGATCACCTGTAAGAATCAACCACTCCTCTCCTCACCATTGCATGGAAGTATCAGCCCAGCCTCTAATAACAATCGCCTGTGAATATCAGCCCCGCCTCTCCTCACCATCGCCTGGAAGTATCAACCCGCCTCAAATCAAAATAACCTGAAGGTATCAGCCACACCTCTCCTCACCATCACCTGGAAGTATCAGCCACGCCTCTCCTCATCATCAGCTGGAAGTATCAGCCCTGCCTTTCCTAAACTTCACCTGAAAGTTTCTGCCTCTCCTGTCCTCACCATCACCTGTATGTATCAGCCGCGCCTCTCCTCACTAATGCATGGAAGTATCAGCCCAGCCTCTCTTCACCATCGCCTGTGAGTATCAGCCCCGCCTCTCCTCACCATCACAGGGAAGTATCAGCCCAGCCTCTCCTTACTATTGCCTGTAAGTATCAGCCCCGCCTCTCCTCACCACCATTTGGAAGTATCAGACCCGCCTCTCCTCACAACCACCTGGAAGTATCAGCAACGCTTCTCCTCACCATTACCACGATGTATCAGCTCCGCCTCTCCTCACCATCACCTGGAACTATCCGCCCCGCCTTTGCTCACCATCACTTGGGTAGTATCAGCCCTGCCTCTCCTCACCATCACCTGGAAGTATCAACCCCGTTTCTCCTAACCATCACCTGGAAGTATCAGCCCCGCCTCTTCACACCATCACCTAGAAGTATCAGCCCCGCCTCTCCTCACCATCACCTAAAAGTTTAAGCCCCGCCTCTCCTCACCATCACCTGGAAGTATCAGTCCCGCCTCTCCTCACAATTGCCTGGAAGTATCAGCTCAGCCTCTCCTCACCATCGCCTATGAGTATCAGCCCCGCCTCTCCTTACCATCGCCTGGAAGTATCAGCCATGCCAGTCATCACCATCGCCTGTGAGTATCAGCCCAGCCTCTCTTCACCATCGCCTAGAAGTATCACCTAGCCTCTCCTCACCATCGCCTGTAAGTATCAGCCCCGCCTCTCTTTACCATCTCATGGAAGTATCAGCCCCGCCTTTCGTCACCTTCACCTGGATGTTTCTGCCTCTCCTCTCCTCACCATAACCTGTAAGTATCAGCCGCGCCTCTCCTCACCATTGCATGGAAGTATCAGCCCAGCTTCTAATAAGAATCGCCTGTGAATATCAGCCCCACCTCTCCTCACCATCACCTATAAGTATCAGCCCCGCCTCTACTCACCATTACCTAGAAGAATCAACCCTGTCCCTCCTCGCCATCACCTATAAGTATCAGCCCCGCCTCTCCTCGCCATCAACTGGAAGTATCTTCCCCGCCTCTCCTCACCATCACCTGGAAGTATCATCCCCGCCTCTAATCACCATCACCTGGAAGTATCAGCCACGCGTCTCCTCACCATTACCTGGAAGTATAAGCCCTACCTCTCTTCACCATCACCTAGAAGTATAAGCCCCGCCTCTCCTAACCATCAAATAGAAGTATCATCTCCGCCTCTTCTCACCATCACCTGGAAGTATCAGCCCTACCTCTCCTCACCATCACCTGTAAGTATTAGCCCCGCCTCTCCTCACCATCACCTGCAAGTATCAGCCTCACCTCTCCTCACCATTTCCTGTAAGTATCAGCCCTGCCTCTCCTCACCATCGCCTGGAAGTATCACCCCTACATCTCCTCATCATAACCTGTATGTATCAGCCCCGAATCTCCACACCATCACCTGGAAGTATCAGCCCTGCCTCTTCTCACCATCACCTGGAAGTATCAGCCCCGCCTCTCCTCACCATCGCTAGTAATTATCAGCCCCGCCTCTTCACACCATCACCTGTAAGTATCAGCATAGCCTCTCCTCTCCATCGCCTATAAGTATCAGCCCCGCCTTTCCCCACCAACCCTTGGAAGTATCAGCCCCGCCTCTCCTCACCATCACCTGGAAGTATCAGCCCCGCCTCTCCTCACCATCACCTGGAAGTATCAGCCCCTCCTCTACTCACCATCACCTATAAGTATCAGCCCGCCTCTACTCACCATTACCTAGAAGTATCAGCCCCGTCATTCCTCACCATCACCTGGAAGTATCAGCCCCGCCTCTCCTCGCCATCAACTGGAAGTATTATCTCCGCCTCTCCTCACCATCACCTGGAAGTATCATCCCCGCCTTTAATCACCATCACCTGGAAGTATCAGCCCAGCCTCTCCTCAATATTAACTGGAATTATAAGCCCTACCTCTCTTCACCATCACCTGGAAGTATAAGCCCCACCTCTCCTAACCATCAAATGGAAGTATCATCCCTGCCTCTTTTCACCATCACCTGGAAGTATCAGCCCTGCCTCTCCTCACAATCACCTGTAAGTATCAGCCCCGCCTCTCCTCACCAACACCTGCAAGTATCAGCCTCACCTCTCCTCACCATTTCCTTTAAGTATCAGCCCCGCCATTCTTCACCATCGTCTGGAAGTATCACCCCCACATCTCCTCATCATAACCTGTACATATCAGCCCAGCATCTCCACACCATCACCTGGAAGTATCAGCCCAGCCTCTCACCATCGCCTGGAAGTATCAGCCCTGCCTCTCCTCACCATCAACTGGAAGTATCAGCCCAACGTCTCCTCACCTTCACCTGGAAGTACCAGCCCAGCCTCTCCTCACCATCATCTTGAAGTATCAACACCGCCTCTCCTCATTAACGCCTGGAAGTATCAGGCTAGCCTCTCATCACCATCGCCTTTGAGTATCAGCCCAGCCTCTCTTCACCATCTCCTGGAAGTATCAGCCCTGCCTCTCCTCACCATCAACTGGAAGTATAAGCCCCACCTCTCCTCACCATCACCTGGAAGTATCAGCCCCGCCTCTCCTCACCATCACCTGGAAGTATCAGCCCCACATATCCTCACCATCCCCTATAAGTATCAGCCCGCCTATACTCACCATTACCTAGAAGTATCAGCCTTGTCCCTCCTCGCCATCACCTGGAAGTATCAGCCCCGCCTCTCCTCGCCATCAAATGGATGTATCATCCCCGCCTCTCCTCACCATCACCTGGAAGTATCATCCCCGCCTCTAATCAAGATCACCTGGAAGTATCAGCCCCGCCTCTCCTCACCATTACCTGGAAGTATAAGCCCTACCGCTCTTCACCATCTCCTGGAAGTATAAGCCCCGCCTCACCTAACCATCAGATGGAAATATCATCCCCGCCTCTGCTCACCATCACCTGGAAGTATCAGCACTGCATCTCCTCACCATCACCTGTAAGTATCAGCCCCGCCTCTCCTCACCATCACCTGCAAGTATCAGCCTCACCTCTCCTCACCATTTCCTGTAAGTATCAGCCCTGCCTCTCCTCATTATCACCTGGAAGTATCACCCCCATATCTCCTCATCATACCCTGTAGGTATCAGCCCTGTATCTCCTCATCATCACCTGGAAGTATCAGCCCCGCCTCTCCTCACCATCGCTAGTAAGTATCAGCCCTGCCTCTCCTCACCACCGCCTTTAAGTATCAGCCCTGCCTCTCCACACCATCACCTATAAGTATCAGCGCCGCCTTTCCCCACCAATGCTTGGAAGTATCAGCCCCGCCTCTCCTTACCATCACCTAGAAGTATCAGCCCTACCTCTCCTCACCATCACCTGGAAGTATCAGCCCCGCCTCTCCTCACCATCACCTATAAGTATCAGCCGCGCCTCTACTCACCATTACCTAGAAGTATCAGCCCTGTTACTCCTCACCATCACCTGGATTTATCAGCCCCGCCTCTCCTCGCCATCAACTGGAAGTATCATCCCCGCCTCTCCTCACCATCACCTGGAGTAATCATCCCCGCCTCTAATCACCATCACCTGGAAGTATCAGCCCAGCCTCTCCTCACCATTACCTGGAAGTATAAGCCCTACCTCTCTACACCATCACCTGGAAGTATAAGCCCCGCCTCTCCTAACCATCAAATGGAAGTATCATCCCCGCCTCTTTTCACCATCACCTGGAAGTATCAGCCCTGCCTCTCCTCACAATCACCTGTAAGTATCAGCCCCGCCTCTCCTCACCATCACCTGCAAGTATCAGCCTCACCTCTCCTCACCATTTCCTTTAAGTATCAGCCCAGCCATTCCTCACCATTGTCTGGAAGTATCAGCTCCACATCTCCTCATCATAACCTGTACATATCAGCCCTGCATCTCCTCACCATCACCTGGAAGTATCAGCCCTGCCTCTCTTCACCATCACCTGGAAGTATCAGCCCCGCCTGTCCTCATCATTACCAGGAAGTATCAGCCCCGCCTCTCCTCACCATCATTAGTAAGTATCAGCCCCGCCTCTCCTCACCATCGCCTGTAAGTATCAGCCCAGCCTTTCCTCACAATCGCCTATAAGTATCAGCATCGCCTTTCTCCACCAATGCTTGGAAGTATCAGCCACGCCTCTCCTCACCATCGCCTGGAAGTATCAACCCTTCCTCTAATCAAAATAACCTGAAAATATCAGCCACGCCTCTCCTCACCATCACCTGGAAGTATCAGCCCCGCCTCTCCTCACCATCACCTGGAAGTATCAGCCCCGCCTTTCATCACCTTCACCTGGAAGTTTCTGCTTCTCCTCTCCTCATCATCACCTGTAAGAATCAACCACGCCTTCCGTCACCATTGCATGGAAGTATCAGCCCAGCCTCTAATAACAATCGCCTGTGAATATCAGCCCTGCCTCTCCTCACCATCGCCTGGAAGTATCAACCAGCCTCTAATCAAAATAACCTGAAGGTATCAGCCACGCCTCTCCTCACCATCACCTGGAAGTATCAGCCACGCCTCTCATCACCATCAGCTGGAAGTATCAGCCCAGCCTTTCCTAAACTTCAGCTGAAAGTTTCTGCCCCTCCTGTCCTCACCATCACCTGTATGTATCAGCCGTGCCTCTCCTCACCAATAAATGGAAGTATCAGCCCAGCCTCTCTTCACCATCGCCTGTGAGTATCAGCCCCGCCTCTCCTCACCATCACAGGGAAGTATCAGCCCAGCCTCTCCTTACTATTGCCTGTAAGTATCAGCCCCGCCTCTCCTCACCACTGTTTGGAAGTATCAGACCCGCCTCTCCTCACAACCACCTGGAAGTATCAGCAACGCTTCTCCTCACCATTACCACGATGTATCTGCCCCGCCTCTCCTCACCATCACCTGGAACTATCCGCCCCGCCTTTCCTCACCATCACTTGGCTAGTATCAGCCCTGCCTCTCCTCACCATCACCTGGAAGTATCAACCCCGTCTCTCCTAACCATCACCTGGAAGTATCAGCCCCGCCTCTTCACACCATCACCTAGAAGTATCAGCCCCGCCTCTCCTCACCGTCACCTAAAAGTTTAAGCCACGCCTCTCCTCACCATCACCTGGAAGTATCAGCCCCGCCTCTCCTCACAATTGCCTGGAAGTATCAGCTCAGCCTCTCCTCACCATCGCCTGTGAGTATCAGCCCCGCCTCTCCTCACCATTACCTGGAAGTATAAGCCCTACCTCTCTTCACCATCACCTGGAAGTATAAGCCCCGCCTCTCCTAACCATCAAATGGAAGTATCATCTCCGCCTCTTCTCACCATCACCTGGATGTATCAGCCCTACCTCTCCTTACCATCACCTGTAAGTATCAGCCCCGCCTCTCCTCACCATCACCTGCAAGTATCAGGCTCACCTCTCCTCACCATTTCCTGTAAGTATCAGCCCCGCCTCTCCTCACCATCGCCTGGAAGTATAACCCCTACATCTCCTCATCATAACCAGTATGTATCATCCCCGAATCTCCACACCATCACCTTGAAGTATCAGCCCTGCCTCTTCTCACCATCACCTGGAAGTATCAGCCCCGCCTCTCCTCACCATCGGTAGTAATTATCAGCCCCGCCTCTCCTCACCATCACCTGTAAGTATCAGCATAGCCTCTCCTCTCCATCGCCTATAAGTATCAGCCCTGCCTTTCCCCACCAACTCTTGGAAGTATCAGCCCCGCCTCTCCTCACCATCACCTGGAAGTATCAGCCCCGCTTCTCCTCACCATCACCTGGAAGTATCAGCCCCTCCTCTACTCACCATCACCTATAAGTATCAGCCCGCCTCTACTCACCATTACCTAGAAGTATCAGCCCCGTCCCTCCTCACCATCACCTGGAAGTATCAGCCCCGCCTCTCCTCACCATCAACTGGAAGTATCATCCCCGCCTCTCCTCACCATCACCTGGAAGTATCATCCCCGCCTTTAATCACCATCACCTGGAAGTATCAGCCCAGCCTCTCCTCAATATTAACTGGAATTATAAGCCCTACCTATCTTCACCATCACCTGGAAGTATAAGCCCCACCTCTACTAACCATCAAATGTAAGTATTATCCCCGCCTCTTTTCACCATCACCTGGAAGTATCAGCCCTGCCTCTCCTCACAATCACCTGTAAGTATCAGCCCCGCCTCTCCTCACCAACACCTGCAAGTATCAGCCTCACCTCTCCTCACCATTTCCTTTAAGTATCAGCCCCGCCATTCTTCACCATCGTCTGGAAGTATCACCCCCACATCTCCTCATCATAACCTGTACATATCAGCCCCACATCTCCTCACCATCACCTGGAAGTATCAGCCCTGCCTCTCCTCACCATCGCCTGTAAGTATCAGCCCCGCCTCTACTCACCATCGCCTGGAAGTATCAGCCCTGCCTCTCCTCACCGTCAACTGGAAGTATCAGCCCAACCTCTCCTCACCTTCACCTGGAAGTATCAGCCCAGCCTCTCCTCAATATCACCTTGAAGTATCAACCCCGCCTCTCCTCATTAACGCCTGGAAGTATCTGGCTAGCCTCTCATCATCATCGCCTTTGAGTATCAGCCCAGCCTCTCTTCACCATCTCCTGGAAGTATCAGCCCTGCCTCTCCTCACCATCAACTGGAAGTATAAGCCCCACCTCTCCTCACCATCACCTGGAAGTATCAGCCCCGCCTCTCTTCACCATCACCTGGAAGTATCAGCCCCGCATATCCTCACCATCACCTATAAGTATCAGCCCGCCTATACTCACCATTACCTAGAAGTATCAGCCCTCTCCCTCCTCGCCATCACCTGGAAGTATCAGCCCCGCCTCTCCTCGACATCAACTGGATGTATCATCCCCGCCTCTCCTCACCATCACCTGGAAGTATCATCCCCGCCTTAATCAAGATCACCTGGAAGTATCAGCCCCGCCTCTCCTCACCATTACCTGGAAGTATAAGCCCTACCTCTCTTCACCATCTCCTGGAAGTATAAGCCCCGCCTCTCCTAACCATTAGATGGAAATATCATCCCCGCCTCTTCTCACCATCACCTGGAAGTATCAGCACTGCATCTCCTCACCATCACCTGTAAGTATCAGCCCCGCCTCTCCTCACCATCACCTGCAAGTGTCAGCCTCACCTCTCCTCACCATTTCCTGTAAGTATCAGCCCCGCCTCTCCTCACCATCACCTGGAAGTATCACCCCCATATCTCCTCATCATAACCTGTAGGTATCAGCCCCGTATCTCCTCATCATCACCTGGAAGTATCAGCCATGCCTGACCTCACCATTGCCAGGAAGTATCAGCCCCGCCTCTCCTCACCATCGCTATTAAGTATCAGCCCCGCCTCTCCCCACCACCGCCTTTAAGTATCAGCCCTGCCTCTCAACACCATCGCCTATAAGTACCAGCCCCACCTTTCCCCACCAATGCTTGGAAGTATCAGCCCCGCCTCTCCTTACCATTACCTAGAAGTATCAGCCCTACCTCTCCTCACCATCACCTGGAAGTATCAGCCCTGCCTCTCCTCACCATCACCTATAAGTATCAGCCGCGCCTCTACTCACCATTATCTAGAAGTATCAGCCCTGTTACTCCTCACCATCACCTGGATTTATCAGCCCCGCCTCTCCTCGCCATCAACTGGAAGTATCATCCCTGCCTCTCCTCACCATCACCTGGAAGTATCATCCCCGCCTCTAACCACCATCACCTGGAAGTATCAGCCCAGTATCTCCTCACCATTACCTGGAAGTATAAGCCCTACCTCTCTTCACCATCACCTGGAAGTATAAGCCCCGCCTCTCCTAACCATCAAATGGAAGTATCATCCCCGCCTCTTTTCACCATCACCTGGAAGTATCACCCCTGCCTCTCCTCACACTCACCTGTAAGTATCAGCCCCGACTCTCCTCACCATCACCTGCAAGAATCAGCCTCACCTCTCCTCACCATTTCCTTTAAGTATCAGCCCAGCCATTCCTCACCATCGTCTGGAAGTATCAGCCCCACATCTCCTCATCATAACCTGTACATATCAGCCCCGCATCTCCTCACCATCACCTGGAAGTATCAGCCCTGCCTCTCCTCACCATCACCTGGAAGTATCAGCCCCACCTGTCCTCATCATTACCAGGAAGTATCAGCCCTTCCTCTCCTCACCATCATTAGCAAGTATCAGCCCCGCCTCTCCTCACCATCCCCTGTAAGTATCAGCCCAGCCTTTCCTCACAATCGCCTATAAGTATCAGCACCGCCTTTCTCCACCAATGCTTGGAAGTATTAGCCCCGCCTCTCCTCACCATCGCCTGGAAGTATCAACCCTTCCTCTAATCAAAATAACCTGAAAATATCAGCCACGCCTCTCCTCACCATCTTCTGGAAGTATCAGCCCCGCCTCTCCTCACCATTACCTGGAAATATCAGCCCCACCTTTCATCACCTTCACCTGGAAGTTTCTGCCTCTCCTCTCCTCACCATCACCTGTAAGTATCAACCGCGCCTCTCCTCACCATTGCATGGAAGTATCAGCCCAGCCTCTAATAACAATCGCCTGTAAATATCAGCCCTGCCTCTCCTCACCATCCCCTGGAAGTATCAACCCGCCTCTAATCAAAATAACCTGAAGGTATCAGCCACGCCTCTCCTCACCATCACCTGGAAGTATCAGCCACGCCTCTCCTCACCATCAGCTGGAAGTATCAGCCCCGCCTTTCCTAAACTTCACCTGAAAGTTTCTGCCCCTCCTGTCCTCACCATCACCTGTATGTATCAGCCGCGCCTCTCCTCACCAATGCATGGAAGTATCAGCCCAGCCTCTCTTCACCATCGCCTGTGAGTATCAGCCCCGCCTCTCCTCACCATCACATGGAAGTATCAGCCCAGCGTCTCCTTACTATTGCCTGTAAGTATCAGCCCCGCCTCTCCTCACCACCATTTGGAAGTATCAGACCCGCCTCTCCTCACAACCACCTGGAAGTATCAGCAACGCTTCTCCTCACCATTACCACGATGTATCAGCCCCGCCTCTCCTCACCATCACCTGGAACTATCTGCCCCGCCTTTCCTCACCATCACTTGGGTAGTATCAGCCCTGCCTCTCCTCACCATCACCTGGAAGTACCAACCCCGTCTCTCCTAACCATCACCTGGAAGTATCAGCCCCGCCTCTTCACACCATCACCTAGAAGTATCAGCCCCGCCTTTCCTCACCATCACCTAAAAGTTTAAGCCCCGCCTCTCCTTACCATCACCTGGAAGTATCAGCCCCGCCTCTCCTCACAATTGCCTGGAAGTATCATCTCAGCCTCTTCTCACCATCGCCTGTGAGTATCAGCCCCGCCTCTCCTTACCATCGCCTGGAAGTATCAGCCCAGCCTTTCATCACCATCGCCTGTGAGTATCAGCCCAGCCTCTCTTCACCATCGCCTGGAAGTATCACCTAGCCTCTCCTCACCATCTCCTGTAAGTATCAGCCCCGCCTCTCCTTTCCATCTCATGGAAGTATCAGCCCCGCCTTTCATCACCTTCACCTGGAAGTTTCTACCTCTCCTCTCCTCACCATCACCTGTAAGTATCAGCCGTGCCTCTCCTCACCATTGCATGGAAGTATCAGCCCAGCTTCTAATAACAATCGCCTGTGAATATCAGCCCCACCTCTCCTCACCATCACCTATAAGTATCAGCCCCGCCTCTACTCACCATTACCTAGAAGAATCAGCCCTGTCCCTCCTCGCCATCACCTATAAGTATCAGCCCGGCCTCTCCTCGCCATCAACTGGAAGTATCATCCCCTCCTCTCCTCACCATCACCTGGAAGTATCATCCCCGCCTCTAATCACCATCACCTGGAAGTATCAGCCCCGCCTCTCCTCACCATTACCTGGAAGTATAAGCCCTACCTCTCTTCACCATCACCTGGAAGTATAAGCCCCGCCTCTCCTAACCATCAAATGGAAGTATCATCTCCGCCTCTTCTCACCATCACCTGGAAGTATCAGCCCTACCTCTCCTCACCATCACCTGTAAGTATCAGCCCCGCCTCTCCTCACCATCACTTGCAAGTATCAGCCTCACCTCTCCTCACCATTTCCTGTAAGTATCAGCCCCGCCTCTCCTCACCATCGCCTGGAAGTATCACCCCTACATCTCCTCATCATAACCTGTATGTATCAGCCCCGAATCTCCAAACCATCACCTGGAAGTATTAGCCCTGCCTCTTTTCACCATCACCTGGAAGTATCAACCCCGCCTCTCCTCACCATTGCTAGTAATTATCAGCCCCGTCTCTCCTCACCATCACCTGTAAGTATCAGCATAGCCTCTCCTCTCCATCGCCTATAAGTATAAGCCCCGCCTTTCCCCACCAACCCTTGGAAGTATCAGCCCCGCCTCTCCTCACCATCACCTGGAAGTATCAGCCCCGCCTCTCCTCACCATCACCTGGAAGTATCAGCCCCTCCTCTACTCACCATCACCTATAAGTATCAGCCCGCCTCTACTCACCATTACCTCGAAGTATCAGCCCTGTCCCACCTCACCATCACCTGGAAGTATCAGCCCCGCCTCTCCTCGCCATCAACTGGAAGTATCATCCCCGCCTCTCCTCACCATCACCTGGAAGTATCATCCCCGCCTTTAATCACCATCACCTGTAAGTATCAGCCCAGCCTCTCCTCAATATTAACTGGAATTATAAGCCCTACCTCTCTTCACCATCACCTGGAAGTATAAGATCCACCTCTCCTAACCAGCAAATGGAAGTATCATCCCCGCCTCTTTTCACCATCACCTGGAAGTATCAGCCCTGCCTCTCCTCACAATCACCTGTAAGTATCAGCCCCGCCTCTCCTCACCAACACCTGCAAGTATCAGCCTCACCTCTCCTCACCATTTCCTTGAAGTATCAGCCCTGCCATTCCTCACTTCGTGTGGAAGTATCACCCCCACATCTCCTCATCATAACCTGTACATATCAGCCCCGCATCTCCTCACCATCACCTGGAAGTATCAGCCCTGCCTCTCCTCACCATCACCTGGAAGTATCAGCCCCGCCTGTCCTCATCAGTACCAGGAAGTATCAGCCCTGCCTCTCCTCACCATCATTAGTAAATATCAGCCCCGCCTCTCCTCACCATTGCCTGTAAGTATCAGCCCACCCTTTCCTCACAATCGCCTATAAGTATCAGCCCCGCCTTTCTCCACCAATGTTTGGAAGTATCAGCCCGCCTCTCCTCACCATCGCCTGGAAGTATCAACCCTTCCTCTAATCAAAATAACCTGAAAATATCAGCCACGCCTCTCCTCACCATCACCTGGAAGTATCAGCCCCGCCTCTCGTCACCATTACCTGGAAGTATCAGCCCCGCCTTTCATCACCTTCACCTGGAAGTTTCTGCCTCTCCTCTCCTCACCATCACCTGTAAGTATCAACCGCGCCTCTCCTCACCATTGCATGGAAGTATCAGCCCAGCCTCTAATAACAATCGCCTGTGAATATCAGCCCCGCCTCTCCTCACCATCCCCTGGAAGTATCAACCCGCCTCTAATCAAAATAACCTGAAGGTATCAGCCACGCCTCTCCTAACCATCACCTGGAAGTATCAGCCACGCCTCTCCTCACCATCAGCTGGAAGTATCAGCCCCGCTTTCCTCAACTTCACCTGAAAGTTTCTGCCCCTCATGTCCTCACCATCACCTGTATGTATCAGCCGTGCCTCTCCTCACCAATGCATGGAAGTATCAGCCCAGCCTCTCTTCACCATCGCCAGTGAGTATCAGCCCCGCCTCTCCTCACCATCACAGGGAAGTATCAGCCCAGCCTCTCCTTACTATTGCCTGTAAGTATCAGCCCCGCCTTTCCTCACCACCATTTGGAAGTATCAGACCCGCCTCTCCTCACAACCACCTGGAAGTATCAGCAACGCTTCTCCTCACCATTACCACGATGTATCAGCCCCGCCTCTCCTCCCCATCACCTGGAACTATCCGCCCCGCCTTTCCTCACCATCGCTTGGGTAGTATCAGCCCTGCCTCTCCTCCCCATTACCTGGAAGTATCAACCCCGTCTCTCCTAACCATCACCTGGATGTATCAGCCCCGCCTCTTCACACCATCACCTAGAATTATCAGCCCCGCCTCTCCTCACCATCACCTAAAAGTTTAAGCCCCGCCTCTCCTCACCATCACCTGGAAGTATCAGCCCGCCTCTCCTCACAATTGCCTGGAAGTATCAGCCCCGCCTCTCCTTACCATCGCCTGGAAGTATCAGCCCAGCCTTTCATCACCATCGCCTGTGAGTATCAGCCCAGCCTCTCTTCACCATCGCCTGGAAGTATCACATAGCCTCTCCTCACCAACACCTGTAAGTATCAGCCCCGCCTCTCCTTACCATCTCATGGAAGTATCAGCCCCGCCTTTCATCACCTTCACCTGGAAGTTTCTGCCTCTCCTCTCCTCACCATCACCTGTAAGTATCAGCACACCTCTCCTCACCATTGCATGGAAGTATTAGCCCAGCTTCTAATAACAATCGCCTGTGAATATCAGCCCCACCTCTCCTCACCATCACCTATAAGTATCAGCCCGGCCTCTACTCACCATTACCTAGAAGAATCAGCCCTGTCCCTCCTCACCATCACCAATAAGTATCAGCCCCGCCTCTCCTCACCATCAACTGGAAGTATCATCCCCGCCTCTCCTCACCATCACCTGGAAGTATCATCCCCGCCTCTAATCACCATCACCTGGAAGTATCAGCCCCGCCTCTCCTCACCATTACCTGGAATTATAAGCCCTACCTCTCTTCCCCATCACCTGGAAGTATAAGCCCCGCCTCTCCTAACCATCAAATGGAAGTATCATCTCCGCCTCTTCTCACCATCACCTGGAAGTATCAGCCCTACCTCTCCTCACCATCACCTGTAAGTATCAGCCCCGCCTCTCCTCACCATCACTTGCAAGTATCAGCCTCACAACTCCTCACCATTTCCTGTAAGTATCATTCCCTCCTCTCCTCACCATCGCCTGGAAGTATCACCCCTACATCTCCTCATCATAACCTGTATGT
Source organism: Macrobrachium rosenbergii (assembly GCA_039081455.1). NCBI lineage: Eukaryota > Metazoa > Arthropoda > Malacostraca > Decapoda > Palaemonidae > Macrobrachium > Macrobrachium rosenbergii. Next base: position 149,451 of record JANJGK010000301.1, on the reverse strand, counting down.
ATCAGCCCCGAATCTCCACACCATCACCTGGAAGTATCAGCCCTGACTCTATTCACCATCACCTAGAAGTATCAGCCCCGCCTCTCCTCACCATCGCTAGTAATTATCAGCCCCGCCTCTCCTCACCATCACCTGTAAGTATCAGCATAGCCTTTCCTCACCATCGCCTATAAGTATCAGCCCCTCCTTTCCTCACCAACCCTTGGAAGTATCAGCCCCACCTCTCCTCACCATCACCTGGAAGTATCAGCCCCGCCTCTCCTCACCATCACCTGGAAGTATCAGCCCCGCCTCTCCTCACCATCACCTATAAGTATCAGCCCGCCTCTACTTACCATTACCTAGAAGTATCAGCCCTGTCCCTCCTCACCATCACCTGGAAGTATCAGCCCCGCCTCTCCTCGCCATCTACTGGATGTATCATCCCCGCCTCTCCTCACCATCACCTGGAAGTATCATCCCCGCCTTTAATCACCATCACCTGGAAGTATCAGCCCAGCCTCTCCTCAATATTACCTGGAATTATAAGCCCTACCTCTCTTTACCATCACCTGGAAGTATACGCCCCACCTCTCCTAACCATCAAATGGAAGTATCATCCCCTTCTCTTCTCACAATCACCTGGAAGTATCAGCCCTGCCTCTCCTCACCATCACCTGCAAGTATCATCACCGCCTCTCCTCACCATCACCAGCAAGTATCAGCCTCACCTCTCCTCACCATTTCCTTTAAGTATCAGCCACACCTCTCCTCACCATCGCCTGGAAGTATTACCCCCACATCTCCTCATCATAACCTGTACGTATCAGCCCCGCATCTCCTCACCATCACCTGGAAGTATCAGCCCAGCCTCTCTTCACCATCGCCTGGAAGTATCACCCAGCCTCTCCTCACCATCGCCTGTAAGTATCAGCCCCGCCTCTCCTTAACTTCTCATGTAAGTATCAGCCCCACCTCTCCTCACCATCGCCTGGAAGTATCTGCCTGCCTCTCCTCACCATCAACTGGAAGTATCAGCCCCATCTCTCCTCACCATAACCTGGAAGTATCAGCCCCGCCACTCCTCACTATCACCTGGAAGTATGAGCCCCGCCTCTCCTCACCATCACCTGTAAGTATCAGCCCCGCCTCTACTCACCATTACCTAAAAGTATCAGCCCTGACCCTCCTCACCATAACCTGGAAGTATCAGCCCCGCCTCTCCTTGCCACCAACTGGAAGTATCATCCCCGCCTCTCCTCACCATCACCTTGAAGTATCATCCCCGCCTCTAATTGCCATGACCTGGAAGTATCAGCCCCGCCTCTCCTCACCACCAACTGGAAGTATCAGACCCGCCTCTCCTTTCAACTGACTGTAAGTATCAGCAACGCCTCTCCCCACCATTACCTGGATGTATCAGCTGCGCCTCTCCTCACCATCACCTGGAAGTATCCAACCCGCCTCTCCTCACCATCACTTGGGTAGTATCAGCCCCGCCTCTCCTCACCACCACCTGGAAGTATCAGCAACGCTTCTCCTCACCATTACCACGATGTAACAGCCCCGCCTCTCCTCACCATCACCTGGAACTATCTGCCCCCCCTTTCCTCACCATCACTTGGGTAGTATCAGCCCTGCCTCTCCTCACCATCACCTGGAAGTATCAACCCCGTCTCTCCTAACCATCACCTGGAAGTATCAGCCCCGCCTCTTCACACCATCACCTAGAAGTATCAGCCCCGCCTCTCCTCACCATCACCTAAAAGTTTAAGCCCCGCCTCTCCTTACCTTCACCTGGAAGTATCAGCCCCGCCTCTCCTCACAATTGCCTGGAAGTATCATCTCAGCCTCTTCTCACCATCGCCTGTGAGTATCAGCCCCGCCTCTCCTTACCATCGCCTGGAAGTATCAGCCCAGCCTTTCATCACCATCGCCTGTGAGTATCAGCCCAGCCTCTCTTCACCATCGCCTGGAAGTATCACCTAGCCTCTCCTCACCATCTCCTGTAAGTATCAGCCCCGCCTCTCCTTTCCATCTCATGGAAGTATCAGCCCCGCCTTTCATCACCTTCACCTGGAAGTTTCTGTCTCTCCTCTCCTCACCATCTCCTGTAAGTATCAGCCGCGCCTCTCCTCACCATTGCATGGAAGTATCAGCCCAGCTTCTAATAACAATCGCCTGTGAATATCAGCCCCACCTCTCCTCACCATCACCTATAAGTATCAGCCTCGCCTCTACTCACCATTACCTAGAAGAATCAGCCCTGTCCCTCCTCGCCATCACCTATAAGTATCAGCCCCGCCTCTCCTCGCCATCAACTGGAAGTATCATCCCCTTCTCTCCTCACCATCACCTGGAAGTATCATCCCTGCCTCTAATCACCATCACCTGGAAGTATCAGCCCCGCCTCTCCTCACCATTACCTGGAAATATAAGCCCTACCTCTCTTCACCATCACCTGGAAGTATAAGCCCCGCCTCTCCTAACCATCAAATGGAAGTATCATCTCCGCCTCTTCTCACCATCACCTGGAAGTATCAGCCCTACCTCTCCTCACCATCACCTGTAAGTATCAGCCCCGCCTCTCCTCACCATCACTTGCAAGTATCAGCCTCACCTCTCCTCACCATTTCCTGTAAGTATCAGCCCGCCTCTCCTCACCATCGCCTGGAAGTATCACCCCTACATCTCCTCATCATAACCTGTATGTATCAGCCCCGAATCTCCAAACCATTACCTGGAAGTATTAGCCCTGCCTCTTCTCACCATCACCTGGAAGTATCAACCCCGCCTCTCCTCACCATTGCTAGTAATTATAAGCCCCGTATCTCCTCACCATCACCTGTAAGTATCAGCATAGCCTCTCCTCTCCATCGCCTATAAGTATAAGCCCCACCTTTCCCCACCAACCCTTGGAAGTATCAGCCCCGCCTCTCCTCACCATCACCTGGAAGTATCAGCCCCGCCTCTCCTCACCATCACCTGGAAGTATCAGCCCCTCCTCTACTCACCATCACCTATAAGTATCAGCCCGCCTCTACTCACCATTACCTCGAAGTATCAGCCCTGTCCCTCCTCACCATCACCTGGAAGTATCAGCCCCGCCTCTCCTCGCCATCAACTGGAAGTATCATCCCCGCCTCTCCTCACCATCACCTGGAAGTATCATCCCCGCCTTTAATCACCATCACCTGGAAGTATCAGCCCAGCCTCTCCTCAATATTAACTGGAATTATAAGCCCTACCTCTCTTCACCATCACCTGGAAGTATAAGATCCACCTCTCCTAACCATCAAATGGAAGTATCATCCCCGCCTCTTTTCACCATCACCTGGAAGTATCAGCCCTGCCTCTCCTCACAATCACCTGTAAGTATCAGCCCCGCCTCTCCTCACCAGCACCTGCAAGTATCAGCCTCACCTCTCCTCACCATTTCCTTGAAGTGTCAGCCCTGCCATTCCTCACCATCGTGTGGAAGTATCACCCCCACATCTCCTCATCATAACCTGTACATATCAGCCCCGCATCTCCTCACCATCACCTGGAAGTATCAGCCCTGCCTCTCCTCACCATCACCTGGAAGTATCAGCCCCGCCTGTCATCATCAGTACCAGGAAGTATCAGCCCCGCCTCTCCTCACCATCATTAGTAAATATCAGCCCCGCCTCTCCTCACCATCGCCTGTAAGTATCAGCCCAGCCTTTCCTCACAATCGCCTATAAGTATCAGCCCCGCCTTTCTCCACCAATGTTTGGAAGTATCAGCCCGCCTCTCCTCACCATCGCCTGGAAGTATCAACCCTTCCTCTAATCAAAATAACCTTAAAATATCAGCCACGCCTCTCCTCACCATCACCTGGAAGTATCAGCCCCGCCTCTCCTCACCATTACCTGGAAGTATCAGCCCCGCCTTTCATCACCTTCACCTGGAAGTTTCTGCCTCTCCACTCCTCACCATCATCTGGAAGTATCAGCCCCGCCTCTCCTCACCATTACCTGGAAGTATCAGCCCCGCCTTTCATCACCTTCACCTGGAAGTTTCTGCCCCGCCTCTCCTCACCACCATTTGGAAGTATCAGACCCGCCTCTCCTCACAACCACCTGGAAGTATCAGCAACGCTTCTCCTCACCATTACCACGATGTATCAGCCCCGCCTCTCCTCCCCATCACCTGGAACTATCCGTCCCGCCTTTCCTCACCATCGCTTGGGTAGTATCAGCCCTGCCTCTCCTCCCCATTACCTGGAAGTATCAACCCCGTCTCTCCTAACCATCACCTGGAAGTATTAGCCCCGCCTCTTCACACCATCACCTAGAATTATCAGCCCCGCCTCTCCTCACCATCACCTAAAAGTTTAAGCCCCGCCTCTCCTCACCATCACCTGGAAGTATCAGCCCGCCTCTCCTCACAATTGCCTGGAAGTATCAGCCCCGCCTCTCCTTACCATCGCCTGGAAGTATCAGCCCAGCCTTTCATCACCATCGCCTGTGAGTATCAGCCCAGCCTCTCTTCACCATCGCCTGGAAGTATCACCTAGCCTCTCCTCACCATCACCTGTAAGTATCAGCCCCGCCTCTCCTTACCATCTCATGGAAGTATCAGCCCCGCCTTTCATCACCTTCACCTGGAAGTTTCTGCCTCTCCTCTCCTCACCATCACCTGTAAGTATCAGCACACCTCTCCTCACCATTGCATGGAAGTATTAGCCCAGCTTCTAATAACAATCGCCTGTGAATATCAGCCCCACCTCTCCTCACCATCACCTATAAGTATCAGCCCGGCCTCTACTCACCATTACCTAGAAGAATCAGCCCTGTCCCTCCTCACCATCACCAATAAGTATCAGCCCCGCCTCTCCTCACCATCAACTGGAAGTATCATCCCCGCCTCTCCTCACCATCACCTGGAAGTATCATCCCCGCCTCTAATCACCATCACCTGGAAGTATCAGCCCCGCCTCTCCTCACCATTACCTGGAATTATAAGCCCTACCTCTCTTCCCCATCACCTGGAAGTATAAGCCCCGCCTCTCCTAACCATCAAATGGAAGTATCATCTCCGCCTCTTCTCACCATCACCTGGAAGTATCAGCCCTACCTCTCCTCACCATCACCTGTAAGTATCAGCCCCGCCTCTCCTCACCATCACTTGCAAGTATCAGCCTCACAACTCCTCACCATTTCCTGTAAGTATCATTCCCTCCTCTCCTCACCATCGCCTGGAAGTATCACCCCTACATCTCCTCATCATAACCTGTATGTATCAGCCCCGAATCTCCACACCATCACCTGGAAGTATCAGCCCTGACTCTATTCACCATCACCTAGAAGTATCAGCCCCGCCTCTCCTCACCATCGCTAGTAATTATCAGCCCCGCCTCTCCTCACCATCACCTGTAAGTATCAGCATAGCCTTTCCTCACCATCGCCTATAAGTATCAGCCCCTCCTTTCCTCACCAACCCTTGGAAGTATCAGCCCCACCTCTCCTCACCATCACCTGGAAGTATCAGCCCCGCCTCTCCTCACCATCACCTGGAAGTATCAGCCCCGCCTCTCCTCACCATCACCTATAAGTATCAGCCCGCCTCTACTTACCATTACCTAGAAGTATCAGCCCTGTCCCTCCTCACCATCACCTGGAAGTATCAGCCCCGCCTCTCCTCGCCATCTACTGGATGTATCATCCCCGCCTCTCCTCACCATCACCTGGAAGTATCATCCCCGCCTTTAATCACCATCACCTGGAAGTATCAGCCCAGCCTCTCCTCAATATTACCTGGAATTATAAGCCCTACCTCTCTTTACCATCACCTGGAAGTATACGCCCCACCTCTCCTAACCATCAAATGGAAGTATCATCCCCTTCTCTTCTCACAATCACCTGGAAGTATCAGCCCTGCCTCTCCTCACCATCACCTGCAAGTATCATCACCGCCTCTCCTCACCATCACCAGCAAGTATCAGCCTCACCTCTCCTCACCATTTCCTTTAAGTATCAGCCACACCTCTCCTCACCATCGCCTGGAAGTATTACCCCCACATCTCCTCATCATAACCTGTACGTATCAGCCCCGCATCTCCTCACCATCACCTGGAAGTATCAGCCCAGCCTCTCTTCACCATCGCCTGGAAGTATCACCCAGCCTCTCCTCACCATCGCCTGTAAGTATCAGCCCCGCCTCTCCTTAACTTCTCATGTAAGTATCAGCCCCACCTCTCCTCACCATCGCCTGGAAGTATCTGCCTGCCTCTCCTCACCATCAACTGGAAGTATCAGCCCCATCTCTCCTCACCATAACCTGGAAGTATCAGCCCCGCCACTCCTCACTATCACCTGGAAGTATGAGCCCCGCCTCTCCTCACCATCACCTGTAAGTATCAGCCCCGCCTCTACTCACCATTACCTAAAAGTATCAGCCCTGACCCTCCTCACCATAACCTGGAAGTATCAGCCCCGCCTCTCCTTGCCACCAACTGGAAGTATCATCCCCGCCTCTCCTCACCATCACCTTGAAGTATCATCCCCGCCTCTAATTGCCATGACCTGGAAGTATCAGCCCCGCCTCTCCTCACCACCAACTGGAAGTATCAGACCCGCCTCTCCTTTCAACTGACTGTAAGTATCAGCAACGCCTCTCCCCACCATTACCTGGATGTATCAGCTGCGCCTCTCCTCACCATCACCTGGAAGTATCCAACCCGCCTCTCCTCACCATCACTTGGGTAGTATCAGCCCCGCCTCTCCTCACCACCACCTGGAAGTATCAGCAACGCTTCTCCTCACCATTACCACGATGTAACAGCCCCGCCTCTCCTCACCATCACCTGGAACTATCTGCCCCCCCTTTCCTCACCATCACTTGGGTAGTATCAGCCCTGCCTCTCCTCACCATCACCTGGAAGTATCAACCCCGTCTCTCCTAACCATCACCTGGAAGTATCAGCCCCGCCTCTTCACACCATCACCTAGAAGTATCAGCCCCGCCTCTCCTCACCATCACCTAAAAGTTTAAGCCCCGCCTCTCCTTACCTTCACCTGGAAGTATCAGCCCCGCCTCTCCTCACAATTGCCTGGAAGTATCATCTCAGCCTCTTCTCACCATCGCCTGTGAGTATCAGCCCCGCCTCTCCTTACCATCGCCTGGAAGTATCAGCCCAGCCTTTCATCACCATCGCCTGTGAGTATCAGCCCAGCCTCTCTTCACCATCGCCTGGAAGTATCACCTAGCCTCTCCTCACCATCTCCTGTAAGTATCAGCCCCGCCTCTCCTTTCCATCTCATGGAAGTATCAGCCCCGCCTTTCATCACCTTCACCTGGAAGTTTCTGTCTCTCCTCTCCTCACCATCTCCTGTAAGTATCAGCCGCGCCTCTCCTCACCATTGCATGGAAGTATCAGCCCAGCTTCTAATAACAATCGCCTGTGAATATCAGCCCCACCTCTCCTCACCATCACCTATAAGTATCAGCCTCGCCTCTACTCACCATTACCTAGAAGAATCAGCCCTGTCCCTCCTCGCCATCACCTATAAGTATCAGCCCCGCCTCTCCTCGCCATCAACTGGAAGTATCATCCCCTTCTCTCCTCACCATCACCTGGAAGTATCATCCCTGCCTCTAATCACCATCACCTGGAAGTATCAGCCCCGCCTCTCCTCACCATTACCTGGAAATATAAGCCCTACCTCTCTTCACCATCACCTGGAAGTATAAGCCCCGCCTCTCCTAACCATCAAATGGAAGTATCATCTCCGCCTCTTCTCACCATCACCTGGAAGTATCAGCCCTACCTCTCCTCACCATCACCTGTAAGTATCAGCCCCGCCTCTCCTCACCATCACTTGCAAGTATCAGCCTCACCTCTCCTCACCATTTCCTGTAAGTATCAGCCCGCCTCTCCTCACCATCGCCTGGAAGTATCACCCCTACATCTCCTCATCATAACCTGTATGTATCAGCCCCGAATCTCCAAACCATTACCTGGAAGTATTAGCCCTGCCTCTTCTCACCATCACCTGGAAGTATCAACCCCGCCTCTCCTCACCATTGCTAGTAATTATAAGCCCCGTATCTCCTCACCATCACCTGTAAGTATCAGCATAGCCTCTCCTCTCCATCGCCTATAAGTATAAGCCCCACCTTTCCCCACCAACCCTTGGAAGTATCAGCCCCGCCTCTCCTCACCATCACCTGGAAGTATCAGCCCCGCCTCTCCTCACCATCACCTGGAAGTATCAGCCCCTCCTCTACTCACCATCACCTATAAGTATCAGCCCGCCTCTACTCACCATTACCTCGAAGTATCAGCCCTGTCCCTCCTCACCATCACCTGGAAGTATCAGCCCCGCCTCTCCTCGCCATCAACTGGAAGTATCATCCCCGCCTCTCCTCACCATCACCTGGAAGTATCATCCCCGCCTTTAATCACCATCACCTGGAAGTATCAGCCCAGCCTCTCCTCAATATTAACTGGAATTATAAGCCCTACCTCTCTTCACCATCACCTGGAAGTATAAGATCCACCTCTCCTAACCATCAAATGGAAGTATCATCCCCGCCTCTTTTCACCATCACCTGGAAGTATCAGCCCTGCCTCTCCTCACAATCACCTGTAAGTATCAGCCCCGCCTCTCCTCACCAGCACCTGCAAGTATCAGCCTCACCTCTCCTCACCATTTCCTTGAAGTGTCAGCCCTGCCATTCCTCACCATCGTGTGGAAGTATCACCCCCACATCTCCTCATCATAACCTGTACATATCAGCCCCGCATCTCCTCACCATCACCTGGAAGTATCAGCCCTGCCTCTCCTCACCATCACCTGGAAGTATCAGCCCCGCCTGTCATCATCAGTACCAGGAAGTATCAGCCCCGCCTCTCCTCACCATCATTAGTAAATATCAGCCCCGCCTCTCCTCACCATCGCCTGTAAGTATCAGCCCAGCCTTTCCTCACAATCGCCTATAAGTATCAGCCCCGCCTTTCTCCACCAATGTTTGGAAGTATCAGCCCGCCTCTCCTCACCATCGCCTGGAAGTATCAACCCTTCCTCTAATCAAAATAACCTTAAAATATCAGCCACGCCTCTCCTCACCATCACCTGGAAGTATCAGCCCCGCCTCTCCTCACCATTACCTGGAAGTATCAGCCCCGCCTTTCATCACCTTCACCTGGAAGTTTCTGCCTCTCCACTCCTCACCATCATCTGGAAGTATCAGCCCCGCCTCTCCTCACCATTACCTGGAAGTATCAGCCCCGCCTTTCATCACCTTCACCTGGAAGTTTCTGCCCCGCCTCTCCTCACCACCATTTGGAAGTATCAGACCCGCCTCTCCTCACAACCACCTGGAAGTATCAGCAACGCTTCTCCTCACCATTACCACGATGTATCAGCCCCGCCTCTCCTCCCCATCACCTGGAACTATCCGTCCCGCCTTTCCTCACCATCGCTTGGGTAGTATCAGCCCTGCCTCTCCTCCCCATTACCTGGAAGTATCAACCCCGTCTCTCCTAACCATCACCTGGAAGTATTAGCCCCGCCTCTTCACACCATCACCTAGAATTATCAGCCCCGCCTCTCCTCACCATCACCTAAAAGTTTAAGCCCCGCCTCTCCTCACCATCACCTGGAAGTATCAGCCCGCCTCTCCTCACAATTGCCTGGAAGTATCAGCCCCGCCTCTCCTTACCATCGCCTGGAAGTATCAGCCCAGCCTTTCATCACCATCGCCTGTGAGTATCAGCCCAGCCTCTCTTCACCATCGCCTGGAAGTATCACCTAGCCTCTCCTCACCATCACCTGTAAGTATCAGCCCCGCCTCTCCTTACCATCTCTTGGAAGTATCAGCCCCGCCTTTCATCACCTTCACCTGGAAGTTTCTGCCTCTCCTCTCCTCACCATCACCTGTAAGTATCAGCCGCGCCTCTCCTCACCATTGCATGGAAGTATCAGCCCAGCTTCTAATAACAATCGCCTGTGAATATCAGCCCCACCTCTCCTCACCATCACCTATAAGTATCAGCCCGGCCTCTACTCACCATTACCTAGAAGAATCAGCCCTGTCCCTCCTCACCATCACCAATAAGTATCAGCCCCGCCTCTCCTCGCCATCAACTGGAAGTATCATCCCCGCCTCTCCTCACCATCACCTGGAAGAATCATCCCCGCCTCTAATCACCATCACCTTGAAGTATCATCCCCGCCTCTAATTGCCATGACCTTTAAGTATCAGCCCCGCCTCTCCTCACCACCAACTGGAAGTATCAGACCCGCCTCTCCTTTCAACTGACTGTAAGTATCAGCAACGCCTCTACCCACCATTACCTGGATGTATCAGCTGCGCCTCTCCTCACCATCACCTGGAAGTATCCAACCCGCCTCTCCTCACCATCACTTGGGTAGTATCAGCCCCGCCTCTCCTCACCACCACCTGGAAGTATCAAACCCGCCTCTCCTATCCATCACCTGGAAGTATCAGCCCTGCCTCTTCACACCATCACCTGGAAGTATCAGTCCCGCCTCTCCTCACCATCACCTGAAAGTTTCAGCCCCGCCTCTCCTCTCCATCAATTGGAAATATCAGCCCTGTCTCTCCTCACAATCACCTGGAACTATCAGCTCAACTTCTCCTCACCATCGCCTTTGAGTATCAGCCCCGCCTCTCCTCACCATCGCCTGGAAGTATCAGCCCAACCTCTCCTCACCATCGCCTGTCAGTATCAGCCCAGCCTCTCTTTACCATCGCATGGAAGTATCAGCATAGCGTCTCCCTACTATTGCCTGTAAGTATCAGCTGCGCCTCTCCTCACCACCGCCTGCAAGTATCTGACCCGCCTCTCCCCACAACCACGTGGATGTATCAGCCCTGCCTCTCCTCACCATCACCTGGAGGTATCAGCCCCGCCTTTCCTCACCATCGCCAGGAAGTATCAGTCCCGCCTCTCCTCACCATCGCTAGTAAGTATCAGCCCTGCCTCTCCTCACCATCGCCTGTAAGTATCAGCCCAGGCTCTCCTCACCATCGCCTATAAGTATCAGCCCCGCCTTTCCCCACCAATGCTAGGAAGTATCAGCCCCACCTCTCCTCATTATCGCCTGGAAGTATCAACCCCGCCTCTAATCAAAATAACCTGAAAATATCAGCCAAGCCTCTCCTCACCATCTCCTGGAAGTATCAGCCCCGCCTCTCCTCATCATCACCTGGAAGTATCAGCCCGGTTTTTCATCACCTTCACCTGGAAGTTTCTGCCCCTCCTCTCCTCATCATCACCTGTAAGTATCAGCCGTGCCTCTCCTCACCATTGCATGGAAGTATCAGCCCAGCCTCTAATAACAATAGCCTGTGATTATCAGCCACGCCTCTCCTCACCATCGCCTGGAAGTATCAACCAGCCTCTAATCAAAATAACCTGAAGGTATCAGCCACGCCTCTCCTCACCATCACCTGGAAGTATCAGCCACGCCTCTTCTCATCATCACCTAGAAGTATCAACCCCGCCTTTCCTCAACTTCACCTGAAAGTTTCTGCCCCTCCTGTCCTCACCTTCACCTGAATGTACCAGCCGCGCCTCTCCTCACCATTGCATGGAAGTATCAGCCCAGCCTCTCTTCAGCATCGCCTGTGAGTATCAGCCCCGCCTCTCCTCACCATCGCAGTTAAGTATCGGCCCAGCCTCTCCTTACTATTGCCTGTAAGTATCAGCCCCGCCTCTCCTCACCACCACCTGGAAGTATCAGACCCGCCTATCCTCACAACCGCCTGGAAGTATCAGGAACGCCTCTCCTTGCCATCAACTGGAAGTATCAACCCCGCCTCTCCTCACCATCACCTGGAAGTATCATCCCCGCCTCTAATCACAATGACCTGGAAGTATCAGCCCCGCCTCTCCTCACCACCAACTGGAAGTATCAGACCCGCCTCTCCTCACCACCAACTGGAAGTATCAGACCCGCCTCTCCTCTAAACTGCCTGGAAGTATCAGCAACACCTCTCCTCACCATTACCTGGATGTATCAGCCGCGCCTCTCCTCACCATCACCTGGAAGTATCCAACCCGCCTCTCCTCACCATCACCTGGAAGTATCAGCCCCGCCTGTCCTCACTATCACCAGGAAGTATTGTCCCGCCTCTCCTCACCATCGCTAGTAAGTATCAGCCCCGCCTCTCCTCACCATCACCTGTAAGTATCAGCCCAGCCTTTCCTCACCATCGCCTATAAGTATCAGCCCCGCCTTTCCCCACCAACGCTAGGAAGTATCAGCCTCGCCTCTCCTCACCATCGCATGGAAGTATCAACCCCGCCTCTAATCAAAATAACCTGAAAATATCAAACCCGTCTCTCCTAACCATCACCTGAAAGTATCAGCCCCGCCTCTTCACACCATCACCTGGAAGTATCAGCACCACCTCTCCTCACCATCACCTGAAAGTTTCAGCCTAACCTCTCCTCACCATCACCTGGAAGTATCAGCCCGCCTCTCCTCACCATCGCCTGGAAGTATCAGCCCTGCCACTCCTCACCATCGCCTATGAGTATCAGCCATGCGTCTCCTCACCATTGCCTGGAAGTATCAGCTCAGCCTCTCCTCACCACCGCCTGTGAGTATCTGCCCCGCCTTTACTCACCATCGCCTGGATGTATCAGCCCTGCCTATCTTCACCATCACCTGTGAGTTTCAGCTCAGTCTCTCTTCACAATCGCCTGGAAATATCACCACGCCTCTCCTCACCATAGCCTGTAAGTATCAGCCCTGCCTCTCCTCACCATAGCATGGAAGTATCAGCCCCACCTCTCCTCACCATCGCCTGTAAGTATCAGCCCCGCCTCTACTCACCATCTCCTGGAAGTATCAGCCCTGCCTCTCCTCACCATCAACTGGAAGTATCAGCCCAACCTCTCCTCACCTTCACCTGGAAGTATCAACCCCGCCTCTCCTCACCATCACCTTGAAGTATCAACCCCGCCTCTCCTCATTAATGTCTGGAAGTATCAGGCTAGCCTCTCATAACTATCGCCTTTGAGTATCACCCCAGCCTCTCTTCACCATCTCCTGGAAGTATCAGCCCTGCCTCTCCTCACCATCAACTGGAAGTATAAGCCCCACCTCTCCTCACCATCACCTGGAAGTATCAGCCCCGCCTCTCCTCACCATCACCTGGAAGTATCAGCCCCGCCTTTCCTCACCATCACATATAAGTATCAGCCCACCTATACACACCATTACTTAGAAGTATCAGCCCTGTCCCTCCTCGCCATCACCTGGAAGTATCAGCCCCGCCTCTCCTCGCCATCAACTGGATGTATCATCCCTGCCTCTCCTCACCATCACCTGGAAGTATCATCCCCGCCTCTAATCAAGATCACCTGGAAGTATCAGCCCCGCCTCTCCTCACCATTACCTGGAAGAATAAGCCCTACCTCTCTTCACCATCACCTGGAAGAATAAGCCCTACCTCTCCTAACCATCAGATGGAAATATCATCCCCGCCTCTTCTCACCATCACCTGGAAGTATCAACACTGCATCTCCTCACCATCACCTGTAAGTATCAGCCCCGCCTCTCCTCACCATCACCTGCAAGTATCAGATTCACCTCTCCTCACCATTTCCTGTAAGTATCAGCCCTGCCTCTCCTCACCATCACCTAGAAGTATCACCCCCATATCTCCTCATCATAACCTGTAGGTATCAGCCCCGTATCTCCTCACCATCACCTGGAAGTATCAGCCCCACCTGACCTCACCATCGCCAGGAAGTATCAGCCCCGCCTCTCCTCACCACCACCTGGAAGTATCAAACCCGCCTCTCCTATCCATCACCTGGAAGTATCAGCCCCGCCTCTTCACACCATTACCTGGAAGTATCAGTCCCGCCTCTCCTCACCATCACCTGAAAGTTTCAGCCCCGCCTCTCCTCTCCATCTATTGGAAGTATCAGCCCCGCCTCTCCTCACAATCGCCTGGAACTATCAGCTCAACCTCTCCTCACCATCGCCTGTGAGTATCAGCCCGGCCTCTCCTCACCATCGCCTGGAAGTATCAGCCCAACCTCTCCTCACCATCACCTGTGAGTATCAGCCCAGCCTCTCTTCACCATCGCATGGAAGTATCAGCCCAGCGTCTCCTTACTACTACCTGTAAGTATCAGCCGCGCCTCTCCTCACCACCGCCTGTAAGTATTTGACCCGCCTCTCCTCACAAATGCGTGGAAGTATCAGCCCTGCCTCTCCTCACCATCACCTGAAGGTATCAGTCCCGCCTCTCCTCACCATCGCTAGTAAGTATCAGCCCTGCCTCTCCTCACCATCGCCTGTAAGTATCAGCCCAGGCTCTACTCACCATCGCCTATAAGTATCAGCCCCGCCTTTCACCACCAACGCTAGGAAGTATCAGCCCCGCCTCTCCTCACCAACGCCTGGAAGTATCAACCCCGCCTCTAATCAAAATAACCTGAAAATATCAGCCAAGCCTCTCCTCACCATCTCTACTCCTGGAAGTATCAGCCCCGCTTCTCCTTATCATCACCTGGAAGTATCAGCCCGGCTTTTCATCACCTTCACCTGGAAGTTTCTGCCCCTCCTCTCCTCACCATCACCTGTAAGTATCAGCCGAGCCTCTCCTCCCCATTGCATGGAAGTATCAGCCCAGCCTCTAATAACAATTGCCTATGAATATCAGCCACACCTCTCCTCACCATCACCTGGAAGTATCAACCAGCCTCTAATCAAAATAACCTGAAGGTATCAGCCACTCCTCTCGTCACCATCACCTGGAAGTATCAGCCACGCCTCTCCTCACCATCACCTGGAAGTATCAACCCCGCCTTTCCTCAACTTCACCTGAAAGTTTCTGCCCCTCCTGTCCTCACCTTCACCTGAATGTACCAGCCGCGCCTCTCCTCATCATTGCATGGAAGTATCAGCCCAGCCTCTCTTCAGCATCGCCTGTGAGTATCAGCCCCGCCTCTCCTCACCATCGCAGTTAAGTATCGGCCCAGCCTCTCCTTACTATTGCCTGTAAGTATCAGCCCCGCCTCTCCTCACCACCACCTGGAAGTATCAGACCCGCCTCTCCTCACAACCGCCTGGAAGTATCAGGAACGCCTCTCCTTGCCATCAACTGTAAGTATCATCCCCGCCTCTCCTCACCATCACCTGGAAGTATCATCCCCGCCTCTAATCACCATGACCTGGAAGTATCAGCCCCGCCTCTCCTCACCACCAACTGGAAGTATCAGACCCGCCTCTCCTCTAAACTGCCTGGAAGTATCAGCAACACCTCTCCTCACCATTACATGGATGTATCAGCCGCGCCTCTCCTCAACATCACCTGGAAGTATCCAACCCGCCTCTCCTCACCATCATTTGGGTAGTATCAGCCCCGCCTCTACTCACCACCACCTGGAAGTATCAAACCCATCTCTCCTATCCATCACCTGGAAGTATCAGCCTCGCCTCTTCACACCATCACCTGGAAGTATCAGCCCCGCCTCTCCTCACCATCACCTGAAAGTTTCAACCCGCCTCTCCTCTCCATCAATTGGAAGTATCAGCCCCGCCTCTCCTCACAATCCCCTCTAAGTATCAGCTCAGCCTCTCCTCACCATCGCCTGTGAGTATCAGCCCCGCCTCTCCTCACCATCGCCTGGAAGTATCAGCCCAGCCTCTCCTCACCATAGCCTTTGAGTATCAGCCCAGCCTCTCTTCACCATCGCATGGAAATATCAGCACAGCGTCTCCTTACTGTTGCCTGTAAGTATCAGCCGCGCCTCTCCTCACCACCGCCTGGAAGTATCTGACCCGCCTCTCCTCACAACCGCCTGGAAGTGTCAGCCCTGCCTCTCCTCACCATCACATGGAAGTATCAGCCCTGCCTGTCCTCACTATCACCAGGAAGTATCAGTCCCGCCTCTCCTCACCATCGCTAGTAAGTATCAGCCCCGCCTCTCCTCACCAACACCTGTAAGTATCAGCCCAGCCTTTCCTCACCATCGCCTATAAGTATCAGCCCCGCCTTTCCCCACCAACGCATAGGAAGTATCAGCCCCGCCTCTCCTCACCATCGCATGGAAGTATCAACCCCGCCTCTAATCAAAATAACCTGAAAATATCAGCCACGCCTCTCCTCACCTTCACCTGGAAGTATCAGCCCTGCCTCTCCTCACCATCACCTGGAAATATCAGCCCCGCCTTTCATCACCTTCACCTGGAAGTTTCTGCCACTCCTCTCCTCACCATCACCTGTAAGTATCAGCCGCTTCTCTCCTCTCCAATGCATGGAAGTATCAGCCCAGCCTCTAATAACAATTGCCTGTGAATATCAGCCACGCCTCTCCTCACCATCGCCTGGAAGTATCAACCCGCCTCTAATCAAAATAACCTGAAGGTATCAGCCACGCCTCTCCTCACCATCACCTGGAAGTATCAGCCACACCTCTCCTCACCATCACCTGGAAGTATCAAGCCCGCCTTTCCTCAACTTCACCTGAAAGTTACTGCCCCTCCTGTCCTCACCTTACCTATATGTACCAGCCGCGCCTCTCCTCACCATTGCATGGAAGTATCAGCCCAGCCTCTCATCACCATCGCCTGTGAGTATCAGCCTAGCCTCTCCTTACTATTGCCTGTAAGTATCAGCCCCACCTCTCCTCACCACCACCTGGAAGTATCAGACCCGCCTCTCCTCACAACCGCCTGGAAGTATCAGCAACGCCTCTCCTCACCATTACGTGGATGTATCAGCCCCGCCTCTCCTCACCATCACCTTGAAGTATCAAACCCGTCTCTCCTAACCATCACCTGAAAGTATCAGCTCCGCCTCTTCACACCATCACCTGGAAGTATCAGCACCACCTTTCCTCACCATCACCTGAAAGTTTCAGCCTTGCCTCTCCTCACCATCACCTGGAAGTATCATCCCGCCTCTCCTCACCATCGCCTGGAAGTATCAGCCCTGCCACTCCTCACCATCGCCTATGAGTATCAGCCATGCGTCTCCTCACCATTGCCTGGAAGTATCAGCTCAGCCTCTCCTCACCACCGCCTGTGAGTATCAGCCCCGCCTTTACTCACCATCGCCTGGATGTATCAGCCCTGCCTCTCCTCACCATCACCTGTGAGTATCAGCTCAGTCTCTCTTCACAATCGCCTGGAAATATCACCACGCCTCTCCTCACCATAGCCTGTAAGTATCAGCCCTGCCTCTCCTCACCATCGCATGGAAGTATCAGCCCCACCTCCCCTCACCATTGCCTGTAAGTATCAGCCCCGCCTCTACTCACCATCGCCTGCAAGTATCAGCCCTGCCTCTCCTCACCATCAACTGGAAGTATCAGCCCAACCTCTCCTCACCTTCACCTGGAAGTATCAACCCCGCCTCTCCTCACCATCGCCTGGAAGTATCACGTAGCCTCGCCTTACCATCGCCTGTAAGTATCAGCCCCGCCTTTCCTTACCTTCTCATGGAAGTATCAGCCCCGCCTTTCATTACCTTCACCTGAAGTTTCTGCCTCTCCTCTCCTCACCATCACCTGTAAGTATCAGCCGCGCCTCTCCTCACCATTGCAAGGAAGTATCAGCCCAGCTTCTAATAACAATCGCCTGTGAATATCAGCCCCACCTCTCCTCACCATCACCTATAAGTATCATCCTCGCCTCTACTTACCATTACCTCTAAGAATCATCCCTGTACCTCCTCGCCATCACCTATAAGTATCAGCCCCACCTCTCCTCGCCATCAACTGGAAGTATCATCCCCGCCTCTCCTCACCATCACCTGGAAGTATCATCCCCGCCTCTAATCACCATCACCTGGAAGTATCAGCCCCGCCTCTCTTCACCATTACCTGGAAGTATGAGCCCTACCTCTCTTCACCATCACCTGGAAATATAAGCCCCGCCTCTCCTAACCATCAAATGGAAGTATCATCTCCGCCTCTTCTCACCATCACCTGGAAGTATCAGCCCTACCTCTCCTCACCATCAACTGTAAGTATCAGCCCCGCCTCTCCTCACCATCACCTGGAAGTATCATCCCCGCCTCTAATCAAGATCACCAGGAAGTATCAGCCCCGCCTCTCCTCACCATTACCTGGAAGAATAAGCCCTACCTCTCTTCACCATCACCTGTAAGTATAAGCCCCGCCTCTCCTAACCATCAGATGGAAATATCATCCCGCCTCTTCTCACCATCACCTGGAAGTATCAGCACTGCATCTCCTCACTATCACCTGTAAGTATCAGCCCCGCCTCTCCTCACCATCACCTGCAAGTATCAGATTCACCTCTCCTCACCATTTCCTGTAAGTATCAGCCCTGCCTCTCCTCACCATTGCCTGGAAGTATCACCCCCATATCTCCTCATCATAACCTGTAGGTATCAGCCCCGTATCTCCTCACCATCACCTGGAAGTATCATCCCCGCCTGACCTCACCATCACCAGGAAGTATCAGCCCCGCCTCTCCTCACCATCGCTAGTAAATATCAGCCCTCCTCTCCTCACCATCGCTAGTAAATATCAGCCCCGCCTCTCCTCACCACCGCCTTTAAGTATCAGCCCAGCCTCTCCACACCATCGCCTATAAGTATCAGCCCTGCCTTTCCCCACCAATGCTTGGAAGTATCAGCCCCGCCTCTCCTTACCATCACCTGGAAGTATCAGCCCTGCCTCTCCTTACCATCACCTGGAAGTATCAGCCCCACCTCTCCTCACCATCACTTATAAGTATCAGCCGCGCCTCTACTCAGCATTACCTAGAAGTATCAGCCCTGTCCCTCCTCACCATCACCTGGATTTATCAGCCCCGCCTCTCCTCGCCATCAACTGGAAGTATCATCCCCGCCTCTCCTCACCATCACCTGGAAATATCATCCCCGCCTCTAATCACCATCATTTGGAAGTATCAGCCCAGCCTCTCCTCACCATTACCTGGAAGTATAAGCCCTACCTCTCTTCACCATCACATGGAAGTATAAGCACCGCCTCTCCTAACCATCAAATGGAAGTATCATCCCCGCTTCTTTTCACCATCACCTTGAAGTATCAGCCCTGCCTCTCCTCACAATCACCTGTAAGTATCAGCCCCGCCTCTCCTCACCATCACCTGCAAGTATCAGCCTCACCTCTCCTCACCATTTCCTTTAAGTATCAGCCCCGCATTCCTCAACATAGTCTGGAAGTATCACCCCCACATCTCCTCATCATAACCAGTACATATCAGCCCCGCATCTCCTCACCATCACCTGAAAGTATCAGCCCTGCGTCTCCTAACCATCACCTGGAAGTATCAGCCCCACCTGTCCTCATCATTGCAAGGAAGTATCAGCCCCGCATCTCCTCACCATCATTAGTAAGTATCAGCCCCGCCTCTCCTCACCATCGCCTGTAAGTATCAGCCCAGCCTCTCCTCACCATCGCCTATAAGTATCAGCCCCGCCTTTCTCCACCAATGCTTGGAAGTATCAGCCCCGCCTCTCCTCACCATCGCCTGGAAGTATCAACCCTTCCTCTAATCAAAATAACCTGAAAATATCAGCCATGTCTCTCCTCACCATCACCTGGAAGTATCAGCCCCGCCTCTCCTCACCATCACCTGGATGTATCAGCCACGCCTTTCATCACCTTCACCTGTAAGTTTCTGCCTTTCCTCTCCTCACCATCACCTGTAAGTATCAACCGCGCCTCTCCACACCATTGCATGGAAGTATCAGCCCAACCTCTAATAACAATCGCCTGTGAATATCAGCCCCGCCTCTCCTCACTGTCGCCTGGAAGTATCAACCCGCCTCTAATCAAAATAACCTGAAGGTATCAGCCATGCCTCTCCTCACCTTCACCTGGAAGTATCAGCCACGCCTCTCCTCACCATCAGCTGGAAGTATCAGCCCCGCCTTTCCTCAACTTCACCTGAAAGTTTCTGCCCCTCCTGTCCTCACCATCACCTGTATGTATCAGCCGCGCCTCTTCTCACCAATGCATGGAAGTATCAGCCCAGCCTCTCTTCACCATCGCCTGTGAGTATCAGCCCTGCCTCTCCTCACCATCGCAGGGAAGTATCAGCCCAGCCTCTCCTTACTATTGCCTGTAAGTATCAGCCCCGCCTCTCCTCACCTCCACCTGGAAGTATCAGACCCGCCTCTCCTCACAACCACCTGGAATTATCAGCAACACTTCTCTTCACCATTACCACAATGTATCAGCCCCGCCTCTCCTCACCATTACCTGGAACTATCCGCCCCGCCTTTCCTCACCATCACTTGGGTAGTATCAGCCCTGCCTCTCCTCACCATCACCTGGAAGTATCAACCCCGTCTCTCCTAACTATCACCTGGAAGTATCAGCCCCGCCTCTTCACACCATCACCTAGAGGTATCAGCCCCGCCTCTCCTCACCATCACCTAAAAGTTTAAGCCCCGCCTCTCCTCACCATTACCTGGAAGTATCAGCCCCGCCTCTCCTCACAATTGCCTGGAAGTATCAGCTCAGGCTCTCCTCACCATCGCCTGTGAGTATCAGCCCCGCCTCTACTTACCATCGCCTGGAAGTATCAGCCCAGCCTTTCATCACCATCGCCTGTGAATATCAGCCCAGCCTCTCTTCACCATCGCCTGGAAGTATCACGTAGCCTCTCCTTACCATCGCCTGTAAGTATCAGTCCCGCCTCTCCTTACCTTCTCATGGAAGTATCAGCCCCGCTTTTCATCACCTTCACCTGAAGTTTCTGCCTCTCCTCTCCTCAACATCACCTGTAAGTATCAGCCGCGCCTCTCCTCACCATTGCATGGAAGTATCAGCCCAGCTTCTAATAACAATCGCCTGTGAATATCAGCCCCACCTCTCCTCACCATCACCTATAAGTATCATCCTCGCCTCTACTTACCATTACCTCTAAGAATCAGCCCTGTCCCTCCTCACCATCACCTATAAGTATCAGCCCCACCTCTCCTCGCCATCAACTGGAAGTATCATCCCCGCCTCTCCTCACCATCACCTGGAAGTATCATCCCCGCCTCTAATCACCATCACCTGGAAGTATCAGCCCCGCCTCTCTTCACCATTACCTGGAAGAATAAGCCATACCTCTCTTCACCATCACCTGGAAGTATAAGCCCCGCCTCTCCTAACCATCAAATGGAAGTATCATCTCCGCCTCTTCTCACCATCACCTGGAAGTATCAGCCCTACCTCTCCTCACCATCAACTGTAAGTATCAGCCCCGCCTCTCCTCACCATCACCTGCAAGTATCAGCCTCACCTCTCCTCACCATTTCTTGTAAGTATCAGCCCCGCCTCTCCTCACCATCGCCTGGAAGTATCACCCCCATATCTCCTCATCATAACCTGTATGTATCAGCCCCGAATCTCCACACCAACACCTGGAAG
The DNA here is from genome assembly GCA_039081455.1 of Macrobrachium rosenbergii. NCBI lineage: Eukaryota > Metazoa > Arthropoda > Malacostraca > Decapoda > Palaemonidae > Macrobrachium > Macrobrachium rosenbergii. The sequence continues at coordinate 128,090 of JANJGK010000301.1, read as the reverse complement.
TATCAGCCCTGCCTCTACTCACAATCACCTGGAAGTATCAGCCCCGCCTTTCCTCACCATCGCTAGTAATTATCAGCCCTGCCTCTCCTCACCATCATCTGTAAGTATCAGCATAGCCTCTCCTCACCATCGCCTATAAGTATCAGCCTCGCTTTTCCCCACCAACCCTTGGAAGTATCAGCCCCGCCTCTCCTCACCATCACCTGGAAGTATCAGCCCCGCCTCTCCTCACCATCACCTAGAAGTATCAGCCCCGCCTCTCCTCACCATCACCTATAAGTATCAGCCCCGCCTCTACTCACCAATACCTAGAAGTATCAGCCCTGTCCCTCCTCACCATCACCTGGAAGTATCAGGCCCGCCACTCCTCGCCATCAACTGGAAGTATCTTCCCCGCCTCTCCTCACCATCACCTGGAAGTATCATCCCCACCTCTAATCACCATCACCTGGAAGTATCAGCCCAGCCTCTCCTCAATATTACCTGGAATTATAAGTTCTACCTCTCTTCACCATCACCTGGAAGTATAAGCCCCACCTCTCCTAACCATCAAATGGAAGTATCATCCCCGTCTCTTCTCACCATCACCTGGAAGTATCAGCCCTACCTCTCCTCACCATCACCTGCAAGTATCATACCCGCCTCTCCTCACCATCACCTGCAAGTATCAGCCTCAACTCTCCTCACCATTTCCTTTAAGTATCAGCCCCGCCTCTCCTCACCATCGCCTGGAAGTATCACCCCCACATCTCCTCATTTTAACCTGTACGTATCAGCCCCGCATCTCCTCACCATCACCTGGAAGTATCAGCCCAGCCTCTCTTCACCATCGCCTGGAAGTATCACCCAGCCTCTCCTCACCATACCCTGTAAGTATCAGCCACGCCTCTCCTTAACTTCTCATGTAAGTATCAGCACCACCTCTCCTCACCATCGCCTGTAAGTATCAGCCCTGCCTCTCCTCACCATCGCCTGGAAGTATCAGCCTGCCTCTCCTCACCATCAACTGGAAGTATCAACCCAACTCTCCTCACCATAACCTGGAAGTATCAGCCCCGCCACTCCTCACCATCACCTGGAGGTATCAGCCCCGCCTCTCCTCACCATCACCTGTAAGTATCAGCCCCGCCTCTACTCACCATTACCTAAAAGTATCAGCCTGTCCCTCCTCACCATCACCTGGAAGTATCAGCCCCGCCTCTCCTTGCCACCAACTGGAAGTATCATCCCCGCATCTCTTCACCATCACCTGGAAGTATCATCCCCGCCTCTAATTGCCATGACCTGGAAGTATCAGTCTCGCCTCTCCTCACCACCAACTGGAAGTATCAGACCCGCCTCTCCTTTCAACTGCCTGTAAGTATCAGCAACGCCTCTCCTCACCATTACCTGGATGTATCAGCCGCGCCTCTCCTCACCATCACCTGGAAGTATCCAACCCGCCTCTCCTCACCATCACTTGGGTAGTATTAGCCCCGCCTCTCCTCACCACCACCTGGAAGTATCAAACCTGCCTCTCCTATCCATCACCTGGAAGTATCAGCCCCGCCTCTTCACACCATCACCTGGAAGTATCAGCCCTGCCTCTCCTCACCATCACCTGAAAGTTTCAGCCCCTCGTCTCCTCTCCATCAATTGGAAGTATCAGCACCGCCTCTCCTAAAAATCGCCTGGAAGTATCAGCTCAGCCTCTCCTCACCATCGCCTGTGAGTATCAGCCCCGCCTCTCCTCACCATCGCCTGAAAGTATCAGCCCAACCTCTTCTCACCATCCCCTGTGAGTATCAGCCCAGCCTCTCTTCACCATCACATGGAAGTATCAGCCCAGCGTCTCCTTACTATTGCCTGTTAGTATCAGCCGCGACTCTCCTCACCACCGATTGCAAGTATCTGACCCGCCTCTCCTCACAACCGCCTGGAAGTATCAGCCCTGCCTCTCCTCACCATAACCTGGAGGTATCAGCCCCGCCTGTCCTCACCATCGCCAGGAAGTATCAGTCCCGCCTCTCCTCACCATCGCTAGTAAGTATCAGCCCTGTCTCTCCTCACCATCGCCTGTAAGTATCAGCCCAGCCTCTAATCACCATCGCCTATTAGTATCAGCAACGCCTTTCCCCACCAACGCATAGGAAGTATCAGCCTCGCCTCTCCTTACCATCGCCTGGAAGTATCAACCCCGCCTCTAATCAAAATAACCTGAAAATATCAGCCACACCTCTCCTCACCATCTCCTGGAAGTATCAGACCCGCCTCTCCTCAACATCACCTGGAAGTATCAGCCTGGCTTTTCATCACGTTCACCTGGAAGTTTCTGCCCCTCCTCTCCTCACCATCACCTGTAAGTATCAGCCGCGCCTCTCTTCACCATTGCATGGAAGTATCAGCCCCGCCTCTAATAACAATTGCCTGTGAATATCAGCCACGCCTCTCCTCACCATCGCCTGGAAGTATCAACCAGCCTCTAATCAAAATAACCTGAAGGTATCAGCCACGCCTCTCCTCACCATCACCTGGAAGTATCAGCCACGCCTCTTCTCACCATCACCTGGAAGTATCAACCCCGCCTTTCCTCAACTTCACTTAAAAGTTTCTGCCCCTCCTGTCCTCACCTTCACCTGTATGTACCAGCCGCGCCTCTCTTCACCATTGCATGGAAGTATCAGCCCAGCCTCTCTTCACCATTGCCTGTGAGTATCAGCCCCGCCACTCCTCACCATCGCAGTTAAGTATCAGCCCAGCCTCTCCTTACTTTTGCCTGTAAGTATCAGCCCCGCCTCTCCTCACCACCACCTAGAAGTATCAGACCCGCCTCTCCTCACAACCGCCTGGAAGTATCAGCAACGCCTATCCTTGCCATCAACTGGAAGTATCATCCCCGCATCTCCTCACCATCACCTGGAAGTATCATCCCCGCCTCTAATTACCATGACCTGGAAGTATCAGCCCCGCCTCTCCTCACCACCAACTGGAAGTATCAGACCCGCCTCTCCTCTAAACTGCCTGGAAGTATCAGCAACGCCTCTCCTCACCATTACCTGGATGTATCAGCCGCGCCTCTCCTCACCATCACCTGGAAGTATCCAACCCGCCTCTCCTCACCATCACCTGGAAGTATCCAACCCGCCTCTCCTCACCATCACCTGGAAGTATCCAACCCACCTCTCCTCACCATCACTTGGGTAGTATCAGCCCCGCCTCTCCTCACCACCACCTGGAAGTATCAAACCCGTCTCTCCTATCCACCACCTGGAAGTATCAGCCCCGCCTCTTCACACCATCACCTGGAAGTATCAGCCCCGCTTCTCCTCACCATCACCTGAAAGTTTCAGCCCCGCCTCTCCTCTCCATCAATTGGAAGTATCAGCCCCCGCCTCTCCTCACAATCGCCTTGGAGTATCAGCTCAGCCTCTCCTCACCATCGCCTGTGAGTATCAGCCCCGCCTCTCCTCACCATCGCCTGGAAGTATCAGCCCAGCCTATCCTCACCATCGCCTTTGAGTAATAGCCCAGCCTCTCTTCACCATCGCATGGAAGTATCAGCACAGCGTCTCCTTACTGTTGCCTGTAAGTGTCAGCCGCGCCACTCCTCACCACCACCTGGAAGTATATGACCCGCCTCTCCTCACAACCACCTGGAAGTATCAGCCCTGCCTCTCCTCACCATCACCTGGAAGTATCAGCCCCGCCTGTCCTCACCATCACCAGGAAGTATCAGTCCCGCCTCTCCTCACCATTGCTAGTAAGTATCAGCCCCGCCTCTCCTCACCATCGCCAGTAAGTATTAGCCCAGCCTTTCCTCACCATCACCTATAAGTATCAGCCCCGCCTTTCCCCACCAATGCAAGGAAGTATCAGCCCCGCCACTCCTCACCATCGCATGGAAGTATGAACCCCGCCTCTAATAAAAATAACCTGAAAATATCAGCCACACCTCTCCTCACCATCACCTGGAAGTATCAGCCCCGCCTCTCCTCACCACCACCTGGAAGTATCAGCCCCTCCTTTTATCACCTTCAAATGGAAGTTTCTACCCCTCCTCTCCTCACCATCACCTGTAAGTATCAGCCGCGCCTCTCCTCACCATTGCATGGAAGTATCAGCCCAGCCTCTAATAACAGTTGCCTGTGAATATCAGCCCCGCCTCTCCTCACCATCGCCTGGAAGTATCAACCCGCCTCTAATCAAAATAACCTGAAGGTATCTGCCACGCCTCTCCTCACCATCACCTGGAAGTATCAGCCACGCCTCTCCTCACCATCACCTGGAAGTATCAACCCCACCTTTCCTCAACTTCACCTGAAAGTTTCTGCCCCTCCTATCCTCACCTTACCTGTATGTACCAGCCGCGCCTCTCCTCACCATTGCATGGAAGTATCAGCCCAGCCTCTCTTCACCATCACCTGTGAGTATCAGCCCCGCCTCTCCTCACCATCGCAGTTAAGTATCAGCGTAGCCTCTCCTTACTATTGCTTGAAATAGTGCAGCAGATTGCTGTAAAAATCGTTCAGATAGTGAAACAAGCATGAAATTTGGCACAAACATTCCTAAGACTACGCTCTCTTAGAAAAGGGCGCTGGCCACCTGAAAATCCAAGATGGTGGCTATTTTTCAAAATGGCCGCCATCTATGTTGAGATTCACTGGTTTGGGAGTATCTATTGGATGGAATATGCCAGTTTTTTTTTTTTAAACCTCGACTTTTAGGTTATAAAAATGTTCCATACCACACATTTTATTGAAAACCCTTACTAAATGAATTGTAACCAAGATGGCGTACAAAATGGTTGCCATAAAAGTTTTTTTTTCTATCCACAGCGCTAGCAGACATAGAGACCAACTGTTTTTATTTAATGGTATATTCATGTGATCAGACAGTTTAACTAATATGCTATTTTCAACTGAAATAGTAATGGTATGGTCACATACAACATTGTGTCTAAGACTGTAACCATAAAAAGAAAAGAAGAGAAATACGGACTAAACGCAACCAATCTATGTATAGGTCTCTCAACCTACACCTTTGAAAAATTCGAGGATAAGAAGGTAGGCATAGCATGACACGTTGGATGCTCAAGCTAGATTATCTACTGAAGAGAGGGCAATATTTATCTAGACTTCACATTTGCAAGTGCACAGAGCTGTGCAGGGAAGACCCAGCTTGTAGCACTTGCACCTTTCCCGACAGCCTGCTTTGCATCCACAATTGGTAAGCTGTTGGCAACTCTTGGCTAAGGGCGAGTTGGTTGTCCAGAGGACTTGCCATGCTTCACCAGACTTTTGCCATCCCCACTCAGCAGGGTTCTCTGGCTGTGGCTGACACTGGGTGGCCTGCCCCCACACACAACCAGCCTGGTACGCAGCACGCTTGGTGTGTTGGAGGAGAGCTCCACTGGTTGGTGGAATGGCCTCATATGCCCTTTGTTTTCTGGCAAACATATCAAGTCTAGCCTCATCCACAGTGCCAGCAGTGCTGGATCTTTCATACATAAGTATGACAAACCTCTCCAGGACCTTCAGGTCACTCTCTTCCACTCTAAGAGGGTAGTGACTCAGTTTGGAGAACACAGTGGAGGCCTCTGGAAAGATGTTCCATGTCTGCCAGGCGGTCTTCTTGCCCTTGCTCCGGAAGGCTGACACTGTATCACAGCCTGTGAACGCATGGAAGAAGAGCATGCCATTCACCTTCTCCTGGCCCAGAGAGTTGCACAGGTCATGCACAGCAATCCAGCGCAGGCTCTGGCCTTGGCCAAATGCCACCCATAGCTTCTCTAGCCCTAGATTGTGGAGAGTGGAGAAAGCACTGACTGCAACGACAAGAACATCTGTGTCATTTGCTTTAACCGTGATGGTCTTGGCTCCATGTTCTGTGGCATATTTGGCATGGAGAAAGATGCGGGTGTCAGCTTCCTCATGAGAGCACTTTTCCAGTCCCTGAAGACTAGCCTCATGAGTGCTGAGGACAGCAGACCCTTTCGTGGCAATGACAACATTTGTGGCAGACATCTGGGCAACTTTGTCTGCCAGGAACTGGAACAACTCTGTCTTGTTGGCATCGTGTCTTAGGAAATTGCGCCAGTTGGATGGAATTGTGTTCTTGTCTGTCACCTTGCGCCTTCCTCCTTGACCACGTTGGAGCCTGGTCTCAGCTTTGAGGCTGGATGTATTGTATACATCAAATACAAGATGTGATGATGTGTACTTGCTGCTATAGGATTGTATCACAGGCAAGAAGTCGCAAAGTGCATAGCCCTCAAAGGTCTTTCCTTTCTTTGGTGGCAAGGCATGGACCAAAGCTGATCCATCTACAATGAGGACATCAGTCTTTGGTTCTTTGTCTTCTAGTGTAACATGACTCTCCAGGACCGAGGTCAGCTGAGACTTCTGACATGTGTACAGCCTACCACCCTCACTAAGGGAAGCTGGGAATGTTTGATTCTCGTGCTGGAAGAATTCCTGCAGATCACATTCACGGCTCTGACAGGATATAAATAGCTTTGAGAAAAGCTGGCAATCCTCCTTCAGAAGTTTCTGCTTTGACTGTTCTACAGGAGCAGCTTCTTGCCTGAAGAAGTCAGTTCTGTTCTTCTTTATCGGCTCATAGAAGGAGACTGCATTGTTTGCCAAAGAGTCTGAAAACTTCTGAAATTTAGTGCGGCCTCTGTCAAGGTGTGTCTGTAGAAGTTCTGCTGAGCTGGGGTGGGCAATGTCTTTGTTGTCAATGGAATACAGATCCTGGCTCTCTTCCTGAAAAGGACTTCCCAAGTGTTGCAAAGCCAATGACAGCTTGCTGACTCTCTCCGAGAATGTCTTCTGCGCATGAGGTGTTTGTTCATGGTGTGTTGTCTGCTCATTAGACTCCTTACTTTGAACCTCTGTTTCGTATGCAGACACCAAGCGGATGATCTCTGGGCCAGCCACCATCCATCTTCTGAGTGCTGACGGATCTTCAGTCAGCCCAATGGCTCCGCCATCAGCCTTTATAAAGGCATTGGTCTGCTCATGAGCTTGGTCAAGAGCCATTGCTGAGAACTGGCGACTGGTCTTGTGCACAACAAAGTTGCCAGCCTTGAACTCCTTGTGCAACTCTGGGTGTGAACTCTCTAGGGTAAGCATGTCCCTGAGGTGAATAGGCAGCCAAAGAGCATAGTTTGTATTATTGTTGGAAAAGAAGTAGGGTATCAGCTCATGCAATGCCTGGCAGTAGAGGACAAAATTGGCCTCACGGAAGGACCTGATCAGTAGGAATATCACAAGTTCCATAGACAACACCATGTGCCAGAAGTGGAACTGTGGACTCTGCTGTCTTCGAAGGTCACACCACTCCTCAAACTCTAATGCCTGCTCATTGTTGTTTGCTTTCTCAGCACAGTAGTCAGTGTATGCTGTCCTCAGGAGTTTGTACAAACTAGAGGCTGTAACCTGGTGCATCTGCCGTGTCCTGGTTACACTTGCAGCTGACAGGAAGGATTCTGCAGTTCCAGATGAAGCAACTCCTGCCTCCACCAGAGCTCCTGTCCAACCACTGCCATGAAGAAGAGTACCAAGAGATGTCATTGCTGCCATCTCAATGTGCAGACCACCAAACATTACCAGATACTTGTCTTCGCCATACTGATCAGGCCACTGCCACTGCACCTGGTTTGCTACGGCATAGATTGGCTGATCAGCTGTGATTATGGGTATCTGGCTCTCCCGCGCTGGCACATCCTGTCTATTCAGGTGCGGCTATAGTTTAGTTTAGTGTCCCAAATGCTTTCTAACAGCCGCTGGTCTGGGGCTGTTAGAAAGCATTTGGGACACTAAACTAAACTATACTACAACTACTAGTCTAAGACTACAGGATTAGTAAAGCTGGATTAGCTGGCACTGAACCCCATGCTGAGTTACACAGCAGTGATGTCACCAGTGTGCCCTGGTTGTGTGCAGACATACACTCTTTTACATTTATTATTTTTCCTTCAAAATTGATGAGTTATTCGAAAGAGATGGCCTCATTAGGATCTAAAACCACAGAAACCAAGATCCATTGCTTAAAACGATAATTGTTGAACGGGCATTATTTCTCATTATAATTATTGTTTCTACCTTTTCTTGGCAGCCATATAGCCCCTATATTTAAAGGTAAACTGTACTGGGAAGCTACAGAAACATAATATTCACAAGAAATAGTATGGAAGAGCTTTACCATATTGCTAGAAGCAAATACATGCCATTCTAGTGAAAAATTAGCCAAAATCTGTCGATACTGGCCGCCATCTTGGAATTTGGCCGCCATATTAAATTTTTTGCGTGGCCAGCGCCCTTTTCTGATAGAGGGAACTTTAAAGAGCACTTGTGCAAAATTTCATGCTTGTTTCACTATCTGAACGATTCTTATGAAATATGCAATTATCTGCTGCACTATAAGTATCAGCCACGCCTCTCCTCACCACCACCTGGAAGTATCAGACCCGCCTCTCCTCACAACCTCATGGAAGTATCAGCAACGCCTATCCTCACCATTACCTGGATGAATCATCCCCGCCTCTCCTCATCATCACCTGGAACTATACGCCCCGCCTTTCCTCACCATCACTTGGTTATTATCAGCCCCGCCTCTCCTCACCATCACCTGGAAGTATCAAACCCGTCTCTCCTAACCATCACCTGAAAGTTTCAGTCTTGCCTCTCCTCACCATCACCTGGAAGTATCAGCATGCCTCTATTCACCTTCGCCTTGAAGTATCAGCCCTGCCACTCCTCACCATCGCCTATGAGTATCAGCCACGTGTCTCCTCACCATTGCCTGGAAGTATCAGCTCAGCCTCTCCTCACCACCGCCTGTGAGTATCAGCCCCGCCTTTACTCACCATCACCTGAAATATCAGCCCTGACTCTCCCCACCATCACCTGTGAGTTTCAGCTCAGTCTCTCTTCACCATCGCCTGGAAGTATCACCACGCCTCTCCTCCCCATAGCCTGTAAGTATCAGCCCTGCCTCTCCTCACCATCGCATGGAAGTATCAGCCCTACCTCTCCTCACCATCGCCTGTAAGTATCAGCCACGCCTCTACTCACCATCGCCTGGAAGTATCAGCCCTGCCTCTCCTCACCATCAACTGGAAGTATCAGCCCAACCTCTCCTCACCTTCACCTGGAAGTATCAGCCCCGCCTCTCCTCACCATCACCTTGAACTATCAACCCCGCCTCTCCTCATTAACGCCTGGAAGTATCAGGCTAGCCTCTCATCACCATCGCCTTTGAGTATCAGCCCAGCCTCTCTTCACCATCTCCTGGAAGTATCAGCCCTGCCTCTCCTCACCATCAACTGGAAGTATAAGCCCCACCTCTCCTCACCATCACCTGGAAGTATCAGCCCCGCCTCTCCTCACCATCACCTGGAAGTATCATCCCCGCCTATCCTCACCATCACCTATAAGTATCAGCCCGCCTATACTCACCATTACCTAGAAGTATCAGCCCTGTCCCTCCTCGCCATCACCTGGAAGTATCAGCCCCGCCTCTTCTCGCCATGAACTGGATGTATCATCCCCGCCTCTCCTCACCATCACCTGGAAGTATCATCCCCGCCTCTAATCAACATCACCTGGAAGTATCAGCCCCGCCTCTCCTCACCATTACCTGGAAGAATATCCCTACCTCTCTTCATCATCACCTGGAAGTATAATCCCCGCCTCTCCTAACCATCAGATGGAAATATCATCCCCGCCTCTTCTCACCATCACCTGGAAGTATCAGCACTGCATCTCCTCACCATCACCTGTAAGTATCAGCCCCGCCTCTCCTCACCATCACCTGCAAGTATCAGATTCACCTCTCCTCACCATTTCCTGTAAGTATCAGCCCCGCCTCTCCTCACCATCGCCTGGAAGTATCACCCCCATATCTCCTCATCATAACCTGTAGGTATCAGCCCCGTATCTCCTCACCATCATCTGGAAGTATCAGCCCCGCCTGACCTCACCATTGCCAGGAAGTATCAGCCCCGCCTCTCCTCACCATCGCTAGTAAGTATCAGCCCCGCCTCTCCTCACCTCCGCCTTTAAGTATCAGCCCAGCCTCTCCACACCATCGCCTATAAGTATCAGCCCCGCCTTTCCCCACCAATGCTTAGAAGTATAAGCCCCGCCTCTCATTACCATCACCTGGAAGTATCAGCCCCGCCTCTCCTTACCATCACCTTGAAGTATCAGCCCCGCCTCTCCTCACCATCACCTATAAGTATCAGCCGCGCCTCTACTCACCATTACCTGGAAGTATCAGCCCTGTCCCTCCTCACCATCACCTGGATTTATCAGCCCCGCCTCTCCTCGCCATCAACTGGAAGTATCATCCCCGCCTCTCCTCACCATCACCTGGAAGTATCATCCCCGCCTCTAATCACCATCACCTGAAAGTATCAGCCCAGCCTCTCCTCACCATTACCTGGAAGTATAAGCCCTACCTCTCTTCACCATCACCTGGAAGTATAAGCCCCGCCTCTCCTAACCATCAAATGGAAGTATCATCCATGCCTCTTTTCACCATCACCTTGAAGTATCAGCCCTGCCTCTCCTCACAATCACCTGTAAGTATCAGCCCCGCCTCTCCTCACCATCACCTGCAAGTATGAGCCTCACCTCTCCTCACCATTTCCTTTAAGTATCAGCCCTGCCAATCCTCACCATCGCTTGGAAGTATCACCCCCACATCTCCTCATCATAACCTGTACATATCAGCCCCGCATCTCCTCACCATCACCTGGAAGTATCAGCCCTGCCTCTCCTCACCATCACCTGGAAGTATCAGCCCCGCCTGTCCTCATCATTGCCAGGAGGTATCAGCCTCGCCTCTCCTCACAATCATTAGTAAGTATCAGCCCCACCTCTCCTCACCATCGCCTGTAAGTATCAGCCCAGCCTCTCCTCACAATCGGATATAAGTATCAGCCCCGCCTTTCTCCACCATTGCTTGGAAGTATCAGCTCCGCCTCTCCTCACCATCGCCTGGAAGTATCAACCCTTCCTCTAATCAAAATAACCTGAAAATATCAGCCACGCCTCTCCTCACCATCACCTGGAAGTATCAGCCCCGCCTCTCCTCATCATCACCTGGAAGTATCAGCCCCGCCTTTCATCACCTTCACCTGGAAGTTTCTGCCTCTCCTCTCCTCACGATCACCTGTAAGAATCAACCACTCCTCTCCTCACCATTGCATGGAAGTATCAGCCCAGCCTCTAATAACAATCGCCTGTGAATATCAGCCCCGCCTCTCCTCACCATCGCCTGGAAGTATCAGCCCTGCCTCTCCTCACCATCACCTGGAAGTATCAGCCACGCCTGTCCTCATCATTACCAGGAAGTATCAGCCCCGCCTCTCCTTACCATCATTAGTAAGTATCAGCCCCGCCTGTCCTCACCATCGCCTGTAAGTATCAGCCCAGCCTTTCCTCACAATCGCCAATAAGTATCAGCCCCGCCTTTCTCCACCAATGCTTGGAAGTATTAGCCCCGCCTCTCCTCACCATCGCCTGAAAGTATCAACCCTTCCTCTAATCAAAATAACCTGAAAATATCAGCCACGCCTCTCCTCACCATCACCTGGAAGTATCAGCCCCGCCTCTCCTCACCATCACCTGGAAGTATCAGCCCCGCCTTTCATCACCTTCACCTGGAAGTTTCTGCCTCTCCTCTCCTCACGATCACCTGTAAGAATCAACCACTCCTCTCCTCACCATTGCATGGAAGTATCAGCCCAGCCTCTAATAACAATCGCCTGTGAATATCAGCCCCGCCTCTCCTCACCATCGCCTGGAAGTATCAACCCGCCTCAAATCAAAATAACCTGAAGGTATCAGCCACACCTCTCCTCACCATCACCTGGAAGTATCAGCCACGCCTCTCCTCATCATCAGCTGAAAGTATCAGCCCTGCCTTTCCTAAACTTCACCTGAAAGTTTCTGCCTCTCCTGTCCTCACCATCACCTGTATGTATCAGCCGCGCCTCTCCTCACTAATGCATGGAAGTATCAGCCCAGCCTCTCTTCACCATCGCCTGTGAGTATCAGCCCCGCCTCTCCTCACCATCACAGGGAAGTATCAGCCCAGCCTCTCCTTACTATTGCCTGTAAGTATCAGCCCCGCCTCTCCTCACCACCATTTGGAAGTATCAGACCCGCCTCTCCTCACAACCACCTGGAAGTATCAGCAACGCTTCTCCTCACCATTACCACGATGTATCAGCTCCGCCTCTCCTCACCATCACCTGGAACTATCCGCCCCGCCTTTGCTCACCATCACTTGGGTAGTATCAGCCCTGCCTCTCCTCACCACCACCTGGAAGTATCAACCCCGTTTCTCCTAACCATCACCTGGAAGTATCAGCCCCGCCTCTTCACACCATCACCTAGAAGTATCAGCCCCGCCTCTCCTCACCATCACCTAAAAGTTTAAGCCCCGCCTCTCCTCACCATCACCTGGAAGTATCAGTCCCGCCTCTCCTCACAATTGCCTGGAAGTATCAGCTCAGCCTCTCCTCACCATCGCCTATGAGTATCAGCCCCGCCTCTCCTTACCATCGCCTGGAAGTATCAGCCATGCCAGTCATCACCATTGCCTGTGAGTATCAGCCCAGCCTCTCTTCACCATCGCCTAGAAGTATCACCTAGCCTCTCCTCACCATCACTTGTAAGTATCAGCCCCGCCTCTCTTTACCATCTCATGGAAGTATCAGCCCCGCCTTTCGTCACCTTCACCTGGATGTTTCTGCCTCTCCTCTCCTCACCATAACCTGTAAGTATCAGCCGCGCCTCTCCTCACCATTGCATGGAAGTATCAGCCCAGCTTCTAATAAGAATCGCCTGTGAATATCAGCCCCACCTCTCCTCACCATCACCTATAAGTATCAGCCCCGCCTCTACTCACCATTACCTAGAAGAATCAACCCTGTCCCTCCTCGCCATCACCTATAAGTATCAGCCCCGCCTCTCCTCGCCATCAACTGGAAGTATCTTCCCCGCCTCTCCTCACCATCACCTGGAAGTATCATCCCCGCCTCTAATCACCATCACCTGGAAGTATCAGCCACGCGTCTCCTCACCATTACCTGGAAGTATAAGCCCTACCTCTCTTCACCATCACCTAGAAGTATAAGCCCCGCCTCTCCTAACCATCAAATAGAAGTATCATCTCCGCCTCTTCTCACCATCACCTGGAAGTATCAGCCCTACCTCTCCTCACCATCACCTGTAAGTATTAGCCCCGCCTCTCCTCACCATCACCTGCAAGTATCAGCCTCACCTCTCCTCACCATTTCCTGTAAGTATCAGCCCTGCCTCTCCTCACCATCGCCTGGAAGTATCACCCCTACATCTCCTCATCATAACCTGTATGTATCAGCCCCGAATCTCCACACCATCACCTGGAAGTATCAGCCCTGCCTCTTCTCACCATCACCTGGAAGTATCAGCCCCGCCTCTCCTCACCATCACTAGTAATTATCAGCCCCGCCTCTCCACACCATCACATGTAAGTATCAGCATAGCCTCTCCTCTCCATTGCCTATAAGTATCAGCCCCGCCTTTCCCCACGAACCCTTGGAAGTATCAGCCCCGCCTCTCCTCACCATCACCTGGAAGTATCAGCCCCGCCTCTCCTCACCATCACCTGGAAGTATCAGCCCCTCCTCTACTCACCATCACCTATAAGTATCAGCCCGCCTCTACTCACCATTACCTAGAAGTATCAGCCCCGTCATTCCTCACCATCACCTGGAAGTATCAGCCCCGCCTCTCCTCGCCATCAACTGGAAGTATTATCTCCGCCTCTCCTCACCATCACCTGGAAGTATCATCCCCGCCTTTAATCACCATCACCTGGAAGTATCAGCCCAGCTTCTCCTCAATATTAACTGGAATTATAAGCCCTACCTCTCTTCACCATCACCTGGAAGTATAAGCCCCACCTCTCCTAACCATCAAATGGAAGTATCATTCCTGCCTCTCCTCACCATCACCTGGAAGTATCAGCCCTGCCTCTCCTCACAATCACCTGTAAGTATCAGCCCCGCCTCTCCTCACCAACACCTGCAAGTATCAGCCTCACCTCTCCTCACCATTTCCTTTAAGTATCAGCCCCGCCATTCTTCACCATCGTCTGGAAGTATCACCCCCACATCTCCTCATCATAACCTGTACATATCAGCCCAGCATCTCCACACCCTCACCTGGAAGTATCAGCCCAGCCTCTCACCATCGCCTGGAAGTATCAGCCCTGCCTCTCCTCACCATCAACTGGAAGTATCAGCCCAACGTCTCCTCACCTTCACCTGGAAGTACCAGCCCAGCCTCTCCTCACCATCACCTTGAAGTATCAACACCGCCTCTCCTCATTAACGCCTGGAAGTATCAGGCTAGCCTCTCATCACCATCGCCTTTGAGTATCAGCCCAGCCTCTCTTCACCATCTCCTGGAAGTATCAGCCCTGCCTCTCCTCACCATCAACTGGAAGTATAAGCCCCACCTCTCCTCACCATCACCTGGAAGTATCAGCCCCGCCTCTCCTCACCATCACCTGGAAGTATCAGCCCCACATATCCTCACCATCCCCTATAAGTATCAGCCCGCCTATACTCACCATTACCTAGAAGTATCAGCCCTGTCCCTCCTCGCCATCACCTGGAAGTATCAGCCCCGCCTCTCCTCGCCATCAAATGGATGTATCATCCCCGCCTCTCCTCACCATCACCTGGAAGTATCATCCCCGCCTCTAATCAAGATCACCTGGAAGTATCAGCCCCGCCTCTCCTCACCATTACCTGGAAGTATAAGCCCTACCGCTCTTCACCATCTCCTGGAAGTATAAGCCCCGCCTCACCTAACCATCAGATGGAAATATCATCCCCGCCTCTGCTCACCATCACCTGGAAGTATCAGCACTGCATCTCCTCACCATCACCTGTAAGTATCAGCCCCACCTCTCCTCACCATCACCTGCAAGTATCAGCCTCACCTCTCCTCACCATTTCCTGTAAGTATCAGCCCTGCCTCTCCTCATTATCACCTGGAAGTATCACCCCCATATCTCCTCATCATACCCTGTAGGTATCAGCCCTGTATCTCCTCATCATCACCTGGAAGTATCAGCCCCGCCTCTCCTCACCATCGCTAGTAAGTATCAGCCCTGCCTCTCCTCACCACCGCCTTTAAGTATCAGCCCTGCCTCTCCACACCATCACCTATAAGTATCAGCGCCGCCTTTCCCCACCAATGCTTGGAAGTATCAGCCCCGCCTCTCCTTACCATCACCTAGAAGTATCAGCCCTACCTCTCCTCACCATCACCTGGAAGTATCAGCCCCGCCTCTCCTCACCATCACCTATAAGTATCAGCCGCGCCTCTACTCACCATTACCTAGAAGTATCAGCCCTGTTACTCCTCACCATCACCTGGATTTATCAGCCCCGCCTCTCCTCGCCATCAACTGGAAGTATCATCCCCGCCTCTCCTCACCATCACCTGGAGTAATCATCCCCGCCTCTAATCACCATCACCTGGAAGTATCAGCCCAGCCTCTCCTCACCATTACCTGGAAGTATAAGCCCTACCTCTCTACACCATCACCTGGAAGTATAAGCCCCGCCTCTCCTAACCATCAAATGGAAGTATCATACCCGCCTCTTTTCACCATCACCTGGAAGTATCAGCCCTGCCTCTCCTCACAATCACCTGTAAGTATCAGCCCCGCCTCTCCTCACCATCACCTGCAAGTATCAGCCTCACCTCTCCTCACCATTTCCTTTAAGTATCAGCCCAGCCATTCCTCACCATCGTCTGGAAGTATCAGCTCCACATCTCCTCATCATAACCTGTACATATCAGCCCCGCATCTCCTCACCATCACCTGGAAGTATCAGCCCTGCCTCTCTTCACCATCACCTGGAAGTATCAGCCCCGCCTGTCCTCATCATTACCAGGAAGTATCAGCCCCGCCTCTCCTCACCATCATTAGTAAGTATCAGCCCCGCCTCTCCTCACCATCGCCTGTAAGTATCAGCCCAGCCTTTCCTCACAATCGCCTATAAGTATCAGCATCGCCTTTCTCCACCAATGCTTGGAAGTATCAGCCACGCCTCTCCTCACCATCGCCTGGAAGTATCAACCCTTCCTCTAATCAAAATAACCTGAAAATATCAGCCACGCCTCTCCTCACCATCACCTGGAAGTATCAGCCCCGCCTCTCCTCACCATCACCTGGAAGTATCAGCCCCGCCTTTCATCACCTTCACCTGGAAGTTTCTGCTTCTCCTCTCCTCATCATCACCTGTAAGAATCAACCACGCCTTCCGTCACCATTGCATGGAAGTATCAGCCCAGCCTCTAATAACAATCGCCTGTGAATATCAGCCCCGCCTCTCCTCACCATCGCCTGGAAGTATCAACCAGCCTCTAATCAAAATAACCTGAAGGTATCAGCCACGCCTCTCCTCACCATCACCTGGAAGTATCAGCCACGCCTCTCATCACCATCAGCTGGAAGTATCAGCCCAGCCTTTCCTAAACTTCAGCTGAAAGTTTCTGCCCCTCCTGTCCTCACCATCACCTGTATGTATCAGCCGCGCCTCTCCTCACCAATACATGGAAGTATCAGCCCAGCCTCTCTTCACCATCGCCTGTGAGTATCAGCCCCGCCTCTCCTCACCATCACAGGGAAGTATCAGCCCAGCCTCTCCTTACTATTGCCTGTAAGTATCAGCCCCGCCTCTCCTCACCACTATTTGGAAGTATCAGACCCGCCTCTCCTCACAACCACCTGGAAGTATCAGCAACGCTTCTCCTCACCATTACCACGATGTATCTGCCCCGCCTCTCCTCACCATCACCTGGAACTATCCGCCCCGCCTTTCCTCACCATCACTTGGCTAGTATCAGCCCTGCCTCTCCTCACCATCACCTGGAAGTATCAACCCCGTCTCTCCTAACCATCACCTGGAAGTATCAGCCCCGCCTCTTCACACCATCACCTAGAAGTATCAGCCCCGCCTCTCCTCACCGTCACCTAAAAGTTTAAGCCACGCCTCTCCTCACCATCACCTGGAAGTATCAGCCCCGCCTCTCCTCACAATTGCCTGGAAGTATCAGCTCAGCCTCTCCTCACCATCGCCTGTGAGTATCAGCCCCGCCTCTCCTCACCATTACCTGGAAGTATAAGCCCTACCTCTCTTCACCATCACCTGGAAGTATAAGCCCCGCCTCTCCTAACCATCAAATGGAAGTATCATCTCCGCCTCTTCTCACCATCACCTGGATGTATCAGCCCTACCTCTCCTTACCATCACCTGTAAGTATCAGCCCCGCCTCTCCTCACCATCACCTGCAAGTATCAGGCTCACCTCTCCTCACCATTTCCTGTAAGTATCAGCCCCGCCTCTCCTCACCATCGCCTGGAAGTATAACCCCTACATCTCCTCATCATAACCAGTATGTATCATCCCCGAATCTCCACACCATCACCTTGAAGTATCAGCCCTGCCTCTTCTCACCATCACCTGGAAGTATCAGCCCCGCCTCTCCTCACCATCGGTAGTAATTATCAGCCCCGCCTCTCCTCACCATCACCTGTAAGTATCAGCATAGCCTCTCCTCTCCATCGCCTATAAGAATCAGCCCTGCCTTTCCCCACCAACTCTTGGAAGTATCAGCCCCGCCTCTCCTCACCATCACCTGGAAGTATCAGCCCCGCTTCTCCTCACCATCACCTGGAAGTATCAGCCCCTCCTCTACTCACCATCACCTATAAGTATCAGCCCGCCTCTACTCACCATTACCTAGAAGTATCAGCCCCGTCCCTCCTCACCATCACCTGGAAGTATCAGCCCCGCCTCTCCTCACCATCAACTGGAAGTATCATCCCCGCCTCTCCTCACCATCACCTGGAAGTATCATCCCCGCCTTTAATCACCATCACCTGGAAGTATCAGCCCAGCCTCTCCTCAATATTAACTGGAATTATAAGCCCTACCTATCTTCACCATCACCTGGAAGTATAAGCCCCACCTCTCCTAACCATCAAATGTAAGTATTATCCCCGCCTCTTTTCACCATCACCTGGAAGTATCAGCCCTGCCTCTCCTCACAATCACCTGTAAGTATCAGCCCCGCCTCTCCTCACCAACACCTGCAAGTATCAGCCTCACCTCTCCTCACCATTTCCTTTAAGTATCAGCCCCGCCATTCTTCACCATCGTCTGGAAGTATCACCCCCACATCTCCTCATGATAACCTGTACATATCAGCCCCACATCTCCTCACCATCACCTGGAAGTATCAGCCCTGCCTCTCCTCACCATCGCCTGTAAGTATCAGCCCCGCCTCTACTCACCATCGCCTGGAAGTATCAGCCCTGCCTCTCCTCACCGTCAACTGGAAGTATCAGACCAACCTCTCCTCACCTTCACCTGGAAGTATCAGCCCAGCCTCTCCTCAATATCACCTTGAAGTATCAACCCCGCCTCTCCTCATTAACGCCTGGAAGTATCTGGCTAGCCTCTCATCATCATCGCCTTTGAGTATCAGCCCAGCCTCTCTTCACCATCTCCTGGAAGTATCAGCCCTGCCTCTCCTCACCATCAACTGGAAGTATAAGCCCCACCTCTCCTCACCATCACCTGGAAGTATCAGCCCCGCCTCTCTTCACCATCACCTGGAAGTATCAGCCCCGCATATCCTCACCATCACCTATAAGTATCAGCCCGCCTATACTCACCATTACCTAGAAGTATCAGCCCTCTCCCTCCTCGCCATCACCTGGAAGTATCAGCCCCGCCTCTCCTCGACATCAACTGGATGTATCATCCCCGCCTCTCCTCACCATCACCTGGAAGTATCATCCCCGCCTTAATCAAGATCACCTGGAAGTATCAGCCCAACCTCTCCTCACCATTACCTGGAAGTATAAGCCCTACCTCTCTTCACCATCTCCTGGAAGTATAAGCCCCGCCTCTCCTAACCATTAGATGGAAATATCATCCCCGCCTCTTCTCACCATCACCTGGAAGTATCAGGACTGCATCTCCTCACCATCACCTGTAAGTATCAGCCCCGCCTCTCCTCACCATCACCTGCAAGTGTCAGCCTCACCTCTCCTCACCATTTCCTGTAAGTATCAGCCCCGCCTCTCCTCACCATCACCTGGAAGTATCACCCCCATATCTCCTCATCATAACCTGTAGGTATCAGCCCAGTATCTCCTCATCATCACCTGGAAGAATCAGCCATGCCTGACCTCACCATTGCCAGGAAGTATCATCCCCGCCTCTCCTCACCATCGCTATTAAGTATCAGCCCCGCCTCTCCCCACCACCGCCTTTAAGTATCAGCCCTGCCTCTCAACACCATCGCCTATAAGTACCAGCCCCACCTTTCCCCACCAATGCTTGGAAGTATCAGCCCCGCCTCTCCTTACCATTACCTAGAAGTATCAGCCCTACCTCTCCTCACCATCACCTGGAAGTATCAGCCCTGCCTCTCCTCACCATCACCTATAAGTATCAGCCGCGCCTCTACTCACCATTATCTAGAAGTATCAGCCCTGTTACTCCTCACCATCACCTGGATTTATCAGCCCCGCCTCTCCTCGCCATCAACTGGAAGTATCATCCCTGCCTCTCCTCACCATCACCTGGAAGTATCATCCCCGCCTCTAACCACCATCACCTGGAAGTATCAGCCCAGTATCTCCTCACCATTACCTGGAAGTATAAGCCCTACCTCTCTTCACCATCACCTGGAAGTATAAGCCCCGCCTCTCCTAACCATGAAATGGAAGTATCATCCCCGCCTCTTTTCACCATCACCTGGAAGTATCACCCCTGCCTCTCCTCACACTCACCTGTAAGTATCAGCCCCGACTCTCCTCACCATCACCTGCAAGAATCAGCCTCACCTCTCCTCACCATTTCCTTTAAGTATCAGCCCAGCCATTCCTCACCATCGTCTGGAAGTATCAGCCCCACATCTCCTCATCATAACCTGTACATATCAGCCCCGCATCTCCTCACCATCACCTGGAAGTATCAGCCCTGCCTCTCCTCACCATCACCTGGAAGTATCAGCCCCACCTGTCCTCATCATTACCAGGAAGTATCAGCCCTTCCTCTCCTCACCATCATTAGCAAGTATCAGCCCCGCCTCTCCTCACCATCCCCTGTAAGTATCAGCCCAGCCTTTCCTCACAATCGCCTATAAGTATCAGCACCGCCTTTCTCCACCAATGCTTGGAAGTATTAGCCCCGCCTCTCCTCACCATCGACTGGAAGTATCAACCCTTCCTCTAATCAAAATAACCTGAAAATATCAGCCACGCCTCTCCTCACCATCTTCTGGAAGTATCAGCCCCGCCTCTCCTCACCATTACCTGGAAATATCAGCCCCACCTTTCATCACCTTCACCTGGAAGTTTCTGCCTCTCCTCTCCTCACCATCACCTGTAAGTATCAACCGCGCCTCTCCTCACCATTGCATGGAAGTATCAGCCCAGCCTCTAATAACAATCGCCTGTAAATATCAGCCCTGCCTCTCCTCACCATCCCCTGGAAGTATCAACCCGCCTCTAATCAAAATAACCTGAAGGTATCAGCCACGCCTCTCCTCACCATCACCTGGAAGTATCAGCCACGCATCTCCTCACCATCAGCTGGAAGTATCAGCCCCGCCTTTCCTAAACTTCACCTGAAAGTTTCTGCCCCTCCTGTCCTCACCATCACGTGTATGTATCAGCCGCGCCTCTCCTCACCAATGCATGGAAGTATCAGCCCAGCCTCTCTTCACCATCGCCTGTGAGTATCAGCCCCGCCTCTCCTCACCATCACATGGAAGTATCAGCCCAGCGTCTCCTTACTATTGCCTGTAAGTATCAGCCCCGCCTCTCCTCACCACCATTTGGAAGTATCAGACCCGCCTCTCCTCACAACCACCTGGAAGTATCAGCAACGCTTCTCCTCACCATTACCACGATGTATCAGCCCCGCCTCTCCTCACCATCACCTGGAACTATCTGCCCCGCCTTTCCTCACCATCACTTGGGTAGTATCAGCCCTGCCTCTCCTCACCATCACCTGGAAGTACCAACCCCGTCTCTCCTAACCATCACCTGGAAGTATCAGCCCCGCCTCTTCACACCATCACCTAGAAGTATCAGCCCCGCCTTTCCTCACCATCACCTAAAAGTTTAAGCCCCGCCTCTCCTTACCATCACCTGGAAGTATCAGCCCCGCCTCTCCTCACAATTGCCTGGAAGTATCATCTCAGCCTCTTCTCACCATCGCCTGTGAGTATCAGCCCCGCCTCTCCTTACCATCGCCTGGAAGTATCAGCCCAGCCTTTCATCACCATCGCCTGTGAGTATCAGCCCAGCCTCTCTTCACCATCGCCTGGAAGTATCACCTAGCCTCTCCTCACCATCTCCTGTAAGTATCAGCCCCGCCTCTCCTTTCCATCTCATGGAAGTATCAGCCCCGCCTTTCATCACCTTCACCTGGAAGTTTCTGCCTCTCCTCTCCTCACCATCACCTGTAAGTATCAGCCGTGCCTCTCCTCACCATTGCATGGAAGTATCAGCCCAGCTTCTAATAACAATCGCCTGTGAATATCAGCCCCACCTCTCCTCACCATCACCTATAAGTATCAGCCCCGCCTCTACTCACCATTACCTAGAAGAATCAGCCCTGTCCCTCCTCGCCATCACCTATAAGTATCAGCCCGGCCTCTCCTCGCCATCAACTGGAAGTATCATCCCCTCCTCTCCTCACCATCACCTGGAAGTATCATCCCCGCCTCTAATCACCATCACCTGGAAGTATCAGCCCCGCCTCTCCTCACCATTACCTGGAAGTATAAGCCCTACCTCTCTTCACCATCACCTGGAAGTATAAGCCCCGCCTCTCCTAACCATCAAATGGAAGTATCATCTCCGCCTCTTCTCACCATCAGCTGGAAGTATCAGCCCTACCTCTCCTCACCATCACCTGTAAGTATCAGCCCCGCCTCTCCTCACCATCACTTGCAAGTATCAGCCTCACCTCTCCTCACCATTTCCTGTAAGTATCAGCCCCGCCTCTCCTCACCATCGCCTGGAAGTATCACCCCTACATCTCCTCATCATAACCTGTATGTATCAGCCCCGAATCTCCAAACCATCACCTGGAAGTATTAGCCCTGCCTCTTTTCACCATCACCTGGAAGTATCAACCCCGCCTCTCCTCACCATTGCTAGTAATTATCAGCCCCGTCTCTCCTCACCATCACCTGTAAGTATCAGCATAGCCTCTCCTCTCCATCCCCTATAAGTATAAGCCCCGCCTTTCCCCACCAACCCTTGGAAGTATCAGCCCCGCCTCTCCTCACCATCACCTGGAAGTATCAGCCCCGCCTCTCCTCACCATCATCTGGAAGTATCAGCCCCTCCTCTACTCACCATCACCTATAAGTATCAGCCCGCCTCTACTCACCATTACCTCGAAGTATCAGCCCTGTCCCACCTCACCATCACCTGGAAGTATCAGCCCCGCCTCTCCTCGCCATCAACTGGAAGTATCATCCCCGCCTCTCCTCACCATCACCTGGAAGTATCATCCCCGCCTTTAATCACCATCACCTGTAAGTATCAGCCCAGCCTCTCCTCAATATTAACTGGAATTATAAGCCCTACCTCTCTTCACCATCACCTGGAAGTATAAGATCCACCTCTCCTAACCAGCAAATGGAAGTATCATCCCCGCCTCTTTTCACCATCACCTGGAAGTATCAGCCCTGCCTCTCCTCACAATCACCTGTATGTATCAGCCCCGCCTCTCCTCACCAACACCTGCAAGTATCAGCCTCACCTCTCCTCACCATTTCCTTGAAGTATCAGCCCTGCCATTCCTCACTTCGTGTGGAAGTATCACCCCCACATCTCCTCATCATAACCTGTACATATCAGCCCCGCATCTCCTCACCATCACCTGGAAGTATCAGCCCTGCCTCTCCTCACCATCACCTGGAAGTATCAGCCCCGCCTGTCCTCATCAGTACCAGGAAGTATCAGCCCTGCCTCTCCTCACCATCATTAGTAAATATCAGCCCCGCCTCTCCTCACCATTGCCTGTAAGTATCAGCCCACCCTTTCCTCACAATCGCCTATAAGTATCAGCCCCGCCTTTCTCCACCAATGTTTGGAAGTATCAGCCCGCCTCTCCTCACCATCGCCTGGAAGTATCAACCCTTCCTCTAATCAAAATAACCTGAAAATATCAGCCACGCCTCTCCTCACCATCACCTGGAAGTATCAGCCCCGCCTCTCCTCACCATTACCTGGAAGTATCAGCCCCGCCTTTCATCACCTTCACCTGGAAGTTTCTGCCTCTCCTCTCCTCACCATCACCTGTAAGTATCAACCGCGCCTCTCCTCACCATTGCATGGAAGTATCAGCCCAGCCTCTAATAACAATCGCCTGTGAATATCAGCCCCGCCTCTCCTCACCATCCCCTGGAAGTATCAACCCGCCTCTAATCAAAATAACCTGAAGGTATCAGCCACGCCTCTCCTAACCATCACCTGGAAGTATCAGCCACGCCTCTCCTCACCATCAGCTGGAAGTATCAGCCCCGCTTTCCTCAACTTCACCTGAAAGTTTCTGCCCCTCATGTCCTCACCATCACCTGTATGTATCAGCCGTGCCTCTCCTCACCAATGCATGGAAGTATCAGCCCAGCCTCTCTTCACCATCGCCAGTGAGTATCAGCCCCGCCTCTCCTCACCATCACAGGGAAGTATCAGCCCAGCCTCTCCTTACTATTGCCTGTAAGTATCAGCCCCGCCTTTCCTCACCACCATTTGGAAGTATCAGACCCGCCTCTCCTCACAACCACCTGGAAGTATCAGCAACGCTTCTCCTCACCATTACCACGATGTATCAGCCCCGCCTCTCCTCCCCATCACCTGGAACTATCCGCCCCGCCTTTCCTCACCATCGCTTGGGTAGTATCAGCCCTGCCTCTCCTCCCCATTACCTGGAAGTATCAACCCCGTCTCTCCTAACCATCACCTGGATGTATCAGCCCCGCCTCTTCACACCATCACCTAGAATTATCAGCCCCGCCTCTCCTCACCATCACCTAAAAGTTTAAGCCCCGCCTCTCCTCACCATCACCTGGAAGTATCAGCCCACCTCTCCTCACAATTGCCTGGAAGTATCAGCCCCGCCTCTCCTTACCATCGCCTGGAAGTATCAGCCCAGCCTTTCATCACCATCGCCTGTGAGTATCAGCCCAGCCTCTCTTCACCATCGCCTGGAAGTATCACATAGCCTCTCCTCACCATCACCTGTAAGTATCAGCCCCGCCTCTCCTTACCATCTCATGGAAGTATCAGCCCTGCCTTTCATCACCTTCACCTGGAAGTTTCTGCCTCTCCTCTCCTCACCATCACCTGTAAGTATCAGCCACACCTCTCCTCACCATTGCATGGAAGTATCAGCCCAGCTTCTAATAACAATCGCCTGTGAATATCAGCCCCACCTCTCCTCACCATCACCTATAAGTATCAGCCCGGCCTCTACTCACCATTACCTAGAAGAATCAGCCCTGTCCCTCCTCACCATCACCAATAAGTATCAGCCCCGCCTCTCCTCGCCATCAACTGGAAGTATCATCCCCGCCTCTCCTCACCATCACCTGGAAGTATCATCCCCGCCTCTAATCACCATCACCTGGAAGTATCAGCCCCGCCTCTCCTCACCATTACCTGGAATTATAAGCCCTACCTCTCTTCCCCATCACCTGGAAGTATAAGCCCCGCCTCTCCTAACCATCAAATGGAAGTATCATCTCCGCCTCTTCTCACCATCACCTGGAAGTATCAGCCCTACCTCTCCTCACCATCACCTGTAAGTATCAGCCCCGCCTCTCCTCACCATCACTTGCAAGTATCAGCCTCACAACTCCTCACCATTTCCTGTAAGTATCATTCCCTCCTCTCCTCACCATCGCCTGGAAGTATCACCCCTACATCTCCTCATCATAACCTGTATGTATCAGCCCCGAATCTCCACACCATCACCTGAAGTATCAGCCCTGACTCTATTCACCATCACCTGGAAGTATCAGCCCCGCCTCTCCTCACCATCGCTAGTAATTATCAGCCCCGCCTCTCCTCACCATCACCTGTAAGTATCAGCATAGCCTTTCCTCACCATCGCCTATAAGTATCAGCCCCTCCTTTCCTCACCAACCCTTGGAAGTATCAGCCCCACCTCTCCTCACCATCACCTGGAAGTATCAGCCCCGCCTCTCCTCACCATCACCTGGAAGTATCAGCCCCGCCTCTCCTCACCATCACCTATAAGTATCAGCCCGCCTCCACTTACCATTACCTAGAAGTATCAGCCCTGTCCCTCCTCACCATCACCTGGAAGTATCAGCCCCGCCTCTCCTCGCCATCTATTGGATGTATCATCCCCGCCTCTCCTCACCATCACCTGGAAGTATCATCCCCGCCTTTAATCACCATCACCTGGAAGTATCAGCCCAGCCTCTCCTCAATATTACCTGGAATTATAAGCCCTACCTCTCTTTACCATCACCTGGAAGTATACGCCCCACCTCTCCTAACCATCAAATGGAAGTATCATCCCCGTCTCTTCTCACAATCACCTGGAAGTATCAGCCCTGCCTCTCCTCACCATCACCTGCAAGTATCATCACCGCCTCTCCTCACCATCACCAGCAAGTATCAGCCTCACCTCTCCTCACCATTTCCTTTAAGTATCAGCCACACCTCTCCTCACCATCGCCTGGAAGTATTACCCCCACATCTCCTCATCATAACCTGTACGTATCAGCCCCGCATCTCCTCACCATCACCTGGAAGTATCAGCCCAGCCTCTCTTCACCATCGCCTGGAAGTATCACCCAGCCTCTCCTCACCATCGCCTGTAAGTATCAGCCCCGCCTCTCCTTAACTTCTCATGTAAGTATCAGCCCCACCTCTCCTCACCATCGCCTGGAAGTATCTGCCTGCCTCTCCTCACCATCAACTGGAAGTATCAGCCCCATCTCTCCTCACCATAACCTGGAAGTATCAGCCCCGCCACTCCTCACTATCACCTGGAAGTATCAGCCCCGCCTCTCCTCACCATCACCTGTAAGTATCAGCCCCGCCTCTACTCACCATTACATAAAAGTATCAGCCCTGACCCTCCTCACCATAACCTGGAAGTATCAGCCCCGCCTCTCCTTGCCACCAACTGGAAGTATCATCCCCGCCTCTCCTCACCATCACCTTGAAGTATCATCCCCGCCTCTAATTGCCATGACCTGGAAGTATCAGCCCCGCCTCTCCTCACCACCAACTGGAAGTATCAGACCCGCCTCTCCTTTCAACTGACTGTAAGTATCAGCAACGCCTCTCCCCACCATTACCTGGATGTATCAGCTGCGCCTCTCCTCACCATCACCTGGAAGTATCCAACCCGCCTCTCCTCACCATCACTTGGGTAGTATCAGCCCCGCCTCTCCTCACCACCACCTGGAAGTATCAGCAACGCTTCTCCTCACCATTACCACGATGTAACAGCCCCGCCTCTCCTCACCATCACCTGGAACTATCTGCCCCCCCTTTCCTCACCATCACTTGGGTAGTATCAGCCCTGCCTCTCCTCACCATCACCTGGAAGTATCAACCCCGTCTCTCCTAACCATCACCTGGAAGTATCAGCCCCGCCTCTTCACACCATCACCTAGAAGTATCAGCCCCGCCTCTCCTCACCATCACCTAAAAGTTTAAGCCCCGCCTCTCCTTACCTTCACCTGGAAGTATCAGCCCCGCCTCTCCTCACAATTGCCTGGAAGTATCATCTCAGCCTCTTCTCACCATCGCCTGTGAGTATCAGCCCCGCCTCTCCTTACCATCGCCTGGAAGTATCAGCCCAGCCTTTCATCACCATCGCCTGTGAGTATCAGCCCAGCCTCTCTTCACCATCGCCTGGAAGTATCACCTAGCCTCTCCTCACCATCTCCTGTAAGTATCAGCCCCGCCTCTCCTTTCCATCTCATGGAAGTATCAGCCCCGCCTTTCATCACCTTCACCTGGAAGTTTCTGTCTCTCCTCTCCTCACCATCTCCTGTAAGTATCAGCCGCGCCTCTCCTCACCATTGCATGGAAGTATCAGCCCAGCTTCTAATAACAATCGCCTGTGAATATCAGCCCCACCTCTCCTCACCATCACCTATAAGTATCAGCCTCGCCTCTACTCACCATTACCTAGAAGAATCAGCCCTGTCCCTCCTCGCCATCACCTATAAGTATCAGCCCCGCCTCTCCTCGCCATCAACTGGAAGTATCATCCCCTTCTCTCCTCACCATCACCTGGAAGTATCATCCCTGCCTCTAATCACCATCACCTGGAAGTATCAGCCCCGCCTCTCCTCACCATTACCTGGAAGTATAAGCCCTACCTCTCTTCACCATCACCTGGAAGTATAAGCCCCGCCTCTCCTAACCATCAAATGGAAGTATCATCTCCGCCTCTTCTCACCATCACCTGGAAGTATCAGCCCTACCTCTCCTCACCATCACCTGTAAGTATCAGCCCCGCCTCTCCTCACCATCACTTGCAAGTATCAGCCTCACCTCTCCTCACCATTTCCTGTAAGTATCAGCCCGCCTCTCCTCACCATCGCCTGGAAGTATCACCCCTACATCTCCTCATCATAACCTGTATGTATCAGCCCCGAATCTCCAAACCATTACCTGGAAGTATTAGCCCTGCCTCTTCTCACCATCACCTGGAAGTATCAACCCCGCCTCTCCTCACCATTGCTAGTAATTATAAGCCCCGTATCTCCTCACCATCACCTGTAAGTATCAGCATAGCCTCTCCTCTCCATCGCCTATAAGTATAAGCCCCACCTTTCCCCACCAACCCTTGGAAGTATCAGCCCCGCCTCTCCTCACCATCACCTGGAAGTATCAGCCCCACCTCTCCTCACCATCACCTGGAAGTATCAGCCCCTCCTCTACTCACCATCACCTATAAGTATCAGCCCGCCTCTACTCACCATTACCTCGAAGTATCAGCCCTGTCCCTCCTCACCATCACCTGGAAGTATCAGCCCCGCCTCTCCTCGCCATCAACTGGAAGTATCATCCCCGCCTCTCCTCACCATCACCTGGAAGTATCATCCCCGCCTTTAATCACCATCACCTGGAAGTATCAGCCCAGCCTCTCCTCAATATTAACTGGAATTATAAGCCCTACCTCTCTTCACCATCACCTGGAAGTATAAGATCCACCTCTCCTAACCATCAAATGGAAGTATCATCCCCGCCTCTTTTCACCATCACCTGGAAGTATCAGCCCTGCCTCTCCTCACAATCACCTGTAAGTATCAGCCCCGCCTCTCCTCACCAGCACCTGCAAGTATCAGCCTCACCTCTCCTCACCATTTCCTTGAAGTATCAGCCCTGCCATTCCTCACCATCGTGTGGAAGTATCACCCCCACATCTCCTCATCATAACCTGTACATATCAGCCCCGCATCTCCTCACCATCACCTGGAAGTATCAGCCCTGCCTCTCCTCACCATCACCTGGAAGTATCAGCCCCGCCTGTCATCATCAGTACCAGGAAGTATCAGCCCCGCCTCTCCTCACCATCATTAGTAAATATCAGCCCCGCCTCTCCTCACCATCGCCTGTAAGTATCAGCCCAGCCTTTCCTCACAATCGCCTATAAGTATCAGCCCCGCCTTTCTCCACCAATGTTTGGAAGTATCAGCCCGCCTCTCCTCACCATCGCCTGGAAGTATCAACCCTTCCTCTAATCAAAATAACCTTAAAATATCAGCCACGCCTCTCCTCACCATCACCTGGAAGTATCAGCCCCGCCTCTCCTCACCATTACCTGGAAGTATCAGCCCCGCCTTTCATCACCTTCACCTGGAAGTTTCTGCCTCTCCTCTCCTCACCATCACCTGGAAGTATCAGCCCCGCCTCTCCTCACCATTACCTGGAAGTATCAGCCCCGCCTTTCATCACCTTCACCTGGAAGTTTCTGCCCCGCCTCTCCTCACCACCATTTGGAAGTATCAGACCCGCCTCTCCTCACAACCACCTGGAAGTATCAGCAACGCTTCTCCTCACCATTACCACGATGTATCAGCCCCGCCTCTCCTCCCCATCACCTGGAACTATCCGCCCCGCCTTTCCTCACCATCGCTTGGGTAGTATCAGCCCTGCCTCTCCTCCCCATTACCTGGAAGTATCAACCCCGTCTCTCCTAACCATCACCTGGAAGTATTAGCCCCGCCTCTTCACACCATCACCTAGAATTATCAGCCCCGCCTCTCCTCACCATCACCTAAAAGTTTAAGCCCCGCCTCTCCTCACCATCACCTGGAAGTATCAGCCAGCCTCTCCTCACAATTGCCTGGAAGTATCAGCCCCGCCTCTCCTTACCATCGCCTGGAAGTATCAGCCCAGCCTTTCATCACCATCGCCTGTGAGTATCAGCCCAGCCTCTCTTCACCATCGCCTGGAAGTATCACCTAGCCTCTCCTCACCATCACCTGTAAGTATCAGCCCCGCCTCTCCTTACCATCTCTTGGAAGTATCAGCCCCGCCTTTCATCACCTTCACCTGGAAGTTTCTGCCTCTCCTCTCCTCACCATCACCTGTAAGTATCAGCCGCGCCTCTCCTCACCATTGCATGGAAGTATCAGCCCAGCTTCTAATAACAATCGCCTGTGAATATCAGCCCCACCTCTCCTCACCATCACCTATAAGTATCAGCCCGGCCTCTACTCACCATTACCTAGAAGAATCAGCCCTGTCCCTCCTCACCATCACCAATAAGTATCAGCCCCGCCTCTCCTCGCCATCAACTGGAAGTATCATCCCCGCCTCTCCTCACCATCACCTGGAAGTATCATCCCCGCCTCTAATCACCATCACCTTGAAGTATCATCCCCGCCTCTAATTGCCATGACCTGGAAGTATCAGCCCCGCCTCTCCTCACCACCAACTGGAAGTATCAGACCCGCATCTCCTTTCAACTGACTGTAAGTATCAGCAACGCCTCTACCCACCATTACCTGGATGTATCAGCTGCGCCTCTCCTCACCATCACCTGGAAGTATCCAACCCGCCTCTCCTCACCATCACTTGGGTAGTATCAGCCCCGCCTCTCCTCACCACCACCTGGAAGTATCAAACCCGCCTCTCCTATCCATCACCTGGAAGTATCAGCCCCGCCTCTTCACACCATCACCTGGAAGTATCAGTCCCGCCTCTCCTCACCATCACCTGAAAGTTTCAGCCCCGCCTCTCCTCTCCATCAATTGGAAATATCAGCCCTGTCTCTCCTCACAATCACCTGGAACTATCAGCTCAACCTCTCCTCACCATCGCCTTTGAGTATCAGCCCCGCCTCTCCTCACCATCGCCTGGAAGTATCAGCCCAACCTCTCCTCACCATCGCCTGTCAGTATCAGCCCAGCCTCTCTTCACCATCGCATG
The DNA here is from genome assembly GCA_039081455.1 of Macrobrachium rosenbergii. Classification (NCBI taxonomy): domain Eukaryota; kingdom Metazoa; phylum Arthropoda; class Malacostraca; order Decapoda; family Palaemonidae; genus Macrobrachium; species Macrobrachium rosenbergii. Next base: position 97,559 of record JANJGK010000301.1, on the reverse strand, counting down.
GAAGTATCAGCATAGCGTCTCCCTACTATTGCCTGTAAGTATCAGCTGCGCCTCACCTCACCACCGCCTGCAAGTATCTGACCCGCCTCTCCCCACAACCGCGTGGATGTATCAGCCCTGCCTCTCCTCACCATCACCTGGAGGTATCAGCCCCGCCTGTCCTCACCATCGCCAGGAAGTATCAGTCCCGCCTCTCCTCACCATCGCTAGTAAGTATCAGCCCTGCCTCTCCTCACCATCGCCTGTAAGTATCAGCCCAGGCTCTCCTCACCATCGCCTATAAGTATCAGCCCCGCCTTTCCCCACCAATGCTAGGAAGTATCAGCCCCACCTCTCCTCATTATCGCCTGGAAGTATCAACCCCGCCTCTAATCAAAATAACCTGAAAATATCAGCCAAGCCTCTCCTCACCATCTCCTGGAAGTATCAGCCCCGCCTCTCCTCATCATCACCTGGAAGTATCAGCCCGGTTTTTCATCACCTTCACCTGGAAGTTTCTGCCCCTCCTCTCCTCATCATCACCTGTAAGTATCAGCCGTGCCTCTCCTCACCATTGCATGGAAGTATCAGCCCAGCCTCTAATAACAATAGCCTGTGATTATCAGCCACGCCTCTCCTCACCATCGCCTGGAAGTATCAACCAGCCTCTAATCAAAATAACCTGAAGGTATCAGCCACGCCTCTCCTCACCATCACCTGGAAGTATCAGCCACGCCTCTTCTCACCATCACCTAGAAGTATCAACCCCGCCTTTCCTCAACTTCACCTGAAAGTTTCTGCCCCTCCTGTCCTCACCTTCACCTGAATGTACCAGCCGCGCCTCTCCTCACCATTGCATGGAAGTATCAGCCCAGCCTCTCTTCAGCATCGCCTGTGAGTATCAGCCCCGCCTCTCCTCACCATCGCAGTTAAGTATCGGCCCAGCCTCTCCTTACTATTGCCTGTAAGTATCAGCCCCGCCTCTCCTCACCACCACCTGGAAGTATCAGACCCGCCTATCCTCACAACCGCCTGGAAGTATCAGGAACGCCTCTCCTTGCCATCAACTGGAAGTATCAACCCCGCCTCTCCTCACCATCACCTGGAAGTATCATCCCCGCCTCTAATCACAATGACCTGGAAGTATCAGCCCCGCCTCTCCTCACCACCAACTGGAAGTATCAGACCCGCCTCTCCTCACCACCAACTGGAAGTATCAGACCCGCCTCTCCTCTAAACTGCCTGGAAGTATCAGCAACACCTCTCCTCACCATTACCTGGATGTATCAGCCGTGCCTCTCCTCACCATCACCTGGAAGTATCCAACCCGCCTCTCCTCACCATCACCTGGAAGTATCAGCCCCGCCTGTCCTCACTATCACCAGGAAGTATCAGTCCCGCCTCTCCTCACCATCGCTAGTAAGTATCAGCCCCGCCTCTCCTCACCATCACCTGTAAGTATCAGCCCAGCCTTTCCTCACCATCGCCTATAAGTATCAGCCCCGCCTTTCCCCACCAACGCTAGGAAGTATCAGCCTCGCCTCTCCTCACCATCGCATGGAAGTATCAACCCCGCCTCTAATCAAAATAACCTGAAAATATCAAACCCGTCTCTCCTAACCATCACCTGAAAGTATCAGCCCCGCCTCTTCACACCATCACCTGGAAGTATCAGCACCACCTCTCCTCACCATCACCTGAAAGTTTCAGCCTAACCTCTCCTCACCATCACCTGGAAGTATCAGCCCGCCTCTCCTCACCATCGCCTGGAAGTATCAGCCCTGCCACTCCTCACCATCGCCTATGAGTATCAGCCATGCGTCTCCTCACCATTGCCTGGAAGTATCAGCTCAGCCTCTCCTCACCACCGCCTGTGAGTATCTGCCCCGCCTTTACTCACCATCGCCTGGATGTATCAGCCCTGCCTATCTTCACCATCACCTGTGAGTTTCAGCTCAGTCTCTCTTCACAATCGCCTGGAAATATCACCACGCCTCTCCTCACCATAGCCTGTAAGTATCAGCCCTGCCTCTCCTCACCATAGCATGGAAGTATCAGCCCCACCTCTCCTCACCATCGCCTGTAAGTATCAGCCCCGCCTCTACTCACCATCTCCTGGAAGTATCAGCCCTGCCTCTCCTCACCATCAACTGGAAGTATCAGCCCAACCTCTCCTCACCTTCACCTGGAAGTATCAACCCCGCCTCTCCTCACCATCACCTTGAAGTATCAACCCCGCCTCTCCTCATTAATGTCTGGAAGTATCAGGCTAGCCTCTCATAACTATCGCCTTTGAGTATCACCCCAGCCTCTCTTCACCATCTCCTGGAAGTATCAGCCCTGCCTCTCCTCACCATCAACTGGAAGTATAAGCCCCACCTCTCCTCACCATCACCTGGAAGTATCAGCCCCGCCTCTCCTTACCATCACCTGGAAGTATCAGCCCCGCCTTTCCTCACCATCACATATAAGTATCAGCCCACCTATACACACCATTACTTAGAAGTATCAGCCCTGTCCCTCCTCGCCATCACCTGGAAGTATCAGCCCCGCCTCTCCTCGCCATCAACTGGATGTATCATCCCTGCCTCTCCTCACCATCACCTGGAAGTATCATCCCCGCCTCTAATCAAGATCACCTGGAAGTATCAGCCCCGCCTCTCCTCACCATTACCTGGAAGAATAAGCCCTACCTCTCTTCACCATCACCTGGAAGAATAAGCCCTACCTCTCCTAACCATCAGATGGAAATATCATCCCCGCCTCTTCTCACCATCACCTGGAAGTATCAACACTGCATCTCCTCACCATCACCTGTAAGTATCAGCCCCGCCTCTCCTCACCATCACCTGCAAGTATCAGATTCACCTCTCCTCACCATTTCCTGTAAGTATCAGCCCTGCCTCTCCTCACCATCACCTAGAAGTATCACCCCCATATCTCCTCATCATAACCTGTAGGTATCAGCCCCGTATCTCCTCACCATCACCTGGAAGTATCAGCCCCGCCTGACCTCACCATCGCCAGGAAGTATCAGCCCCGCCTCTCCTCACCACCACCTGGAAGTATCAAACCCGCCTCTCCTATCCATCACCTGGAAGTATCAGCCCCGCCTCTTCACACCATTACCTGGAAGTATCAGTCCCGCCTCTCCTCACCATCACCTGAAAGTTTCAGCCCCGCCTCTCCTCTCCATCTATTGGAAGTATCAGCCCCGCCTCTCCTCACAATCGCCTGGAACTATCAGCTAAACCTCTCCTCACCATCGCCTGTGAGTATCAGCCCGGCCTCTCCTCACCATCGCCTGGAAGTATCAGCCCAACCTCTCCTCACCATCACCTGTGAGTATCAGCCCAGCCTCTCTTCACCATCGCATGGAAGTATCAGCCCAGCGTCTCCTTACTACTACCTGTAAGTATCAGCCGCGCCTCTCCTCACCACCGCCTGCAAGTATTTGACCCGCCTCTCCTCACAAATGCGTGGAAGTATCAGCCCTGCCTCTCCTCACCATCACCTGAAGGTATCAGTCCCGCCTCTCCTCACCATCGCTAGTAAGTATCAGCCCTGCCTCTCCTCACCATCGCCTGTAAGTATCAGCCCAGGCTCTACTCACCATCGCCTATAAGTATCAGCCCCGCCTTTCACCACCAACGCTAGGAAGTATCAGCCCCGCCTCTCCTCACCAACGCCTGGAAGTATCAACCCCGCCTCTAATCAAAATAACCTGAAAATATCAGCCAAGCCTCTCCTCACCATCTCTACTCCTGGAAGTATCAGCCCCGCCTCTCCTCATCATCACCTGGAAGTATCAGCCCAGCTTTTCATCACCTTCACCTGGAAGTTTCTGCCCCTCCTCTCCTCACCATCACCTGTAAGTATCAGCCGAGCCTCTCCTCCCCATTGCATGGAAGTATCAGCCCAGCCTCTAATAACAATTGCCTATGAATATCAGCCACGCCTCTCCTCACCATCACCTGGAAGTATCAACCAGCCTCTAATCAAAATAACCTGAAGGTATCAGCCACTCCTCTCGTCACCATCACCTGTAAGTATCAGCCACGCCTCTCCTCACCATCACCTGGAAGTATCAACCCCGCCTTTCCTCAACTTCACCTGAAAGTTTCTGCCCCTCCTGTCCTCACCTTCACCTGAATGTACCAGCCGCGCCTCTCCTCATCATTGCATGGAAGTATCAGCCCAGCCTCTCTTCAGCATCGCCCGTGAGTATCAGCCCCGCCTCTCCTCACCATCGCAGTTAAGTATCGGCCCAGCCTCTCCTTACTATTGCCTGTAAGTATCAGCCCCGCCTCTCCTCACCACCACCTGGAAGTATCAGACCCGCCTCTCCTCACAACCGCCTGGAAGTATCAGGAACGCCTCTCCTTGCCATCAACTGGAAGTATCATCCCCGCCTCTCCTCACCATCACCTGGAAGTATCATCCCCGCCTCTAATCACCATGACCTGGAAGTATCAGCCCCGCCTCTCCTCACCACCAACTGGAAGTATCAGACCCGCCTCTCCTCTAAACTGCCTGGAAGTATCAGCAACACCTCTCCTCACCATTACATGGATGTATCAGCCGCGCCTCTCCTCAACATCACCTGGAAGTATCCAACCCGCCTCTCCTCACCATCATTTGGGTAGTATCAGCCCCGCCTCTACTCACCACCACCTGGAAGTATCAAACCCATCTCTCCTATCCATCACCTGGAAGTATCAGCCTCGCCTCTTCACACCATCACCTGGAAGTATCAGCCCCGCCTCTCCTCACCATCACCTGAAAGTTTCAGCCCCGCCTCTCCTCTCCATCAATTGGAAGTATCAGCCCCGCCTCTCCTCACAATCCCCTCTAAGTATCAGCTCAGCCTCTCCTCACCATCGCCTGTGAGTATCAGCCCCGCCTCTCCTCACCATCGCCTGGAAGTATCAGCCCAGCCTCTCCTCACCATCGCCTTTGAGTATCAGCCCAGCCTCTCTTCACCATCGCATGGAAATATCAGCACAGCGTCTCCTTACTGTTGCCTGTAAGTATCAGCCGCGCCTCTCCTCACCACCGCCTGGAAGTATCTGACCCGCCTCTCCTCACAACCGCCTGGAAGTATCAGCCCTGCCTCTCCTCACCATCACATGGAAGTATCAGCCCTGCCTGTCCTCACTATCACCAGGAAGTATCAGTCCCGCCTCTCCTCACCATCGCTAGTAAGTATCAGCCCCGCCTCTCCTCACCAACACCTGTAAGTATCAGCCCAGCCTTTCCTCACCATCGCCTATAAGTATCAGCCCCGCCTTTCCCCACCAACGCATAGGAAGTATCAGCCCCGCCTCTCCTCACCATCGCATGGAAGTATCAACCCCGCCTCTAATCAAAATAACCTGAAAATATCAGCCACGCCTCTCCTCACCTTCACCTGGAAGTATCAGCCCTGCCTCTCCTCACCATCACCTGGAAATATCAGCCCCGCCTTTCATCACCTTCACCTGGAAGTTTCTGCCACTCCTCTCCTCACCATCACCTGTAAGTATCAGCCGCTTCTCTCCTCTCCAATGCATGGAAGTATCAGCCCAGCCTCTAATAACAATTGCCTGTGAATATCAGCCACGCCTCTCCTCACCATCGCCTGGAAGTATCAACCCGCCTCTAATCAAAATAACCTGAAGGTATCAGCCACGCCTCTCCTCACCATCACCTGGAAGTATCAGCCACACCTCTCCTCACCATCACCTGGAAGTATCAAGCCCGCCTTTCCTCAACTTCACCTGAAAGTTACTGCCCCTCCTGTCCTCACCTTACCTGTATGTACCAGCCGCGCCTCTCCTCACCATTGCATGGAAGTATCAGCCCAGCCTCTCATCACCATCGCCTGTGAGTATCAGCCTAGCCTCTCCTTACTATTGCCTGTAAGTATCAGCCCCACCTCTCCTCACCACCACCTGGAAGTATCAGACCCGCCTCTCCTCACAACCGCCTGGAAGTATCAGCAACACCTCTCCTCACCATTACGTGGATGTATCAGCCCCGCCTCTCCTCACCATCACCTTGAAGTATCAAACCCGTCTCTCCTAACCATCACCTGAAAGTATCAGCTCCGCCTCTTCACACCATCACCTGGAAGTATCAGCACCACCTTTCCTCACCATCACCTGAAAGTTTTAGCCTTGCCTCTCCTCACCATCACCTGGAAGTATCATCCCGCCTCTCCTCACCATCGCCTGGAAGTATCAGCCCTGCCACTCCTCACCATCGCCTATGAGTATCAGCCATGCGTCTCCTCACCATTGCCTGGAAGTATCAGCTCAGCCTCTCCTCACCACCGCCTGTGAGTATCAGCCCCGCCTTTACTCACCATCGCCTGGATGTATCAGCCCTGCCTCTCCTCACCATCACCTGTGAGTATCAGCTCAGTCTCTCTTCACAATCGCCTGGAAATATCACCACGCCTCTCCTCACCATAGCCTGTAAGTATCAGCCCTGCCTCTCCTCACCATCGCATGGAAGTATCAGCCCCACCTCCCCTCACCATTGCCTATAAGTATCAGCCCCGCCTCTACTCACCATCGCCTGCAAGTATCAGCCCTGCCTCTCCTCACCATCAACTGGAAGTATCAGCCCAACCTCTCCTCACCTTCACCTGGAAGTATCAACCCCGCCTCTCCTCACCATCGCCTGGAAGTATCACGTAGCCTCGCCTTACCATCGCCTGTAAGTATCAGCCCCGCCTTTCCTTACCTTCTCATGGAAGTATCAGCCCCGCCTTTCATTACCTTCACCTGAAGTTTCTGCCTCTCCTCTCCTCACCATCACCTGTAAGTATCAGCCGCGCCTCTCCTCACCATTGCAAGGAAGTATCAGCCCAGCTTCTAATAACAATCGCCTGTGAATATCAGCCCCACCTCTCCTCACCATCACCTATAAGTATCATCCTCGCCTCTACTTACCATTACCTCTAAGAATCATCCCTGTCACTCCTCGCCATCACCTATAAGTATCAGCCCCACCTCTCCTCGCCATCAACTGGAAGTATCATCCCCGCCTCTCCTCACCATCACCTGGAAGTATCATCCCCGCCTCTAATCACCATCACCTGGAAGTATCAGCCCCGCCTCTCTTCACCATTACCTGGAAGTATGAGCCCTACCTCTCTTCACCATCACCTGGAAATATAAGCCCCGCCTCTCCTAACCATCAAATGGAAGTATCATCTCCGCCTCTTCTCACCATCACCTGGAAGTATCAGCCCTACCTCTCCTCACCATCAACTGTAAGTATCAGCCCCGCCTCTCCTCACCATCATCTGGAAGTATCATCCCCGCCTCTAATCAAGATCACCAGGAAGTATCAGCCCCGCCTCTCCTCACCATTACCTGGAAGAATAAGCCCTACCTCTCTTCACCATCACCTGTAAGTATAAGCCCCGCCTCTCCTAACCATCAGATGGAAATATCATCCCGCCTCTTCTCACCATCACCTGGAAGTATCAGCACTGCATCTCCTCACTATCACCTGTAAGTATCAGCCCCGCCTCTCCTCACCATCACCTGCAAGTATCAGATTCACCTCTCCTCACCATTTCCTGTAAGTATCAGCCCTGCCTCTCCTCACCATTGCCTGGAAGTATCACCCCCATATCTCCTCATCATAACCTGTAGGTATCAGCCCCGTATCTCCTCACCATCACCTGGAAGTATCATCCCCGCCTGACCTCACCATCACCAGGAAGTATCAGCCCCGCCTCTCCTCACCATCGCTAGTAAATATCAGCCCTCCTCTCCTCACCATCGCTAGTAAATATCAGCCCCGCCTCTCCTCACCACCGCCTTTAAGTATCAGCCCAGCCTCTCCACACCATCGCCTATAAGTATCAGCCCCGCCTTTCCCCACCAATGCTTGGAAGTATCAGCCCCGCCTCTCCTTGCCATCACCTGGAAGTATCAGCCCTGCCTCTCCTTACCATCACCTGGAAGTATCAGCCCCACCTCTCCTCACCATCACTTATAAGTATCAGCCGCGCCTCTACTCACCATTACCTAGAAGTATCAGCCCTGTCCCTCCTCACCATCACCTGGATTTATCAGCCCCGCCTCTCCTCGCCATCAACTGGAAGTATCATCCCCGCCTCTCCTCACCATCACCTGGAAATATCATCCCCGCCTCTAATCACCATCATTTGGAAGTATCAGCCCAGCCTCTCCTCACCATTACCTGGAAGTATAAGCCCTACCTCTCTTCACCATCACATGGAAGTATAAGCACCGCCTCTCCTAACCATCAAATGGAAGTATCATCCCCGCTTCTTTTCACCATCACCTTGAAGTATCAGCCCTGCCTCTCCTCACAATCACCTGTAAGTATCAGCCCCGCCTCTCCTCACCATCACCTGCAAGTATCAGCCTCACCTCTCCTCACCATTTCCTTTAAGTATCAGCCCCGCATTCCTCAACATAGTCTGGAAGTATCACCCCCACATCTCCTCATCATAACCAGTACATATCAGCCCCGCATCTCCTCACCATCACCTGAAAGTATCAGCCCTGCGTCTCCTAACCATCACCTGGAAGTATCAGCCCCGCCTGTCCTCATCATTGCAAGGAAGTATCAGCCACGCATCTCCTCACCATCATTAGTAAGTATCAGCCCCGCCTCTCCTCACCATCTCCTGTAAGTATCAGCCCAGCCTCTCCTCACCATCGCCTATAAGTATCAGCCCCGCCTTTCTCCACCAATGCTTGGAAGTATCAGCCCCGCCTCTCCTCACCATCGCCTGGAAGTATCAACCCTTCCTCTAATCAAAATAACCTGAAAATATCAGCCACGTCTCTCCTCACCATCACCTGGAAGTATCAGCCCCGCCTCTCCTCACCATCACCTGGATGTATCAGCCCTGCCTTTCATCACCTTCACCTGGAAGTTTCTGCCTTTCCTCTCCTCACCATCACCTGTAAGTATCAGCCGCGCCTCTCACCACCATTGCATGGAAGTATCAGCCCAACCTCTAATAACAATCGCCTGTGAATATCAGCCCCGCCTCTCCTCACTGTCGCCTGGAAGTATCAACCCGCCTCTAATCAAAATAACCTGAAGGTATCAGCCATGCCTCTCCTCACCTTCACCTGGAAGTATCAGCCACGCCTCTCCTCACCATCAGCTGGAAGTATCAGCCCCGCCTTTCCTCAACTTCACCTGAAAGTTTCTGCCCCTCCTGTCCTCACCATCACCTGTATGTATCAGCCGCGCCTCTTCTCACCAATGCATGGAAGTATCAGCCCAGCCTCTCTTCACCATCGCCTGTGAGTATCAGCCCTGCCTCTCCTCACCATCGCAGGGAAGTATCAGCCCAGCCTCTCCTTACTATTGCCTGTAAGTATCAGCCCCGCCTCTCCTCACCTCCACCTGGAAGTATCAGACCCGCCTCTCCTCACAACCACCTGGAATTATCAGCAACACTTCTCTTCACCATTACCACAATGTATCAGCCCCGCCTCTCCTCACCATCACCTGGAACTATCCGCCCCGCCTTTCCTCACCATCACTTGGGTAGTATCAGCCCTGCCTCTCCTCACCATCACCTGGAAGTATCAACCCCGTCTCTCCTAACTATCACCTGGAAGTATCAGCCCCGCCTCTTCACACCATCACCTAGAAGTATCAGCCCCGCCTCTCCTCACCATCACCTAAAAGTTTAAGCCCCGCCTCTCCTCACCATTACCTGGAAGTATCAGCCCCGCCTCTCCTCACAATTGCCTGGAAGTATCAGCTCAGGCTCTCCTCACCATCGCCTGTGAGTATCAGCCCCGCCTCTACTTACCATCGCCTGGAAGTATCAGCCCAGCCTTTCATCACCATCGCCTGTGAATATCAGCCCAGCCTCTCTTCACCATCGCCTGGAAGTATCACGTAGCCTCTCCTTACCATCGCCTGTAAGTATCAGTCCCGCCTCTCCTTACCTTCTCATGGAAGTATCAGCCCCGCTTTTCATCACCTTCACCTGAAGTTTCTGCCTCTCCTCTCCTCAACATCACCTGTAAGTATCAGCCGCGCCTCTCCTCACCATTGCATGGAAGTATCAGCCCAGCTTCTAATAACAATCGCCTGTGAATATCAGCCCCACCTCTCCTCACCATCACCTATAAGTATCATCCTCGCCTCTACTTACCATTACCTCTAAGAATCAGCCCTGTCCCTCCTCACCATCACCTATAAGTATCAGCCCCACCTCTCCTCGCCATCAACTGGAAGTATCATCCCCGCCTCTCCTCACCATCACCTGGAAGTATCATCCCCGCCTCTAATCACCATCACCTGGAAGTATCAGCCCCGCCTCTCTTCACCATTACCTGGAAGAATAAGCCATACCTCTCTTCACCATCACCTGGAAGTATAAGCCCCGCCTCTCCTAACCATCAAATGGAAGTATCATCTCCGCCTCTTCTCACCATCACCTGGAAGTATCAGCCCTACCTCTCCTCACCATCAACTGTAAGTATCAGCCCCGCCTCTCCTCACCATCACCTGCAAGTATCAGCCTCACCTCTCCTCACCATTTCTTGTAAGTATCAGCCCCGCCTCTCCTCACCATCGCCTGGAAGTATCACCCCCATATCTCCTCATCATAACCTGTATGTATCAGCCCCGAATCTCCACACCAACACCTGGAAGTATCAGCCCTGCCTCTACTCACAATCACCTGGAAGTATCAGCCCCGCCTTTCCTCACCATCGCTAGTAATTATCAGCCCTGCCCCTCCTCACCATCATCTGTAAGTATCAGCATAGCCTCTCCTCACCATCGCCTATAAGTATCAGCCTCGCTTTTCCCCACCAACCCTTGGAAGTATCAGCCCCGCCTCTCCTCACCATCACCTGGAAGTATCAGCCCCGCCTCTCCTCACCATCACCTAGAAGTATCAGCCCCGCCTCTCCTCACCATCACCTATAAGTATCAGCCCCGCCTCTACTCACCAATACCTAGAAGTATCAGCCCTGTCCCTCCTCACCATCACCTGGAAGTATCAGGCCCGCCACTCCTCGCCATCAACTGGAAGTATCTTCCCCGCCTCTCCTCACCATCACCTGGAAGTATCATCCCCACCTCTAATCACCATCACCTGGAAGTATCAGCCCAGCCTCTCCTCAATATTACCTGGAATTATAAGTTCTACCTCTCTTCACCATCACCTGGAAGTATAAGCCCCACCTCTCCTAACCATCAAATGGAAGTATCATCCCCGTCTCTTCTCACCATCACCTGGAAGTATCAGCCCTACCTCTCCTCACCATCACCTGCAAGTATCATACCCGCCTCTCCTCACCATCACCTGCAAGTATCAGCCTCAACTCTCCTCACCATTTCCTTTAAGTATCAGCCCCGCCTCTCCTCACCATCGCCTGGAAGTATCACCCCCACATCTCCTCATTTTAACCTGTACATATCAGCCCCGCATCTCCTCACCATCACCTGGAAGTATCAGCCCAGCCTCTCTTCACCATCGCCTGGAAGTATCACCCAGCCTCTCCTCACCATACCCTGTAAGTATCAGCCACGCCTCTCCTTAACTTCTCATGTAAGTATCAGCACCACCTCTCCTCACCATCGCCTGTAAGTATCAGCCCTGCCTCTCCTCACCATCGCCTGGAAGTATCAGCCTGCCTCTCCTCACCATCAACTGGAAGTATCAACCCAACTCTCCTCACCATAACCTGGAAGTATCAGCCCCGCCACTCCTCACCATCACCTGGAGGTATCAGCCCCGCCTCTCCTCACCATCACCTGTAAGTATCAGCCCCGCCTCTACTCACCATTACCTAAAAGTATCAGCCCTGTCCCTCCTCACCATCACCTGGAAGTATCAGCCCCGCCTCTCCTTGCCACCAACTGGAAGTATCATCCCCGCATCTCTTCACCATCACCTGGAAGTATCATCCCCGCCTCTAATTGCCATGACCTGGAAGTATCAGTCTCGCCTCTCCTCACCACCAACTGGAAGTATCAGACCCGCCTCTCCTTTCAACTGCCTGTAAGTATCAGCAACGCCTCTCCTCACCATTACCTGGATGTATCAGCCGCGCCTCTCCTCACCATCACCTGGAAGTATCCAACCCGCCTCTCCTCACCATCACTTGGGTAGTATTAGCCCCGCCTCTCCTCACCACCACCTGGAAGTATCAAACCCGCCTCTCCTATCCATCACCTGGAAGTATCAGCCCCGCCTCTTCACACCATCACCTGGAAGTATCAGCCCTGCCTCTCCTCACCATCACCTGAAAGTTTCAGCCCCTCGTCTCCTCTCCATCAATTGGAAGTATCAGCACCGCCTCTCCTAAAAATCGCCTGGAAGTATCAGCTCAGCCTCTCCTCACCATCGCCTGTGAGTATCAGCCCCGCCTCTCCTCACCATCGCCTGGAAGTATCAGCCCAACCTCTTCTCACCATCCCCTGTGAGTATCAGCCCAGCCTCTCTTCACCATCACATGGAAGTATCAGCCCAGCGTCTCCTTACTATTGCCTGTTAGTATCAGCCGCGACTCTCCTCACCACCGATTGCAAGTATCTGACCCGCCTCTCCTCACAACCGCCTGGAAGTATCAGCCCTGCCTCTCCTCACCATAACCTGGAGGTATCAGCCCCGCCTGTCCTCACCATCGCCAGGAAGTATCAGTCCCGCCTCTCCTCACCATCGCTAGTAAGTATCAGCCCTGTCTCTCCTCACCATCGCCTGTAAGTATCAGCACAGCCTCTAATCACCATCGCCTATTAGTATCAGCAACGCCTTTCCCCACCAACGCATAGGAAGTATCAGCCTCGCCTCTCCTTACCATCGCCTGGAAGTATCAACCCCGCCTCTAATCAAAATAACCTGAAAATATCAGCCACACCTCTCCTCACCATCTCCTGGAAGTATCAGACCCACCTCTCCTCAACATCACCTGGAAGTATCAGCCTGGCTTTTCATCACGTTCACCTGGAAGTTTCTGCCCCTCCTCTCCTCACCATCACCTGTAAGTATCAGCCGCGCCTCTCTTCACCATTGCATGGAAGTATCAGCCCCGCCTCTAATAACAATTGCCTGTGAATATCAGCCACGCCTCTCCTCACCATCGCCTGGAAGTATCAACCAGCCTCTAATCAAAATAACCTGAAGGTATCAGCCACGCCTCTCCTCACCATCACCTGGAAGTATCAGCCACGCCTCTTCTCACCATCACCTGGAAGTATCAACCCCGCCTTTCCTCAACTTCACCTAAAAGTTTCTGCCCCTCCTGTCCTCACCTTCACCTGTATGTACCAGCCGCGCCTCTCTTCACCATTGCATGGAAGTATCAGCCCAGCCTCTCTTCACCATTGCCTGTGAGTATCAGCCCCGCCACTCCTCACCATCGCAGTTAAGTATCAGCCCAGCCTCTCCTTACTTTTGCCTGTAAGTATCAGCCCCGCCTCTCCTCACCACCACCTAGAAGTATCAGACCCGCCTCTCCTCACAACCGCCTGGAAGTATCAGCAACGCCTATCCTTGCCATCAACTGGAAGTATCATCCCCGCATCTCCTCACCATCACCTGGAAGTATCATCCCCGCCTCTAATTACCATGACCTGGAAGTATCAGCCCCGCCTCTCCTCACCACCAACTGGAAGTATCAGACCCGCCTCTCCTCTAAACTGCCTGGAAGTATCAGCAACGCCTCTCCTCACCATTACCTGGATGTATCAGCCGCGCCTCTCCTCACCATCACCTGGAAGTATCCAACCCGCCTCTCCTCACCATCACCTGGAAGTATCCAACCCGCCTATCCTCACCATCACCTGGAAGTATCCAACCCACCTCTCCTCACCATCACTTGGGTAGTATCAGCCCCGCCTCTCCTCACCACCACCTGGAAGTATCAAACCCGTCTCTCCTATCCACCACCTGGAAGTATCAGCCCCGCCTCTTCACACCATCACCTGGAAGTATCAGCCCCGCCTCTCCTCACCATCACCTGAAAGTTTCAGCCCCGCCTCTCCTCTCCATCAATTGGATGTATCAGCCCCGCCTCTCCTCACAATCGCCTTGGAGTATCAGCTCAGCCTCTCCTCACCATCGCCTGTGAGTATCAGCCCCGCCTCTCCTCACCATCGCCTGGAAGTATCAGCCCAACCTATCCTCACCATCGCCTTTGAGTAATAGCCCAGCCTCTCTTCACCATCGCATGGAAGTATCAGCACAGCGTCTCCTTACTGTTGCCTGTAAGTGTCAGCCGCGCCACTCCTCACCACCACCTGGAAGTATATGACCCGCCTCTCCTCACAACCACCTGGAAGTATCAGCCCTGCCTCTCCTCACCATCACCTGGAAGTATCAGCCCCGCCTGTCCTCACCATCACCAGGAAGTATCAGTCCCGCCTCTCCTCACCATTGCTAGTAAGTATCAGCCCCGCCTCTCCTCACCATCGCCAGTAAGTATTAGCCCAGCCTTTCCTCACCATCACCTATAAGTATCAGCCCCGCCTTTCCCCACCAATGCAAGGAAGTATCAGCCCCGCCACTCCTCACCATCGCATGGAAGTATCAACCCCGCCTCTAATAAAAATAACCTGAAAATATCAGCCACACCTCTCCTCACCATCACCTGGAAGTATCAGCCCCGCCTCTCCTCACCACCACCTGGAAGTATCAGCCCCGCCTTTTATCACCTTCAAATGGAAGTTTCTACCCCTCCTCTCCTCACCATCACCTGTAAGTATCAGCCGCGCCTCTCCTCACCATTGCATGGAAGTATCAGCCCAGCCTCTAATAACAGTTGCCTGTGAATATCAGCCCCGCCTCTCCTCACCATCGCCTGGAAGTATCAACCCGCCTCTAATCAAAATAACCTGAAGGTATCTGCCACGCCTCTCCTCACCATCACCTGGAAGTATCAGCCACGCCTCTCCTCACCATCACCTGGAAGTATCAACCCCACCTTTCCTCAACTTCACCTGAAAGTTTCTGCCCCTCCTATCCTCACCTTACCTGTATGTACCAGCCGCGCCTCTCCTCACCATTGCATGGAAGTATCAGCCCAGCCTCTCTTCACCATCACCTGTGAGTATCAGCCCCGCCTCTCCTCACCATCGCAGTTAAGTATCAGCGTAGCCTCTCCTTACTATTGCTTGTAATAGTGCAGCAGATTGCTGTAAAAATCGTTCAGATAGTGAAACAAGCATGAAATTTGGCACAAACATTCCTAAGACTACGCTCTCTTAGAAAAGGGCGCTGGCCACCTGAAAATCCAAGATGGCGGCTATTTTTCAAAATGGCCGCCATCTATGTTGAGATTCACTGGTTTGGGAGTATCTATTGGATGGAATATGCCAGTTTTTTTTTTTTAAACCTCGACTTTTAGGTTATAAAAATGTTCCATACCACACATTTTATTGAAAACCCTTACTAAATGAATTGTAACCAAGATGGCGTACAAAATGGTTGCCATAAAAGTTTTTTTTTCTATCCACAGCGCTAGCAGACATAGAGACCAACTGTTTTTATTTAATGGTATATTCATGTGATCAGACAGTTTAACTAATATGCTATTTTCAACTGAAATAGTAATGGTATGGTCACATACAACATTGTGTCTAAGACTGTAACCATAAAAAGAAAAGAAGAGAAATACGGACTAAACGCAACCAATCTATGTATAGGTCTCTCAACCTACACCTTTGAAAAATTCGAGGATAAGAAGGTAGGCATAGCATGACACGTTGGATGCTCAAGCTAGATTATCTACTGAAGAGAGGGCAATATTTATCTAGACTTCACATTTGCAAGTGCACAGAGCTGTGCAGGGAAGACCCAGCTTGTAGCACTTGCACCTTTCCCGACAGCCTGCTTTGCATCCACAATTGGTAAGCTGTTGGCAACTCTTGGCTAAGGGCGAGTTGGTTGTCCAGAGGACTTGCCATGCTTCACCAGACTTTTGCCATCCCCACTCAGCAGGGTTCTCTGGCTGTGGCTGACACTGGGTGGCCTGCCCCCACACACAACCAGCCTGGTACGCAGCACGCTTGGTGTGTTGGAGGAGAGCTCCCCTGGTTGGTGGAATGGCCTCATATGCCCTTTGTTTTCTGGCAAACATATCAAGTCTAGCCTCATCCACAGTGCCAGCAGTGCTGGATCTTTCATACATAAGTATGACAAACCTCTCCAGGACCTTCAGGTCACTCTCTTCCACTCTAAGAGGGTAGTGACTCAGTTTGGAGAACACAGTGGAGGCCTCTGGAAAGATGTTCCATGTCTGCCAGGCGGTCTTCTTGCCCTTGCTCCGGAAGGCTGACACTGTATCACAGCCTGTGAACGCATGGAAGAAGAGCATGCCATTCACCTTCTCCTGGCCCAGAGAGTTGCACAGGTCATGCACAGCAATCCAGCGCAGGCTCTGGCCTTGGCCAAATGCCACCCATAGCTTCTCTAGCCCTAGATTGTGGAGAGTGGAGAAAGCACTGACTGCAACGACAAGAACATCTGTGTCATTTGCTTTAACCGTGATGGTCTTGGCTCCATGTTCTGTGGCATATTTGGCATGGAGAAAGATGCGGGTGTCAGCTTCCTCATGAGAGCACTTTTCCAGTCCCTGAAGACTAGCCTCATGAGTGCTGAGGACAGCAGACCCTTTCGTGGCAATGACAACATTTGTGGCAGACATCTGGGCAACTTTGTCTGCCAGGAACTGGAACAACTCTGTCTTGTTGGCATCGTGTCTTAGGAAATTGCGCCAGTTGGATGGAATTGTGTTCTTGTCTGTCACCTTGCGCCTTCCTCCTTGACCACGTTGGAGCCTGGTCTCAGCTTTGAGGCTGGATGTATTGTATACATCAAATACAAGATGTGATGATGTGTACTTGCTGCTATAGGATTGTATCACAGGCAAGAAGTCGCAAAGTGCATAGCCCTCAAAGGTCTTTCCTTTCTTTGGTGGCAAGGCATGGACCAAAGCTGATCCATCTACAATGAGGACATCAGTCTTTGGTTCTTTGTCTTCTAGTGTAACATGACTCTCCAGGACCGAGGTCAGCTGAGACTTCTGACATGTGTACAGCCTACCACCCTCACTAAGGGAAGCTGGGAATGTTTGATTCTCGTGCTGGAAGAATTCCTGCAGATCACATTCACGGCTCTGACAGGATATAAATAGCTTTGAGAAAAGCTGGCAATCCTCCTTCAGAAGTTTCTGCTTTGACTGTTCTACAGGAGCAGCTTCTTGCCTGAAGAAGTCAGTTCTGTTCTTCTTTATCGGCTCATAGAAGGAGACTGCATTGTTTGCCAAAGAGTCTGAAAACTTCTGAAATTTAGTGCGGCCTCTGTCAAGGTGTGTCTGTAGAAGTTCTGCTGAGCTGGGGTGGGCAATGTCTTTGTTGTCAATGGAATACAGATCCTGGCTCTCTTCCTGAAAAGGACTTCCCAAGTGTTGCAAAGCCAATGACAGCTTGCTGACTCTCTCCGAGAATGTCTTCTGCGCATGAGGTGTTTGTTCATGGTGTGTTGTCTGCTCATTAGACTCCTTACTTTGAACCTCTGTTTCGTATGCAGACACCAAGCGGATGATCTCTGGGCCAGCCACCATCCATCTTCTGAGTGCTGACGGATCTTCAGTCAGCCCAATGGCTCCGCCATCAGCCTTTATAAAGGCATTGGTCTGCTCATGAGCTTGGTCAAGAGCCATTGCTGAGAACTGGCGACTGGTCTTGTGCACAACAAAGTTGCCAGCCTTGAACTCCTTGTGCAACTCTGGGTGTGAACTCTCTAGGGTAAGCATGTCCCTGAGGTGAATAGGCAGCCAAAGAGCATAGTTTGTATTATTGTTGGAAAAGAAGTAGGGTATCAGCTCATGCAATGCCTGGCAGTAGAGGACAAAATTGGCCTCACGGAAGGACCTGATCAGTAGGAATATCACAAGTTCCATAGACAACACCATGTGCCAGAAGTGGAACTGTGGACTCTGCTGTCTTCGAAGGTCACACCACTCCTCAAACTCTAATGCCTGCTCATTGTTGTTTGCTTTCTCAGCACAGTAGTCAGTGTATGCTGTCCTCAGGAGTTTGTACAAACTAGAGGCTGTAACCTGGTGCATCTGCCGTGTCCTGGTTACACTTGCAGCTGACAGGAAGGATTCTGCAGTTCCAGATGAAGCAACTCCTGCCTCCACCAGAGCTCCTGTCCAACCACTGCCATGAAGAAGAGTACCAAGAGATGTCATTGCTGCCATCTCAATGTGCAGACCACCAAACATTACCAGATACTTGTCTTCGCCATACTGATCAGGCCACTGCCACTGCACCTGGTTTGCTACGGCATAGATTGGCTGATCAGCTGTGATTATGGGTATCTGGCTCTCCCGCGCTGGCACATCCTGTCTATTCAGGTGCGGCTATAGTTTAGTTTAGTGTCCCAAATGCTTTCTAACAGCCGCTGGTCTGGGGCTGTTAGAAAGCATTTGGGACACTAAACTAAACTATACTACAACTACTAGTCTAAGACTACAGGATTAGTAAAGCTGGATTAGCTGGCACTGAACCCCATGCTGAGTTACACAGCAGTGATGTCACCAGTGTGCCCTGGTTGTGTGCAGACATACACTCTTTTACATTTATTATTTTTCCTTCAAAATTGATGAGTTATTCGAAAGAGATGGCCTCATTAGGATCTAAAACCACAGAAACCAAGACCCATTGCTTAAAACGATAATTGTTGAACGGGCATTATTTCTCATTATAATTATTGTTTCTACCTTTCCTTGGCAGCCATATAGCCCCTATATTTAAAGGTAAACTGTACTGGGAAGCTACAGATACATAATATTCACAAGAAATAGTATGGAAGAGCTTTACCATATTGCTAGAAGCAAATACATGCCATTCTAGTGAAAAATTAGCCAAAATCTGTCGATACTGGCCGCCATCTTGGAATTTGGCCGCCATATTAAATTTTTTGCGTGGCCAGCGCCCTTTTCTGATAGAGGGAACTTTAAAGAGCACTTGTGCAAAATTTCATGCTTGTTTCACTATCTGAACGATTCTTATGAAATATGCAATTATCTGCTGCACTATAAGTATCAGCCACGCCTCTCCTCACCACCACCTGGAAGTATCAGACCCGCCTCTCCTCACAACCTCATGGAAGTATCAGCAACGCCTATCCTCACCATTACCTGGATGAATCATCCCCGCCTCTCCTCATCATCACCTGGAACTATACGCCCCGCCTTTCCTCACCATCACTTGGTTATTATCAGCCCCGCCTCTCCTCACCATCACCTGGAAGTATCAAACCCGTCTCTCCTAACCATCACCTGAAAGTTTCAGTCTTGCCTCTCCTCACCATCACCTGGAAGTATCAGCATGCCTCTATTCACCTTCGCCTTGAAGTGTCAGCCCTGCCACTCCTCACCATCGCCTATGAGTATCAGCCACGTGTCTCCTCACCATTGCCTGGAAGTATCAGCTCAGCCTCTCCTCACCACCGCCTGTGAGTATCAGCCCCGCCTTTACTCACCATCGCCTGAAATATCAGCCCTGACTCTCCCCACCATCACCTGTGAGTTTCAGCTCAGTCTCTCTTCACCATCGCCTGGAAGTATCACCACGCCTCTCCTCCCCATAGCCTGTAAGTATCAGCCCTGCCTCTCCTCACCATCGCATGGAAGTATCAGCCCTACCTCTCCTCACCATCGCCTGTAAGTATCAGCCACGCCTCTACTCACCATCGCCTGGAAGTATCAGCCCTGCCTCTCCTCACCATCAACTGGAAGTATCAGCCCAACCTCTCCTCACCTTCACCTGGAAGTATCAGCCCCGCCTCTCCTCACCATCACCTTGAACTATCAAAACCGCCTCTCCTCATTAACGCCTGGAAGTATCAGGCTAGCCTCTCATCACCATCGCCTTTGAGTATCAGCCCAGCCTCTCTTCACCATCTCCTGGAAGTATCAGCCCTGCCTCTCCTCACCATCAACTGGAAGTATAAGCCCCACCTCTCCTCACCATCACCTGGAAGTATCAGCCCCGCCTCTCCTCACCATCACCTGGAAGTATCATCCCCGCCTATCCTCACCATCACCTATAAGTATCAGCCCGCCTATACTCACCATTACCTAGAAGTATCAGCCCTGTCCCTCCTCGCCATCACCTGGAAGTATCAGCCCCGCCTCTTCTCGCCATGAACTGGATGTATCATCCCCGCCTCTCCTCACCATCACCTGGAAGTATCATCCCCGCCTCTAATCAACATCACCTGGAAGTATCAGCCCCGCCTCTCCTCACCATTACCTGGAAGAATATCCCTACCTCTCTTCATCATCACCTGGAAGTATAATCCCCGCCTCTCCTAACCATCAGATGGAAATATCATCCCCGCCTCTTCTCACCATCACCTGGAAGTATCAGCACTGCATCTCCTCACCATCACCTGTAAGTATCAGCCCCGCCTCTCCTCACCATCACCTGCAAGTATCAGATTCACCTCTCCTCACCATTTCCTGTATCAGCCCCGCCTCTCCTCACCATCGCCTGGAAGTATCACCCCCATATCTCCTCATCATAACCTGTAGGTATCAGCCCCGTATCTCCTCACCATCATCTGGACGTATCAGCCCCGCCTGACCTCACCATCGCCAGGAAGTATCAGCCCCGCCTCTCCTCACCATCGCTAGTAAGTATCAGCCCCGCCTCTCCTCACCTCCGCCTTTAAGTATCAGCCCAGCCTCTCCACACCATCGCCTATAAGTATCAGCCCCGCCTTTCCCCACCAATGCTTAGAAGTATAAGCCCCGCCTCTCATTACCATCACCTGGAAGTATCAGCCCCGCCTCTCCTTACCATCACCTTGAAGTATCAGCCCCGCCTCTCCTCACCATCACCTATAAGTATCAGCCGCGCCTCTACTCACCATTACCTGGAAGTATCAGCCCTGTCCCTCCTCACCATCACCTGGATTTATCAGCCCCGCCTCTCCTCGCCATCAACTGGAAGTATCATCCCCGCCTCTCCTCACCATCACCTGGAAGTATCATCCCCGCCTCTAATCACCATCACCTGGAAGTATCAGCCCAGCCTCTCCTCACCATTACCTGGAAGTATAAGCCCTACCTCTCTTCACCATCACCTGGAAGTATAAGCCCCGCCTCTCCTAACCATCAAATGGAAGTATCATCCATGCCTCTTTTCACCATCACCTTGAAGTATCAGCCCTGCCTCTCCTCACAATCACCTGTAAGTATCAGCCCCGCCTCTCCTCACCATCACCTGCAAGTATGAGCCTCACCTCTCCTCACCATTTCCTTTAAGTATCAGCCCTGCCAATCCTCACCATCGCCTGGAAGTATCACCCCCACATCTCCTCATCATAACCTGTACATATCAGCCCCACATCTCCTCACCATCACCTGGAAGTATCAGCCCTGCCTCTCCTCACCATCACCTGGAAGTATCAGCCCCGCCTGTCCTCATCATTGCCAGGAGGTATCAGCCTCGCCTCTCCTCACAATCATTAGTAAGTATCAGCCCCACCTCTCCTCACCATCGCCTGTAAGTATCAGCCCAGCCTCTCCTCACAATCGGATATAAGTATCAGCCCCGCCTTTCTCCACCATTGCTTGGAAGTATCAGCTCCGCCTCTCCTCACCATCGCCTGGAAGTATCAACCCTTCCTCTAATCAAAATAACCTGAAAATATCAGCCACGCCTCTCCTCACCATCGCCTGTAAGTATCAGCCCCGCCTCTCCTCATCATCACCTGGAAGTATCAGCCCCGCCTTTCATCACCTTCACCTGGAAGTTTTTGCCTCTCCTCTCCTCACTATCACCTGTAAGTATCACCCGCGCCTCTCCTCACCATTGCATGGAAGTATCAGCCCAGCCTCTAATAACAATCGCCTGTGAATATCAGCACCGCCTCTCCTCACCATCGCCTAGAAGTATCAACCCGCCTCTAATAAAAATAACCTGAAGGTATCAGCCACGCCTCTCCTCACCATCACCTGGAAGTATTAGCCACGCCTCTCCTCACCATCAGCTGGAAGTATCAGCCCCGCCTTTCCTCAACTTCACTTGAAAGTTTCTGCCCCTCCTGTCCTCACCATCACCTGTATGTTTCAGCCGCGGCTCTCCTCACCAATGCATGGAAGTATCAGCCCAGCCTCTCTTCACCATCGCCTGTGAGTATCAGCCCCGCCTCTCCTCACCATCGCAGGGAAGTATCAGCCCAGCCTCTCCTTACTATTGCCTGTAAGTATCAGCCCCGCCTCTCCTCACCACCACCTGGAAGCATCAGACCCGCCTCTCCACACAACCGCCTGGAAGTATCAGCAACGCTTCTCATCACCATTACCACGATGTATCAGCCCCGCCTCTCCTCACCATCACCTGCAACTATCCGCCCCGCCTTTCCTCACCATCACTTGGGTAGTATCAGCCACGCCTCTTCACACCATCACCTAGAAGTATCAGCCCCGCCTCTCCTCACCATCACCTAAAAGTTTAAGCCCCGCCTCTCCTCCCCATCACCTGGAAGTATCAGCCCCGCCTCTCCTCACAATTGCTTGGAAGTATCAGCTCAGCCTCTCCTCACCATCGCCAGTGAGTATCAGCCCCGCCTCTCCTTACCATCGCCTGGAAGTATCAGCCCAGCCTTTCATCACCATCGCCTGTAAGTATCAGCCCAGCCTCTCTTCAATATCGCTGGAAATATCAACTAGCCTCTCCTCACCATCGCCTGTAAGTATCAGCCCCGCCTCTCCTTACCATCTCATGGAAGTATCAGCCCCGCCTTTCATCACCTTCACCTGGAAGTTTCTGCCTCTCCTCTCCTCACCATCACCTGTAAGTATCAGCCGCGCCTCTCCTCACCATTGCATGGAAGTATCAGCCCAGCCTCTAATAACAATCGCCTGTGAATATCAGCCCCACCTCTCCTCACCGACACCTATAATTATCAGCCCCGCCTCTCCTCGCCATCAACTGGAAGTATCATCCCCGCCTCTCCTCACCATCACCTGGAAGTATCAGCCCCGCCTCTCCTCAACATTACCTAGAAGTATAAGCTCTACTTCTCTTCACCATCACCTGGAAGTATAAGCCCCGCCTCTCCTAACCATCAAATGGAAGTATCATCTCCGCCTCTTCTCACCATCACTTGGAAGTATCAGCCCTACCTCTCCTCACCATCACCTGTAAGTATCAGCCCCGCCTCTCCTCACCATCACCTGCAAGTATCAGCCTCACCTCTCCGCACCATTTCCTGTAAGTATCAGCCCCGCCTCTCCTCACCATCGCCTGGTAGTATCACACCTACATCTCCTCATCATAACCTGTATGTATCAGCCCCGAACCTCCACGCCATCACCTGTATGTATCAGCCCCGAACCTCCACGCCATCACCTGGAAGTATCAGCCCTGCCTCTACTCACCATCACCTGGAAGTATCAGCCCTGCCTCTCCTCACCATCGCTAGTAATTATCAGCCCCGCCTCTCCTCACCATCACCTGTAAGTATCAGCATAGCCTCTCCTCACCATCACCTATAAGTATCAGCCCGCCTTTACCCACCAACCCTTGGAAGTATCAGCCCTGCCTCTCCTCACCATCACCTGAAAGTATCAGCCCCGCCTCTCCTCACCATCACCTGGAAGTATCAAACCCGCCTCTCCTCACCATCACCTATAAGTATCAGCTCCGACTCTACTCACCATTACCTACAAGTATCAGCACTGTCCCTCCTCACCATCACCTGGAAGTATCAGCCCCGCCTCTTCTCGCCATCAACTGGAAGTATCATCCCCGCCTCTCCTCACCATCACCTGGAAGTTTCATCCCTGCCTTTAATCACCATCACCTGGAAGTATCAGCCCAGCCTCTCCTCAATATTACCTGGAATTATAAGCCCTACCTCTCTTCACCATCACCTGGAAGTATCAGCCCCGCTTGTCCTCACCATCGCCAGGAAGTATCAGTCCCAACTCTCCTCACCATCGCTAGTAAGTATCAGCCCTGCCTCTCCTCACCATCGCCTGTAAGTATCAGCCCAGCCTCTCCTCACCATCGCCTATAAGTATCAGCCCCGCCTTTCCCCACCAACGCTAGTAAGTATCAGCCCCGCCTCTCCTCACCATCGCCTGGAAGTATCAACCCCACCTCTAATCAAAATAACCTGAAAATATCAGCCACGCCTCTCCTCACCATCTCATGGAAGTATCAGCCCCGCCTCTCCTCACCATCACCTGGAAGTATCAGCCTGGCTTTTCATCACCTTCACCTGGAAGTTTCTGCCCCTCCTCTCCTCACCATCACCTGTAAGTATCAGCCGCGCCTCTCCTCACCATTGCAAAGAAGTATCAGCCCAGCCTCTAATAACAATTGCCTGGGAATATCAGCCACGCCTCTCCTCACCATCGCCTGGAAGTATCAACCAGCCTCTAATCAAAATAACCTGAAGGTATCAGCCACGCCTCTCCTCACCATCACCTGAAAGTATCAGCCACGCCTCTCCTCACCATCACCTGCAAGTATCAACCCCGCCTTTCCTCAACTTCACCTGAAAGTTTCTGCCCCTCCTGTCCTCACCTTCACCTGTATGTACCAGCCGCGCCTCTCCTTACCATTGCATGGAAGTATCAGCCCAGCCGCTCTTCACCATCGCCTATGAGTATCAGCCCCGCCTGTCCTCACCATCGCAGTGAAGTATCGGCCAAGCCTCTCCTTACTATTGCCTGTAAGTATCAGCCCCGCCTCTCCTCACCACCACATGGAAGTATCAGACCCGCCTCTCCTCACAACCGCCTGGAAGTAACAGCAACGCCTCTCCTCACCATTACCTGGATGTATCAGCCCCGCCTCTCCTCACCATCACCTGGAACTATCCGCCCCGCCTCTGCTCACCATCACTTGGTTATTATCAGCCCCGCCTCTCCTCACCATCACCTAAAAGTATCAAACCCGTCTCTCCTAACCATCACCTGAAAGTATCAGCCATGCCTCTTCACACCATCACCTGGAAGTATCAGCTCCGCCTCTCCTCACCATCACCTGAAAGATTCAGCCTTGCCTCTCCTCACCATCACCTGGAAGTATCAGCCCGCCTCTCCTCACCATCGCCTGGAAGTATCAGCCCTGCCACTCCTCACCATCGCCTATAAGTATCAGCCACGCCTCTCCTCACCATTGCCTGGAAGTATCAGCTCAGCCTCTCCTCACCATCGCCTGTGATTATCACCCCACCTTTCCTCACCATCGCCTGGAAGTATCAGCCCACCTCTCCTTACCATCGCCTGAGAGTTTCAGCTCAGCCTCTCTTCACCATCGCCTGGAAGTATCACCGCGCCTCTCCTCAACATAGCCTGTAAGTATCAGCCCCGCCTCTCCTCACCATCGCATGGAAGTATCAGCCCCACCTCTCCTCACCATCGCCTGTAAGTATCAGCCCCGCCTCTACTCACCATCGCCTGGAAGTATCAATCCTGCCTCTCCTCACCATCAACTGGAAGTATCAGCCCAACCTCTCCTCACCTTCACCTGGAAGTATCAGCCCCGCCTATCCTCACCATCACCTTGAAGTATCAGCCCCGCCTCTCCTCACCAACGCCTGGAAGTATCCGGCTAGCCTCTCATTACCATCGCCTTTGAGTATCAGCCCAGCCTGTCTTCACCATCTCCTGGAAGTATCAGGCCTGTCTCTCCTCACCATTAACTGGAAGTATAAGCCCCACCTCTCCTCACCATCACCTGGAAGTATCAGCCCCGCCTCTCCTCACCACCACCTGGAAGTATCAGCCCTGCCTATCCTCACCATCACCTATAAGTATCAGCCAGCCTCTACTCACCATTACCTAGAAGTATCAGCCCTGTCCCTCCTCGCCATCACCTGGAAGTATCAGCCCCGCCTCTCCTCGCCATCAACTGGATGTATCATCCCCGCCTCTCATCACCATCACCTGGAAGTATCATTCCCGCCTCTAATCAAGATCACCTTGAAGTATCAGCCCCGCCTCTCCTCACCATTACCTGGAAGTATAATCCCTACCTCTCTTCACCATCACCTGGAAATATAAGGCCGCCTCTCCTAACCATCAAATGGAAATATCATCCTTGCCTCTCCTCACCATCACCTGGAGGTATCATCCCCGCCTCTAATCACTATCACCTGGAAGCATCAGCCCAGCCTCTCCTCACCATTACCTGGAAGTATAAGCCCTACCTCTCTTCACCATCACCTGGAAGTATAAGCCCCGCCTCTACTAACCATCAAATGGAAGTATCATCCCCGCATCTTCCCACAATCACCTGGAAGTATCAGCCCTGCCTCTCCTCACCATCACCTGGAAGTATAAGCCCCGCCTCTACTAACCATCAAATGGAAGTATCATCCCCGCATCTTCCCACCATCACCTGGAAGTATCAGCCCTGCCTCTCCTCACCATCAATTGTAAGTATCAGCCCCGCCTCTCCTCACCATCACCTGCAAGTATCTGCCTCACCTCTAGTCACCATTTCCTTTAAGTATCAGCACCGCCATTTCTCACAATCGCCTGGAAGTATCACCCCCACATCTCCTCATCATAACCTGTACGTATCAGCCCTGCATCTCCTCACCATCACCTGGAAGTTTCAGCCCTGCCTCTCCTCACCATCACCTGGAAGTATCAGCCCCGCCTGTCCTCACCTTCGCCAGGAAGTATCAGCCCCACCTCTCCTCACCATCGCTAGTAAGTATCAGCCCAGCTTCTCCTCACCATCACCTGTAAGTATCAGCCCAGCCTCTCCTCACAATCGCCTATAAGTATCAGCCCCGCCTTTCCCCACCAACTCTTGGAAGTATCAGCCCCGCCTCTCCTCACCATTGCCTGGAAGTATCAACCCTTTGTCTAATCAAAATAACCTGAAAATATCATCCACGCCTATCCTCACCATCATCTGGAAGTATCAGCCCCGCCTCTACTCACCATCACCTGGAAGTATCAGCCCCGCCTTTCATCACCTTCACCTGGAAGTTTCTGCCTCTCCTCTCCTCACCATCACCTGTAAGTATCAGCTGCGCCTCTCCTCACCATTGCATGGAAGTATCAGCCCAGCCTCTAATAACAATTGCCTGTGAATATCAGCCTCACCTCTTCTAACCATCGCCTGGAAGTATCAACCTGCCTCTAATCAAAATAACCTGAAGGTATCAGCCACGCTTCTCCTCACCATCACCTGGAAGTATCAGCCACGCCTCTCCTCACCATCAGCTGGAAGTATCAGCCCCGCCTTTCCTCAACTTCACCTGAAAGTTTCTGCCCCTCCTGTCCTCACCATCACCAGTATGTATCAGCCGCGCCTCTCCTCACCAATGCATGGAAGTATCAGCCCAGCCTCTCTTCACCATCGCCTTTGAGTATCAGTCCCGCCTCTCTTCACCATCGCAGTGAAGTATCAGCCCAGCCTCTCCTTACCATTGCCTGAATGTATCAGCCACGCCTCTCCTCACCACCACCTGGACGTATCAGACCAGCCTCTCCTCACAACCGCCTGGAAGTATCAGCAACGCCTCTCCTCACCATTACCTGGATGTATCACCCCGCTTCTCCTCACCATCACCTGGAACTATCCGCCCTACCTTTCCTCACCATCACTTGGGTAGTATCAGCCCTGCCTCTCCTCACCATCACCTGGAAGTATCAACCCCGTCTCTCCTAACCATCACCTGGAAGTATCAGCCCCACCTCTTCACACCATCACCTAGAAGTATCAGCCCCGCCTCTCCTCACCATCACCCAAAAGTTTAAGCCCCGCCTCTCCTCACCATCACCTGGAAGTATCAGCCCACCTCTCCTCACTATTACCTGGAAGTATCAGCTCAGCCTCTCCGCACCATCGCCTGCAAGTATCAGCCCTGCCTCTCTTTACCATTGCCTGTAAGTATCAGCCCAGCCTTTCATCACCATCGCCTGTGAGTATCAGCCCAGCCTCTCTTCACCATCGCCAGGAAGTATCACCCAGCCTCTCCTCACCATTGCCTGTAAGTATCAGCCCCGCCTCTCCTCATCATCGCCTGGAAGTATCAGCCCTGCCCCTCCTCACCATCAACTGGAAGATCAGTCCCACCTCTCCTCACCATAACCTGGAAGTATCAGCCCCAACACTCCTCACCATCAAGTGGAATTATCAGCCCCGCCTCTCCTCACCATCACCTATAAGTATCAGCCGCGCCTCTACTCACCATTACCTAGAAGTATCAGCCCTGTCCCTCCTCACCATCACCTGGATTTATCAGCCCAGCCTCTCCTCGCCATCAACTGGAAGTATCATCCCCGCCTCTCCTCACTATCACCTGGAAGTATCATCCCCGCTTCTAATCACCATCACCTGGAAGTATGAGCCCAGCCTCTCTTCACCATTACCTGGAAGTATAAGCTCTACCTCTTTCACCATCACCTGGAAGTATAAGCCCCACATCTCCTAACCATCAAATGGAAGTATCATCCCCGGTTCTTTTCACCATCACCTGGAAGTATCAGCCCTGCCTCTCCTCCCATCACCTGTAAGTATCAGCCCGGCCTCTCCTCACCATCACCTGCAAGTATCTGCCTCACCTCTCCTCACCATTTCCTTTAATTATCAGCCCCGCCATTCCTCACCATCGCCTGGAAGTATCACCCCCACATCTCCTCATCATAACCTGCATGCATCAGCCCCGCATCTCCTCACCATCACCTGTAAGTATCAGCCCTGCCTCTCCTCACCATCACCTGGAAGTATCAGCCCCGCATATCCTCACAATCGCCAGGAAGTATCAGCCCCGCCTCTCTTCACCATCGCTAGTAAGTATCAGCCCTATCTCTCCTCACCATCGATTGTAAGTATCAGCCCAGCCTCTCCTCACAATCGCCTATAAGGATCAGCCCCACCTTTCCCCACCAATGCTTGGAAGTATCAGCCCCGCCTCTCCTCACCATGGCCTGGAAGTATCAACCCTTCCTCTAATCAAAATAACCTGAAAATAGCAGCCACGCCTCTCCTCACCATCACCTGGAAGTATCAGCCCCGCCTCTCCTCACCATCACCTGGAAGTATCAGCCCCGCCTTTCATTACCTTCACCTGGAAGTTTCTGCCTCTCCTCTCCTCACCATCACCTGTAAGTATCAGCCGCGCCTCTAATAACAATCGCCTGTGAATATCATCACCGCCTCTCCTCACCATCGCCTGTAAGTATGAACCCGCCTCTAATCAAAATAACCTGAAGGTATCAGCCACGCCTCTCCTCATCATCACCTGGAAGTATCAGCCACGCCTCTCCTCACCATCAACTGGAAGTATCAGCCCCGCCTTTCCTCAACTGCACCTGAAAGTTTCTGCCCCTCCTGTCCTCACCATCACCTGAATGTATCAGCCACGCCTCTCCTCACCAATGCATGGAAGTATCAGCCCAGCCTCTCTTCACCATCGTCTGTGAGTATCAGCCCCGCCTCTCCTCTCCATCGCAGGGAAGTATCAGCCCAGCCTCTCCTTACTATTGCCTGTAAGTATCAGCCCCGAGTCTCCTCACCACCACCTGGAAGTATCAGATCCGCCTCTCCTCACAACCGCCTGGAAGTATCAGCAACTCCTCTCCTCACCATTACCTGGATGTATCACCTGCCTCTACTCACCATCACCTGGAACTATCCGCCCCTCCTTTCCTCACCATCACTTGGGTATTATCAGCCCTGCCTCTCCTCACCATCACCTGGAAGTATGAACTCCGTCTCTCCTAACCATCACCTATAAGTATCAGCCCTGCCTCTTCACACCATCACCTAGAAGTATCAGCCCCGCCTCTCCTCACCATAGCTAGTAAGTATCAGCCCTACCTCTCCTCACCATCGATTGTAAGTATCAGCCCAGCCTCTCCTCACAATCGCCTATAAGGATCAGCCCCACCTTTCCCCACCAATGCTTGGAAGTATCAGCCCCGCCTCTCCTCACCATGGCCTGGAAGTATCAACCCTTCCTCTAATCAAAATAACCTGAAAATAGCAGCCACGCCTCTCCTCACCATCACCTGGAAGTATCAGCCCCGCCTCTCCTCACCATCACCTGGAAGTATCAGCCCCGCCTTTCATTACCTTCACCTGGAAGTTTCTGCCTCTCCTCTCCTCACCATCACCTGTAAGTATCAGCCGCGCCTCTAATAACAATCGCCTGTGAATATCATCCCCGCCTCTCCTCACCATAGCCTGGAAGTATGAACCCGCCTCTAATCAAAATAACCTGAAGGTATCAGCCACGCCTCTCCTCATCATCACCTGGAAGTATCAGCCACGCCTCTCCTCACCATCAACTGGAAGTATCAGCCCCGCCTTTCCTCAACTGCACCTGAAAGTTTCTGCCCCTCCTGTCCTCACCATCACCTGAATGTATCAGCCACGCCTCTCCTCACCAATGCATGGAAGTATCAGCCCAGCCTCTCTTCACCATCGCCTGTGAGTATCAGCCCCGCCTCTCCTCTCCATCGCAGGGAAGTATCAGCCCAGCCTCTCATTACTATTGCCTGTAAGTATCAGCCCCGAGTCTCCTCACCACCACCTGGAAGTATCAGATCCGCCTCTCCTCACAACCGCCTGGAAGTATCAGCAACGCCTCTCCTCACCATTACCTGGATGTATCACCTGCCTCTACTCACCATCACCTGGAACTATCCGCCCCTTCTTTCTTCACCATCACTTGGGTATTATCAGCCCTGCCTCTCCTCACCATCACCTGGAAGTATGAACTCCGTCTCTCCTAACCATCACCTATAAGTATCAGCCCTGCCTCTTCACACCATCACCTAGAAGTATCAGTCCCGCCTCTCCTCACCATCACCTAAAAGTTTAAGCCCCGCCTCTCCTCACCATCCCCTGGAAGTATCAGCCCCGCCTCTCCTCACAATTGCCTGGAAGTATCAGCTCAGCCTCTCCTCACCATCGCCTGTGAGTATCAGCCCCGCATCTCCTTACCATCGCCTGGAAGTATCAGCCCAGCCTTTCATCACCATCGCATTTGAGTATCAGCCCAGCCTACTTCACCATCGCCTGGAAGTATCACCCAGCTTCTACTCACCATCGCCTGTAAGTATCAGCCCCGCCTTTCCTTACCATCTCATGGAAGTATCAGCCCCACCTCTCCTCACCATCGCCTGTAAGTATCAGCCATGTCTCTCCTCATCATCGCCTGGAAGTATCAGCCCTGCCTCTCCTCACCATCAACTGGAAGTATCAGCCCCACCTCTCCTCACCATCACCTATAAGTATCAGCCGCGCCTCTACTCACCATTACCTAGAAGTATCAGCCCTGTCCCTCCTCACCATCACCTGGATTTACAACCCTGCCTCTCCTCGCCATCAACTGGAAGTATCATCCCCGCCTCTCCTCACCATCACCTGGAAGTATCATCCCCGCCTCTAATCACCATCACCTGGAAGTATGAGCCCAGCCTCTCCTCACCATTACCTGGAAGTATAAGCTCTACTTCTCTTCACCATCACCTGGAAGTATAAGCCCGCCTCTCCTAACCATCAAATGGAAGTATAATCCCCGGTTCTTCTCACCATCACCTGGAAGTATCAGCCCTGCCTCTCATCACCATCACCTGTAAGTATCAGCCCTGCCTCTCCTCACCATCACCTGCAAGTATCTGCCTCACCTCTCCTCACCATTTCCTTTAAGTATCAGCCCCGCCATTCCTCACCATCGCCTGGAAGTATCACCCCCACATCTCCTCATCATAACCTGTATGTATCAGCCCCGTATCTCCTCTCCATCACCTGGAAGTATCAGCCCCGCCTGTCCTCACCATCGCCTGGAAGTATCAGCCCCGCCTCTCCTCACCATCGCTAGTAAGTATCAGCCCTGCCTCTCCTCACCATCGCCTGTAAGTATCAGCCCAGGCTCTCCTCACAATCGCCTATAATTATCAGCCCCGCCTTTCCCCACCAACGCTTGGAAGTATCAGCCCCGCCTCTCCTCACCATCGCCTGGAAATATCAACCCCTTCTCTAATCATAATACCCTAAAAATATCAGCCACGCCTCTCCTCACCATCACCTAGAAGTATCAGCCCCGCCTCTCCTCACCATCACTTGGAAGTATCAGCCCCGCCTTTCATCACCTTCAACTGGAAGTTTCTGCCTCTATCTCCTCACCAACACCTGTAAGTATCAGCCGCGCCTCTCCTCACCACTGCATGGAAGTATCAGCCCTACCTCTCTTTACCATCACCTGGAAGTATAAGCCCCGCCTCTCCTAACCATCAAATGGAAGTATCATCCCCGCCTCTTCTCACCATCACCTGGAAGTATCAGCCCTACCTCTCCTCACCATCACCTGCAAGTATCAGCCCCGCCTCTCCTCACCATCACCTGCAAGTATCAGCCTCACCTCTCCTCACCATTTCCTGTAAGTATCAGCCCCGCCTCTCCTCACCATCGCCTGTAAGTATCACCCCTACATCTCCTCATCATAATCTGTATGTATTAGCCCCGAATCTCCTCACCATCAACTGGAAGTATCAGCCCTGCCTCTCCTCACTATCACCTGGAAGTATCAGCCCCGCGTCTCCTCACCATTGCTAGTAAGTATCAGCCCCGCCTCTCCTCAATATCACCTGTAAGTATCAGCATAGCCTCTCCTCACCATCGCCTATAAGTATGAGCCCCACCTTTCCCCACCAACGCTTGGAAGTATGAGCCCCGCCTCTCCTCACCATCACCTGGAAGTATTAGCCCCGCCCCTCCTCACCATCACCTGGAAGTATCAGCCCCTCCTCTCCTCACCATCACCTATAAGTATCAGCCCCGCCTCTACTCACCATTACCTAGAAGTATCAACCCTGTCCCTCCTCACCATCACCTGGAAATATCAGCCCCGCCTCCCCTCGCCATCAACTATAAGTATCAGCCCCGCCTCTCCTCACCATCACCTGGAAGTTTCATCCCCGCCTCTAATCACCATCACCTGGAAGTATCAACCCAGCCTCTCCTCACCATTACCTGGAAGTTTAAGCCCTACCTCTCTTCACCATCACCTGGAAGTATAAGCCCCGCCTCTCCTAACCATCAAATGGAAGTATCATCACCACCTCTTATCACCATCACCTGGAAGTATCAGCCCTGACTCTCCTCACCATCACCTGTAAGTATCAGCCCCGCCTCTCCTTACCATCACCTGCAAGTATCAGCCTCTCCTCTCCTCACCATTTACTTTAAGTATCAGCCCCGCCTCTCCTCACCATCGCCTGGAAGTATCACCCCCATATCTCCTCACCATAACCTGTACGTATCAGTTTCGCATCTCCTCACCATCACCTGGAAGTATCAGCCCTGCCTCTCCTCACCATCCTTGAAATTATCAGCCCTGCCTGGCCTCACCATCGTCAGGAAGTATGAGTCCCGCCTCTTCTCATCATTGCTAGTAAGTATGAGCCCGCCTCTCCTCACCATCGCCTGTAAGTATCAGCCCAGCCTCTCCTCACCATCGCCTATAAGTATCAGCCCCGCCTTTCCCCACCAACGCTTGGAAGTATCAGCCCCGCCTCTCCTCACCACCGCCTGGAAGTATCAACCCCGCCTCTAATCAAAATAACCTGAAAATATCAGCCACGCCTCTCCTCACCATCACCTGGAAGTATCAGCCCCGCATCTTCTCACCATCACCTGGAAGTATCAGCCCCGCCATTCATCACCTTCACCTGGAAGTTTCTGCCCCTCCTCTCCTCTCCATCTTCTGTATGTATCAGCCGCGCCTCTCCTCACCATTGCATGGAAGTATCAGCCCAGCCTCTAATAACAATTGCCTGTGAATATCAGCCCCGCCTCTTATCACCATCGCCTGGAAGTATCAACCCGCCTCTAATCAAAATATCCTGAAGGTATCAGCCCTGCCTCTCCTCAACATCACCTGGAAGTATCAACCCCGTCTCTCCTAACCATCACCTGGAAGTATCAGCCCCACCTCTTCAGACCATCACCTAGAAGTTTTAGCCCCGCTTCTCCTCACCATCACCTAAAAGTTGAAGCCCCGCCTCTCCTCACCATCACCTGGAAGTATCAGCCCCGCCTCTCCTCACAATTGCCTGGAAGTATCAGCTCAGCCACTCCGCACCATCGCCTGTGAGTATCAGCCCTGCCTCTCCTTACCATCGCCTGGAAGTATCAGCCCAGCCTTTCATCACCAATGCCTGTGAGTATCAGGCCAGCCTCTCTTCACCATCACCAGGAAGTATCACCCAGCCTCTCCTCACCATCGCCTGTAAGTATCAGCCCCGCCTCTCCTCATCATCGCCTGGAAGTATCAGCCCTGCCCCTCCTCACCATAATCTGGAAGTATCAGCCCCACCACTCCTCACCATCACCTGGAAGTATCAGCCCCGCCTCTCCTCACCATCACCTATAAGTATCAGCCGCGCCTCTACTCACTATTACCTAAAAGTATCAGCCTTGTCCCTCCTCACCATCACCTGGATTTATCAGCCCCGCCTCTCCTCACCATCAACTGGAAGTATCATCCCCGCCTCTCCTCACCATCATCTGGAAGTATCATCCCCGCTTCTAATCACCATCACCTGGAAGTATGAGCCCAGCCTCTCTTCACCATTTCCTGGAAGTATAAGCTCTACCTCTTTCACCATCACCTGGAAGTATAAGCCCCACCTCTGCTAACCATCAAATGGAAGTATCATCCCCGGTTCTTCTCACCATCACCTGGAAGTATCAGCCCTGCCTCTCCTCCCATTACCTGTAAGTATCAGCCCTGCCTCTCCTCACCATCACCTGCAAGTATCTGCCTCACCTCTCCTCACCATTTCCTTTAAGTATCAGCCCACCATTCCTAACCATCGCCTGGAAGTATCACCCCCACATATCCTCATCATAACCTGCAAGTATCAGCCCCGTATCTCCTCACCATCACCTGGAAGTATCAGCCCTGCCTCTCCTCACCATCACCTGGAAGTATCAGCCCCGCTTGTCCTCACAATCGCCAGGAAGTATCAGCCCCGCCTCTCCTCACCATTGCTAGTAAGTATCAGCCCTGCCTCTCCTCACCATCGATTGTAAGTATCAGCCCAGCCTCTCCTCACAATCGCCTATAAGTATCAGCCTCGCCTTTCCCCACCAATGCTTGGAAGTATCAGCCCCGCCTCTCCTCACCATCGCCTGGAAGTATCAACCCTTCCTCTAATCAAAATAACCTGAAAATAGCAGCCACGCCTCTCCTCACCATCACCTGGAAGTATCAGCCCCGCCTCTCCTCACCATCACCTGGAAGTATCAGCCCCGCCTTTCATCACCTTCACCTGGAAGTTTCTGCCTCTCCTCTCCTCACCATCACATGTAAGTATCAGCCGCCCCTCTAATAACAATCGCCAGTGAATATCAGCCCAGCCTCTCCTCACCATTGCCTGGAAGTATCAACCAGCCTCTAATCAAAATAACCTGAAGGTATCAGCCACGCCTCTCCTCATCATCACCTGGAAGTATCAGCCACGCCTCTCCTCACCATCAACTGGAAGTATCAGCACTGCCTTTCCTCAACTTCACCTGAAAGTTTCTGCCCCTCCTGTCCTCACCATCACCTGTATGTATCAGGCACCCCTCTCCTCACCAATGCATGGAAGTATCAGCCCAGCCTCTCTTCACCATCGCCTGTGAGTATCAGCCCTGCCTCTCCTCACCATCGCAGGGAAGTATCAGCCCAGCCTCTCCTTACTATTGCCTGTAAGTATCAGCCCCGCCTCTCCTCACCACCACCTGGAAGTATCAGACCCGCCTCTCCTCACAACCGCCTGGAAGTATCAGCAACTCCTCTCCTCACCATTACCTGGATGTATCACCTGCCTCTCCTCACCATCACCTGGAACTATCCGCCCCGCCTTTACTCACCATCACTTGGGTAGTATCAGCCCTCACTCTCCTCACCATCACCTGGAAGTATCAACTCCGTCTCTCCTAACCATCACCTGGAAGTATCAGCCCCGCCTCTTCACACCATCACCTAGAAGTATCAGTCCCGCCTCTCCTCACCATCACCTAAAAGTTTAAGCCCCGCCTCTCCTCACCATCACCTGGAAGTATCAGCCCCGCCTCTCCTCACAATTGCCACGAAGTATCAGCTCAGCCTCTCCTCACCATCGCCTGTGAGTATCAGCCCCGCCTCTCCTTACCATCGCCTGGAAGTATCAGCCCAGCCTTTCATCACCATCGCCTATGAGTATCAGCCCAGCCTACTTCACCATCGCCTGGAAGTATCACCCAGCCTCTGATCACCATCGCCTGTAAGTATCAGCCCCGCCTTTCCTTACCATCTCATGGAAGTATCAGCCCCACCTCTCCTCACCATCGCCTGTAAGTATCAGCCCCGCCTCTCCTCATCATCGCCTGGAAGTATGAGCCCTGCCTCTCGTCACCATCAACTGGAAGTATCAGCCCCACCTCTCCTCACCATCACCTATAAGTATCAGCCGTGCCTCTACTCACCATTACCTAGAAGTATCAGCCCTGTCCCTCCTCACCATTACCTGGATTTATCAGCCCTGCCTCTCCTCGCCATCAACTGGAAGTCTCATCCCCGCCTCTCCTCACCATCACCTGGAAGTATCATCCCCGCCTCTAATCACCATCACCTGGAAGTATGAGCCCTGCCTCTCCTCACTATTACCTGGAAGTATAAGCTCTACCTCTCATCACCATCACCTGGAAGTATAAGCCCCGCCTCTCCAAACCATCAAGTGGAAGTATCATCCCCGGTTCTTCTCACCATCACCTGGAAGTATCAGCCCTGCCTCTCCTCAACACCACCTATAAGTATCAGCCCTGCCTCTCCTCACCATCACCTGCAAGTATCTGCCTCACCTCTCCTCACCATTTCCTTTAAGTATCAGCCCCGCCATTCCTCACCATCACCTGGAAGTATGACCCCCACATCTCCTCATCATAACCTGTATGTATCAGCCCCGCATCTCCTCTCCATCACCTGGAAGTATCAGCCCAGCCTGTCCTCAGCATCGCCAGGAAGTATCAGCCCCGCCTCTCCTCACCATCGCTAGTAAGTATCAGCCCTGCCTCTCCTCACCATCGCCTGTAAGTATCAGCCATGCCTCTCCTCACAATCGCCTATAATTATCAGCCCCGCCTTTCCCCACCAACGCTTGGAAGTATCAGCCCCACCTCTCCTCACCATCGCCTGGAAGTATCAACCACTCCTCTAACCAAAATAACCTGAAAATATCAACCACGCCTCTCCTCACAATCACCTAGAAGTATCAGCCCCGCCTCTTCTCAGCATCACCTGGAAGTATCAGCCCCGTCTTTCATCACCTTCACCTAGAAGTTTCTGCCTCTCCTCTCCTCACCATCACCTGTAAGTATCAGCCGCGCCTCTCCTCACCATTGCATGGAAGTATCAGCCCGGCCTCTAATAACAATCACCTGTGAATATCAGCCCCGCCTCTCATCACCATCACCTATAAGTATCAGCCCCGCCTCTACTCACCATTACCTAGAAGAATCAGCCCTGTCCCTCCTCGCCGTCACCTATAAGTATCAGCCCCGCCTCTCCTCGCCATCAACAGGAAGTATCATCCCCGCCTCTCCTCACCATCACCTGGAAGAATCATCCCCGCCTCTAATCACCATCACCTTGAAGTATCAGCCCCGCCTCTCCTCACCATTACCTGGAAGTATAAGCCCTACCTCTCTTCACCATCACCTGGAAGTATAAGCCCCACCTCTCCTGACCATCAAATGGAAGTATCGTCCCCGCCTCTTCTCACCATCACCTGGAAGTATCAGCCCCGCCTCTCCTCACCATCACCTGTAAGTATCAGCCCCGTCTCTCCTCACCATCACCTGCAAGTATCATCCTCATCTCTCCTCACCATTTCCTGTAAGTATCAGCCCCGCCTCTCCTCACCATTGCCTGGAAGTATCATCCCTACATCTCCTCATCATAACCTGTATGTATTAGCCCCGAATCTCCTCACCATCACCTGGAAGTATCAGCCCTATCTCTCTTCACCATCACCTGGAAGTATCAGCCCCGCGTCTCCTCACCATCGCTAGTAAGTATCAGCCCCGCCTCTCCTCACCATCACCTGTAAGTATCAGCATAGCCTCTCCTCACCATCGCCTATAAGTATGAGCCCCGCCTTTCCCCACCAATGCTTGGAAGTATCAGCCCCGCCTCTCCTCACCATCACCTGGAAGTATCAGCCCCGCCCCTCCTCACCATCACCTGGAAGTATCAGCCCCGCCTCTCCTCACCATCACCTATAAGTATCAACCCCGCCTCTACTCACCATTACCTAGAAGTATCAACCCTGTCCCTCCTCACCATCACCTGGAAATATCAGCCCCGCCTCCCCTCGCCATCAACTATAAGTATCATCCCCGCCTCTCCTCACCATCACCTGGAAGTTTCATCCCCTCCTCTAATCACCATCACCTGGAAGTATCAACCCATCCTCTCCTCACCATTACCTGGAAGTTTAAGCCCTACCTCTCTTCACCATTTCCTGGAAGTATAAGCCCCGCCTCTCCTAACCAACAAATGGAAGTATCATCACCACCTCTTCTCACCATCACCTGGAAGTATCAGCCCTGACTCTCCTCACCATCACCTGTAAGTATCAACCCCGCCTCTCCTTACCATCGCCTGCAAGTTTCAGCCTCACCTCTCCTCACCAATTACTTTAAGTATCAGCCGCGCCTCTCCTCACCATCGCCTGGAAGTATCACCCCATATCTCCTCATCATAACTTGTTCGTATCAGTTACGCATCTCCTCACCATCACCTGGAAGTATCAGCCCTGCCTCTCCTCACCATCACCTGAAAGTATCAGCCCCGCATCTCCTCATCATTGCTAGTAAGTATGAGCCCAGCCTCTCCTCAATATCGCCTGTAAGTATCAGCCCAGCCTCTCCTCACCATTGCCTATATGTATCAGCCCCGCCTTTCCCCACCAACGCTTGGAAGTATCAGCCCCGCCTCTCCTCACCACCGCCTGGAAGTATCAACCCGGCCTCTAATCAAAATAACCTGAAAATATCAGCCACGCCTCTCCTCACCATCACCTGGAAGTATCAGCCCCGCCTCTCCTCACCATCACCTGGAAGTATCAGCCCCGCCTTTCATCACCTTCACCTGGAAGTTTCTGCCCCTCCTCTCCTCAAAATCTTCTGTAAGTATCAGCCGCGCCTCTCCTCACCATTGCATGGAAGTATCAGCCCAGCCTCTAATAACAATTGCCTGTGAATATCAGCCCCGCCTCTTATCACCATCGCCTGGAAGTATCAACCCGCCTCTAATGAAAATAACCTGAAGGTATCAGCCACGCCTCTCCTCACCATCACCTGGAAGTATCAGCCATGCCTCTCCTCACCATCAGCTGGAAGTATCAACCCCGCCTTTAGTCAACTTCACCTGAAAGTTTCTGCCCCTCCTGTCCTCACCTTCACCTGTATGTATCAGCCGCGCCTCTCCTCACCATTCCATGGAAGTATCAGCCCAGCCTCTCTCCACCATTGCCTGTGAGTATCAGCCCCGCCTCTCCTCACCATCGCAGTTAAGTATCAGCCCAGCCCCTCCTTACTGTTGCCTGTAAGTATCAGCCCCGCCTCTCCTCACCACCACCTGGAAGTATCAGACCCGCCTCTCCTCACAACCGCCTGGAAGTATCAGCAACGCCTCTCCTCACCATTACCTGGATGTATCAGCCCCGCCTCTCCTCACCATCACCTGGAAGTATCCGCCCCGCCTCTGCTCACCATCACTTGGGTAGTATCAGCTCTGCCTCTCCTCACCATTACCTGAAATTATCAACCCCGTCTCTCCTAACCATCACCTGAAAGTATCAGCCCCGCCTCTTCACACCATCACCTAGAAGTATCAGCTCCGCCTCTCCTCACCATCACCTGAAAGTTTCAGCCTTGCCTCTCCTCACCATTACCTGGAAGTATCAGCCCGCCTCTCCTCACCATCGCCTGGAAGTATCAGCCCTGCCACTCCTCACCATCGAAATGAGTATCAGCCACGCCTCTCCTCACCATTGCCTGGAAGTATCAGCTCAGCCTCTTCTCACCATCGCCTGTGAGTATCAGCCCAGCCTTTCCTCACAATCACCTGGAAGTATCAGCCCAGCCTCTACTCACCATCGCCTGTGTGTTTCAGCTCAGCCTCTCTTCACCATCGCCTGGAAGTATCACCCCGCCTCTCCTCTACATAGCCTGTAAGTATCAGCCCCGCCTCTCCTCACCATCGCCTGGAAGTATCAACCCCGCCTCTAATCAAAATAACCTGAAAATATCACCCACGCCTCTCCTCACCATCACCTGGAAGTATCAGCCCCGCCTCTCCTCACCATCACCTGGAAGTATCAGCCCCGCCTTTCATCACCTTCACCGGAAAGTTTCTGCTCCTCCTCTCCTCACCATCACCTGTAAGTATCAGCCGCGCCTCTCCTCACCACTGCATGGAAGTATCAGCCCAGCCTCTAATAACAATTGCCTGTGAATATCAGCCCCGCCTCTCCTCACCATCGCCTGGAAGTATCAACCCGCGTCTAATCTAAATAACCTGAAGGTATCAGCCACACCTCTCCTCACCATCACCTGGAAGTATCAGCCACGCCTCTCCTCACCATCAGCTGGAAGTATCAACCCCGCCTTTAGTCAACTTCACCTGAAAGTTTCTGCCCCTCCTGTCCTCACCTTCACCTGTATGTATCAGCCACGCCTGTCCTCACCATTCCATGGAAGTATCACCCTAGCCTCTCTTCACCATTGCCTGTGAGTATCAGCCCCGCCTCTCCTCACCATTGCAGTTAAGTATCAGCCCAGCCTCTCCTTACTGTTGCCTGTAAGTATCAGCCCTGCCTCTCCTCACCACCACCTGGAAGTGTCAGACCCGCCTCTCCTTACAACCGCCTGGAAGTATCAGCAACGCCTCTCCTCACCATTACCTGGATGTATCAGCCCCGCCTCTCCTCACCATCACCTGGAACAGGATAATAGTATGGATGCAGAGAAACTCATAGATTCTACATATGAGGCAATACAGCAACATACTTATGAAGAAATAAATTATGACATGATAAATCAAAATAAAATCCCAAAGAGGATGTACCCGGATCTCCATACTGATGGGAAAGAACAAGAAAAAAAAGAAAAGAAAGACACAGTATGCACCCTTTTGAAAAGAGGGAATTGCAGGTTTGGTGAATGATGTTATTACAAACATCCCAAGATATGTCACAATTATGAGATATATGGCAAATGTGCATATCTAGATGGCTATGAAGAGGAATGCAGCGATCTACATCCAAAAATATGTAGAAAATGGAAAGAATGAAATGGATGTAGGTTTAATAAGAAATGTAGGTACATGCATCCTGTAGCCATGAAAAACCAAAATCAAAATCAAATACATATAAAAAAGCAAGGTAAAAATGAAACAAATAAAGAAAAGAACAAAGATCATGTGATGAAGGCAAAAAACAAGCCAACAACACATTATGAAATGTCAGCACCACGATATGAGCCATCAGCACCTAGATATAGCACAAGGAACAAGCAATGTATCTATGATGCTAAGGGATGGTGCAGATATGGAGATAAGTGCAGGTTTATGCACAAAGTGAATAAATATGAAGCTGGAAGAACAAGTATAATGGAAAAGTTTGATTTTTTAATGTACGAATTTCTGGAAATGAAAAAAAAGATCAACATATCAGAACAGGAAAGAGCCATGGGAAAATCCTTATTATTACCCATATTAGATAATGGAGATAATACGCAAACCATCATAGTGATGAACTCGCAGGGTTTAGTTTTGAGTGACTCAAAAAGAAAGATAG
The DNA here is from genome assembly GCA_039081455.1 of Macrobrachium rosenbergii. NCBI lineage: Eukaryota > Metazoa > Arthropoda > Malacostraca > Decapoda > Palaemonidae > Macrobrachium > Macrobrachium rosenbergii. The sequence goes on along the minus strand of JANJGK010000301.1, from coordinate 55,734 downwards.
AGTTCTTAGAAGAACTAACCCAAAATGAAAAAATAGAAATATTGAATATAAGTGAAACCTGGTATTCCCAAGAGACTGGTAATGATGACCAGATAAAGGGTTTCCAAACTTATAGATCAGATAGAAAAATAGAAATCAAGGGGGAACCGCGATATATGGGAGAGATGCCAATCAAGGAAAAATCTGTGAGAAATATAGTAACACAGAATGTGAATTAATAGCGGTAGAATTTGAATCTGAAAAATTAGTGAACATTGTAATATATAGACCCCCTAATACTAAAGAGTTTGACATAATAATTGAAAAATTGGATGAAATATGTAGAAATCACAAGGACTGGACTATACTCCTAACCGGAGACTTTAACTTTCCTTTTGTAGAATGGAAAGAACGAATAGGAGACTGTGGTTGTATTTATACATATAAAAAAGAGAGCAATAGTAGTGCAGAAGATAAGAGGCAATTTGAAAAGCTATTAGATATGCTACTAGAACATAACATTCAGCAAATAAATCACCTACCAACAAGAAAGGATAATATTTTAGATCTAGTATTTGTGAATGAGGTGAACTATGTTAAAGAAATAATAGTATATAACACGAGTATTTCGGACCACAATGTCATAGAACTAACAGTCCTTTCCAGAACATATGAAAACAAAGAAAAGCAAGAAACAAAAAAATGGGAAGGATATGGAAAATACAATTTCTATAGTAAGAATATAAATTGGTCAAAAATAAATGAAGAATTAAACAAAGAATGGGAAAATATATTTGTAAGTGATGATATACAGGTAAATACCGATATATTATATAAAATATTAGAGGAAATAGTGGAAAAATATATACCGAAGAAAAAAAGTAATCATCAGTCACGAATTCCAAGAGACAGAAGGATCTTGTTCCAGAAAATTAGAAAGTGGAAAAAAGCTCTTGCAAAAGAAAAGAATGCATGGAAAGTGATGGAACTAAAAAGTAAGATAGAAAATGCAGAACAAGACTATACAATCAAGAGAAAATTAAAAAGGGAACCTAGAAGAAATGACACTACAAAATATCAAGCAAAACCCTAAAATTTTTTATTCATATGCAAAAAAGATGAATAAAATAAGAGTAGAAATAGGCCCTCTAAGAATTGAAGGGCGATTAACGAATGAAAAAAAGGAAATATGTAACATATTAGCAGAAAGATATAAGAGTGAATTTACACCTAGAATTGAAAATGAAGATAATGATACAGAAATAAGAGATGAAAATACTGAATACTTATCAGATATAGATATTACAGAAGCCGATATTGTGCAGGCTATTAATGAAATTAAAAATGGATCAGCAGCAGGACCAGATGGAGTACCTGTCATATTGTTAAAGAAAGTGGTTCATTCAATCGCAAAGCCGCTAGCAATATTATTAAGACAAAGTATAGATACAGGCAAGATTTATGACAAGCATAAATTAGCATATATTACTCCTACTTTCAAAAGTGGTTCAAGACTAGAGGCAAGTAATTATAGGCCTGTGAGTCTGACATCTCATATTATGAAAGTATATGAAAGGGTAATAAAAAAAAATATAATGAAACATTTAATGAAAAATAGATTGTACAATATAGGACAACATGGTTTTGTACCCGGAAAAAGTACACAAACCCAACTGTTAGTCCACCATGAAAGCATATATAAAAATATGATAAATGAAAAAGATACAGATGTGGTTTACCTAGACTTTGCAAAAGCCTTTGACAAGGTAGATCATAATATATTAGCGAAAAAAATTAAAAAACATAACATTGTTGACAAAGTAGGAAGATGGATAAAAGAATTTTTGCAAAACAGAAAACAGATAGTGATTGCAAACGATGAGAAATCGGATGAAGCTACGGTAATATCCGGTGTACCACAGGGTACGGTGTTAGCTGCATTGCTGTTTGTGATTATGATTGCAGACATAGACAGTAATGTTAAGGACTCAGTAGTAAGAAGTTTCGCAGATGACACAAGAATAAGTAGAGAAATTGCTTGTGATGAAGATAGGAACTCGCTGCAAAGAGACCTAAATAAAATATATAAATGGGCAGAGATAAATAGGATGGTATTTAACTCTGATAAATTTGAATCAATGAACTATGGTGATAAAGTAGGAATGCTATATGCATATAAAAGACCTAATAATGAGACAATCACAAACAAGGAAGCAGTTAAAGACCTTGGTGTGATGTTGAATAGGAATATGTTATGCAATGATCAAATAGCAATTCTATTGGCAAAGTGCAAAGCAAAAATGGGAATGTTGTTCCGGCACTTCAAAACAAGAAAAGCTGAACACATGATTATGCTTTATAAAACGTACGTACGTAGTCCACTTGAATATTGCAATATAATATGGTACCCACACTACCAAAAGGATATTGCACAAATAGAGAGTGTACAAAGGAGTTAAGGACCTTGACTACTGGGAAAGACTACAATTCTTAAATTTATATAGTCTTGAAAGGAGAAGAGAACGCTACATGGTAATTCAAGCATGGAAACAGATAGAAGGAATTACCGAAAATATCATGGAACTAAAATTATCAAAAAGAGCAAGCAGAGGTAGATTAATAGTGCCAAAAACTATACCAGGAAAATTAAGGAAAGCACACAGGACATTAATCCACCACGCACCAGCGTCGATAATGCAGCGTCTATTCAATGCGCTACCAGCTCATCTGAGGAACATAACAGGAGTGAGCGTAGATGTCTTTAAGAATAAGCTCGACAAATATCTAAGATGCATCCCAGACCATCCAAGACTGGAAGATGCAAAATATACCGGAAGATGCGTTAGCAACTCTCTGGTAGACATCAAAGGCGCCTCACACTGAGGGACCTAGGGCAACCCGAACGAATTGTAAGAATTGTAAGAATGTAAGAACCATCGCCTTAAGTATCACCCCCATGTCTCCTCATCATAACCTGTATGTATCAGCCCCGCATCTCCTCACCATCACCTGAAAGTATCAGCCACGCCTCTCCTCACCATCACCTGTAAGGATCAGCCCTGCATCTCCTCACCATCACCTGGAAGTATCACCCCAGCCTCTCCTCACCATCGCCTGTGCCTATCAGCCCCGCCTCTCCTCACCATCGCCTGGAAGAATCAGCAACGCCTCTCTTCACCATCGCCTCTAAGTATCAGCCCTGCCTCTCCTCAACACTGCTTGGAAATATCAGCCCCGCCTCTCCTCACCACTGCCTAGAAGTATCAGCCCCGCCTCTCCTTACCCTCACCTGAAAGTTTCAGCCCAGCCCTTCCTCACCATCACCTGGATGTTTCAGCCACCCCTCTCCTCTCCATCACCAGGAAGTATCAGCCCCGCCTCTCCTCATATCACCTGGAAATATCAGGCCCACCTCTACTCACGATCACCTAGAAGTATCAGCCCTGCCTCTTCTCACCACCACCTAGAAGTATCAACCCCGTCTCTCCTAACCACCACCTGGAAGTATCCTCTCCCCACCATGACCTGGAAGTATCAGCCCTGCCTCTCCTCACCATCATCTAAAAGCATCAGCCCCGCCTCTCCTCACCATCGCCTGGAAGTATAAGCCCAGCCGCACTTCACAATCGCCTGTGAGTATCAGCCCCGCCTCTCCTCACCATCGCCTGGAGGTATCAGCCCAGAATCTCCTCACCATCGCATGGAAGTATCAGCCCCGCCTCTCCTAACCATCAAATGGAAGTATCATCCCTGCCTCTCCTCACCATCACCTGGAAGTATCAGCCCAGCCTCTCCTCACCATCAACTGGAAGTATGAGCCCCGCCTCTTCTCACCATCATCTGGAAGTATCACCCCCGCTTTTAATCACCATCACCTGGAAGTATCAACCCCGCCTCTCCTCGCCATTACCTGGAAATATCAGCCCTGCCTCCCTTCAACATCACCTGAAAGTATCAGCCTTGCCTCTCCTAACCATCAAATGGAAGTATCATCCCCGCCTCTCCTCACCATCACCTGGAAGTATCAGACCAGCCTCTCCTCACCATCACTTAGAAGTATCAGCCCCGCCTCTCCTCACCATCACCTGGAAGTATCACCCACACCTCTCCTCACCAATTCCTGTAAGTTTCTGACCCGCCTCCTCTCACCATCTCCTGGAAGTATGACCCCCACCTCTCAACATCATAATCTGTACGTATCAGCCCCGCATCTACTCACAATCAATTGGAAGTATCAGTTCAGCCTCTCCTCACCATCGCCTGTGAGTATCAGCCGCGCCTCTCCTCACCAACGCTGGAAGTATCAGGCCAGCCTCTCCTCACCATCGCCTGTGAGTATCAGCCCAGCCTCTCTTCACCATTGCCTGGCAGTATCACCCCGCCTCTCCTCACCATCGCATGGAAGTATCAGCCCCACCTCTCCTCACCATCGCCTTTAAGTATCACCCCCGCCTCTCCTTACAATCGCCTGGAACTATCAGCCCTGCCTCTCCTCACCATCAACTGGAAGTATCAACCCCACCTCTCCTCACCATTGCCTGGTAGTATCAGCAACGCCTCTCCTCACCATCACCTCTAAATATCAGCCCCGCCTCTCCTCACCGCCGCTTGGAAATATCAGCCCCGCCTCTCCTCACCACTGCCTGGAAGTTTCAGCCCCGCCTTTCCTCACCATCACCTGGAAGTATCAGCGCCGCCTCTCCTCACCATCACCTGTAAGTATCAGCCCCGCCTCTATACACCATTACCTAGAAGTATCAGCCCTGTCCCTCCTCACCATCACCTGGAAGTATCTTCCCCGCATCTCCTCACCACCGCTTGGAAGTATCAGCCCCACCTCTCCTCACCACTGCCTGGAAATATCAGCCCCACCTCTCCTCACCATCTCATGAAAGTATCAGCCCAGCTCTTCCTCACCATCACCTGGATGTATCAGCCCCACCTCTCCTCACCATCACATTGAAATATCATCCCCGCCTCTACTCACCATCACCTGGAAGTATCAGCCCTGCCTCTCCTCACCACCACCTGGAATTATCAACTCCGTCTATCCTAACCACCACCTGGAAGTATCAACCCCGCCTCTTCTCACCGTCACCTGGAAGTATTAGCCCCGCCTCTCCTCACCAACGCCTGGAAGTATCAGCTCAGCCTCTCCTCACCATCGCCTGTGAGTATCAACCCCACCTTTATTCACCATTGCCTGGAAGTATCAGCCCAGCCTCTCCTCACCATCGCCTGTAAGTATCAGCCCCGCCTCTCCTCACCATCGCATGGAAGTATCAGCCCCACCTCTATTCACCATCGCCTGTGAGTATCAGCCTCGCCTCGCCTCACCATCGCCTGGAAGTATCAGCCCAGCCTCTCCTCACCATCGCCTGTAAGTATCAGCCCCGCCTCTCCTTACCATCCCAAGGAAGTATCAGCCCCACCTCTCCTCACCTCCGCCTGTAAGTATCAGCCCCGCCTCTCCTCACCATCGCATGGAAGTATCAGCCCAACCTCTCCTCACCATCGCCTGTAACTATAAGCCCCGCCTCTCATCACCATCACCTGGAAGTATCAGCCCCGCTTCTCCTAACCATCACCTGGAAGTATCATCTCCCCCTCTCCTCACCATCAACTGGAAGTATCAGCTAAGCCTCTCCTCCCCATTACCTGGAAGTATCAGCCCCGCTTCTCCTCACCATCACCTGGAACTATCAGCCGCACCCCTCTTCACCATTTCCTGTAAGTATCAGCACCGCCTCTCCTCACCATTACCTGGAAGTATCAGCCCCGCCTCTCCTCACCATCACCTGGAAGTATCAGCCCCGCCTTTCCTCTCCTTCACCTGGAAGTTTCTGCCCCTCCTCTCTTCACCATCAACTGTAAGCATAAGCCGCACCCCTCCTCACCATTGCATGGAAGTATCAGCCCAGCCTCTAATCACAATCGCCTGTGAATATCAGCCCCACCTCATCTTACCATTGCCTGGAAGTATCAGCCCGCCTCTAATCAATATAACCTGAAGGTATCAGCCACGCCTTTCCTCACCATCACCTGGAAGTATCAGTCATGCCTGTCCTCACCATCACCTGGAAGTATCAACCCCGCCTTTCCTCACCTTTATCTGGAAGTTTCTGCCCCTCCTCTCCTCACCATCACCTGTATATATCAGCAGCGCCTCTCCTCACCATTGCATTGAAGTATCAGCCCAGCCTCTCTTCACCATCGCCTGTGAGTAACAGCCACGCCTCTCCTCACCATCGCAGGGAAGTATCAGTCCAACCACTCCTTACTATTGCCTGTAAGTATCAGCCCAGCCTCTCCTCACCACCGCATGTAAGTATCAGAAACGCCTTTCCTCACAACCACCTGGAAGTATCTGCAAGTCCTCTCCTCACCATTACCTGGATGTATCAGCCCCGCCTCTCCTCACCATCACCTGGAAGTATCCGCCCCACCTCTCCTCACCATCACTTGGAGAGTATTAGCGCCGCCTCTCCTCACCATCACCTGGAAGTGTCAACCCCGTCTCTCCTAACCATCAACTGGAAGTATCAGCCCCGCCCCTTCACACCATCACCTGGAAGTATCAGCCCCGCCTTTCCTCTCCTTCACTTGGAAGTTTCTGCCCCTCCTCTCCTCACCATCACCTGTAAGCATAAGCCGCACCTCACCTCACCATCGGCTGGAAGTATCAGCCCAGCCTCTAATCACAATCGCCTGTGAATATCAGCCCCGCCTCATCTTACCATCGCCTGGAAGTATCAGCCCGCCTCTAATCAAAATAACCTGAAGGTATCAGCCACGCCTCCCTCCACCATCACCTGGAAGTATCAGTCACGCCTCTCCTCACCATCACCTGGAAGTATCAACCCCGCCTTTCCTCACCTTCACCTGGAAGTTTCTGCCCCTCCTCTCCTCACCATCACCTGTATATATCAGCCGCGCCTCTCCTCACCATTGCATTGAAGTATCAGCCCAGCCTCTCTTCACCATCGCCTGTGAGTATTTGCCCCGCCTCTCTTCACCATCACAGGGAAGTATCAGCCCAACCACTCCTTAATATTGCCTGTAAGTATCAGCCCCGCCTCTCCTCACCACCGCATGTAAGTATCAGACACGCCTTTCCTCACAACCGCCTGCAAGTATCAGCAACGCCTCTCCTCACCATTACCTGGATGTATCAGCCCCGCCTCTCCTCACAATCACCTGGAAGTATCCGCCCCACTTCTCCTCACCATCACTTGGAAAGTATTATCTCCGCCTCTCCTCACCATCACCTGGAAGTGTCAACCCCGTCTCTCCATACATCACCTGGAAGTATCAGCTCTGCCTCTTCTCAACATCACCTGGAAGTATCATTCCTGCCTCTCCTCACCATCACCTGAAAGTTTCAGCCCCGCCTCTCCTCACCATCACCTGGAAGTATCAGCCCCGCCTCTACTCACCATCGCCTGGAAGTATCAGCCCAGCCTCTCCTCACCATCGCCTGGAAGTATCAGCCCAGCCTCTACTCACCATAGCCTATGAGTATCAGCCCAGCTTGACTTCACCACTGCCTGGAAGTACCACCCCGCCTCTCCTCACCATCCCCTGTAAGTATCAGGCCTGCCTCTCCTCATCATCGCCTGGAAGTATCAGCCCAGCCTCTCCTCACCATCGCCTCTGAGTATCAGCCCAGCGTCTCTTCACCACAGCCTGGAAGTATTACCCCGCCTCTCCTCACCATCTCCTGTAAATATCAGCCCCGCCTCTCCTCACCATTGCCTAGAAGTATCAGCCCTGCCTCTCCTCACCATCAACTGGAAGTGTTAGCCCCACCTATCCTCACCATCACCTGCAAATATCAGCCCCGCCTCTCCTCACCATCACCTGGAAGTATCAGCCTCACCTCTCCTCCCCATCACCTGTAAGTATCAGCCCCGGTTCTACTCACCATTACCTAGAAGAATCAGCCCTGTCCCTCCTTACCATCACCTGGAAGTATCAGCCACGTCTCTCCTCGCCGTCACCTGGAAGTATCATCCCCGCCTCTCCTCACCATCACCTGAAAGTATCATCCCCGCCTCTAATCACCATCAACTGGAGGCATCAGCCCTGCCTCTCCTCACCAGTACCTGGAAGTATAAGCCCTACCTCTCTTCACCATCACCTGGAAGTATAAGCCCCGCCTCTCCTAACCATCAAATGGAAGTATCATCCCCGCCTCTCCTCACCATCACCTGGAAGTATCAGCCAAGCCTCTCTTCACCATCACCTGGAAGTATTAGCACCACCTCTCGTCATGTAAACCTGGAAGTATCAGCCCAACCTCTCCTCACCATTTCCTGTAAGTATCAGCCCCGCCTCTCCTCACCATCGCCTGGAAGTATCATCCCCACCTCTCCTCATCATAACCTGTACGTATCAGTTCCGCATCTCCTCACCATCACCTGGAAGTATCAGCCACGGCTCTCCTCACCATCACCTGGAATTATCAGCCCAGCCTCTCCTCATCATCACCTGGAAGTATCAGCCCTGCCTCTCGTCACCATCACCTGGAAGTATCAGCCCCACATCTCATCACCATTTCCTGTAAGTATCAGCCACGCCTCTCCTCACCATCACCAGTAAGGATCAACCCGGCATCTCCTCACCATCACCTGGAAGTATCACCCCAGACTCTCCTCACCATCGCCTGTGCCTATCAGTCCCGCCTCTCCTCACCATCGCCTGGAAGTATGAGCAACGCCTCTCTTCACCATCGCCTCTAAGTATCAGCCCCGCCTCTCCTCAACACCGCCTAGAAATATCAGCCCGCCTCTACTCACCACTGCATAGAAGTATCAGCCCCGCCTCTCCTTACCATCACCTGAAAGTATCAGCCCAGCCCTTCCTCACCATCACCTGGATGTATCAGCCCAGCTTCTCCTCACCATCAACAGGAAGTATCAGCCCCGCCTCTCCTCATATCACCTGGAAATATCATGCCCGATTCTACTCACCATCACCTAGAAGTATCAGCCCTACCTCTCCTCAACATCATAATCTGTACGTATCAGCCCCGCATCTACTCACAATCAATTGGAAGTATCAGTTCAGCCTCTCCTCACCATCGCCTGTGAGTATCAGCCGCGCCTCTCCTCACTAATGCCTGGAAGTATCAGGCCAGCCTCTCCTCACCATCGCCTGTGAGTATCAGCCCAGCCTCTCTTCACCATCGCCTGGAAGTATCACCCCGCCTCTCCTCACCATCGCATGAAAGTATCAGCCCCACCTCTCCTCACCATCGCCTTTAAGTATCACCCCGCCTCTCCTTACAATCGCCGGGAACTATCAGCCCTGCCTCTCCTCACCATCAACTGGAAGTATCAACCCCACCTCTCCTCACCATTGCCTGGTAGTATCAGCAACGCCTCTCCTCACCATCACCTCAAAATATCAGCCCCGCCTCTCCTCACCGCCACTTGGAAATATCAGCCCCGCCTCTCCTCACCACTGCCTGGAAGTATCAGCCCCGCCTTTCCTCACCATCACCTGGAAGTATCAGCGCCGCCTCTCCTCACCATCACCTGTAAGTATCAGCCCCGCCTCTATTCACCATTACCTAGAAGTATCAGCCCTGTCCCTCCTCACCATCACCTGGAAGTATCTTCCCCGCATCTCCTCACCACCGCTTGGAAGTATCAGCCCCACCTCTCCTCACTATTGCCTGGAAGTATCAGCCCCACCTCACCTCACCATCACATGAAAGTATCACCCCAGCTCTTCCTCACCATCACCTGGATGTATCAGCCCCACCTCTCCTCACCATCACATTGAAATATCATCCCCACCTCTACTCACCATCACCTGGAAGTATCAGCCCTGCCTCTCCTCACCACCACCTGGAATTATCAACTCCGTCTATCCTAACCACCACCTGGAAGTATCAGCCCCGCCTCTTCTCACCGTCACCTGGAAGTATTAGCCCCGCCTCTCCTCACCAACGCCTGGAAGAATCAGCTCAGCCTCTCCTTACCATCGCCTGTGAGTATCAGCCCACCTTTCCTCACCATTGCCTGTAAGTATCAGCCCAGCCTCTCTTCACCATCGCCTGTAAGTATCAGCCCCGCCTCTCCTCACCATCCCATGGAAGTATCAGCCCCACCTCTCCTCACCATCGCCTGTGAGTATCAGCCTCGCCTCGCCTCACCATCGCCTGGAAGTATCAGCCCAGCCTCTCCTCACCATCGCCTGTAAGTATCAGCCCCGCCTCTCCTCACCATCGCAAGGAAGTATCAGCCCCACCTCTCCTCACCACCGCCTGTAAGTATCAGCCCCGCCTCTCCTCACCATCGCATGGAAGTATCAGCCCCACCTCTCCTCACCATCGCCTGTAACTATAAGCCCCGCCTCTCATCACCATCACCTGGAAGTATCAGCCCCGCGTCTCCTAACCATCACCTGGAAGTATCATCTCCCCCTCTCCTCACCATCAACTGGAAGTATCAGCTAAGCCTCTCCTCCCCATCACCTGGAAGTATCAGCCCCGCTTCTCCTCACCATCACCTGGAAGAATCAGCCGTACCCCTCTTCACCATTTCCTGTAAGTATCAGCATCGCCTCTCCTCACCATCACCTGGAAGTATCAGCCCTGCCTCTCCTCACCATCACCTGGAAGTATCAGCCCCGCCTTTCCTCTCCTTCACCTGGAAGTTTCTGCCCCTCCTCTCTTCACCATCAACTGTAAGCATAAGCCGCACCCCTCCTCACCATTGCATGGAAGTATCAGCCCAGCCTCTAATCACAATCGCCTGTGAATATCAGCCACACCTCATCTTACCATTGCCTGGAAGTATCAGCCCGCCTCTAATCAATATAACCTGAAGGTATCAGCCACGCCTCTCCTCACCATAACCTGGAAGTATCAGTCACGCCTGTCCTCACCATCACCTGGAAGTATCAACCCTGCCTTTCCTCACCTTCATCTGGAAGTTTCTGCCCCTCCTCTCCTCACCATCACCTGTATATATCAGCCGCGCCTATCCTCACCATTGCATTGAAGTATCAGCCCAGCCTCTCTTCACCATCGCCTGTGAGTATCAGCCACGCCTCTCCTCACCATCGCAGGGAAGTATCAGTCCAACCACTCCTTACTATTGCCTGTAAGTATCAGCCCAGCCTCTCCTCACCACCGCATGTAAGTATCAGAAACGCCTTTCCTCACAACCGCCTGGAAGTATCTGCAAGTCCTCTCCTCACCATTACCTGGATGTATCAGCCCCACCTCTCCTCACCATCACCTGGAAGTATCCGCCCCGCCTCTCCTCACCATCACTTGGAGAGTATTAGCGCCGCCTCTCCTCACCATCACCTGAAAGTGTCAACCCCGTCTCTCCTAACCATCACCTGGAAGTATCAGCCCCGCCCCTTCACACCATCACCTGGAAGTATCAGCCCCGCCTTTCCTCTCCTTCACCTGGAAGTTTCTGCCCCTCCTCTCCTCACCATCACCTGTAAGCATAAGCCGCACCTCTCCTCACCATCGGCTGGAAGTATCAGCCCAGCGTCTAATCACAATCGCCTGTGAATATCAGCCCCGCCTCATCTTACCATCGCCTGGAAGTATCAGCCCGCCTCTAATCAAAATAACCTGAAGGTATCAGCCACGCCTCCCCTCACCATCACCTGGAAGTATCAGTCACGCCTCTCCTCACCATCACCTGGAAGTATCAACCCCGCCTTTCCTCACCTTCACCTGGAAGTTTCTGCTCCTCCTCTCCTCACCATCACCTGTATATATCAGCCGCGCCTCTCTTCACCATTGCATTGAAGTATCAGCCCAGCCTCTCTTCACCATCGCCTGTGAGTATTTGCCCCGCCTCTCTTCACCATCACAGGGAAGTATCAGCCCAACCACTCCTTAATATTGCCTGTAAGTATCAGCCCCGCCTCTCCTCACCACCGCATGTAAGTATCAGACACGCCTTTCCTCACAACCGCCTGGAAGTATCAGCAACGCCTCTCCTCACCATTACCTGGATGTATGAGCCCCGCCTCTCCTCACAATCACCTGAAAGTATCCGCCCCCTCTTCTCCTCACCATCACTTGGAAAGTATTAGCGCCACCTCTCCTCACCATCACCTGGAAGTGTCAACCCCGTCTCTCCATACATCACCTGGAAGTATCAGCTCTGCCTCTTCACAACATCACCTGGAAGTATCATTCCTGCCTCTCCTCACCATCACCAGAAAGTTTCAGCCCCGCCTCTCCTCACCATCACCTGGAAGTATCAGCCCAGCCTCTACTCACCATCGCCTGGAAGTATCAGCCCAGCCTCTCCTCACCATCGCCTGGAAGTATCAGCCCAGCATCTACTCACCATCGCCTATGAGTATCAGCCCAGCTTGACTTCACCACCGCCTGGAAGTACCACCCCGCCTCTCCTCAGCATCCCCTGTAAGTATCAGGACTGCCTCTCCTCACCATCGCCTCTGAGTATCAGCCCAGCGTCTCTTCACCAAAGCCTGGAAGTATCACCCCGCCTCTCTTCACCATCTCCTGTAAATATCAGCCCCGCCTCTCCTCACCATTGCCTAGAAGTATCAGCCCTGCCTCTCCTCACCATCAACTGGAAGTGTCAGCCCCACCTATCCTCACCATCACCTGGAAGTATCAGCCCCGCCTCTCCTCACCATCACCTGGAAGTATCAGCCTCACCTCTCCTCACCATCACCTGTAAGTATCAGCCCCGCCTCTACTCACCATTACCTAGAAGCATCAGCCCTGTCCCTCCTTACCATCACCTGGAAGTATCAGCCACGCCTCTCCTCGCCGTCACCTGGAAGTATCATCCCCGCCTCTCCTCACCATCACCTGAAAGTATCATCCCTGCCTCTAATCACCATCAACTGGAGGCATCAGCCCTGCCTCTCCTCACCAGTACCTGGAAGTATAAGCCCTACCTCTCTTCACCATCACCTGGAAGTATAAGCCCCACCTCTCCTAACCATCAAATGGAAGTATCATCCCCGCCTCTCCTCACCATCACCTGGAAATATCAGCCAAGCGTCTCTTCACCATCACCTGTAAGTATTAGCACCACCTCTCATCACGTAAACCTGGAAGTATCAGCCCCACCTCTCCTCACCATTTTGTGTAAGTATCAGCCCCGCCTCTCCTCACCATCGCCTGGAAGTATCATCCCCACCTCTCCTCATCATAACCTGTACGTATCAGTTCCGCATCTCCTCACCATCACCCGGAAGTATCAGCCACGCCTCTCCTCACCATCACCTGGAATTATCAGCCCAGCCTCTCCTCATCATCACCTGGAAGTATCAGCCCTGCCTCTCGTCACCATCACCTGGAAGTATCAGCCCCACATCTCATCACCATTTCCTGTAAGTATCAGCCACGCCTCTCCTCACCATCACCAGTAAGGATCAACCCGGCATCTTCTCACCATCACCTGGAAGTATCACCCCAGACTCTCCTCACCATCGCCTGTGCCTATCAGCCCCGCCTCTCCTCACCATCGCCTGGAAGTATGAGCAACGCCTCTCTTCACCATCGCCTCTAAGTATCAGCCCCGCCTCTCCTCAACACCGCCTAGAAATATCAGCCCACCTCTACTCACCACTGCATGGAAGTATCAGCCCCGCCTCTCCTTACCATCACCTGAAAGTATCAGCCCAGCCCTTCCTCACCATCACCTGGATGTATCAGCCCAGCTTCTCCTCACCATCAACAGGAAGTATCAGCCCCGCCTCTCCTCATATCACCTGGAAATATCAGGCCCGATTCTACTCACCATCACCTAGAAGTATCAGCCCTGCCTCTCCTCACCACCACCTGGAAGTATCAACCCTGTCTCTCGTAACCATCACCTGGAAGTATCAGCCCCGCCTATTCTCACCATCACCTGGAAGTATCAGCCCCGCCTCTCCTCATCATCGCATGGAAGTATCAGCCCCACCTCTCCTAACCATCACCTGTAAGTATCAGCCACACCTCTCATCACCATCGCCTGGAAGTATCAGCCCCGCCTCTCCACACCATCAACTGGAAGTATCAGTCCGCCTCTCCTCACCATCACCTGGAAGTATCAACCCCGAATCTCCTCACCATCACCTTAAAGTATCAGCCCCGCCTCACCTCACCATCGCCTAGAAGTATAATCCCAGCCGCAAATAACAATCGCCTGTGAGTATCAGTCCCACCTCTGCTCACCATTGCCTGGAAGTATCATCCCAGAATCTCCTCACCATCGCCGGTGAGTATCAAATCCGGCTATCCTTACCATTGCCTGGAAGTATCAGCCCCACGTCTCCTCACCATCGCCTGTAAGTATCAGCCACGCCTCTCCACACTATTACGTGGAAATATCAGCCCTGCATCCCTTCAACATCACCTGGAAGTATCAGCCCTGCCTCTCCTAACCATCAAATGGAAGTATCATCCCCGCCTCTCCTGACCATCACCTGGAAGTATCAGACCAGCCTCTCCTGACAATCACCTTGAAGTATCAGCCCCGCCTCTCCTCACCATCACCTGGAAGTATCACCCACCTCTCTCCTCACCATTTCCTGTAAGTTTCAGACCCGCCTCTCCTCACCATCTCCTGGAAGTATAACCCCCACCTCTCAACATCATAACCTGTACGTATCAGACCCGCATCTCCTCACCATCACCTGGAAGTATCAGCTCAGACTCTCCTCACCTTCGCCTGTGAGTATCAGCCTCGCCTCTCCTCACCAGCGCCTGGAAGTATCAGCCCACACTCTCCTCACCATCGCCTGTGAGTATCAGCCGACCCTCTCTTCACCATCACCTGGAAGTATCATCCCTGCCTCAAATCACCATCGCCTGGAAGTATCATCCCCGCCTCTCCTCACCATCGCATGGAAGTTTCAGCCCCGCCTTTAATCACCATCACCTGAAAGTATCAGCCCAGACTCCTCACCATCCCCTGGAAGTATCAGCCCCGCCAATCCTAACCATCAAATGGAGGTATCATTCCCGCCCCTCCTCACCATCACCTGAAAGTATCAGCGCAGCCTCTCCTCACTATCACCTGGAAGTATCAGCCCCGCCTCTCCTCACCATCACCTGGAAGTATCTGCCGCACCTCTCCCCACCATTTCCTGTAAGTATTAGCCCCACATCTCCTCACCATCGCCTGGAAGTATCACCTCCACCTCTCCTCATCATAACCTGTACGTATCAGCCCCGCATCTCCTCACCATCACCTGAAAGTATCAGCCACGCCTCTCCTTACCATCACCTGTAAGTATCAGCCCCGAATCTCCTCACCTTTAACTGGAAGTACCACCCCAGCGTCTCCTCACCATCGCCTTTGACTGTCAGCCCCGCATCTCCTCACCATCACATGGAAGTATCAGCAACGCCTCTCCTCACCATTGCCTCTAAGTATCAGCCCCACATCTCCTCACCACCACTTGGAAATATCAGCCCCGCCTCTAATCACCACTGCCTGGACGTATCAGCCCCGCCTCTCCTCACCATCACCTGAAAGTATCAGCCCAGCCCTTCCTCACCATCTCCTGGATGTATCAGCCCCACCTCTCCTCACCATCAACAGGAAGTATCAGAAACGCTTCTCCTCATATCACCTGTAAATATCAGGCCCGCCTCTACTCACCATCACCTAGAAGTATCAACCCTGCCTCTCCTCACCACCACCTAGAAGTATCAACCCCTTATCTCCTAACCACCACCTGGAAGTATCAGCCACGCCTATTCTCAACATCACCTGGAAGTATTAGCCCCGAGTCTCCTCACCATCGCCTCGAAGTATCAGCTCAGCCTCTCCTCACCATCGCCTGTGAGTATGAGCCCTGCCTCTCCTCACCAACGCCTGGAAGTATCAGGCCAGCCTCTCCTCACCATCGCATGTGAGTATCAGCCCATCCTCTCTTCACCATCGCCTGGAAGTATCACCCCGCCTCTCCTCAAAATCGCCTTTAAGTATCACCCCCAAATCTCATCACCATCGCCTTTAAGTATCAGCCCCGCCTCTCCTCACCATCGTATGGAAGTATCAGCCCTGCCTCTCCTCACCATCAACTGGAAGTATCAACCCGGCCTCTCCTCACCATCGCCTGGAAGTATCAGCAACGCCTCTCCTCACTAACGCCTCTAAGTATCAGCCCCACCTCACCTCACCACCACTTGGAAATATCAGCCCCGCCTTTCCTCACCACTGCCTGGAAGTATCAGCCCCGCCTCTCCTCACCATCACCTGGAAGTATTAGCCCCGCCTCTCCTCACCATCACCTGTAAGTATCAGCCCCGCCTCTACTCACCATTACATAGAATTAGCAGCCCTGTCCCTCCTCACCATCACCTGGAAGTATCAGCCACGCCTCTCCTCGCCATCAACTGGAAGTATCATCCCCGCCTCTCCTCATCATCACCTGGAAGTATCATCCCCGCCTCTAATCACCATCACCTGGAAGTATCAGCCGCGCCTCTCCTCACCATTACCTGGAAGTATAAGCCCTGCCTCTCTTCACCATTACCTGGAAGTATAAGCCCCGCCTCTTCTAACTATCAAATGGAAGTATCATCCCCGCCTCTTCTCACCATCACCTGGAAGTGTCAGCCCTAGCTCTTCTCACCATCACCTTCAAGTATCAGCCCCGCCTATCCTCACCATCACCTGGAATTATCAGCCGCACCTCTCCTCACCATTTCCTCTAAGTATCAGCCCCGCCTCTCCTCACCATTGCCTGGAAGTATTACCCCCACATCTCTTCATCATAACCTGAACGTATCAGCGCTGCATCTCCTCAACATCACCTGTAAGTATCAGCCCTCCCTCTCCTCACCATCACCTGGAAGTATCAGCCCCGCCTCTCCTCACCATCAATAGTAAGTATCAGCCCCGTCTCTCCTCACCATCGCCTGTAAGTATCAGCTCAGCCTCTCCTCACCATCACCTATAAGTATCAGCCCCGCCTTTCCCACCAACGCCTGAAAGTATCAGCCCCGCCTCTCCTCACCATCGCCTGGAAGTATCAACCCCGCCTCTAATCAAAATAACCTGAAAGTATCAGCCCAGCCTCTCTTCGCCATCGTGTGTGAGTATCAGCCCCGCCTCTCCTCACCATCGCAGGGAAGTATCTGCCCAGCCTCTCCTTCTTATTGCCTGTAAGTATCAGACCCGCCTCTCCTCACAACCGCCTGGAAGTGTCAGCAACGCCTCTCCTAACCATTACCTGGATGTATCAGCCCCGCCTCTCCTCACCATCACCTGGAAGTATCCGCCCCGCCTCTCCTAACCATCACTTGGGTAGTATCAGCCCCGCCTCTCCTCACCATCACCTGGAAGTATCAACCACGTCTCTCCTAACCATCATCTGGAAGTCTCAGCCCCGCCTCTTCACACCATCACCTGGAAGTATCAGCCACGGCTCTCCTCACCATCACCTGAAAGTTTCAGCCCCACCTCTTCTCACCATCTCCTGTAAGTATCAGCCCCGCCTCTCCTCACCATCGCCTGGAAGTATCAGCTCAGCCTCTCCTCAACATCGCCTGTGAGTATCAGCCCCGCCTCTCCTCACCAATGCCTGGAAGTATCAGGCCAGCCTCTCCTCACCATCGCCTGTGAGTATCAGCCCAGCCTCTCTTCACCATCGCATGGAAGTATCAGCCCACCTCTCCTCAACATCGCCTTTAAGTATCAGCACCGCCTCTCCTCACCATCACCTGGAAGTATCAGCCCTATCTCTTATCACCAACAACTGTAAGTAACAACCTCGCCTCTCCTCACCATCACCTGGAAGAATCAGCAACGCCTCTTCTCACCATCGCCTATAAGTATCAGCCCCGCCTCTCCTCACCACCGCTTGGAAATATCAGCCCCGCCTCTCCTCACCACTGCCTGGAAGTATCAGCCCCGCCTCTCCTAACCATCACCTGGAAGTATCAGCCACGCCTCTCCTCACCATCACCTGTAAGTATCAGCCCCGCCTCTACTCACCATTACCTAGAAGTATCAGACCTGTCCCTCCTCACCATCACCTGAAAGTTTCAGCCCCGCCTCTCCTCGCCATCAACTGGAAGTATCATCCCTGCCTCTCCTCACCTTCACCTGGAAGTATCATCCCCGCATCTAATCACCATCACCTGGAAGTATCAGCCCCGCCTCTCCTCACCATTACCTGGAAGTATAAGCCTTACCTCTCTTCACCATCACCTGGAAGTATAAGCCCCGCCTCATCTAACTATCAAATGGAAGTATCATCCCGGCCTCTTCTCACCATCACCTTGAAGTGTCAGCCCTGGCTCTTCTCACCATCACCTTGAAGTATCAGCCCCGCCTATCCTCACCATCACCTGGAAGTATCACCCCCACATCTCCTATACATAACCTGAACGTATCAGCTCCGCATCTCCTCACCATCAACTGGAAGTATAAGCCCTGCCTCTCCTCACCATCACCTGGAAGTGTCAGCCCCGCCTATATTCACCATCGCCAGCAAGTATCAGCCCCATCTCGCCTCACCATCGCCTGTAAGTATCAGCCCAGCCTCTCCTCACCATCACCTATAAGTATCAGCCCCACCTTTCCCCACCAAAGCCTTGAAGTATCAGCCCCACCTCTAGTCACCATCGCCTGGAAGTATCAACCCCGCCTCTAATCAAAATAACCTGAAAGTATCAGCCACGCCTCTCCTCACCATCACCTGGAAGTATCAGCCACGCCTCACTTCACCATCACTTGGAAGTATCAACCCACCCTTTCCTCACCTTCACCTGGAAGTTTCTGCCCCTACTCTCCTCACCATCAATTGTATGTATCAGCCACGCCTCTCCTCACCATTGCATGGAAGTATCAGCCCAGCCTCTCTTCACCATCGCCTGTGAGTATCAGCCCCAACTCTCCTCACCATAGCAGGGAAGTATCTGCCCAGCCTCTCCTTACTATTGCCTGTAAGTATCAGCCCCACCTCTCCTCTCCATCGCCTGGAAGTATCAGACCCGCCTCTCCTCAAAACCTCCTGGAAGTATCAGCAACGCCTCTCCTAACCATTACCTGGATGTAGCAGCCCCGCCTCTCCTCACCATCACCTGGAAGTATCCAACCCCCCTCTCCTAACCATCACTTGGGTAGTATTAGAACAGCCTCTCCTCACCATCACCTGGAAGTATCGACCACGTCTCTCCTAACCATCACCTGGAAGCATCAGCCCCACCTCTTCACACCATCACCTGGAAGTATCAGCCCCGACTCTCCTCACCATCACCTGAAAGTTTCAGCCCCGCCTCTCCTCACCATCACCTGTAAGTATCAGCCCCGCCTTCCTCATCATCACCTGGAAGTATCAGCTCAGCCTCTCCTCACCATCGCCAGTGAGTATCAGCCCCTCCTCTCCTCAACATTGCCTGGAAGTATCAGCTCAGCCTCTCCTCACCATCGCCTGTGAGTATCAGCCCAGTCTCTCCTCACCAACGCCTGGAAGTATCAGGCCAGCCTCTCCTCACCATCGCCTGTGAGTATCAGCCCAGCCTCTCTTCACCATCGCCTGAAAGTATCACCCCGCCTCTCCTCACCATCGCCTGTAAGTATCAGTCCCGCCTCTCCTCACCATCGCATGGAAGTATCAGCCCCACCTCTCCTCACCATCGCCTTTAAGTATCAGCCCTGCCTCTATTCACCATCGCCTGGAAGTATCAGCCCTGCCTCTCCTCACCATCAACTGGAAGTATCAACCCCGCCTCTCCTCACCATCACCTGGAAGTATTAGCAACGCCTCTCCTCACCATCGCCTCTAAGTATCAACCCCGCCTCTCCTCACCACCACTTGGAATTTTCAGCCCCGCCTCTCCTCACCACTGCCTGGAAGTATCAGCCCCGTCTCTCCTCACCATCACCTGGAAGTATCAGCCCCGCCTCTCCTCACCATCACCTGTAAGTATCAGCCCCTCCTCTACTCACCATTACCTAGAAGTATCAGACCTGTCCCTCCTCACCATCACCTGAAAGCTTCAGCCCCGCCTCTCTTCACCATAAACTGGACGTATCATCCCCGCCTCTCCTCACCATCACCTGGAAGTATCATCCCCGCCTCTAATCACTATCACCTGGAAGTATCAGCCCCGCCTCTCCTCACTATTACCTGGAAGTATAAGCCCTACCTCTCTTCACCATCACCTGGAAGTATAAGCCCCGCCTCTTCTAACTATCAAATAGAAGTATCATCCCTGCCTCTTCTCACCATCACCTGGAAGTGTCAGCCCTGGCTCTTCTCATCATCACCTTGAAGTATCAGCCCCGCATAACCTCACCATCACCTGGAAGTATCAGCCCTGCCTCTCCTCACCATCGCCAGTAAGCATCATCAGCTCCGCCTCTCCTACCATTGCCTGTAAGTATCAGCCAGCCTCTCCTCACCATTGCCTATAAGTATCAGCCCCGCCTTTCCCCACCAACGCCTGGAAGTATCAACCCCGCCTCTCCTCACCATCGCCTGGAAGTATCAACCCCGCCTCTAATCAAAATAACCTGAAAGTATCATCCCTGCCTCAAATCACCATCACGTGGAAGTATCAGCCCCGCCTCTCCTCACCATTACCTGGAAGTATAAGCCCTACCTCTCTTCACCATCACCTGGAAGTATAACGCCCGCCTCTTCTAACTATCAAATGGAAGTATCATCCACGCCTCTTCTCACCATCACCTGGAAGTGTCAGCCATGGCTCTTCTCACCATCACCTTCAAATATCAGCCCCGCCTATCTTCACCATCACCTGGAATTATCAGACCCACCTCTCCTCACCATTTCCTGTAAGTATCGGCCCCGCCTCTCCTCACCATCACCTGGAAGTATCACCCCCACATCTCCTCATCATAACCTGTATTTATCAGCCCCACATCTCCTCACCATCACCTGGAAGTATAAGCCCCACCTCTCCTCACCATCGCCAGTAAGTATCAGCCCCGCCTCTCCTCACCATTGCCTGTAAGTATCAGCGCAGCCTCTCCTCACCATCGCCTATAAGTATCAGCCCCGCTTTTCCCCACCAACACCTGGAAGTATCAGCACCGCCCCTCCTCACCATCACCAGGAAGTATCAACCCCACCTCTAATCAAAATAACCTGAAAGTATTAGCCACTCCTCTCCTCACCATCACCTGGAATTATCAGCCCCGCCTCTCCTCACCATCACCTGAAAGTATCAGCCTCGCCTTTCCTCACCTTCACCTAGAAGTTTCTGCCCCTCCTCTCCTCACCATCACCTGTAAGTATCAGCTGTGCCTCTCCTCACTATTGCATGGAAGTATCAGCCCAGCCTCTAATCACAATCGCCTGTGAATATCAGCCTCGCCTCTCCTCACCATCGCCAGAAAGTATCAGCCCACCTCTAATCAAAATAACCTCAAAGTATTAACCACTCCTCTCCTCACCATCACCTGGAAGTATCAGCCCCGCCTCTCCTCACCATCACCTGTAAGTATCAGCCTCGCCTTTCCTCACCTTCACCTAGAAGTTTCTGCCCCTCCTCTCCTCACCATCACCTGTAAGTATCAGCCACACCTCTCCTCACCATTGCATGGAAGTATCAGCCCAGCCTCTAATCACAATCGCCTGTGAATATCAGTCTCGCCTCTCCTCACCATCGCCAGGAAGTATCAGCCCACCTCTAATCAAAATAACCTGAAGGTATCAGCCATGCCTCTCCTCACCATCACCTGGAAGTATTCGCCCCGTCTCTCCTCACCATCACTTGGAAGTATCATCCCGGCCTCTTCTCACCATCACCTTGAAGTGTCAGCCCTGGCTTTTCTCACCATCACCTTGAAGTATCAGCCCCACCTATCCTCCCCATCACCTGGAATTATCAGCCCTACCTCTCCTCCCCATTTCCTGTAGGTATCAGCCCCGCCTCTCCTCACCATCGCCTGGAAGTATCACCCCCACATCTCCTATACAAAACCTGAACGTATCAGCTCCGCATCTCCTCACCATCAACTGGAAGTATAAGCCCTGCCTCTCCTCACCATCACCTGGAAGTGTCAGCCCCGCCTATATTCACCATCGCCAGCAAGTATCAGCCCCATCTCTCCTCACCATCGCCTGTAAGTATCAGCCCAGCCTCTCCTCACCATCACCTATAAGTATCAGCCCCACCTTTCCCCACCAAAGCCTTGAAGTATCACCCCCACCTCTCCTCACCATCGCCTGGAAGTATCAACCCCGCCTCTAATCAAAATAACCTGAAAATATCAGCCACGCCTCTCCTCACCATCACCTGGAAGTATCAGCCACGCCTCACCTCACCATCACCTGGAAGTAAAAACCCAGCCTTTCCTCACCTTCATCTGGAAGTTTCTGCCCCTACTCTCCTCACCATCACTTGTATGTATCAGCCACGCCTCTCCTCACCATTGTATGGAAGTATCAGCCCAGCCTCTCTTCACCATCGCCTGTGAGTATCAGCCCCAACTCTCCTCACCATCGCAGGGAAGTATCTGCCCAGCCTCTCCTTACTATTGCCTGTAAGTATCAGCCCCACCTATCCTCTCCACCGCCTGGAAGTATCAGACCCGCCTCTCCTCAAAACCCCCTGGAAGTATCAGCAACGCCTCTCCTAACCATTACCTGGATGTAGCAGCCCCGCCTCTCCTCACCATCACCTGGAAGTATCCAACCCGCCTCTCCTAACCATCACTTGGGTAGTATTAGAACCGCCTCTCCTCACCATCACCTGGAAGTATCGACCACATCTCTCCTAACCATCACCTGGAAGCATAAGCCCCACCTCTTCACACCCTCACCTGGAAGTATCAGCCCCGACTCTCCTCACCATCACCTGAAAGTTTCAGCCCCACCTCTCCTCACCATCACCTGTAAGTATCAGCCCCGCCTTCCTCATCATCGCCTGGAAGTATCAGCTCAGCCTCTCCTCACCATCGCCAGTGAGTATCAGCCCCTCCTCTCCTCAACATTGCCTGGAAGTATCAGCTCAGCCTCTCCTCACCATCGCCTGTGAGTATCAGCCCCGTCTCTCCTCACCAACGCCTGGAAGTATCAGGCCAGCCTCTCCTCACCATCGCGTGTGAGTATCAGCCCAGCCTCTCTTCACCATCGCCTGAAAGTATCACCCCGCCTCTCCTCACCATCGCCTGTAAGTATCAGTCCCGCCTCTCCTCACCATCGCATGGAAGTATCAGCCCCACCTCTCCTCACCATCGCCTTTAAGTATCAGCCCTGCCTCTCCTCACCATCGCCTGGAAGTATCAACCCCGCCTCTCCTCACCATCACCTGGAAGTATCAGCAACGCCTCTGTTCACCATCGCCTCTAAGTATCAACCCCGCCTCTCCTCACCACCACTTGGAATTTTCAGCCCCGCCTCTCCTCACCACTGCCTGGAAGTATCAGCCCCGCCTCTCCTCACCATCACCTGTAAGTATCAGCCCCGCCTCTACTCACCATTACCTAGAAGTATGAGACCTGTCCCTCCTCACCATCACCTGAAAGTATCAGCCCCGCCTCTCTTCGCCATCAATTGGACGTATCATCCCCGCCTCTCCTCACCATCACCTGGAAGTATCATCCCCGCCTCTAATAACTATCACCTGGAAGTATCAGCCCCGCCTCTCCTCACTATTACCTGGAAGTATAAGCCCTACCTCTCATCACCATCACCTGGAAGTATAAGCCCCGCCTCTTCTAACTATCAAATAGAAGTATATCCCTGCCTCTTCTCACCATCACCTGGAAGTGTCAGCCCTGGCTCTTCTCACCATCACCTTGAAGTATCAGCCCCGCCTAACATCACCATCACCTGGAAGTATCAGCCCTGCCTCTCCTCACCATCGCCAGTAAGTATCATCAGCCCCGCCTCTCCTCACCATTGCCTGTAAGTATCACCCCAGCCTCTCCTCACCATTGCCTATAAGTATCAGCCCCGCCTTTACCCACCAACGCCTGGAAGTATTAACCCCGCCTCTCCTCACCATCGCCTGGAAGTATCAACTCCGCCTCTAATCAAAATAACCTGAAAGTATCATCCCTGCCTCTAATCACCATCACGTGGAAGTATCAGCCCCGCCTCTCCTCACCATTACCTGGAAGTATACGCCCTACCTCTCTTCACCATCACCTGGAAGTATAAGGCCCGCCTCTTCTAACTATCAAATGGAAGTATCATCCCCGCCTCTTCTCACCATCACGTGGAAGTGTCAGCCCTGGCTCTTCTCACCATCACCTTCAAATATCAGCCCCGCCTATCTTCACCATCACCTGGAATTATCAGCCCTACCTCTCCTCACCTATTCCTGTAAGTATCGGCCCCGCCTCTCCTCACCATCGCCTGGAAGTATCACCCCCACATCTTCTCATCATAACCTGAATTTATCAGCCCCACATCTCCTCACCATCACCTGGAAGTATCAGTCCCACCTCTCCTCACCATCGCCAGTAAGTATCAGCCCCGCCTCTCCTCACCATTGCCTGTAAGTATCAGCCCAGCCTCTCCTCACCATCGCCTTTAAGTATCAGCCCCGCCTTTCCCCACCAACACCTGGAAGTATCAGCACCGCCCCTCCTCACCATCGCCTGGAAGTATCAACCCCGCCTCTAATCAAAATAACCTGAAAGTATTAGCCACTCCTCTCCTCACCATCACCTGGAAGTATCAGCCCCGCCTCTCCTCACCATCACCTAAAAGTATCAGCCTCGCCTTTCTTCACCTTCACCTAGAAGTTTCTGCCCCTCCTCTCCTCACCATCACCTGTAAGTATCAGCCGTGCCTCTCCTCACCATTGCATGGAAGTATCAGCCCAGCCTCTAATCACAATCGCCTGTGAATATCAGCCTCGCCTCTCCTCACCATCGCCAGGAAGTATCAGCCCACCCCTAATCAAAATAACCTCAAAGTATTAGCCACTCCTCTCCTCACCATCACCTGGAAGTATCAGCCCCGCCTCTCCTCACCATCACCTGTAAGTATCAGCCTCGCCTTTCCTCACCTTCACCTAGAAGTTTCTGCCCCTCCTCTCCTCACCATCACCTGTAAGTATCAGCCACACCTCTCCTCACCATTGCATGGAAGTATCAGCCCAGCCTCTAATCACAATCGCCTGTGAATATCAGCCTCGCCTCTCCTCACAATCGCCAGGAAGTATCAGCCCACCTCTAATCAAAATAACCTGAAGGTATCAGCCATGCCTCTCCTCACCATCACCTGGAAGTATTCGCCCCGTCTCTCCTCACCATCACTTGGAAGTATCAGCCCCGCCTCTCCTCACCATCACCTGGAAGTATCAACCCCGTCTCTCCTAACCGTCACCTGGAAGTATCAGCCTCGACTCTTCACACTGTCAACTGGAAGTATCAGCCCCGCCTCTCCTCACCATCACTTGAAAGTTTCAGCCCTGCCTCTCCTCACCATCACCTGGAAGTATCAGCCCCGCCTCTCCTAACCATCGCCTGGAAGTATCAGCCCTGCCACTCTTCACCATCGCCTGTGAGCATCAGCCACGTCTCTCTTCACCATTGTCTGGGAATATCAGCCCAGCCTCTCCTCACCATCGCCTTTGAGTATCAGCCCCACCTCTCCTCAGCATCTCCTGTAAGTATAGGCCCCACCTCTCCTCACCATCGCCTGTAAGTATCAGCCCTGCATCTGTTCACCATCGCCTATAAGTGTCAGCCTCGACTTTCCCCACCATCGCCTGAAAGTATCAGCCCTGCCTCCCCTCACCATCGCCTGGAAGTATCAGCCCGCCGCTAATCAAAATAACTTGAATGTATCAGCCATTTCTCTCCTCACAATCACCTGGAAGTATCAGCCACACCTCTCCTCACCATCACCCGGAAGGATCAGCCCCGCCTCTCCTCACCATCACCTCTAAGTATCAGCCCAGCCTCTACTCACCATTACCTAGAAGTATCAGCCCTGTCCCTCCTCACCATCACTTGGAAGTATCAGCCCCGCCTCTCCTCGCCATCAACTGGAAGTATCATCCCCACCTCTAATCACCATCACCTGGAAGTATCATCCCCACCTCTAATCACCATCACCTGGAAGTATCAGCCCCGCCTCTCCTCACCATTACCTGGAAGCATAAGCCCTACCTCTCTTCACCATCACCTGGAAGTATAAGCCCCGCCTCTCCTAACCATCAAATGGAAGTATCATCCCCGTCTCTTATCACCATCACTTTAAAGTATCAGCCCTGCTTCTCCTCACCATCACCTGTATCAGCCCCGCCTCTCCTCACCATCACCTTCAAGTATCAGCCTCACCTCTCCTCACCATTTCCTGTAAGTATCAGCCCCGCCTCTCCTCACCATTGCCTGGAAGTATCACCCCCATATCTCCTCATCATAGCCTATACGTATCAGCCCCGCATCTCCTCACCATCACCTGGAAGTATCAGCCCTGCCTCACCTCACCATCACCTGGAAGTATCAGCCCCGCCCGTCCTCACCATCGCCAGGAAGTATCAGCACCGCTTCTCCTCACCATCGCTAGTAAGTATCAGCCCCGCCTGTCACCACCATCGCCTGTAAGTATCAGCCCAGCCTCTCCTCACCATCGCCTATAAGTATGAGCTCCGCCTTTCCCCACCAACTCTTGGAAGTATCAGCCCTGCCTCTCCTCACTATCGCCTGGAAGTATCAACCACGCCTCTAATCAAAATAACCTGAAAATATCACCCCCACCTCTCCACACCATCGCATGGAAGTATTAGCTCTACCTCTCCTCACAATCGCCTTTCAGTATCAGCCCCGCCTCTCCTCACCATCGCCAAGGAAGTATCAGCCCTGCCTCTCCTCACCATCAACTGGAAGTATCAGCCCCACCTCTCCTCACCATCACCTGGAAGTATCAGCCCCGCCTCTACTCACCATCACCTGGAAGTATCAGCCCCGCCTCTCCTTACCATCACCTATAAGTATCAGCCCCGCCTCTACTCAGCATTACCTAGAAGTATCAGCCCTGTCCCTCCTCACCATCACCTGGAAGTATCAGCCCCGCCTCTCCTCGCCATCAACAGGAAGTATCATCCCTGCCTCTCCTCACCATCACTTGGAAGTATCATCCCCACCTCTAATCACCATCACCTGGAAGTATCAGCCCCGCCTCTCCTCACCATTACCTGGAAGTATAAGCCCTACCTCTCTACACCATCACCTGGAAGTATAAGCCCCACCTCTCCTAACCATCAAATGGAAGTATCATCCCGCCTCTTCTCACCATCACCTTGAAGTATCAGCCCAGCCTCTCCTCACAATCACCTGTAAGTATCAGCCCCGCCTCTCCTCACCATCACCTGAAAGTATCAGCCTCACCTCTCCTCACCATTTCCTGTAAGTATCAGCTCCGCCTCTCCTCACCATCGCCTGGAAGTATCACCCCCACATCTCCTAATCATTACCTGTACGTATCAGCCCCGCATCTCCTCACCATCACCTGGAAGTATCAGCCCTGCCTCTCCTCACCATCACCTGGAAGTACCAGCCCCGCCTGTCCTCACCAACGCCAGGAAGTATCAGTCCTGCCTCTCCTCACCATCGCTAGTAAGTATCAGCCCCGCCTCTCCTCACCATCGCCTGTGAGTATCTGCCCATCCTCTCCTCACCATCGCCTATAAGTATGAGCTCCGCCTTTCCCCACCAACGCTTGGAAGTATCAGCCCCGCCTCTCCTCACCATCGCCTGGAAGTATCAACCCCGCCTCTAATCAAAATAACCTGAAAATATCAGCCACGCCTCTCCTCACCATCACCTGGAAGTATCAGCCCCGCCTCTCCTCACCATCACCTGGAAGTATCAGCCCCGCCTTTCATCACCTTCACCTGGAAGTTTCTGCCCCTCCTCTCCTCAAAATCTTCTGTAAGTATGAGCTCCGCCTTTCCCCACCAACGCTTGGAAGTATCAGCCCCGCCTCTCCTCACCATCGCCTGGAAGTATCAACCCCGCCTCTAATCAAAATAACCTGAAAATATCAGCCACGCCTCTCCTCACCATCACCTGGAAGTATCAGCCCCGCCTCTCCCCACCATCACCTGGAAGTTTCTGCCCCTCCTGTCCTCACCATCACCTGTATGTATCAGCCGCACCTCTCCTCAGCATTGCATGGAAGTATCAGCCCAGCCTCTCTTCACCATCGACTTTGAGTTTCAGCCCCGCCTCTCCTCACCATCGCAGGGAAGTATCAGCCTAGCCTCTCCTTACTATTGCCTGTAAGTATCAGCCCCGCCTCTCCTCACCACCACCTGGAAGTAGCAGACCCGCCACTCCTCACAACCACCTGGAGGTATCAGCAACGCCTCTCCTCACCATTACCTGGATGTATCAGCCCCGCCTCTCCTCACCATCACCTAGAACTATCCGGCCAGCCTCTCCTCACCATCACTTGGGTAGTATCATCACCGCCTCTCCTCACCATCACCTGGAAGTATCAACCCCGTCTCTCCTAACCATCACCTGGAAGTATCAGCCCCGCCTCTTCACACCATCACCTGGAAGTATCAGCCCTACCTCTCTTCACCATCACCTGAAAGTTTCTGCCCCGCCTCTCCTCACCATCACTTGGAAGTATCAGCCCCGCCTCTCCTCACAATCGCCTTGAAGTATCAGCTGAGCCTCTCCTCACCATCGCCTGTGAGTATCAGCCCTGCCTCTCCTCACCATCACCTGGAAGTATCAGCCCAGCCTCTTCTCACCATCGCCTGTGAGTATCAGCCAAGCCTCTCTTCACCATCGCCTGGAAGTATCACCCCGCCTCAAAACACCATCGCCTGTAAGTATCAGCCCCGCCTCTCCACAATATCGCATGGAAGTATCAGCCCCACCTCTCCTCACCATCACCTTTAAGTATCAGCCCCGCCTCTCCTCACCACTGCCTGGAAGTATCTGCCCCGTCTCTCCTCACCTTAACCTGAAAGTATCAGCCCAGCCCTTCCTCACCATCACCTGCATGTATCAGCCCCACTTATCCTCACCATCACCAGGAAGTATCAGAAACGCCTCTCCTCATATTACCTGGAAATATCAGGCCTGCCTCTACTCACCATCACCTAGAAGTATCAACCCTGCCTCTCCTCACCACCACCTAGAAGTATCAACCCTGTCTCTCCTAACCACCACCTGGAAGTATCAGCCCTGCCTATTCTCACTATCACCTGGAAGTATCAGCCCCGCCTCTCCTCACCATCGCCAGGAAGTATCAGCTGAGCTTCTCCTCACCATCGCCTGTGAGTATCAGCCCCGCCTCTCCTCACCATCGCCTGGAAGTATGAGCCCAGCCTCTCCTCACCATCACCTGTGAGTATCAGCCCAGCCTCACTTCACCATTGCCTGGAAGTATCACCCCACCTCTCCTCACCATTGCCTGTAAGTATCAGCCCCGCATATCCTCATCATCGCCTGTAAGTATCAGCCCCGCCTCTCCTCACCATCGTCTGTGAGTATCAGCCCAGCCTCTCTTCACCATCGCCTAGAAGTATCACCCGGCCTCTTCTTACCATTGCCTGTAAGTATCAGCCCCACCTCTCCTCATCATCGCATGGAAGTATCAGGCCACCTCTACTCACCATAGCCTGTAAGTATCAGCCCCGTCTCTCCTCACCATCGCTTGGAAGTATTAGCCCTGCCTCTCCTCACCATCAACTGGATAGTATCAGCCCCACCTCTCCTCACCATCACCTGGAAGTATCAGCCCCACCTCTCCTCACCATCACCTTGAAGATTCAACCCCGCCTTCAATCAACATCACCTGTAAGTATCAACCCCGCCTCTACTCACCATTACCTAGAAGTATTGGCCCTGCCCCCTCCTCACCATCACCTGGAAGTATCAGCCCCGCCTCTCCTCACCATTACCTGGAAGATTCAGCCCCGCTATTAATCACCATCACATGTAAGCATCAGTCCCGCCTCTTCTCACCATCGCCTGGAAGTATCAGCCCCGCCTCTCCTAACCATCAAAGGGAAGTATCATCCCCGCCCCTCCTCATCATCACCTGGAAGTATCAGCCCAGCCTCTCCTCACCATCACCTGGAAGTATCAGCCCCGCCTCTCCTCTCCATCACCTGGAAGTATCTGCCGCACTTCTCCTCACCATTTCCTGTAAGTAGCAGCCCCGCCTCTCCTCACCATCGCCTGGAAGTATCACCCCCACCTCTCCTTATCATAACCTGTATGTATCAGCCATGCATCTCCTCACAATCACCTGAAAGTATCAGCCACGCCTCTCCTCACCATCACCTGTAAGGATCAGAACCGCATCTTCTCACCATCACCTGGAAGTATCACCCCAGCCTCTCCTCACCATCGCCAATGACTATCAGCCCCGCCTCTCCTCACCATCACCTCTAAGTATCAGCCCCGCCTCTCCTCACCACCACTTGGAAATATCAGCCCCGCCTCTCCTCACCACTGCCTGGAAGTATCAGTCCCGCCTCTCCTCACCATCACCTGAAAATATCAGCCCAGCCCTTCCTCACCATCACCTGGATGTATCAGCCCCACTTATCCTCACCATCACCAGGAAGTATCAGAAACGCCTCTCCTCATATCACCTGGAAATATCAGGCCCGCCTCTACTCACCACCTAGAAGTATCAACCCTGCCTCTCCTCACCACCACCTAGAGGTATCAACCCTGTCTCTCCTAACCACCACCTGGAATTATCAGCCCCGCCTATTCTCACCATCACCTGGAAGTATCAGCCCCGCCTCTCCTCACCGTCGCCTGGAAGAGTCAGGTCATCCTCTCCTCACCATCGCCTGTGAGTATCAGACAAGCCTCTCTTCACCATCGCCTGGAAGTATCACCTCCCCTCTCCTCACCATCGCCTGTAAGTATCAGCCCCGCCTCTCCACACCATCACATGGAAGTATCAGCCCCACCCTCTCCTCACCATCGCCTTTAAGTATCAGCCCCGCCTCTCCTCACCACTGCCTGGAAGTATCTGCCCCACCTCTCCTCACCATCACCTGAAAGTATAAGCCCAGCCCTTCCTCACCATCACCTGCATGTATCAGCTCCACTTGTCCTCACCATCACCTTTAAGTATCAGCCCCGGTTCTCCTCACCATCACCTGGAAGTATCAGCCCTGCCTCTCCTCATCATCAACTGCAAGTATCAGCCCCACCTCTCCTCACCATCACCTGGAAGTATCAGCCCCGCCTCTCCTCACCATCACCTTGAAGTATCAGCCCCGCCTCTCCTCACCATCACCTGTAAGTATCAGCCCCGCCTCTACTCACCATTCCCTAGAAGTATCAGCCCTGTCCCTCCTCACCATCACTTGGAAGTATCAGCCCCGCCTCTCCTCGCCATCAACTGGAAGAATCATCCCCACATCTCCTCACCATCACCTGGAAGTATCATCCCCACCTCTAATCACCATCACCTGGAAGTATCAGCCCCGCCTCTCCTCAACATTACCTGGAAGTATAAACCATACCTCTCTTCACCATCACCTGGAAGAATAAGCCCTGCCTCTCCTAACCATCGAAAGGAAGTATCATCCCTGTCTCTTATTACCATCACCTTGAATTATCAGCCCTGCCTCTCCTCACCATCACCTGTATCAGCCCCGCCTCTCCTCGCCATCACCTGCAAGTATCAGCCTCACCTCTCCTCACCATTTCCTGTAAATATCAGCCCCGCCTCTCCTCACCATCGCCTGGAAGTATCACCCCCACATCTCCTCATCATAACCTGTACGTATCAGCCCTGCATCTCCTCACCATCACCTGGAAGTATCAGCCCTGCCTCTCCTCACCATCACCTGGAAGTATCAGCCCCGCCCGTCCTCACCATAGCCAGGAAGTATCAGCCCCACTTCTCACCATCGCTAGTAAGTATCAGCCCCGCCTCTCATCACCATCGACTGTAAGTATCAGCCCAGCCTCTCCTTACCAACGCCTATAAGTATGAGCTCCGCCTTTCCCCACCAACTCTTGGAAGCATCAGCTCCGCCTCTCCTCACTATCGCCTGGAAGTATCAACCCCGGCTCTCATCAAAATAACCTGAAAATATCAGCCACGCCTCTCCTCACCACCACCTGGAAGTAGCAGACCCGCCTCTCCTCACAACCGCTGGAAGTATCAGCAACACCTCTCCTCACAATTACCTGGATGTATCAGCCCCGCCTCTCCTCACCATCACCTAGAACTACCCAGCCCACCTCTACTCACCATCACTTGGGTAGTATCAGCCCCGCCTCTCCTCACCATCACCTGGAAGTATCAACCCCGTCTCTCCTGACCATCACCTGGAAGTATCAGCCCCGCCTCTTCACACCATCACCGGGAAGTATCTGCCCCACCTCTCCTCACTATCACCTGAAAGTTTCAGCACCGCCATTTCCTCACCATCACCTGGAAGAATCAGCCCCTCCTCTACTCACAATTGCCTGGAAGTATCAGCCCAGCCTTTCCTCACCATCGCCTGTGAGTATCAGCCAAGCATCTCTTCACCATTGCCTGGAAGTATCACCCAGCCTCTCCTTATCATCGCCTGTAAGTATAAGCCCCGCCTCTCCTTACCATTTCATGGAAGAATCAGCCCTACCTCTCCTCACCATCGCCTGTAAGTATCAGCCCCGCCTCTCCTCACCATCGCCTGGAAGTATCAGCCCTGCCTCTCCTCACCATCAACTGGAATTATCATTCCCACCTCTCCTCACCATAACCTGGAAGTATCAGCCCCGCCTCATCTCACCATCACCTGGAAGTATCAGCCCCGCCCCTCCTCACCATCACCTGTAAGTATCAGCCCCGCCTCTACTCACCATTACCTAGAAGTATCAGCCCTATCCCTCCTCACCATCACCTGGAAGTATTAGCCCCGCCTCTCCTTGCCATCAACTGGAAGTATCATCACCGCTTCTCCTCACCATCACCTGGAAGTATCATGTTCGCCTCAAATCACCATCACCTGGAAGTATTTGCCCTGCCTCTCCTCACCACCACCTGGAAGTATCAGACCCGCCTCTCCTCACAACAACCTGGAAGTATCAGCAATGCCTCTCCTCACCATTACCTGGATGTATCAGCCCTGCCTCTCCTCACCATCACCTGGAAGTATCCGACCCGCCTCTCCTCACCATCACTCGGGTAGTATCAGCCCCGCCTCTCCTCACCATCACCTGGAAGTATCTAACCCTTCTCTCCTAACCATAACCTGGAAGTATCAGCGCCGCCTCTTCACACCATCACCTGGAAGTATCAGCCCCGCCTCTCCTAAAAATCACCTGAAAGTTTTAGCCCCGCCTCTCCTCTCCATCACCTGGAAGTATCAGCCCCGCCTATCCTCACAATCACCTGGAAGTATCAGCTGAGCCTCTCCTCACCATCGCCTGTGAGTATCAGCCCCGCCTCTCCTCACCATCGCCAGGAAGTATCAACCCAGCCTCTTCTCACCATCGCCTGTGAGTATCAGCCAAGCCTCTCTTCAGCCCCGCATCTCCTCACCATCGCCTGGAAGTATCAGCCCAGCGTCTTCTCACCATGGCCTGTGAGTATCAGCCAAGCCTCTCTTCACCATCACCTGGAAGTATCACCCTGCCTCTCCTCACCATCGCCTGTAAGTATCAGCCCCGCCTCTCCACACCATCGCATGGAAGTATCAGCCCCACCTCTCCTGACTATCGCCTTTAAGTATCAGCCCCGACTCTCCTTGCCACTGCCTGGAAGTATCTGCCCCCCCTCTCCTCACCATCACCTGAAAGTATCAGCACAGCCCTTCCTCACCATCACCTGGATGTATCTGCTGCACCTCTCCTCACCATTTCCTGTAAGTAGCAGCCCCGCCTCTCCTCACCATCGCCTGGAAGTATCACCCCCACCTCTCCTCATCATAACCTGTACGTATCAGCCCCGCATCTCCTCACCATCACCTAGAAGTATCAACCCTGCCTCTCCTCACCACCACCTAGAAGTATCAACCCTGTCTCTCCTAACCACCACCTGGAAGTATCAGCCCAGCCTATTCTCACCATCACCTGGAAGTATCAGCCCCACCTCTCCTCACAATCACCTGGAAGTATCAACTCAGTCTCTCCTCACCATCGCCTGTGAGTATCAGCCCTACCTCTCCTCACCAACGCCTGGAAGTATCAGGCCAGCCTCTCCTCACCATCGCCTGTGAGTATCAGCCCAGCCTCTCTTCACCATCGCCTGGAAGTATCACCCAGCCTCTCCTCACCATCGCCTGTAAGTATCAGCCCCGCCTCTCCACACCATTGCATGGAAGTATCAGCCCTACCTCTACTCACCATCACCTTTAAGTATCAGCCCCGCCTCTCCTCACCATCACCTGGAAGTATCAGCCCTTCCTCTCCTTACCATCAACTGGAAGTATCAGCTCCACCTCTAATCACCATCTCCTGGAAGTATCAGCCCCGCCTCTCCTCACCATCACCTTGAAGTATCAGCCCCGCCTCTCCTCACCATCACCTGTAAGTATCAGCCCCGCCTCTACTCACCATTACCTAGAAGTATCAGCCCTGTCCCTCCTCACCATCACTTGGAAGTATCAGCCCCGCCTCTACTCGCCATGAACTGGAAGTATCATCCCCGCATCTCCTCACCATCACCTGGAAGTTACATCCCCACCTCTAATCACCATCACCTGGAAGTATCAGCCCCGCCTCTCCTCACCATTACCTGGAAGTATAAGCCCTACCTCTCTTCACCATCACCTGGAAGAATAAGCCCCGCCTCTCCTAACCATCAAAGGGAAGTATCATCCCTGTCTCTTATTACCATCACCTTGAATTATCAGCCCTGCCTCTCCTCACCATCACCTGTATCAGCCCTGCCTCTCCTCGCCATCACCTGCAAGTATCAGCCTCACCTCTCCTCACCATTTCCTGTAAATATCAGCCCCGCCTCTCCTCACCATCGCCTGGAAGTATCACCCCCACATCTCCTCACCATTACCTGGAAGTATCACCACCGCCTTTCATCACGTTCACCTGGAAGTATCTGCCCCTCCTCTCCTCACCATCACCTGTAAGAATCAGCCGCGCCTCTCCTCACCATTGCATGGAAGTATCAGCCCAGCCTCTAATAACAATTGCCAGTGAATATCAGCCCGCCTCTCCTCACCATCGCCTGGAAGTATCAACCTGCCTCTAATCAAAATAATCTGGAAGTATCAGCCACGCCTCTCCTCACCATCACCTGGAAGTATCAACCCCGCCTTTCCTCAACTTCACAAGAAAGTTTTTGCCCCTCCTGTCCTCACCATCACCTATATGTATCAGCCGCACCTCTCTTCACCATTGCATGGAAGTATCAGCCCAGCCTCTCTTCACCATCGACTTTGAGTTTTAGCCCCGCCTCTCCTCACCATCGCAGGGAGTATCAGCCCTGCCTTTCCTTACTATTGCCTATAAGCATCAGACCCGCCTCTCCTCACCACCTCCTGGAAGTGGCAGACCCGCCTCTCCTCACAACTGCTGGAAGTATCAGCAACGCCTCTCCTCACCATCACCTGTATCAGCCCCGCCTCTCCTCGCCATCACCTGCAAGTATCAGCCTTACCTCTCCTCACCATTTCCTGTAAGTATCAGCCCCGCCTCTCCTCACCATCGACTGGAAGTATCACCCCCACATCTCCTCATCATAACCTGTACATATCAGCCCCGCATCTCCTCACCATCACCTGGAAGTATCAGCCCTGCCTCTCCTCACCATCACCTGGAAGTATCAGTCCCGCCCGTCCTCACCATAGCCAGGAAGTATCAGCCCCGCTTCTCCTCACCATCGCTAGTAAGTATCAGCCCCACCTCTCATCACCATCACCTGTAAGTATCAGCCCAGCCTCTCCTCACCATCGCCTATAAGTATGAGCTCCGCCTTTCCCCACCAACTCTTGGAAGTATCAGCCCCGCCTCTCCTCACTATCGCCTGGAAGTATCAACCACGCCTCTAATCAAAATACCCTGAAAATATCAGCCACGCCTCTCCTCACCATCACCTGGAAGTATCAGCCCCGCCTCTCCTCACCATTACCTGGAAGTATCAGCACCGCCTTTCATCACGTTCACCTGGAAGTATCTGCCCCTCCTCTCCTCACCATCACCTGTAAGTATCAGCCGCGCCTCTCCTCACCATTGCATGGAAGTATCAGCCCAGCCTCTAATAACAATTGCCTGTGAATATCAATCCGCCTCTCCTCACCATCGCCTGGAAGTATCAACCTGCCTCTAATCAAAATAATCTGGAAGTATCAGCCACGCCTCTCCTCACCATCACCTGGAAGTATCAACCCCGAATTTCCTCAACTTCACAAGGAAGTTTTTGCCCCTCCTGTCCTCACCATCACCTATATGTATCAGCCGCACCTCTCCTCACCATTGCATGGAAGTATCAGCCCAGCCTCTCTTCACCATCGACTTTGAGTTTTAGCCCCGCCTCTCCTCACCATCACAGGGAAGTATCAGCCCAGCCTCTCCTTACTATTGCCTGTAAGCATCAGCCCCGCCTCTCCTCACCACCTCCTGGAAGTAGCAGACCCGCCTCTCCTCACGACCGCTGGAAGTATCAGCAATGCCTCTCATCACCATTACCTGGATGTATCAGCCCCGCCTCTATTCACCATCACCTAGAACTATCCGGCCCGCCTCTCCTCACCATCACTTGGGTAGTATTAGCCCCGCCTCTCCTCACCATCACCTGGAAGTATCAACCCCGTCTCTCCTAACCATCACCTGAAAGTATCAGCCCCACCTCTTCACACCATCACCGGGAAGTATCAGCCCACCTCTCCTCACCATCACCTGAAAGTTTCAGCGCAGCCATTTCCTCACCATCACCTGGAAGAATCAGCCCCGCCTCTCCTCACAATTGCCTTGAAGTATCAGCTCAGCTTCTCCTCACCATCGCCTGTGGGTATCAGCCCCGCCTCTCCTCACCATCACCTGGAAGTATCAGCCAAGCCTTCCCTCACCATCGCCTGTGAGTATCATCCCAGCCTCTCTTCACCACCGCCTAGAAGTATCACCCAGCCTCTCCTCACAATCGCCTGTAAGTATCAGCCCCACCTACTCTTACCATATCATGGAAGAATCAGCCCCAACTCTCCTCACCATCGCCTGTAAGTATCAGCCCCGCCTCTATTCACCATCGCCTGGAAGCATCAGCCCCGCCTCTATTCACCATCGCCTGGAAGCATCAGCCCTGCCTCTCCTCACCATCACCTGGAAGTATCAGCCCAGGCTTTCCTCACCATCGCCTTTGAGTATCAGCCCAGCCTCTCTTCACCACTGCCTGGAAGTATCACCCAGCCTCTCCTCACCATTGCCTGTAAGTATCAGCCCCGCCTCTCCTTACCATATCATGGAAGAGTCAGCCCCACCTCTCCTCACCATCGCCGGTAAGTATCATCCCCGCCTCTCCTCACCATCGCCTGGAAGTATCAGCCCTGCCTCTCCTCACCATCAACTGGAAGTATCAGCCCCACCACTCCTCACCATAACCTGGAAGTATCAGCCCCGCCTCGTCTCACCATCACCTGAAAGTATCAGCCGCGCCCCTCCTCACCATCACCTGTAGGTATCAGCTCTGCCTCTACTCACCATTACCTAGAAGTATCAGCCCTATCCCTCTTCACTATCACCTGGAAGTATCAGCCCCGCCTCTCCTTGCCATCAACTGGAAGTATCAATCCCGCCTCTCCTCACCATCACCTGGAAGTATCATCCCCGCCTCAAATCACCATCACCTGGAAGTATCAGCCCCGCCTCTCCTCACCACCACCTGGAAGTATCAGACCCGCCTCTCCTTTCAACTGCCTGGAAGTATCAGCAACGCCTCTCCTCACCATTACCTGGATGTATCAGCCCTGCCTCTCCTCACCATCACCTGGAAGTATCCGACCCGCCTCTCCTCACCATTACTCAGGTAGTATCAGCCCCGCCTCTCCTCACCACCACCTGGAAGTATCAAACCAGTCTCTCCTAACCATCACCTGGAAGTATCAGCGCCGCCTCTTCACACCATCACCTGGAAGTATCAGCCCCGCCTCTCCTCACCATCACCCGAAAGTTTCAGCCATGCCTCTCCTCACCATCACCTGGAAGTATCAGCCCCGCCTCTCCTCACAACCACCTGGAAGTATCACCTGAGCCTCTCCTCACCATCGCCTGTGAGTATCAGCCCCGCCTCTCCTCACCATCGCCAGGAAGTATTGTTATGCAGTGAATAAGTATGAGATTCACTGATCGGGATTATGAAAGAGAGAGAGAGAGAGACACGATGTTGATAGTTTAAAATGATGAGTCATGGGACCAAGTAAATTGAAGACTAACCATAACAAACCTCCAAGTAGTGGGAAAGGAAGGAGGAGTTAGAGGATAGACTAAGAAGTGAAAAGGTCAGCAAAATTGACCTGATTTGTCCTTGCAAAAAGTGGGAGTTAAGATTGAACCATTAAGAGTAAAGTAGACGTCCTCAAGGAGGCGGAGTTTTATTCAACATAGGTCCAGAGTTCATTCTGATCAATTTTTAGCCAGAGTTACTTGAAAACCAAATTGGGTAGGATTGTGTCACTCGCTCCTCTCTTAACATCAAGAAATTTCTAAGTCCAGGGTGGCTGGCCGTGTGATATAGTAGAGTTAGAATAAAACTTATGAAAAACCGTGCCCGGTGAATTCTTACCCCCCTCCGGGAAAAGTGAAAAAATATTAATAGACAATTTCAACCTAACTTACCGAGTCCCCTGCGTTACTATCAAGTGAAGTCTACAGACACGGTCGTTCATATGTGGTGCAACGCAAAACAAAGAAATACTCACGGCATAATAAATTGGTGGCAGTTTCGGAGGATTTCGCCCAGCGCACATTTGAAAAAACATTAAAGTTCACGGCCCTAGAGAAATTTACAGAGAGTGAGCAGTGACGGCGCTTAAACTAACTCTCAATTTAACAGCGCAAATAATCTCAAGACGGTCTTCAGCACTAGAAACACCAATACAACATCAACACTGTAGCAGAAGGGAAACGAAGCAGAACGAAATATTCCAAGAAGCAGTGAATCTTTTTGCGTCGATCGGAATGAAAAATTGACAGCGGTAAATCTCTGCCTAGTTTGAAACTTCCGAACATTCGCATAAGATCAACCAGAAATTCAGTTTAATAATTATATATGAACATAATAAGAACCATAGTAATAATCACGGCATAGAACAGCGGTGATTTTTGTAAGAAAACGAAATTTACGAAAGAAAGAATCAGCAACTCGCCCTATACTACGCCGATCGCAGAAGCGGAGAAGACCAAAACAAACTGTGTTGGCGGACGTATGAAAGTCGCTTATATCTACGTCAGTTCAGTGAACTTTTCTATCGTGTACGGACTTAATTACACGAAATTCCAAAAATTTTTGGTCGCTAAAAGGGAGACTTAGCGAAAAGTAGCGGTAGCAGAGCAGTGACGACGACGGCGACGAATGAGAGCGGAAGACGGCGACGAAAGATAGTGAAGAATTCGGAACGGCGATAAAGTTTAGAAGTCAACGCGTTGATAACCGCCTCTCGAAAGGGAAGTGACGCCTTCAATCAACAATTTGGAAGGGATTCCAAAATTTTTCTTCGCCAAATTCAGCAAGTACGGAC
The DNA here is from genome assembly GCA_039081455.1 of Macrobrachium rosenbergii. Lineage (NCBI taxonomy): Eukaryota > Metazoa > Arthropoda > Malacostraca > Decapoda > Palaemonidae > Macrobrachium > Macrobrachium rosenbergii. Next base: position 16,184 of record JANJGK010000301.1, on the reverse strand, counting down.
TGGAAGTCGGCCGAGCTGTGCCGAATTATCGCTGGATGCTAACGACAAATTGCGCTCAAGTGCAATCAGCGCGATCTTCAAGTGCAAGGCGACACGAAGCTAATTGAATAGTAAACATTCATTCCTAGTATCGGGGAATTATCAAGAGAATTTTTTTTTCTCTGTGAATAATTAAATTTTTTTTGTGTGAGTGAAATTTTATATAATTAATTTTCCCTGCAGTGCGCAAATAATTTTTTTTTAAACATAAATGATTTAAGTAAATTATTTTTCTTTTGAATAATATTCTGAAGAATTTTTCCTTATTGTTGTAAGAAGGAAATAATTTTTTTTTCTCATATTCAGTAATTTTTTTACGAAATAGAAATTTTCATTCACTTGGTGATAGAGACAATTCTGTTTAAATAATTCTATCATAATAAATTTTATTGTTAAACACTTGGCGCAGCATTTTGCAGTGGAACCCAAACAATTGTATACATAAGACTAATGTCAGACTTTTTCAGATTGTGAGAGAGTCCTATGAAGGAATGAGTTAGGAAAAATTTTAATTTTTTTTGTATAGAGGGATACAGTCAACTCAGCAAACATGCAATTGAAGTAAGTACCTGATTCTCAAATTAATTTTTTTTTTCAATTTTTCATTCTTGGAATCATTGAATATTTTATGAATTAATATGAATAACACTTTGGACGAAGTTATCGCCCGACTGCAACAGACAAGAAGCGAAGACCAGACTCCATATAACCTAAGACCTGTACCTGAACGACTTTCTAGACCAATTGATCCTAGTAATACTAGACCCAGACGTCCTCGTAGTCAAGGTCCCCCATTTAGTTTACCGAGTGCGCCTAACCCTTCAGTTGTAACCACTAACCCAATAACTTCCATTGTACCTAGAAATCCTAACATGGCGCAAGCCGCCGTAATAACCCAAGCCACTAGATTTTGTGGAACGGTAGACCCAAGTAATGTAGATAAAAGTAGATTAGAAGAATATGGTGTAAATCGATGGATAGCAGACACAGAAAGCAGAATTTCAGCTGCTGGTATCACAGATGAGAGAAAGAAAATAGATGAAGCACTCTTGTATGTTAGTATGGAACATGGTGATGCACATACAGTTCTTCATTCAGTACTTTTTAGGAATATTACTCTGTTTAACGAATTCAAGAAACAGTGCTTACAATTTTGGCAACCAGAAGCACAGAAAGATCCATGGTATAACATAGGAACTTTCCATCATCAGAAATATGAGGGTAATCACTTAGTTTTAGCCACTAGAGTAGAAGAAGCTATAGATAGAGTGACGACAGATATGAAAGCTGTAGGAATTGTTGTTGGAAGAAAGGATGAATTTGATGATGATGAAACAGATTTAGCTAGTATATCCAAGGTACTCAGATATATGTCATTAGGACCAATCTACGATGCTTTGGGTAAGGAAGAAAGAGTAGCCTTAAAGAAGTACTGTGATAGGAAGCCAAATGATGGAATTGTACAAACTTTGATGTACATAGAAAGGAAAGTAAAACAGAATTCATCAAGTAGTAGTGCAGATTTTACGGGAACCGTAGCTAGTGGAAACCCAAGAAATAATAGCAATCAGTCCAATAGAAACCAATCAGGGCAAGCTAGGTCTAGGTATCAGGGAAATAGAAATTCGTTTGATAGAAATGGTGGGAACAACAATAGGAGATTTAATCAATCAAATAGAAACAATCAAGGCAGGCCGCCAAATAGAGGTAACAATGGGAATACCACTGGAACTAATGGAAATAACAGTGGAAATAACAGGACTCCTGGACAGAGGGGAGCTAGTCAAGGCCAAAATTCAGGGAATAATAGGCCACAGTTCAATAGGCAGAGACAAAGTTGTGGAAATTGTGGTTATAACAACCATACAACACAGAATTGTAGAAGAAACAAATGGTGTTCGAATTGCAATAAGACAGGACATTTGATCCAAAACTGTTGGTACAACAAACAGGGAAATTCTCAGGGGTCTCAAAATAACCAAAGTACTCAGCCTAATAATCAAAATACCTCCCCCAGTAACCCAAATCAAGGGGATTCTCAGTGACAATCACAGAGAGTGCAGCAAAAAGGTCCATCCTTACAGAGAGAAATAGTGACAGTGAATAAGGATGTGTCCCCAACAGACATTACTCGAAGTAATGAAATAGTGTTTTCTGTAAAGAATTTTAATACGTGTCAGGAAGAGTTGCCTATCATACAAGTACACTTAGAAGGTGTACTGAGTTCCATATTGTTGGATACAGGCAGTACTGTAAGTATCATAGATAAAGGCACTTTAATAAAACATATAGGTTGTGAGCTTTCCCAAATGAGAGAATCCTATAGGACCATAAAGGGGATCGCTGGAAAGCAAATAAGGGCTATAGGCAATGTCAATTTAGAGATAGAAATTCTAAATAAGAAATATAGGGAAGAGTTTGTGGTGTTGGAAGAGAAATATTTTCCAGCTCAAGCTCTATTTTCCTTCCAGGCTATGAAAAGATGTGGAATTACACTAGATTGTAGCAATGGAAGAGTAACTATCAAGGAAATTGATAGAGGAAATGTTTGCTCTCTTGAAGAAGAGGAACAGTTTCAGATAAACTTGATCACTTTACCTGAGACAGCCTCATCTGAAGAAGTAGACATCCAACAGATAGAAATAGAATTTAATGCTAACCCGGGTAGGACAGTGAGTAGAAATTCAATGATAGAAGAAATAGGAGAAGATAGACAAACTACTTTTAAAAGCCTAGAAGCCACTCAGGAGGAATTCTCAGATAGCAGGTATGAACCTGATAACTCAAGTGCACGACAAGTAGATACCTCCGAAGAACTTAGTTCTTTTTCCCAACCTGACGATCCTGACACGCTAATAGATTGTAGTCACTTAATAATAAGAGAAGATACGGAAGAGAAGTATCTCAATGAGGTGTTGCTGTTAGGCAACCTAAAAATGACAGAGATAGGTTCTGTGATACTACAAGATGAAAATTCAGATGATACTGATGTCTGTTACACTGCCGATGCACAGAATGCAGAAGAGATCTGCTTAGTTAGTACTGCCGATGATAATCTTGTAAGATTTAGATTAAACAATAGCGTTATACTGCATCCACAAGGTCTGACAAAGGTTTGTCTTAGAATTGTAACAGATAAAAACCTAGGTGATACAGATGTGTTATTAGTTAATGAAGACTTACCAGACTTTGTGAAAATGGACAATTCCCTAGTAAGACTTAATGGTGGAAATTGTACGACTTATGTGTATAATTATTCTGACAAGAGACTAGAATTGCATGCCGGCATAGAATTCTGTAAGGGAATTGTGATTACTAACCCTTTACTAACCCTAAGTGAAAAAGCATTTGTCTCTGTAGCTGACACAAGAGTTAAATTAGAAGGGGAAGTAAATAATACAGATTTTCCTCATTGTAGGGACAGGTTACTACAGATATTAGAGAAATATAGGAGTGTTGTAGCAGTAACAGGAGATAAGTTAGGAAGGACAGATGTCTTGCAGCACAAAATAGTCATAGAAGATGGTGCTAGACCTTTTTATATACCTAACTACAAACTTCCAATAAGTCAAAGACCCATTGTAGACGAGATGGTTGAAGAGATGAAGGAAGATGGAGTTGTAATACCTTCTAAGTCACCTTATAATTCACCTTTACTGCTAGTTCCAAAGAAAGACGGTACATGGAGGATGGTAATTGATTACCGTAAATTGAATTCCCACACCATCCCTGATCGAATGCCAATGCCAGTCATTAATGACATGTTAGCGCAATTAGGAGGTGCCAAGGTTTTTTCTAGCCTCGATTTACTGAGTGGATATTGGCAAGTTCCTCTCGATGAAGAATCCAAGCATCTCACGGCATTCAGTACTCATAAAGAACATTTGCAATTTGAGGTAATGCCGTTTGGTCTTACTTCAGCTCCTTTAACGTTTGTACGTTTAATGCTGCAAATCTTGGGAGATGTTGAAGACGTATCGGTTTATCTTGATGATGTAATAATTGCTAGTAAGGATGTAGAGAGTCATTTCAAGACAATAGAATTAGTATTAGATAGGCTCAGAAAGGCCGGTTTAAAGGTAAAAATTAAGAAATGTCAGTTTCTGAAGAAATCTCTAGAATATCTAGGACATGTTATCAGTGAACATGGTTTGAAAATGCAAGAAGGAAAGATTAAGGCTATTGTAGACTATCCAGCCCCAAGAAATTTGAAGGCACTAAGAAGATTCCTAGGTATGGTAGGGTATTATCGACCTTTCATAAAGGGATTTGCTACCATAGCAAAACCATTAACTGAGTTAACTAGGAAAGATGCTAACTATGAGTGGAAAGATGAACAGGAAGCAGTGTTCAAAACACTAAAGGATATGTTGATAACAGATCCTATCCTAGTTTATCCAGACTTCGAGAAGGAATTCTACTTAGTCTGTGACGCTTCAAGTACAGGACTAGGTGCCGTCTTGATGCAAAAGGATAAAACAAGGATGAGGACTGTATACTATGCCAGTAGAGTTTTGAATGCAGCTGAAAGAAATTACAGTACAACAGAAAGGGAATGTTTGGCATTAGTCTGGGGATTACAGAAATTTAGACTCATTTTGCTAGGACATAAAATTAATGTTCTTACAGATCATAAACCCATTTGTGATCTTTTCAAGAAAAGGGCTTTTACCAATAATATGAAGTTCAATAGATGGTTCGTTAGCGTATTAGAATTTGCCCCAGAATTTAGATACATACCTGGTAGATATAACACATTAGCTGACGCCTTATCTAGATCACAAGAAGAGAACGAGAAACAAATTACCACTCATAATTTCGCCTTCAGTTGTCAAATCACAGACTTAGATTTAGACAAAGTTCGTCAAGAACAACAAAAGGATTCTAGAATAAAGGAAGTAATTGGTAACCTCTTGCAAGGTGAGAAAAATTCAGAGTTTCAATTGATAGATGGGTTATTGTACAAGACTTCAGACGAACCAAATGCTTGTTCACGTTTGTACATTCCTAATACACTAATACAAGACGTTTTAGAACTAACCCATTCATACAAGTTATCAGGACATCCTGGAATTAAGAAAACATGTAGAACAATCACTAGAAACTATTTTTGGCCTCGATGTAGTGAAGATGCTACTCGATTTGTTCAGAATTGTACCCTATGTAATATACATAAGGGGAATGTCAACGTCAAGGCTCCTCTGGAAATGTATCCTTCAGAATTAAATACTTTTCAAGTAGTCACAATGGATTTCTTAGGTCCATTCCCGAATACCATCAGAGGAAATAAACAGATTTTAGTTTTCATTGACTATTTGACCAGATACGTAGAAATTGTTCCAACTAGAAACAGAGAAGCATCAACGGTGGCAGAAGCCTTTAAGTCTAGAATTATAACCAGACATTCATGTCCTCAAGTTTTGCTCTCAGACAATGCTGCTGAATTTACTAGTGACATTCTAACAAAATTGTGTGACTTTTATGAAATACAGAAATGTCAAATAACAGCATATAAGCCAAGCTCAAATGGAGCAGTAGAAAGAACAAATCGCAAGATAAAGGATGTTCTGAAAACATTGGTAACCCCTAGCACTGAAGACTGGGACTTGACTCTCGAAGACATACAATTTACTCTAAACAACACAGTAAATGAATCAATAGGAGAAACTCCTCATTTCCTATTGTATGGCTACCAAAAGAGAATGCCAAATTCACTTTTGGATGATGCCGCACCACCCAGACGTACGTACAACTACGAGGACTATATTGCTTGGAAGACAAGACGTACGTACGAGACCGTTAAAGTCACCAGGGCTAGATTAAAGGAGTTACATAAAAAAATCTAGTAAGTATTACAATAACAGATCCACCATACCCTCGTTAAAGGTAGGACAACAAGTTTATGTACTCAATCATGTTCTTGAAGGGCCTAATATTAAAGTATCACCAAAATTTCGAGGTCCATATAGAGTTTTAGAAGTTTTGAAGTTGAATAAATTCAAGTTAATGCATGAAATTACCTTGAAAGAATCCATTGTACATTGGAACCACATTAAAGTAGTTCATTCAGAACCTTGGTCGTCTACCCAGTTAAAGGATTTGTCCAATAAAGATCAGATAGATAATAAAATAGAATCTTCAATGACCCCAAGGTATAATTTGAGAAGAAGGTAATGGCAAGTGCAATGGTAAACAAATGTAGTTGATAAGATTTTTACTGCTCAATAACATTATTTCAGCAAATGGATTGTATGGTGGTTGGCAGTGAGTCAAATTGTGAACTCACTCGTACAACTAAGGAAGGGAGCCATCATCAAGGAACATGGCAAGGTTAAGATGATACAGGACCTAGCCATTGTTAAGATCCAGACGGACTCCATTATCGATCAGAGAGAGCAGTTAGTCCAGCTGAGCAATCAGATACAGGCAGGATTACAAAGTGTCCAAGATAGAAATTTGTACGACATGCTCTCCAAGTTGCAGAGGGACATCGATAGTGTTAGGCCAAGGAAAGTAGTAAAGCGATCACTCATACCCTTTATAGGCGTCGCTTTACACAATCTCTTTGGAGTGGCGACCGATGGTAATGTTGAAAGGCTAAAGGAAAGAGTGGCACAGCTTGAAAATTGGGCTTCTGAGCAGGGCACTGTCTATAATAAAGTAATAGGAAATGTCAATCAAAATCAGAAAATGATCACAGTGCTGAAAGAATTTGTGAATAGTGCCCTCCATAATGTTTCATCAGAAATTGCTAGAATCCATCAAACAGAAATGATGGAGCAACTGCTCATAGAAACAAGTAATTTCCTTCTGGAATACAAGGAATTACTCAATGCAATCATGATGGCAGGTAAAAACCTGCTGTCGCCTTTTCTGATAACCCCTAGTGAAATTGAAGCCATTATTCAGAAATGTGTTGTGAACAATCACTTGAAGCCACTAGTAGAAAATATAGTGGACTATTATGGCCTGATAACAGTGAAAGTGATAGCCAATCAAATTATACTAGTGATCCCTTTCAACAATCCAGACGTCAACTCATTGATGTCAGTCTATCCATTCCCAATGGTAGTAGATAATAAGTCCATTGTACTAGAAGGAACAGTTCGACACTTTGCCTTGCAGCATGATTCTTTCCTAGTGACTGAAATTCCCGAACATAAATTCAGGGAATGTGTCATGCTTAATGATGGTGTATATGTTTGTAACATTGTGAATTTCTATGAACCATTGAGTGCTCTTCATTGCCTAGATGATCTTGTAAACAACAAGAATGGTAAGAACCATTGTAAATATATACCGTTTACAGAAACTTTCAAGGCTCAAATCATTGATGATGAAATTTTTGTGTTCTCAGCAAACAGATTGAATGCTAAGATTGACTGTAAGTCAAACAAAACAGAAGTAGTTTTCATTAACGTACACTCATTTTCATCTGCTTGTGAATTGGTTATTTTACATAATTTGTATTACAAACCTACAGTCTTCACGACATACAGTTTGAATTTCAGTAAAAGTGTACATCAAGTTGCAGTTATTAACGAATTTCAACTTTCAGAACTGGAATTGGAGACATTCACAAAGCTAGAAGAGGTTCATACTTTCTTTCATACATATAAGACCGAGATTTCTCCTATTATGTCATTCATAAATGTCATTCTTTTGGTACTGTTTGCTTTTGTTTCTTTTATAATTGTCAGGAAATTGATACTGAATAAGCTTACCATAATCAAGGACATGATGGACAGAATCCTTCCTAGAGAGTGATAGCGTTTACCATTGACTTGCACTTGAACATTTGATGATTGATTTTTTATTTTTACATTTATGATTGATAACCAGAGAGTAATAGGCATTTGATATATTTACTTTGCCATAATTTTCTGCATTTAGTTTGAGTATTTGATATTCAAATTCATGCTTATATTGTTTGTGTTAGCACTATGATGCATTATAATATTTCTTGCAGTTATTGCTTGTTAATAGAAATCATTGACATTGAAGTAATTGACTATAGTCAAGTTGAGTTGGTTATCTACTTGCATTGTAGTCAATGCAGGTAGGTGACCGAGTGATGTTATGCAGTGAATAAGTATGAGATTCACTGATCGGGATTATGAAAGAGAGAGAGAGAGAGACACGATGTTGATAGTTTAAAATGATGAGTCATGGGACCAAGTAAATTGAAGACTAACCATAACAAACCTCCAAGAAGTGGGAAAGGAAGGAGGAGTTAGAGGATAGACTAAGAAGTGAAAAGGTCAGCAAAATTGACCTGATTTGTCCTTGCAAAAAGTGGGAGTTAAGATTGAACCATTAAGAGTAAAGTAGACGTCCTCAAGGAGGCGGAGTTTTATTCAACATAGGTCCAGAGTTCATTCTGATCAATTTTTAGCCAGAGTTACTTGAAAACCAAATTGGGTAGGATTGTGTCACTCGCTCCTCTCTTAACATCAAGAAATTTCTAAGTCCAGGGTGGCTGGCCGTGTGATATAGTAGAGTTAGAATAAAACTTATGAAAAACCGTGCCCGGTGAATTCTTACCCCCCTCCGGGAAAAGTGAAAAAATATTAATAGACAATTTCAACCTAACTTACCGAGTCCCCTGCGTTACTATCAAGTGAAGTCTACAGACACGGTCGTTCATATGTGGTGCAACGCAAAACAAAGAAATACTCACGGCATAATAAATTGGTGGCAGTTTCGGAGGATTTCGCCCAGCGCACATTTGAAAAAACATTAAAGTTCACGGCCCTAGAGAAATTTACAGAGAGTGAGCAGTGACGGCGCTTAAACTAACTCTCAATTTAACAGCGCAAATAATCTCAAGACGGTCTTCAGCACTAGAAACACCAATACAACATCAACACTGTAGCAGAAGGGAAACGAAGCAGAACGAAATATTCCAAGAAGCAGTGAATCTTTTTGCGTCGATCGGAATGAAAAATTGACAGCGGTAAATCTCTGCCTAGTTTGAAACTTCCGAACATTCGCATAAGATCAACCAGAAATTCAGTTTAATAATTATATATGAACATAATAAGAACCATAGTAATAATCACGGCATAGAACAGCGGTGATTTTTGTAAGAAAACGAAATTTACGAAAGAAAGAATCAGCAACTCGCCCTATACTACGCCGATCGCAGAAGCGGAGAAGACCAAAACAAACTGTGTTGGCGGACGTATGAAAGTCGCTTATATCTACGTCAGTTCAGTGAACTTTTCTATCGTGTACGGACTTAATTACACGAAATTCCAAAAATTTTTGGTCGCTAAAAGGGAGACTTAGCGAAAAGTAGCGGTAGCAGAGCAGTGACGACGACGGCGACGAATGAGAGCGGAAGACGGCGACGAAAGATAGTGAAGAATTCGGAACGGCGATAAAGTTTAGAAGTCAACGCGTTGATAACCGCCTCTCGAAAGGGAAGTGACGCCTTCAATCAACAATTTGGAAGGGATTCCAAAATTTTTCTTCGCCAAATTCAGCAAGTACGGACTGGAAGTCGGCCGAGCTGTGCCGAATTATCGCTGGATGCTAACGACAAATTGCGCTCAAGTGCAATCAGCGCGATCTTCAAGTGCAAGGCGACACGAAGCTAATTGAATAGTAAACATTCATTCCTAGTATCGGGGAATTATCAAGAGAATTTTTTTTTCTCTGTGAATAATTAAATTTTTTTTGTGTGAGTGAAATTTTATATAATTAATTTTCCCTGCAGTGCGCAAATAATTTTTTTTTAAACATAAATGATTTAAGTAAATTATTTTTCTTTTGAATAATATTCTGAAGAATTTTTCCTTATTGTTGTAAGAAGGAAATAATTTTTTTTTCTCATATTCAGTAATTTTTTTACGAAATAGAAATTTTCATTCACTTGGTGATAGAGACAATTCTGTTTAAATAATTCTATCATAATAAATTTTATTGTTAAACACTTGGCGCAGCATTTTGCAGTGGAACCCAAACAATTGTATACATAAGACTAATGTCAGACTTTTTCAGATTGTGAGAGAGTCCTATGAAGGAATGAGTTAGGAAAAATTTTAATTTTTTTTGTATAGAGGGATACAGTCAACTCAGCAAACATGCAATTGAAGTAAGTACCTGATTCTCAAATTAATTTTTTTTTTCAATTTTTCATTCTTGGAATCATTGAATATTTTATGAATTAATATGAATAACACTTTGGACGAAGTTATCGCCCGACTGCAACAGACAAGAAGCGAAGACCAGACTCCATATAACCTAAGACCTGTACCTGAACGACTTTCTAGACCAATTGATCCTAGTAATACTAGACCCAGACGTCCTCGTAGTCAAGGTCCCCCATTTAGTTTACCGAGTGCGCCTAACCCTTCAGTTGTAACCACTAACCCAATAACTTCCATTGTACCTAGAAATCCTAACATGGCGCAAGCCGCCGTAATAACCCAAGCCACTAGATTTTGTGGAACGGTAGACCCAAGTAATGTAGATAAAAGTAGATTAGAAGAATATGGTGTAAATCGATGGATAGCAGACACAGAAAGCAGAATTTCAGCTGCTGGTATCACAGATGAGAGAAAGAAAATAGATGAAGCACTCTTGTATGTTAGTATGGAACATGGTGATGCACATACAGTTCTTCATTCAGTACTTTTTAGGAATATTACTCTGTTTAACGAATTCAAGAAACAGTGCTTACAATTTTGGCAACCAGAAGCACAGAAAGATCCATGGTATAACATAGGAACTTTCCATCATCAGAAATATGAGGGTAATCACTTAGTTTTAGCCACTAGAGTAGAAGAAGCTATAGATAGAGTGACGACAGATATGAAAGCTGTAGGAATTGTTGTTGGAAGAAAGGATGAATTTGATGATGATGAAACAGATTTAGCTAGTATATCCAAGGTACTCAGATATATGTCATTAGGACCAATCTACGATGCTTTGGGTAAGGAAGAAAGAGTAGCCTTAAAGAAGTACTGTGATAGGAAGCCAAATGATGGAATTGTACAAACTTTGATGTACATAGAAAGGAAAGTAAAACAGAATTCATCAAGTAGTAGTGCAGATTTTACGGGAACCGTAGCTAGTGGAAACCCAAGAAATAATAGCAATCAGTCCAATAGAAACCAATCAGGGCAAGCTAGGTCTAGGTATCAGGGAAATAGAAATTCGTTTGATAGAAATGGTGGGAACAACAATAGGAGATTTAATCAATCAAATAGAAACAATCAAGGCAGGCCGCCAAATAGAGGTAACAATGGGAATACCACTGGAACTAATGGAAATAACAGTGGAAATAACAGGACTCCTGGACAGAGGGGAGCTAGTCAAGGCCAAAATTCAGGGAATAATAGGCCACAGTTCAATAGGCAGAGACAAAGTTGTGGAAATTGTGGTTATAACAACCATACAACACAGAATTGTAGAAGAAACAAATGGTGTTCGAATTGCAATAAGACAGGACATTTGATCCAAAACTGTTGGTACAACAAACAGGGAAATTCTCAGGGGTCTCAAAATAACCAAAGTACTCAGCCTAATAATCAAAATACCTCCCCCAGTAACCCAAATCAAGGGGATTCTCAGTGACAATCACAGAGAGTGCAGCAAAAAGGTCCATCCTTACAGAGAGAAATAGTGACAGTGAATAAGGATGTGTCCCCAACAGACATTACTCGAAGTAATGAAATAGTGTTTTCTGTAAAGAATTTTAATACGTGTCAGGAAGAGTTGCCTATCATACAAGTACACTTAGAAGGTGTACTGAGTTCCATATTGTTGGATACAGGCAGTACTGTAAGTATCATAGATAAAGGCACTTTAATAAAACATATAGGTTGTGAGCTTTCCCAAATGAGAGAATCCTATAGGACCATAAAGGGGATCGCTGGAAAGCAAATAAGGGCTATAGGCAATGTCAATTTAGAGATAGAAATTCTAAATAAGAAATATAGGGAAGAGTTTGTGGTGTTGGAAGAGAAATATTTTCCAGCTCAAGCTCTATTTTCCTTCCAGGCTATGAAAAGATGTGGAATTACACTAGATTGTAGCAATGGAAGAGTAACTATCAAGGAAATTGATAGAGGAAATGTTTGCTCTCTTGAAGAAGAGGAACAGTTTCAGATAAACTTGATCACTTTACCTGAGACAGCCTCATCTGAAGAAGTAGACATCCAACAGATAGAAATAGAATTTAATGCTAACCCGGGTAGGACAGTGAGTAGAAATTCAATGATAGAAGAAATAGGAGAAGATAGACAAACTACTTTTAAAAGCCTAGAAGCCACTCAGGAGGAATTCTCAGATAGCAGGTATGAACCTGATAACTCAAGTGCACGACAAGTAGATACCTCCGAAGAACTTAGTTCTTTTTCCCAACCTGACGATCCTGACACGCTAATAGATTGTAGTCACTTAATAATAAGAGAAGATACGGAAGAGAAGTATCTCAATGAGGTGTTGCTGTTAGGCAACCTAAAAATGACAGAGATAGGTTCTGTGATACTACAAGATGAAAATTCAGATGATACTGATGTCTGTTACACTGCCGATGCACAGAATGCAGAAGAGATCTGCTTAGTTAGTACTGCCGATGATAATCTTGTAAGATTTAGATTAAACAATAGCGTTATACTGCATCCACAAGGTCTGACAAAGGTTTGTCTTAGAATTGTAACAGATAAAAACCTAGGTGATACAGATGTGTTATTAGTTAATGAAGACTTACCAGACTTTGTGAAAATGGACAATTCCCTAGTAAGACTTAATGGTGGAAATTGTACGACTTATGTGTATAATTATTCTGACAAGAGACTAGAATTGCATGCCGGCATAGAATTCTGTAAGGGAATTGTGATTACTAACCCTTTACTAACCCTAAGTGAAAAAGCATTTGTCTCTGTAGCTGACACAAGAGTTAAATTAGAAGGGGAAGTAAATAATACAGATTTTCCTCATTGTAGGGACAGGTTACTACAGATATTAGAGAAATATAGGAGTGTTGTAGCAGTAACAGGAGATAAGTTAGGAAGGACAGATGTCTTGCAGCACAAAATAGTCATAGAAGATGGTGCTAGACCTTTTTATATACCTAACTACAAACTTCCAATAAGTCAAAGACCCATTGTAGACGAGATGGTTGAAGAGATGAAGGAAGATGGAGTTGTAATACCTTCTAAGTCACCTTATAATTCACCTTTACTGCTAGTTCCAAAGAAAGACGGTACATGGAGGATGGTAATTGATTACCGTAAATTGAATTCCCACACCATCCCTGATCGAATGCCAATGCCAGTCATTAATGACATGTTAGCGCAATTAGGAGGTGCCAAGGTTTTTTCTAGCCTCGATTTACTGAGTGGATATTGGCAAGTTCCTCTCGATGAAGAATCCAAGCATCTCACGGCATTCAGTACTCATAAAGAACATTTGCAATTTGAGGTAATGCCGTTTGGTCTTACTTCAGCTCCTTTAACGTTTGTACGTTTAATGCTGCAAATCTTGGGAGATGTTGAAGACGTATCGGTTTATCTTGATGATGTAATAATTGCTAGTAAGGATGTAGAGAGTCATTTCAAGACAATAGAATTAGTATTAGATAGGCTCAGAAAGGCCGGTTTAAAGGTAAAAATTAAGAAATGTCAGTTTCTGAAGAAATCTCTAGAATATCTAGGACATGTTATCAGTGAACATGGTTTGAAAATGCAAGAAGGAAAGATTAAGGCTATTGTAGACTATCCAGCCCCAAGAAATTTGAAGGCACTAAGAAGATTCCTAGGTATGGTAGGGTATTATCGACCTTTCATAAAGGGATTTGCTACCATAGCAAAACCATTAACTGAGTTAACTAGGAAAGATGCTAACTATGAGTGGAAAGATGAACAGGAAGCAGTGTTCAAAACACTAAAGGATATGTTGATAACAGATCCTATCCTAGTTTATCCAGACTTCGAGAAGGAATTCTACTTAGTCTGTGACGCTTCAAGTACAGGACTAGGTGCCGTCTTGATGCAAAAGGATAAAACAAGGATGAGGACTGTATACTATGCCAGTAGAGTTTTGAATGCAGCTGAAAGAAATTACAGTACAACAGAAAGGGAATGTTTGGCATTAGTCTGGGGATTACAGAAATTTAGACTCATTTTGCTAGGACATAAAATTAATGTTCTTACAGATCATAAACCCATTTGTGATCTTTTCAAGAAAAGGGCTTTTACCAATAATATGAAGTTCAATAGATGGTTCGTTAGCGTATTAGAATTTGCCCCAGAATTTAGATACATACCTGGTAGATATAACACATTAGCTGACGCCTTATCTAGATCACAAGAAGAGAACGAGAAACAAATTACCACTCATAATTTCGCCTTCAGTTGTCAAATCACAGACTTAGATTTAGACAAAGTTCGTCAAGAACAACAAAAGGATTCTAGAATAAAGGAAGTAATTGGTAACCTCTTGCAAGGTGAGAAAAATTCAGAGTTTCAATTGATAGATGGGTTATTGTACAAGACTTCAGACGAACCAAATGCTTGTTCACGTTTGTACATTCCTAATACACTAATACAAGACGTTTTAGAACTAACCCATTCATACAAGTTATCAGGACATCCTGGAATTAAGAAAACATGTAGAACAATCACTAGAAACTATTTTTGGCCTCGATGTAGTGAAGATGCTACTCGATTTGTTCAGAATTGTACCCTATGTAATATACATAAGGGGAATGTCAACGTCAAGGCTCCTCTGGAAATGTATCCTTCAGAATTAAATACTTTTCAAGTAGTCACAATGGATTTCTTAGGTCCATTCCCGAATACCATCAGAGGAAATAAACAGATTTTAGTTTTCATTGACTATTTGACCAGATACGTAGAAATTGTTCCAACTAGAAACAGAGAAGCATCAACGGTGGCAGAAGCCTTTAAGTCTAGAATTATAACCAGACATTCATGTCCTCAAGTTTTGCTCTCAGACAATGCTGCTGAATTTACTAGTGACATTCTAACAAAATTGTGTGACTTTTATGAAATACAGAAATGTCAAATAACAGCATATAAGCCAAGCTCAAATGGAGCAGTAGAAAGAACAAATCGCAAGATAAAGGATGTTCTGAAAACATTGGTAACCCCTAGCACTGAAGACTGGGACTTGACTCTCGAAGACATACAATTTACTCTAAACAACACAGTAAATGAATCAATAGGAGAAACTCCTCATTTCCTATTGTATGGCTACCAAAAGAGAATGCCAAATTCACTTTTGGATGATGCCGCACCACCCAGACGTACGTACAACTACGAGGACTATATTGCTTGGAAGACAAGACGTACGTACGAGACCGTTAAAGTCACCAGGGCTAGATTAAAGGAGTTACATAAAAAAATCTAGTAAGTATTACAATAACAGATCCACCATACCCTCGTTAAAGGTAGGACAATAAGTTTATGTACTCAATCATGTTCTTGAAGGGCCTAATATTAAAGTATCACCAAAATTTCGAGGTCCATATAGAGTTTTAGAAGTTTTGAAGTTGAATAAATTCAAGTTAATGCATGAAATTACCTTGAAAGAATCCATTGTACATTGGAACCACATTAAAGTAGTTCATTCAGAACCTTGGTCGTCTACCCAGTTAAAGGATTTGTCCAATAAAGATCAGATAGATAATAAAATAGAATCTTCAATGACCCCAAGGTATAATTTGAGAAGAAGGTAATGGCAAGTGCAATGGTAAACAAATGTAGTTGATAAGATTTTTACTGCTCAATAACATTATTTCAGCAAATGGATTGTATGGTGGTTGGCAGTGAGTCAAATTGTGAACTCACTCGTACAACTAAGGAAGGGAGCCATCATCAAGGAACATGGCAAGGTTAAGATGATACAGGACCTAGCCATTGTTAAGATCCAGACGGACTCCATTATCGATCAGAGAGAGCAGTTAGTCCAGCTGAGCAATCAGATACAGGCAGGATTACAAAGTGTCCAAGATAGAAATTTGTACGACATGCTCTCCAAGTTGCAGAGGGACATCGATAGTGTTAGGCCAAGGAAAGTAGTAAAGCGATCACTCATACCCTTTATAGGCGTCGCTTTACACAATCTCTTTGGAGTGGCGACCGATGGTAATGTTGAAAGGCTAAAGGAAA